>JAODJU010000081.1:18104390-18121982 GCA_026776725.1 Gnathonemus echidnorhynchus
TCCTCGTTGTTCATTCAGGTTTTCCGCCAAGTCTCCGGCGTCTGACGTCACTTACCGCATTTCCGGTACGCCGCTCTTTCCGGTAGAAGTTGTTTCATTAGCAATCTGTCTGCCTATCAGGTACCAACAAAATGCTTATGCAAAGGATCACCATAAAACACAATTACAACCTCACAACACCGTCGAATCAATGAGCCTTGACGGTAAACAACTGCATTCAAACAACTAACCAAAATGAACAACTGCTAAATTGCACATAATACCTTCTGTTAGCTAGCCAGGTAAAACACTTAAAACTCAATTTACCTATGCAGGGGAAGTTGTCTCTTGTTCCAACTGGCATAGATGTCCAAATTAGCAATTGATTGCATTTTCAACTCAGGCATCTGGTGGGGGGGGGGACTGCCCCCAATGCCCGCCCCCTGAAGTCCACCCATGAGACTAACTTGTGAATAATGCTTAATATTTGTAGATGTCAATTAAATACTAGAGATTCTGAATTTTTGTAAGAGCAGCCAAAATCAGTGCTTGGGCAGACACAGGATGGGACCTAAAACTGTACCGTACGGACTCTGGGGTACACATCGCTCTGTTTCACTGGAGATCTTCATTACTTAAGGTTAACTAATCTGTCCGGCCGGAATCTTTGGGGGTCTGTGTGCGGCTCAGTGGGTTAGGACAATGTGGCTGGGCTTGGGAGGTTGTTGGTTCAAATCTCAGTGTCAGCTGAATGATGTCATCATTGGGCCCCAACTGCTCCAGGGACTGACTGACCCTGCTTTCTCCATCAAAAAATAAAAGTGCCGCTTTGAATGAAAGGTACCTGCTAAATAAATAAATAAATCGTCCTAACCAGTATTTCAATAAGCTGTATTTTTTTTTTGAAAAAGTGAATAAAAGCAGAAAGTAATGAAAGATAACAGCCAGCACTGCTCTCCCATGTTTTGTTTATGTGCATATCCCGCATCAACAAACAACGTTAAATTTAGGCATTTGAATAATTCATGAGCCACTAATTGTTTCTAGCTCCCAAACAATTAAGTAACTGAATGATTGATTAATCTTAATTAGGCTGAATACTAACTTTCTCTGTTTTGTTCGAGGGATACATATGACCCGGGGCAAGTCAGGGGAGCATATTTAACTTTTTTAAACACCACAGCGAGGCATAGGTATGAGATCTATATCAGTATTTAGCGACAGCCTAATCAAGTCGATTCAATTACCAGTTTCCACGGAAACAGAGCAGCAATTTGCTACGTGTTCCCCGGCAGAGGAGTAGCTAGAGATTCTGGGCCCCCTGACAAAATGTCACGTTGCCCCCGCCCAGGTTTAAATATAATTTTACACATTCAAGGGCCACTGTCAAGTGCTGGGTCCTCTGAACCTGCTAGGGTGTCCATGCTCCTACTGCACCTCTGGTTCCTGGACCACAATCGGAATCTACCGCAATAAACAAGATATGTCCATATGATAGACTGTAGCATTTGAACGTTCATATTAATACTGACAATGATACTGATACGAAATATATCAATAACAGCAATACACTTGGGGCGATAATACAAGCTACCTACATCCCACTCCCAAGTAATTTAGCTGGACATGGTTAACACACTAACCTTAAAATAGCCCAAACCTTCTACATCAGCAGCTCTGTTGATCTGTTGATCACTGACAGGCAAACCTGTACCGCTGGCTGTTTGTTTGGCTCAGAAACTCTGCTCTGGACGCGGAATCAAACCTTTCATCGGTGTGTTGCTATAGCTCACGGTCTTTCCGATTCTTTCCATGTGACTGTTTTGAATCTCTGAGTGTGAGATCCAGTTATTCACCCGGACAGGAAGTTAAAACATTCACCACAGATGTCTGTTTTAAAGGGCAGAAAATTCAGGTTCAGAAAATGCAAATCCAGACCAAGGTTTTGTTTCAACCAACCAGCTGAGTACTCTGTGACTGTGACTCTTTATACTCTACTGGTAACAAAATTTGAACTTTCCGAACCTGAACTTTCCACTACTGAGGGGTCTAACCCTCAACGGGCCAGTGTGTATGCAGGATTTTGGGATAACCTTTAGGTCAGCTGTTCAAACCCAGATGCGAGGACTCAAGGGCGAAGATTTGGGTATGTACGGTAGAGACATGTTCTTACAGTACCAATATTGTAATTGTACTGTGTGTGTTTAAAGGGGTGGGGGTTCAAGGCTGATTTGGTCCTTCTCAATGTTGAAACCCAACCTATACCCTTGCTTCAGCTGATCAATCCACTATTGACTAATCTAATTAGGGAGTTGCAGCGAAAACCTGCATACCCAGTGGCCCTTTCTGGAGAAGATTGGCCATCACCGCTTAAGGGGGTTTTAATCAAACCTAATGGCCTCCTAGCCCTTGATGCCAAAGTCCTCCTCTTTCGAGACGAAATGGGTCCCACTTGAGTGACACTTACTGGTGCAGGAAACTTGCGGAAGATCCGTGTCACTACGGTAGTAGCCGTTGCGGCAGGCACAGATGGTGGCAGCCTCCACAGACGACCGGCTGTAGTGGGGACACTGCAGGCACAGTCCTGCCCCCTGGCTGGCTTTGAAGGTACCGGGAGGGCAAGCTGTTGGATGGCAGGGACAAAGGAAGAGGAGGCCGTTAGGGAGGAATGTATGTGGAGCAGCTAACAAAACTAGCTCTCCCAGTAACACAGACTGACCAATCAATGAGATGCGCAGAGCAGAAACCGACCAATAAGAACTCCCGTTGAAACTAGGCCACCAATTATCCCCATGCACAGCAATCTAACAGCCACACAGCCACAACCTGTGTCATGCCTTCCCATCCCCACCATTGTGAAGCATACTTGGGGAAAAACAAAAAACAGCCAAGACAGGCGTTTCTTCCCGCCATTTTTTTTTTGGCGCTCTAATGCATGATCCATCATGTGGTAACAAACAGCGGAGCTGTCACTTGCTGCAGGAGGAGGAATCTGTACATCCCAGGAGTAAATCAACCCCAGCCCCCCTCACTGTTTGGAAATGCGGGCGCAGAAAACGCACACAATTTAATCGGGTATGGGAGGAAGGAATATTTTTCGATGTATTTTAATTCAACTGAAAGAAGATCAGATCTGAATCGTGCGCTGAAATCAAGGATTTCCTGTTGCCACTAAATAGCTGTGGGATAACTGAGTGTAAACAATATTCAGATGCGAGAATAAAGGAGAGATTATGCTTTTTTCACTATTTTCAGGCCCATATTTAAAGGCACGCTCCTTTGTCTCAGTTACTTGACAACAAATTGCCGACATCAGGGGCTGCCTGGTGAGCATGCGAATTAAAGATGATCCTCTTCACAGTTTTCACGCCCTTAGATCCAAGAAGCATCTGGCCACCCCCCGGAGATCCCAGGCCTCCGACAGCCGACGGATACACACGGATGAGCAGGGAGAAGAGACTCGGTGCCTCGTTGGGGAAGAAAATCTGACTTTGGAATTGAATGAGCTGGAATTGTGGCTGTCGTTCTTGCCATGGTAAGGTGCTAGGTCCGTCCGCAGAGATATCGGCTTCGTCTGTGTGAGTTGGCTGAGGAATTAAAGCATTAAACATTCCGTATGCTCCCCCCCCCCGCCCCTAGCACTAAGGGGTGTGTTAATGAAATGATTAATTACTTCCCCATTGGTTACTGCCCGATCATTCATACTCTCATCAAACTTCACCTTGCTTTTTCGTGTCACTTCCTAGATGTGAGCTGAAATAGGTTTATGTGGTTTGAAACATGCGGCCCCTAGCTGCTCCTGACAGGACCGAATTGGACAATCAACCCCCCCCACACACACATACACACACATATGAACACCAAGCAGTACCTCTGCTTGGGGTCACCTGAGGCCCCTTATCTACATGGATTTGTAAAGAACTGGCACAGACATGCTCATACGAAAATGATTGCTTGGGAAACGCATTTGCCTAATCCCCTGGCAGAACAGCTCCAGTACGGTTCAGAGACTCTCTGTGAAATTGCCTCCCTCTCCCTCTCCAGAAGAAAAATGGGGGAAAATATTTGAGTGCTGCACACAAGGCCTGATGCTCAGACATTTTGCAATATTTATTTGTAGGTACCTTTCCAATAAGCCATTCAGATAGCTCCTTAAACAGCACCCCACCTAGAGGGCATAACCTGTCCTGCATTGTAATAACAAACAAGGAGCAAGTTACAGACGACTCAGAACAAGTGCAAAAGTCATTCATTCTTTCATTTAATTGATTTAATTATTAATCTAAGCTGTAACAACCATTAAGACGCAGACAGTATTGATTCTGTCTGGGTGAGTCCTTCATTGCTTATGACAAATCAGAAAAATAAGTTTGCAAAGTTGAAATTGGCTTCCTAGAACTTTGATTTATTTTCTTCCATCCTTGTCTGTATTAATTCTTAGATTAATAGTTGTGTTTTTCTTGTTTTCTTAATTAATCTCTATGTTTGCAAGAAAACTCTGTAAATGAATCCCCCTGGAGACCTAGGCTGGCATGGTGCTATTCTATTTCCTGCCAGATTTTTAATAAGAGAAAACACACCTGACTTGCAGAATACTTAGGATACAGTGAGATCTGGACACGCAAGTGGATTTCTCTTCTGGTTTGCGAGCTGGGTTTCTGGGCCAAGTCTGCCCAAAGTAAGGTGTCCCTCTACCCAGCATCCTCTCCCGGCTGACAGCAGATGGAGACGCGACTCTCACAAGACCACAACCCCAGCTAGAAGCACCCCAGGGACTCTGCGGGGAGAAACTGCCAGAATGTTTAGATGTAGATGACGTGAGATGGGTTAAACCCCTTCCCTGCCTTAAAATAGAGTGCTCTGTTTAAAAATTAACGCCATGAGAGGATATAATGCAAGGAGGATGGCCCCGAACAAAGATTAATGCTTTTGCCAGGAGAAGAATGAATTTCCTGTTAGTGTAGCAGCGAAGTGACCAAATTGACAAGCAGAGGGCAGCAGGCAGGCAATACCAGGCCCTGCTTAGGCAGTGAAGATGTGACTGCGTAAAAGAGCAAAGGGATCAATGCCAGGTAATCATTCCTTCCATTTACACCCATATATATCAGCTCATCTACAGAAAAATCATCCCTGAATGCGGATGCCATTTTCATGATGACGACTGATCATCCAGGGCCTGTGTCAGAACTTAGGACAGAAAAGCCTGCTCCTGGGGACAAATCCTGACTGGTATTTGGGGAGCAGAGGGGGGGATGCTGTCATGGCAACCAAGTCACCCCCCCCCCCTCCATATGAGGGTCACACTCAGCTTGTGGTTTTGAGCTGCTAAATATTTTGTGTCTGAGACTTGCAGTGTTTGTTTTATTTTTTGTACAGCCACCATCCTTGTTACAGCCTACAGGTCAGCAACGCCGGATGGTGCGGGGTTGCGGGGGGGATCAGACGCCCATGCAGAGAGAAAACGGAACCAATTAGAAGGAGAAAGAACCATCGAATAACACAACAAGGATACTCTTGCCACACAGAGACGCTCAGCCTGTCGGCCTCTCAATACGGGGCCTTTGAAAAGTATGTTTCGTAGTATGTTCCCGTCAGGGGTTAGGATGAACAATCGGAGCCTTCAACATGCCGAAAGGCATTCCCATCAACCGCTTACCCCCGGAGTCTTGAGGGGAAAGAGAGTCCATCTCCCGTACAGCAAGTGGGTGTAATGAGACAATCTCCGGGTGGCAATAGAAGACCTCCATGCTGTCTGTCTGAGGGAAGGGGAGGCGCTTCTCAACAGCGGAACGCGGCAGAATATGATAGCGTGCGAGCAACTAATGCGCTCAAACCCACGGCTGATTTCCAAGCACACCTGCACACCTCGCTCGAAATCCCGGGCTGATACTCAAATCGCCTTGAATGGCACGCAGCAGGAAAGAAAGAAATACACGCAGAAGAGCGCTTATGCCTGGGAAACGATGGCTTCATTCCTCTGCCTGTTTGTATGGAGATGACAGACATTTAGAGGGCCGGCTTATGGGAGACAATGAGCTGCAGGGTCATAGCTGGGCAAGGTGCTGATTGATCTGACCTCGCTGGACAGGTGTGGAGTGTGTGTGGGGGGGGGGGGTCCTGGGATTTGGAAGCTCAACAATGTAGGGATATCAGCCTGCATCCGCTGTCTTTGTTCTCTGGGCGGTGGGTGTATTTAACCACAGGGTCTGTTTTTTGAGGGTACAAGGGAAAGTGGGGATGTATTTAATCGTAACACTATATACTGAGGAGTGGGAACATATATAAATGTGACACCCAGGTGAGCTTTGTCTACTGATCTGCATGTGAGCAAGAGTAGGCTGGGAAATGCCTAAGTATGAAAATGTAATCTGATGGTAGAGTGCATTCCAGACAAACATCATATTTGCGTGAATCAGTCAATGTTTGGCTTCTGCCACAAATTAATCATGTTCAGCTCTGCAACCATGGTTGGGGAAAACAAGAATAATTGGGATCAGAACCAGTATAGTTGTGGATATGAACCTGAATTCAAACAGAACACTTTGAGAGTAGTCAAGGACACAGTATACCAAGAAATCAAAGATTAAATTTATGCATGGATGGTGGAGCAAAAAGGCATATTAAATGCCACTGAATTAGAGTAACAGGGGAACAAAAAGCTGAGTCCTGGATGAATGAGCATGTCCATTTTCCATTATGGACCATATTCTTCACCAGCTCAATTTGGGGTTAGCCAACCATCGGCAAAAAGCTCACACAACTCACCAAAGGAAAAAAAAAAGCTTGAGGGAGGAACTCCAGAAGGACAGTGTCACCCCCAGGGAGTCATGGCGACGCAATTATCATTAACATCTTTCCATGAAGTGGACACGGGTACATGGATTTACAAACCAACTGGAACATCTGAGGTCACATGTCTGGGACACCAGGGATAATTCATTTGTTACCCCCACATCCAACACAGGGCGGTGGTAGGTATATGTCCTGCTTAAGGGATTCACTTTTGTTTGATTCTGAAAACTCCAAGTCTGTGGAGACCTGGTAACAATACCTCAGTGTCAACAAAACCCATCCATTTCAATCCAGCCAAAACAGCTGGACAGTGACTGTGACCTCTTCAGCTCGTCTGTGAGGAAACATTCCGGATGCTGACCAGCCGCCTATTTGGATTCTTTATACAGGAGGATGTTTTTTAACCTTTCCGCCATAGTGGATGGCACATAGCTGAATGGCGAAGATCCCAGCGGGGGAGGAGACCATTAGAGTGCCTCTGTTCTCCGTAAGCCCCACTTCCTGTACAGAAATTCTAGACATTCTGGAACTGCATATAGATTTAATCAAATGAGGTAGTAATTCTTAAGGAGCTTTATTCGGTACGGAGTGTTTTGCAGATTTGTGTAGTATTGTATACTTCCGGTGTGTGTTATGAGGAATGTCGGACTGGTAAATGTTGTGAAGTATGGTAAACAGGCACTTAGCTGAGAGTATTCCTCTATGTGTGTGTTTATACCCGTGTGTGTGTGTGTGTGATAGAGAGTGATTAGGTCAGAAAGACTGCTGGAGAAACATGATGGAGTGTAAATGTCAGCCTGGAGATTCCCTGGATCCGTAATGCACACTCACACACACACAGGTTTCCGGATGATCCTTGTGTGCTCTTTCCTTGATCTTCCTGTCAAAAGATACTTCCTCATATCAAGCGGATTAGGCAGGGGCGGGGGGCATCCCTCCACTGGACAAGTCAGAGAACATTGGGTTGAGTGGATTTATCTCACCCCCACCCAGATACTCTCCATTCTGGGTGCTGTATCTGTCTCCCAGGTGGACAGACCTGTGTCCTACGTTTCCCCCATCTCCCTGCTGCAGACCCTCAGGTCTAAGCGATTGATGGCAATGAAAACAGTCACCCAATCGAATACATATTTATTGAAATACCTCTGTCTGTTTCTCTCTCCTCCTCCGTCTATCAATTTTACATGCTCTTTCTTCCTGCCAATCATCCATCCCATCATTCACTCTCTTTCGTCGCCTGTCAACCCCACCTAACATCAACCTGAGCCCCCAGCAGCCTCTTCTTCTGTCAGACTGCTATTCTGTGTGACCATCTCTACATTATCTCCAAGCCCATGTCTACTGCCCCCCCCACCATGACCCATAGAGAGACCCCATCAGTCCGGGGACAGCCCGAGTCCATTCCCAGAATGCAATGTCAGCACAGGGATCTGCTCCCTGCCATTGTTGCCAGTCCTCTTACTACTTTTTTCGTTATCAAACTTGAGCTGTTGCGTTCCAGCCTAACAGAAGCTAGTCAAAAAATCCCAATGTCTATGTTTGCCAGAAACAACAGCGACATCTCTGCTGGGTACTTAACTGTACGAGACCCTGGCTTCCGAGGCAGCGATGACACGAAAAATTAAGTGTTTATGTAATGCTTAAAAGGCATAAACATCCGTCAGACTCAGATCATCGGCACAAATATTAGCAGTAACTCCCGAGCTGTCGGTACGCCACGACGACGGTTACCACAGCGCCGGTGCTCCTCGAGTCATTCTGCCGCTGATGGAGGACCCAGAATGCCATGGTGACAGAGCGGCTGTGAAACGACGGATGGTGACGTCACGTCAGGCTTCTCGGCGAGGCTCCAAACTCATGAGCCAAAGAAGCGGAAACTGATGGATTCCAGCGCGGCTCCGGCTCTGGCTGCCAAAACGTGACTTGCTGAGTTGCAGAGTTGCTGCAGTCAGGTAACTCTCAGTGGCAATAAATGTCATGCACATCTCTGAGTGAATATTTATATATTTACGTCCTAGGCGCAAATTTGCACAAATGTATCGCGTTATCTCTCATCGTCATCTCCTCAGTAACCCGGAAGGTGGATTTGTCATGGGAACACATTTCAGTCACAGCTCTCCTGTCAGCCAGGAATGCTGGGGGGGGGGGGGTGCTTTTAAGAGAACACGGCGTCCAGTCCTCAGACTCTTTGTGCCAGCTGATTTGTCAACAAGGTCGAATTCAGCATTCTTGTCATGGAAAGCAATCATCGGTGAGGACCAAGAAAGAGAGTAATGCTTATTAAATGGATCCCCATAGGGAAAGTTCGAATGAGTCCCAGCATCGAGGTGGATGGAAATCGAACGTATCTTTTTTCTTTGAGAGTTCGATGGTGCCTGTGTCCCATCGAGATCTGGAGTATACCATACCATTTGGTGCAGAGACAGATCCTGAGCGAATGACCACCGTTTCCTCTTAGATGGTCCATCAGCTGCAATATGGCTGCTATCTCCGAAGACCTCATCCCAATTCCCAGTCCCATAATCTAGGAATTCCACAGCTGAATTTCCAAACTTGACACAATAGCAGATAGAGATCAGCCCAAGGCACTTTCTCGTAACTTTGGGAGGATTAAAATTCGGTGTAAACAAGTACATATAAGCAGGTATGTTTTCAAATCAGTTACCTACTGCATGTGCAGGCCAAAAAGCCTCCGCCCCCCCCAGGAAGTGGCATCACCAGTACTCTGAGCAGATGTCCCCTCACTGGCTGATGGTTAGATATTCCATTACAGTCGGTATGAAACTGATCACAGGTCTGCCTGAACATGACGGTCCAAACATCATAAGGTCCAACTTTCTCTCCCTGCCATGGAAATGCATGCCTTGTGTGGTGACAAACAGGTGTCACCCCCCTCCACTGCCATCCGTCCACCACACGCAGTTCTGTCACCTTGGCAACATGGCGGCCATGGCATTTCTACCTCCGTCTCTCTCTCTGGCAGGACGGCCGGCTTTGCCTTGAACCGTGTCCCGGCAACAGACGCGGAGCCGGCTCTGAACTTGGGAGGGGGGGTTTGTTTCCTGTCCTAGGTCTTGGCGTTGGGCCCTTTCCTGCACTGGCCAGTGATCAGAGATTCGAGAGATTCTGGGGGGAGCACGGTGCCAGTGAGGAGGTTCATGTGCCACAGAGGTCCTGGTGTGAGGTGGGCATGTCATGGGATGAGTGCGTATGTCCCCTGTCGTGTTCTACTCTCCTTCTCACTGAAATTAGGAAATAGACAGCGCCCCCCCCATACCCCCTGCCACCATCGCAGCCTGGATTCCGGGCGGAGACGAAGCCAGGAGGACAGCCAGGTGTGAGTAACTTCCTCACCAGGTTCCCCTGATGTTTCTCCAGCACCCATAAATTGAAATTCTGGTCATGATACCTTCAAGAAGATGGTGACCCAAGGAGGTGGAACAATATGCCTTGGAATCAAACTTGTCCAAGAACTCCAACAGTCGGATCTTGAATTACCCTTGAGAAAAAGTTTCTGGTAGGTTCCATTATGAGCTTTAGACCGCTCGCCTTGTTCTAATGAGCCTCAGGAAGCTGGAAGTGGAATCATCTGCCCGGGTGAGATCCCGAGATCCCGGAACATCGGTACTGAGCGGCAACGATGCCATTTCAGTGTCTCTCCCAGGGGCTCCGCTCATCATCCCAGAAAATGGATGGATGCATGTTTAATAAACAAGCAAAACCTCTAAGTCGGCTTAAAGGCTTGATTAATCGATCTCTGAAACTTTTGCGGGGTTTTCAGACACCGACTCAACAGACAATGTGATCTCAAGAGATCTGGAGCAATTTCTGCCCATTAGAGTGACTTTCACAACAGCTGGATACTCAGAGAATCAATTCATCCCACAGGTATTTAAATGTGTTGGTCACAGACGGTCAGGGCTGGCACTGGGTGTTCTGGAGCCCTAGGCGAAATTCTGCTGAGTCCCCCCTCCCCCCCCCCACCTCCCCGAGCACCAAAAAACAAATTTTGTTGATTCATTTATACTGTATCAAAAACATTGCAGTGGCACAGGAAATCTAGCTGCTAACTAGCGAACTTGAGTCTGTTCCACAAGAAAAGTAGAAAAGCAGTGAAATATTAAAACTAGTGTAAAAAACTGTAATGTCACAGAATGCAACCAGAGATATTTATTTGGATTTTTTCACTTGTTCTTTTATACCCCTTAATAGGATGGTGCCCAAAACAATCACCTATGTGTGGGCCAACTAAGTAGTTTGTAGTTTCCTAAACTCTGTCACTTATTAGTCACTAACACAGTTTCCTAGCCACTAAGTCACCTGTTGATCACAAAGTGATTTTATTAAACGGTGCACCACCCTACACCATCCACTGGCCACAAGCTGACTCGCTTACTTTCTGGATACACAGCCCAGTCTCACTGTCACAGCTGATCTGTAAGGATTGATCTCTGTATTAAATCATGATTTTCAAGCCGACTCTTTCAAAATGGGCTTTTATTCCTTCAGAAATACATCAGAGCTAAAAGTTCACTCTCTCACTTTCATATCATTCATAGTCTCCAGCTTTTTTTTTTTTGTTTCTAAAAGTTTCTTTTATTTCATGGCATGCACATAAGTAAAAGCTATCGCCTGACGTTTATCACTATCGGTGACGATGATGACTGCGGCCGCGGACAAGTGACAGGTTCCATTTGGGACCCCTGGGGTGTTTCTGCTTTCCTCTCATCCCCCTGTCACGTCTGATCAGTTGTTCCATGTTACTCTTTTTCACCTTTTTTTCCCTGCCTTAATTTTTTTTGAAGACGTCTCTGCCTGTCAGGTGCGGACGGTGAGCCAGACCAGCCGCCCAGCGAGATGCTGGAAATGAGGGCAAAGAGCAGGAAGCAGTAACCGCTGGGTCCTGCGTGAGCTGATTGGCCCCTGGAGATCGCTCATTTGCCCACGGAAACCCCGTTCTCCCCAGCTTCACCCAGTCACCACTGAGGCCATCAGCTCATGAATATTCATGAGACGCCACACCGATCCTCACTCAGCTCTCCTGACCTGATCGTTATTGATGTGCACTCAATCTGGGATCCCCCCCCCTCGGCCCCCATACCCACCTGTCATTTACAAACGAATCAGCAGGACGGGCACAATCTGCCAATGAGTATCCATGGGGGCAGAATCAGATCGCTGGGTAGCGGGGTGTCTTGAGCTATTGACAGTCTTTATAAAATGGTCTCCTGAATTTCTGGCTGTTCTAGAAACATTTGGGTGAACAGGACTGTCTGACACTGCTTTACATTTCAAATGTCCTGTAGCTCTGGGTTTAAGTGGACCGTACCAACTGATGGACCCGTCTCGCCATAAGGAAATAAGCCCAGCTATGAGACTGCGCACGCGTCAGCACCACGCCCCCTCGTCACTCAAGCCTTGGCTAGGTAGGATGCAGGAAGGAGGACCAAAGCCCCCAACTGTAGCAAAAGCCCCCCAGGCGAGGTGTCGAGTGGAGAGTAAGGTCATTGTTTGTAGGTGCATTCACCGGGCACAAACCATCGGTGCAACAGATGGAGCGAAGCACCCATCTGACAGTCCCCTCACTCCTGGGGGGGGCGGGCTCTTTGGTGTGACAGGAGATCAGAGAGGTCAAGGAGCTTGAGGGATAACTGATCCCCCCACCCCCATCAGCCATAGTGATGATGACACCATGGTTCTGCAGAGCTCTGAGCTTCTGGGGCCTGATTTATAACCCAGCGAGAAACAATTAACATGCAATCTGTTAAATCTGTTGAATGTGCTTTGCGTGTACATCTTTTACCGAAAACACTCCCATAAGCACCGCAAACCTTGAAAAATAACTGTAAATTTTTAATTCAGGATTCATTGTTTTGGGATTAAAGTGAGTGTCAGTACAAAACCCTGACAAAAGGTGTGTGTATGTATGGTCCAGGTATACCTTAACTTGTGGGGACCGTTTTTTTTTTTACCTTATGGGGAGCATTTTATAAAAATCCGTGACTGCAATGAAAAAACTAAAAATGCAAAAACTTGTATTTTGTTTGGTTACTAATGGTTATGGTTAGGGCTGGTGTCATGCCCGGTCGTCCGATCCTTCCGTGTGCCACGCCCCCTCATTTACCTCGTGTGGAATCCATGTGTTAATAGCTATTACTAGTTGTGTCTAATTGATCTTGTGTATTTAAGTCCACGTTAAGTATGTTTCCCCAGTCCGGTCATTAACGTCATTGCGTCTATTCTGCCTGTTCCAAGTTCCTGCTTGTCTCCAGTCCCAATTAAACCCCGCGTTTCCCCGACTCCTTGATTCCTGCTCCTCTTTCCCCGCTCTGTGCCCCAGCAATCGTGACAGCTGGGTAGGAGTTAAGGTTGTCATAATTAGCATTAGCCTTTTTTCCATAGAAATGAATGAGCGGTCCCCAAGAAGATATGATTACACGACTGTGTGTGTGTGAGTGTATGTGTGTGTGGGTCAGGTACATATTACAATGTACTGTAGGGACATTATAAAAGCACACACATACACTTTATGGACAAAAGAATTGGGACACCTGGCCATTACACCCACAGGAATTTTTATGACATCCCACTTTACATCCATAGGCATCAATATGGAGCTGGTCCCCGTTTGCAGCTATAACAGCTGCCACTCTTCTGGGAAGGCTTTTCACAAGATATTGGACTGTGTCTGTGGGAATTTTTTCTCGTTCATCCAGAAAAGCATTTGTGAGGTCAGGCACTGAGGATGGACGTGAAGGCCTGGCTCACAATCTCTATTCTAGTTCATCCCAAAGGTGTCTGATGGGGTTCAGGTCAGGGCCCTGTGTGGACCAGTCAAGTTGTTCCACACCAAATTCACCCAACCATGTCTTTATGGACCTTGCTTTGTGCACTGGGGCACAGTCATGCAGGAAGAGAACAGGGTCTTCCTCAGACTGTCCCCACAAAGTTGGAAGCATAGCACCATCCACAATTGGTATGCATATCAGAAGTGAAAAAAATATTATGTTTTGTCTTATTTTGAATATAAATGTTTAACTGAACAATGCAATTGTTAAAAACCTTGACTGCATGAATAAGGGGATGGGCTTTGGCCTCTGGTGAGCTGCACCGGGATGCAGTTCATTTGGTTTTTCTGGAAGCTCAGCCTGTATGTGGTGAATACATCAGCACAAATTATTAATGAAAATCCGGAGGAGATATTTCCCTGATGTTTCTGTTCTCAGAAACTCAGTGGTGTTTACTTGTTTTTCTGTGTTTTTCTTTTTCCAAGGCAGCACATGTTTACATTTTGATGACTCCGATAATGAGGGGAATTTTTTATGAAATATATCCAACTGAGTGTTCCTCTTCTGGTGTAACAGATGGGGGCGAGAGTGGCAGCCAGCAAGACGGCAGGCCATAGAGCACATGAACGCCTGACCAAGTCCATACTGCTTAATCACTCTGGAGACACTTTGCTACGAGGGGAAAATATCTGCCCATCTAACCGCTGCCTGAGTCTTGTTACCGCTGACATTTCGCCTGAGATAAAAGTCATATCCGTTTCTTGTGCTGTTACTCCACAGATGAAACCTGAGTTGCCTTCCGGGGCCCTTCTTCTGACACTGAAACACTGTCCCCGTGATGCGTCGTGTTCTGATAAGTTCCTGATGGTGGCGACAGAGAGCAAACGCCGTCATCGTTCCATTGTCACGCGCTTTTTGTTTCCCCCACTTTCGGCACAAGCCCATTCTTCCAGAACAAACCATGGTACAATGTACAGACGCCCCATTTGGTAACAAATGTAACAAAACCTTTCTGGGGTTATGTACCCTGGCACAGCTAATCAACACTGTGGCAATACTTTGTCACTACAACTCACCTCCTCACAAGAGGTGGCCCCCAAAATCCCTGGGGGGATATGAATTAGAGGCAAACAGGATGTTGCGTGTCCTTTCATTAGCGCACCCCCGAGGAATGTGCCGGAACAACAAAGATCATTAGCACGGACAGTCTGACTGCCACATGCGACACCGGCCGCAGTCGGGGGTCTTGTACAATTTCAATCGCTCCATGCAAATTTCATCTTGCATCCGAGTCGGCTGCGTGCTCCTTGATGGCAATCATTACTGCAAATGCACGCCCCCCCCCCACCCCCATCCCAGCTCTGCAGGTCCGTAACCAAGGGCCTCAAGGATCCGGGGCCACCTTTCTCACTAAGCCCGCTTCAGATCCGCGGCCATTAATGCAAATCACCCACAGCCCGCCGTGCCGCGGGCCGCTAAATTAGAAATGTCATTACAATCCCGGATCCAGCACTCGGGAATGAATCACGCTCGGAAAATATAAGATAGCCCATGTGTGCTCGCCGTATTATTCCGAGATCAATACGCTATAAACCGATCCCGCCTCGAGCCAGGCCAGAAATATGAATCCTGGCTCCACGGCGAACCGCGGATCGATCCGGAAAGCAATTCCTTTCACTCCAGATTAAGGTGTTACTGGACCCTACGCTACATATTTATATGGCTGGGAGAAGGGCAGAGAGCTCATAGCTGCATTATAAAGCGTAGACGGTGCTGTCCGCTCTAGGCCTGAGTGAAAACAGAACGGGCTGAACTTGCCAGAAGCGCCCAACGGGTCATTGGAGGGGGTGTACAAAAACAAGGGGGGTTGTGTGGATTGGGGAGGGTGGGAGCCAGTTTCTTAGCAGTTACTGATCCATGGATTGATATCCTATTCTTATAAGCAAGCCCCCAAGTAAAAAGACTGGGGAGGATGGAATGGGGGGAGGGGGTGAATTTTCTACCCCCGTAACACAGCACTGCGCATGAGGCTACCCTCGCCTGTCCAACTAGGGGGTAGCAGAGCGGAGGCAACTTAATTTCAAACAGGCAATGTCTGTGGGCAGCTGCAGCAACTGGGTGGGTCCTCTAAAGGGAGCGCCGACTGTGGTCCTGACCGACGATGCGTCTCAGCCTGCTGCCTACAGGCCTGTCTATCCATGAGTGCGACCGGACACACAGACGCAGGAAGACATCCTGGGGTCCATGTGCATCACCCAGCTCAGATGGAAAACACCATCATAACTGGACACCCTCCACTCACAAAATAGCCCCCCCCCCCCACTGTGTGAAAATGAGTCTGGAAATGGGCTGATAATGCAGACAGTAAAGGACACAGCAGACAGACACACATAGACTCCGGTACACAGGCATGAAAGCAACACATCAGCCGCTTTACCGCATGCAGGAGCTGGCATATGTTTCGGCTATAATCTGCCCCACCCCCACCCCCCCCCATCTAAATGCAGACTGTTTGTTGGACCCGGCCCCCAGGACAGCGTGGTGGGCGAGATTTCATCAGGAGTTTGTTACCTCTTCGATATTGCTTCCACTTTTATCAGAAATTAAATCTAAATTCCATGTGAGATGTGTTGGGGTGGGGAGGGGGGCAACATCAACCAGCTGACATTTTTCTCACGTCACTGATCGGCCAGGGGTTGGGGTGGGGGGGGGTGGTGTCTGTGCTGTTGAGGGAATTCTGGGAGTTTGACTGATTGCTCGTGGTCAGTGTGGGGTGAGTAAGCAGCTTCTGTGTGTGTTTGTGTGTGGATCATGTACATATTACAATGTGGGAACATTATAAAATCTGTTATATTGCTGTTGTAGGGACCACCATGAAGCTTGTCATTCTTGGATTAGGGTTAGACCCATAGAAATGAATGGTGAGACCCCACAAAGACATGAATTAAATTAGGGATGGGCAGTATTTATGATACATATATTTCAAATATGTATTTTAAATATGCATGAAATAGGATTTTGTCATTTGTATTTGAAAAGGTTGTTGAAAAAACTTCATATTATCATCAGAATACTTCAGTGTTTTGTATTTCTGTAGTTTAAAAATGCTGTAAAATACTTTCTGTGAGATGTCTTTGCAAAACCATGCATGCCTCTGCTGGATGGTGCCTGTTCACCCCAAAGGTGCCTGCTGATGTCTAGCAGGCAACTCAGCAATTCAGCTGAAAAATCGCTTATCTTCATAACATATGGATCACATGCGAAATATGTTGTGATTTTCTGTTTAAAGGCCCCAGGAGTTAAAGAGGCCCCTGCAATGTAGACTACAAGGCACACACTCACTCATCCAATACACACACACACTCACTCATCCAATACACACACACACTCACTCATCCAATACACACACACTCACTCATCCAATACACACACACTCACTCATCCAATACACACACACACACACAGACACACACATCCAATACACACCTTCTCTCTCTCTCTCTCTCTCTCTCACATACACACACATACACGCACTCATCCAATACACGCCCTCTCTCACATACACCCACACACTCACTCAATCACACGGTTACTCTCTCACCCACACTCACACATAAGTTTGTTTGTTTTTTGGTAGAAATTTTGAACAGTTTTTCAATACCCAAAGTGTAGTATTCTTTATTTGGCCTTGCAGTTTCAGTAAATGTTTCTTCTACGCCGTGAGCGTGTATGTGCCCCTCTAAGCCCATATTCTCCCACTCTCAATACCTACACTGGGTCTGAACTCCTTAACAAGTTCAGTTGCTGCTTTCGTAAAATATTCCTGGGTACATTTAAAATCAAAACCTATCGATCATAATAAAATTGGTCATCTTAAAATAGTTAACTAAGTGCTCCAATGTTTGTTTTAGTGGTTGATAATTTGATTAGGGGGCGGTATGGTGGTGCAGTGGTTGGCACTGTTGCCTCACACCTCTGGGACCCGGGTTCGAGTCTCCGCCTGGGTCACATGTGTGTGGAGTTTGCATGTTCT
>JAODJU010000081.1:18185393-18195597 GCA_026776725.1 Gnathonemus echidnorhynchus
GATTATTTGTCCCTCTTTTAAATTGGAGCGATTTGACTGGAGCGGGAGGAAATTTTAGTGGAGTGAGGAGCGGTGTTCAGCCTAGCAGCTTACTGCGAATTAGAGCGGAGGAGCGGGCGGAGCCAACAGCCTCGTGAGCAAGGAGAGGAAATTCTCACCGCTCCACTCCGGTCACGTGCTCTGATACAAAGCCTTATTAATATTTTAGCCATACTACTAAACTGCTTAAATTGTGGGCATAAATAAATGCCCGTATTGCACAGAAAAGCTGGCGCACGGCTAAATGTCGCGCCTGTCATCTGAAGCCCTAGTCATTATTGCGCATGCGCGATTTAATCGCGATATGATATCGCCCAGCCCTAATTCAAACCCAAGTTCTGAACGGATTAAGTTCGAGTTCTGAGGTACCACTGTAGTCCCTTTAATGATTATAATTCATTAGCAGCTGCAAAGCTATTCACACTCGGACGTGTATCATCACCCACCTTCACACACGGACTGGGGAGCCCCTTTCAGTCCTAGCAGGAGACCAACATGTGAGTCCTGAGAAAGTGCCGGGCGATGCACGCTCTATCCCACGGCTGATCTCCGGTCAGTACTGAGCTCTCATCCTTCCTTTATACAAAATTAAGAAAGTGACTGTGCATGTGGGCAGGGAATGGGCTGACCAGGCTCACCCCTCCCCTAAAGCAATGCGCTCTCATTCTCCAGATCTCATCTAAGTGGAGTGAAATGGCCTGCAGATGCAGAGCATACCTAAGTAACCCTTTTCTTTAATTAGTTAGAAAAATAAGGTGAGCTTCCTTGGGCAACGCTTTCCCTTCTTAACAAGGCGAGCGTCCTTGGGCAAAAGTTATTTGTGAAAAACAAGTTATACAAGTGATGAGAAAAAGACCCAGAAAAAACATATTGTGCTATTCAACCTTGGCATAATATTGGTGAATTGTGGACGCATTAGAATTAGAATTAGAAAATTGCCACTTCCCAGTACCTAACAGTATTAGGGGGATAGTGAAATACCCTTTTTTTATTCCATGCTATGTGGGCGACGTAATCGTCCGCGAGTTCATCTTAATACATTAGCTTTCCCACAACTTAACACATAACACACCGTAACTATGACTACTGGTGCTGCTGTACATGCCATTTTCATCTGCTATGCTTGTCTGATAATGTGTCAGTACATATTCTGACCACCAGTGCTCTCTGTCTTACTTCCCACATGTCCATTTGAGCTGGAGTTCAGTCCAATGAAAAGGTGACATTGTGGCTGTGACTTGTAAAGTGTAACATCGTGAGTGCAGACTTCACTCTCGACCCTACACAGGCTGGCGTAGAGAATCGACTCATCGACGGACTTTGGATTGAGTTGGGCCTACACATTGCTTTTAGCAAGCAAGCCCATTCTTTTCTTTTCCCTATAATGTTATCATGTCCAGAGGGGTTGGGCATGAAAAACCCACAGTTTTTAAGGTGTTTTAAAATGCTGAAATGAAAGGCAATAGGGCTGTTATTTTTCTACATCTCCTGTGTCTTTCTTTTGTTCTTATGGCAAAATGACAGTTTTGCTTTTTTATCTCCTTACTGTCCTCTTAAACCCATCTCTCTGTGCCATGAGTGTAACTCCTGGTACAAGTGTTATACACACTGATAATATATAATATTAACCAGAGATACTGTGATGCTGAAAATGTGAATTCAGTTGGTAATTTTCTCCACAGCCCAGTACTGTCCACCCAGCTGAGCTTAACCTAAACAGGTTAGTTATTCCAACCAGGCCCAGCAGGGCATCATTAACTCGATCATTAACTGCCAGACTAGTGAACAGTGGTCACAGAAATGTGAAATTTCACCTGATACGCCAGTCACTTATACATGCTTGTGTAGCTAGTTTTACAGTTATTAGACTGTCTAGTATTTTAGATGTATGTACCTGTTGTGACCTGGACCATTAACACCTCCCACCTGGTGAAGAAGCCTAGCAGAGGCTTTTCTTCCTGAAGAAACTTAAAACTTCCCTCCCAGCTCTTAGCGAATTTCTGCAGGAACACAATAAAAATCATTCTCTGTAACTGCAGTTAGTTATTCCAACCAAGGCCAGCTGGGATTCATTAGCTTGGTTAACTGTAAGTACAAGCTGGTTATCAGTTTTTATAGAAAAAAATTCATCTGAGATGCTAATTGCCCTCATACATTTGGGTAGTTAGTTTTACATAGTGATTAGACTGGATAATATTTTTAGACATAAGAAGCACTGACCATGTGTGAAGATTTATTAAGGTCTGAAGGCTCTGACTTTTTCTGCTCACTCCTCTGCCTGCACCGCCTCCTCGCGGGGGTGGAAATCCAGGTTCGGAGGTGGTGGAATAAAACCTTATATTCTGATATTGCTGTGGTTATTCCCTGTGAGCCAATCAGGAGTCAGGAGCTGCTTGTGTTGAATTCCAAAGTCAGTCTTTTATTGTATCCACGTAGCTTACATCCAAGACTGGACACTCTACAGAAATACCCCCTGCTGAATTACACTGGTATTTATGCACGTTTCATATCTCTTATCAAGATTTTCATCACAGGGGGGTGTTCCAAATACAGTATCATCGTTTATGTATCATTTGCCTCCATTGTTTCTCCATACAGGGTTCAGGTATTCCATGCCCCTATGTGTCTCCACTATTATTTCCTGTCTTTTGGGGTCCAATTACTTCCCCGCACCCATATGATAGGGCTGCCAGTCATTTCTTTTGTTGGTCGAACCTTCTGGAAAACATAACCGAGGCAATATGGCTCTTTATAAATTTACGGCAAGAAGCCCAGAACCCAGGTTTCTACCAGAATAAACAATAGCAAGTCTTGGCGGTTTCAGGGGGCCACGTGGTGCTCAGCCACAGAACTGATTATATTCCTGGCCTTCAACATTCTGATAAGCTGCAGAGCTAATTAATGTGCACATTCATACAACCTAACATGAGATACAGATTGAGTTACTTCGAGGCTAATATAAGGTGTGGATACATAGTTATGTTGATTACATCTTCTTAATAGTGTCCTAATGATTACATTCTCTATGGAATACGCAGAGCTAAATAATATTCCAAGTATTTCCCCCCTTTGGGACTCACATGAGTCCCACACATGATCCTGTCCATTCAGCCTAGGAAGGAGGGCAAAAACCCCAAACTTTAGGGAAATTCCACTCCGAACCCGCCAAAAGGCGCGGCCCCCCTTCAGGGTCCATGGCTGGCATGGCTCACAAACTATCAACGCTCAGATTCAGATACCCGCGGAATAGTGGGTTATTCAGTAAATAGCAGAGAGGACTTCCATATAATAAACTGCCTAAGGTATACTGTATATACTGCATATATGCCTCACCAGCAAACGGGCCCAGGAGGATCTGTGTCCCAGGGTCGCCGCCCAGCTTCCCGGGCTCCAGAAGAGACCCAGACCAAACCCCGTTTCTATTCGTACTGCCTCTGTTCTGGTCCCATTACACCTCCCCTGTGGTTCTATCTTTGTCCTTGTGGATCGTCCACCTGTCTGCCCTGTCATGGTGTGTCATGTTGGATATCCTCCATGTCGTCCCTAGTCCTACCCAGACCTGTTCTATGCACCTGCCAGGTTGTTATCTGTCTGGTATTCCCTGGTGTGCTGTGTTCCATCCTGGTCTGGGGATACTGTCCCTCTGGTCACTCCCATGCGTCCTGTCTGGTCTGGGGACACTGTCCCCCTGGTCACTCCCATGCGTCCCGTCTGGTCTGGGGGCACTGTCCCTCTGGTCACTCCCATGTGTCCTGTCTGGTCTGGGGGCACTGTCCCTCTGGTCACTCCCATGCATCCTGTCTGCTCTGGGGGCACTGTCCCCCTGGTCACTCCCATGCGTCCTGTCTGGTCTGGGGGCACTGTCCCTCTGGTCACTCCCATGTGTCCTGTCTGGTCTGGGGAAACTGTCCCTCTGGTCACTCCCATGTGTCCTGTCAGTCCTGTCATACCCTGTCTTATCGAGTGTTCCAGCCCCGTCTGTTTACCCTGTCATTCGGTCCCCTTGGTCCTCTCCACTGCTAGCCCTTCATGAGAATGATCTGACAACTTGAAAATTGTCATGTAGTGTGAACTTACTAACATGAACGCCAGCTAACATTTCTGCTCCTCCGAGCAAGTTCAAGGTAATGGAGCACAGAATAGCAAAGTCCCTCTGGCCAATAGTGAGGTAAGCAGCATGCACTGATACAGGGTGTTGCTGCACCCATCACATGTTTTTTTTCCAGTGGCTGGAGTGCCAATCCTGCCACCAACCTCGTAGGTTTTTCCCTGTAAGTTGGAGGACCTCCTTATAGGGCTGGATGTAGATTAACATCATACCCAGGACGAAGCAATTGCAGGTTAAGGGCCTTGCTCAAGGGCCCAATGGATTTTAACCAGCAACCTTTCAGTTACTGGCACAGATCTTTAGCCTTAGAGCCACTACTCCACCCCACCCCACCCCGATAGTGCTTTAGAAAAAGGGTTAGGGTTGGCCAACTCAACTACATACGCTGATACAGATGAATAAAAAAGATCTTTAGAATAAAAAACAATCAATATATAAATCTTTGGAATATTTTTTTCTATAAATCATTGGAATATTAAATTACATTTATTTTTCTATAAATTTTTGGAATTAAAAATTAAATCAATTTACTTTTCCAAAGATTTATTTATTTATGATTATGTCACATTTCGTCCTCCATACACCGACAGCCTCTTCTGCATCAGGCTTTTCAGTAAATGCAGAGCAGTACAACACTACTGAGTACACCAATTTGTAAGCTACTGCATAGTTGGTAAGAGAAAAAAGTGCTGTTTGTGTTGTATGTTATAGGGGATAGGTTACACAAAAATAAATCTGTTATTTGCTTTCCAGATGCTCTAAATCGGACATTAATGTCAAGGTGGGATTAGTTTTATTACTGAAATCTCTGATATCGCTGCTTTACCGTGAATATACAGCAGCATGACTGGGTAACTTGAGGTGATGTTCATATCGAAAGCACTGGCTGGTTAATTATTTTTAAGTATAAATCTCCACTCTCTGTGATGACACCCAAGGCCACTGGGACAGGGGGAGACATTGATTCTGATATAATGATTTTACACTTCTTCTGATTAAATTGAGGCCCATATCTTAGTATTTCCTTCTGCATATTTTGAGTGAATTAATTCTTCAGACTGGATTGTAATCCATCTCTGACAGGTTGAGTGATTAGTGTTATTTTTCTTTCTTTATTTTCTGGAATTGGTGTTTAACATGCACCTAATCTTTCTTAATCATTAATTTATTTGAACATTCTTAGTATTTTAAGTATCTGACGGAAGTGTCTGTAAAAATTAGCACCCCCTCTCTTTCTTCATCTTTTTTTGTTGCTCCCATCACCGATATTGCAAATTTTTAATTTACTCCAAAACCAAGGTAAAGCAAACCCAGCATAGAGGGGCTCAGTGAATGTGGTCTGGACCCTGTGCAGGAGGGTCATTGTGTCAGAGATGCTGTAGAATGACAGAATTCCTGCCTCGTGGTTCAGGTACACCCCTATCCTGGGAGTGAGAGGGCCAGATACATTGGTGTTTGTTTTATCATGCCTGAAGGTGTAACTAGAAGGAGTGCAGACCAAACTCCAGGAATACTCATTATATCCAAAACAGCAGTCTGTACCCCAGTCACTTCTACCGATCCCCTGGTACGAGACCGCTAAATGAACCTCACAGTCCATGCTCCGCTCAACCTCCCAGTAGCACCATCCAGACAGGTCCTCCTTGCACAGCACTTGGGAGTGCCATTTGAATCTGCGTGGGCTATCTGGGTACGGCTGGGGCTGCCCGCAGAATTCCACCTCCATCTTCTCCAGACGTAAGTCTTTATGCGCTGTATCTGGGTCCAACGTAAGCTGACAGGCAACTGGTGCAGAACAGAGAGACACAATGCTTTACAATCACCTGGTCACAGATTCAAATCACTTATACTAATATTTATATTAATTGTTTTCAACATTTATTCACAATCTGCGATCATGAGGCTGCCCTACTGCTGTAGCTGTTAAAACAATGTGCCTTAAGGCTTAACTTGTATCTTTTTGGTAAAATGCGACGGTGTGTTTTGTCAGGGTCAGTTCACTGCTAGTGCCAAGTTATGAATATTATATTGTAATTTATTTTGCTTTCTGGATTGGACGTCAAGGGGCGGGTGTTTTCTGGTTAATATTGGAAGGGAGAGCAGGGGGATAAATAGCACATTCGGATATTGTTTAATTTTCTCTGATTTACTTACAAAGTCATTCCATATGCATGTATTTTTTAACTGAAGTACATACAAATTAAACGATGTCTCACCCATTTGGCAGCTATATTAAAATGAAGGGGTGGCCCTACCTGGTTTACAACCACATCTCCTGTTCGGAAATTGTCAGACAAGCACAGCATACTGCTCTGTGCAGCCCTAAAGAAGTAACTTAGAGTTTGTGCCATTTCCCTTAAAATCACTGTCTGTCATGCTGCTGTTTGGCCAACAGAGGCCACTGTTGGCAGTCACACCTGCCTCTCGCTCGATCCTCATTAGTCCGCATATATCAGTACCTGTATGTCTTGTGCTTCCCAGTCCAGCCACAGTCACCGTCTTTGTCTGTTACTTCACCAGTCACTGTGCCAGTTACTGTTCCCCAGCTCCCCGGTGCCATAGTCAATGGTCTCTCCAGCTCTGTTCCTAAATCTGATCCCAGTTTTTCATAGTGGCTCCTCGCTGTTCCTCCCTGCTCTTTGTTTTGACTCCCATATGTTTTCAGTTATTGACATAATATTTTCAATAAAGCCCTTTTCAGTTTCTCCTATGGCTACACCTGGGTTGTGCTTCCTCCCTGTCGTGACATTAATACACAATATCATGTTATATTTTCCTGCTAAAGTTACTATATTTTGACAAATGGTTAATCCTGTGCTATTATTGTCATGAATGTTATTAGACAGTTTTGGTAATGATTGAGCTCGTGAAGTTTATGGGTCATTTGTTGGGTTTGGAAGTGTAATGTCGTCACGTTGCACCTTTAAGAATATCTGTGTTGTTTCAAAAAAGTGTGCATGCAGTGTGGAAGCTGGAACCATTTTGGCTGTGACATATTATGATGAACCTTATTTATGTTCTGATTAATTAAAATGAAACAATATGCATCATACTGAACAATGTGGGTGGTTGGCATTGGTGTGCATGGTTGAATGCTGCTAAAACACTTAATAAAAGACATTAACATCAACACCCTGTAAGTAAACTACATTGTGCAGAGCACACCAGCCTTTGATAAAGACACACGTCAGAAACAACTTTCACTGCCCACACTGGAAACAATATGTTAACGAATAAATTGTATGACGTAGAATGCAGGTTTGCCATAAGAATATGTGTTAATCTCCTGTAATTC
Organism: Gnathonemus echidnorhynchus; assembly: GCA_026776725.1. Lineage (NCBI taxonomy): Eukaryota > Metazoa > Chordata > Actinopteri > Osteoglossiformes > Mormyridae > Gnathonemus > Gnathonemus echidnorhynchus. The sequence goes on from JAODJU010000081.1 coordinate 18,192,836, forward strand.
TTTTATACATGCATACCCACTAGGGGCCGTAACTATGCCTATGTGCCATTATCCCCATCAATCAGGATGTGACACATATAATTCACTGATTAGCTGTAACTGACCAGTACCCCATTGTGAAAGAGAATGTTCCCCTAACATGTCAAATGACCAAAACCTTATGTGAATGAGACTTGAGTCCTTACCTGATTTCCTCTCTGGCCTGTTGAGTTTAAACATTACACACGGTGAGAAATAATTCTGTTTTTCAAAACACTTACAAGCTGTGCGTGTGGTGAGAGTGGGTTCCAGTAGGTTAATGATTTTTTTCACTAGAAGGGAAATAAAGAAAATTCATTAAGCGAGATAACTAGATAGTATGTATGGTTTTACAAGAGTAACAAGGGAACAGAACAAGAGGCAGCTAGAGTGAATCACAAAAGGGCAGGAACAAGAGATAAGACTAACATGAAACATTTGAGGCTCGTTAGGGCCATACTGGGGAAGGAAACAGGACAATCGGCTGGGCAGGGCATGACAATACTCACATGACCTAGGTGCTGCAACCTGTAGATCATCGACTTCTTGTACTGTGCAAAAAACAGACACTATTATGGATTTGTCTAGGACAAAACAATCGTGTCATTTCCATGAGCCCAAGAGTATGACAAATGTTGCATTTTTGAAAATAATGTCTTCTTACAAACATCTTCCAAAGTCCCTTTCAGGTCAGAGACAGCACTCCTCATGTCCACAATCAAATGCATCCTGGGAGAGGTGGGAAACTCCAGAGGGGCAAATGTGGTCTACAAAAAGAGCAACAGACATTCCTTTAATGCAAGACAGGAGCAGTAGATTGAACTTCCAGTGCAGAACAACAGTGGAAACCGCTTCCAGCCAGGCAGGAATGTAACCTGGAGAAAATGGATTGGATCCTCGATTCGTAGGAGGCCTTCAAACTCAGTACATCTCCTCTTCAGCTCTGTAATTTCCTCCTCCACTTGTTCCGGCAGGCCATTAACTTGCTGTAATACAGCCTTCTCCTGATTTCGGATCAGCCCTTTCACCACAGAGCGTCTGCTTTCAATCAAATGGATCATCTCATTGAGGACCCTCTCGCTGTGCTCCTCTGCCTCCTGCACAGAGAGCTGTTGGAGAGGAATAAACAGCCATTATAAATGTACCCAGTAACATCTCTCTATCTATATTTTGTCTTATCCCTCATCCTACCGACATATTTTTAATATTATTCAGCCTACAGACTGGGGTGCCTGCGGATCCCAAGAAGAATTTACTGCAAGAGACAATCATAATAGCAAAATAATATTTATAGCAAAATTTATTTCTTCTCAAAGCATTATTAGTTCTGTAATTAATGTCATCTAAAGAAATTATTATTATTACAATTAATTTACATATTTTGTAAAACAAAAATCTATACTTTTCTTTAGTATAAATTGCACCTTTTATTCCAAGTACAATCAGTATTATTACTTCAAAGTTTATTGACCATCCTTTAACTGTGGTATAACTTACTTTCCAGCAATTTTATGTAAATATTATTTCTGTCATATTTATATGATGAAACCAGTTGGGGTCATCTTAACCCAAATATAAAGTTATTAAAACAAACACAGTTCACAGATTCAAACTTCCACACTTTTAAATTTCATTTTGTCTTTCAATACAAAGCAGCAACAGCTAATCTGGCCAGTTTTGACCTGCTTGCCATTTTTGCCTAAAAAACAAAAGCTCCTGTTATAAAAAACTACATTATATAGTTATATTCCAGATTTATCATAGCCAAACAGATCTCGGAGGTGTGAAAAACCTCCTTCTCCTTACATATCCTTCCTTCACCCCCCCCTCTGCCGCCTTAAAAATGGTTATATTTGTGTTTTTCTACACTCACACCCTGTTTCCCAAAGTCTTGCTCAGTGGAATTTAGAGTTCTGACTGAACCAGACATGGTTCTTCCAAAAAGCTGAATTATCCGGCTCTCGGGTTCATACTCACGGTGACTGAGTTCACAACCTTCCTCAGCTCCTGTAGCTCCTTCTCTCTCTCCTGGATCATCTGCTGCCATTTTCTCTGTCTCACCCCAAGCTGCAACTGCATTTTTTAAATTACTCCATTTTTCTGTAAGTAATTATCCAGCACAGAGTTGCAGTGAACTTGCACCCTATCACAGGAAGCACAGTCAGGGACACCTGGGATAGGATGTCAGTCCATCGTAGGAACACACACAATATAGGGAAATCAGAAACACTAATTCACCTGAACGCAGATTTTATATATTTGGCTGCATATGTACCAAATAAATTTGAGTTCCATTATTTATTTGTAAATTTATTTGTTTCTTTGTTTAAAGTTATTTAAGTATTTTAATACTTTCTTTTTATTTAATGTCTTTTTTGGTCTAGTTTCTGTTTAGTGCTATGAGTTTTTTTACCATTTCTCTTTAAATTATGAAATTTGTATTTTTATTGAGCTTCGTAATTTAGTTTTAATTTGAATTTCGCAAAATGAGACTATATTAAGCACTGAGCAATATTTCTTCACTCATGTTTTGGCGGTATCGGGCAGCGAAGGTCCGGGAAGGTGCCTACAGCATCACGTGGGCTAAGACCGACTCTACGAATAGAATTTAAAGGTGACCACAATAATTTACAAAAAATTATTATTATAAACTACGGAAGAGGATTAGGGCCACCATGAAAATATTGTAGCAATTCGGAGGGTTGGGGGCGAAGTTTCCCAGAATGCTTTGGGGCGTAGAAGGG
>JAODJU010000081.1:18213324-18223398 GCA_026776725.1 Gnathonemus echidnorhynchus
TCTATCTATCTATCTATCTATCTATCTATCTATCTATCTATCTATCTATCTATCTATCTATCATCTATCTATCTATCATCTATCTATCTATCTATCTATCTATCATCTATTATGCTCTCTAATGACATATCAAGATAGTATTGAGTCAGGTCATTTATTATGGTGCTGTAGTGGTTCGCACTGTTGACTCACGCTGCTGGGACTGGGCTTGGTGTATCTGCCATGGTTCTGTGTGTGTGGAGTTTGTTTGGTCTTCCTGTGTCATTCTGGGCTTCCCTACTGGTGCGTTGGTTTCCCCCCGGTCCAAAAACATACCAAATTGTGAGTGTGCCCTGTGATGGGTCGGTGCCCTGTTATGGGTCGGTGCCCTGTGATGGGTCGGTGCCCTGTGATGGGTTGTCCCCTGCCTTGTGCCCATAGGATCCAGATCCCCCATGACCTTGAATAGGACAAGCAGTTACAGAGGATGGATGGATGTTTATTATGCTTTTACAGTTGTTCTAAATAATTTCTTAGTGGCTTAATTTGTCTATAAATTATTTTCTGTGTCAGAAATTATTGAAAGGTGATCTTTGTACACTGATTGTCTACAGCTTTCATTATAATATTCATAAAAGCAAATTTTTTCATTTTAGGAATTCATCAATTTGCATGCACAAAGAAAATGATTTTCCCCGCTGTTAAACTCAGAAATGGCCCAATGTGTCATTTTTGACCTGAAAGACAGGTTAAGCAGACTGAAATGTATTATTATTATTATTGTTATTATTGTTATTCTTCTTGTTAATATTTTTACTACTACTACTACTTTACATGAAATGGACAGAGTGACTGTGATACAGTTTTGATTACTAATGAAATCTTTAAGCTCCATATGGCCTATATTTTTAGTATTTTTTAACTGGTTGTATATTCATCTTTATTAAATATCTCTTTTACAAAATTGCGTAACTATGATTTAGGTTGTTTCAAAAAGGTTTTACTGCTGTCTTGACCTGGTCTTCCACAGCAACGGGAGTTTCACCCAAACAGGGAGAGCTGACTACAGCTTTACAGCAGACAGAAAGTTTTACTTCATCTACACAGCAGAGAGACAATTTCACTTCAGCAACAAAACACCCAACAGGATGGGCTGTGACCACATGTCCCTCTGGTGCCTTGACTTCCAACACTAATGAGAATCTGAACAGCACACAATCACCAAGGTAAACTGTCAAACCCATTTCTTTCTCTGCAAACTCAATTTAAAAAGTGTGCATTCAAGATTCAAAGTTAGATAAATAAAATCCTGTCATTGGTCCTGCATAAAACCCTGCATGTCTTAAACCTTCACTTTCCTTCTCTTGTTCTCCTCCAGTCAGATGCTCCTTCTGCTGATGCTGGTGTTGCTCCTTTTCCTCATAGCCACTGTTATGATCATCTGGATTCTGCGAAGAAGAACCAGTGAGAAAAAAACAACAAATAAACATTTACCCAAATTTGAACCACATTATTTGATTATTGATGTTATTTTCTTTTTAATTCATAATTTGATCAATCAGATAGTACTTCTAGTTCTCAAAGGTTGTTTTGGTCAACACAGATGTGAATGAAGCTCAGCTCAGAAACAGACCCAGCCAGCCTGTGAGTGTCCATTCCTGCATCTGCTCTGTCTTTGTTGCACATTACCAGTGTGACCCACATAATGCGTGTCGCTTATACCAGCATATGTTGTGCTCTGGTGCTCGTGGACCAGCATATCCTAATATCCTATTTCATCTCTCACATTAGTTTGGAAATATACACACTGTGGCATCAGTTCTGAGAAAAAAAGGCATCAAAAAAGACCAAAACAGTTTATAATGGATGAAATTTATTAGGAAATGGCTAAATGCTGATATATGTGGTTGTTTCATCTCCACAGACCACAGAGCCTGGAGATGAGCTGATCTACAGCACCATGGTCTTTAAGAAACCATCAGCACAACCTGTGAGTTGAGTAAAATGTTTCCCTTTAGTTAAATGAAATGGTTTCTGATTACCTCCAAATTGTTTTGTAGGCAGGATAAATATTAACATGTGACACTTTCTGAAACCGTCTTGTATGGGGAACGTTATATGGTTACAGCATCCATTTACAGAGTGTGTCCTCTCTGAAGTTATACAGTGTAACAGTAATGGTGCATGATTACAGTATCTATTTGCAGTGTGTCCAGTCTGTTATTATCCAGTGTAACAGTAATGGTACATGATTAAAGTATCCATTTACAGTGTTTGTTCCCTCTCCAGCCCTCTGTAGACCCTGGGGATGAAGTGACATACAGCTCAGTAATCTACAGGACAGACAGGGTAATAGTCCTGTATAACAGTAGCTAATATGAGACTGCAGAAACCCAGACACATCTTTTAGGATAAAAATAAATAATTTTCCAACTCTGTAACAAAGACAGATGGAGTGCCTGTTAAATGAAGTTCATAAAGTCACCTGTAAAATCTCCTTTCATAGACCATGATCTCTCATCATAAGTGTGTTTTCTCCCCTCAGAATGCCCCCCCCCACCCCTGAAGTGACCTAGGCTGCTGTGGTGCCAAAGAAGAAAAGGACCTTTTAAAGTCCTTGGACTGCCTACGATGCCCTCAGAAAAGGGGAGATGTATCTGAAGGAGATGCCATTTGTAGTTATTTGTGTTAAAGCCCATGCCCCCACCCCCCACCAAAAACAGAGTACGGTAATTATTTAAATGAGTCATTTTGTTAGACCACTTCCTGTTTCTTTGTCTTGTTGAGTAAAATAACAGTACAGAGGGAAACAGAGTTACATATCTGTGTTTGTGGTGATTATACAGCATAAACTGTAGCTCAGCCTGGAAATGCTGCCAGCTGAGGATCTCGGCTCCCTGTGTAAACATCCTGCTGCTGGTCTTGGTGCTGAGTCTCGTAGCCCTGAGGGTTTGAGTCACAGGATCTGTGATGGGCTCTTATATCACTGTGTTTCCCTCACTTTGATCTCTCTGCTCTGTCCTAGACCATGTTTCTTGCCTTTGTCCTTTTGCTGCTGGTACTAATTATCATTGTTATAATGCTGAAACTATAACCTCAATACCAATAGCACTTTAAATATCACGATACTGGTACTGCAATGATACCATTTAAGAAAAAAAAACAGTTAAGTATTGTTCACGGTAAATTATACACTTATTTCACTGGATCATATCACTGAAATTAAAAACACACTTTAAATCAGAAATTATTTTAATGATTAAGGAATATTAGGGATTATGTATAGAAATCACAATATCATAATCACAAGACTGAAAAATGAATGGCTCACGAGCATGGCGGGATATGCTAATCCTGCCAGTGCTTAAATATAAAAAAAAACTTACTGCACAGCTCATTGTGCTTGGTTATTTAACCACTTAAAACATGGCACTGTATAATAACTCATAGGTACCGATATTAGGATACATTAATATCATCAAACTATCTGTTTGCCCTCTTGTGACCATGCAGGATTCTGCATTATATTTACACACTTGGATTTGCTTTGGAGTATTAAACCATTGTCTGTAATAGTGTAGTTAGTACCAGTGTAATGGTTTATATGGTAACCTATAAAGAGGCAGCTCACCCAAAAACTTTAAAAGGGCTCTCAGTTGTTCTGCTGGGAGTTGATCTTCTCTTGAATTGTTACGGGAGATACTCCACTCAGTGCAGTTAAATACCTGAATGTCCTCACACTATCCACCTGTAGGGTGTAAATGGTGACTTAGCAACTCATTGTCTACACAGTCACTGGCAGAAATTATTATAGACTGTGTTTGATTTACCCAGCATTTCCATAGCATCCATGTAAACCTTCTTTCATCTGATGAGACATTGTTATTTTCAGTGCAATAAATGATGCAATTCAGCACGTTAGTAAATTCAAGTTTGCAGAAGAAGAACTAATCTAATCTAAATCACTAATTTCAAATTTAAGGTATTTAATACCTGAGTTTTAAGTTTCGTCATGTATATCAATTGCTTAGTATTCACATACTTCCTGTAGACAAGCAGCCACAGGTGTCAAGTCTGACGGTTTGCCCACAAGACCGGCAGTCTTATGTTGCCATGGCAACGAGATGAAAATCTCATGGTTTGTCATGTGGCCAAACCAAACGAAGACGACATGGGCGAACTCAAGCTTCACTGCCAGACCCCTCCACCCCTGGTTGGCAAGTTTTACCTTTGCCACCCACTCCTCTGGGTATCAAAAAATATCAGGTTCACATCAGTGTCCCGCTGTATGTAAGCAGATGGCACAGTGTTATCATCAAATTGTGCTTTTTTTATCTACCATCTCATTGTGTTCAATGCAACCAGTTTGACATGTATCAAGAAATAACAGCCAATGACATGGAATAATAAATGACGCCCAACATTAAGACCAAATAATTAAATATAACATCCATATGTAGCTGGATAGGTATTTATGTTGCTGCCCCTTTAATTCGCCCAATAACAAAGTGATGTGAATGTGGGCTCTATATAGGTCAGTAGTGATGGGTTGGGGGAACCTGACGCTGAGAGCCTGGTCCACTTCCGGTTACCCGACTTCTGCTTTTTGTCATAGGTATGGGGTGGCTTGTCCACAGTCTGTCGCTGCTTTTTTGTGTTTGACTCAGTGGTTGCACTGATCAACTGTTTCATGGTCTGCGACTGGAAGTGCAGGTGCAGGGTGGTGCCTGCAGGGGGCGCCATAAATGTCACTGCTCTAGCTGCTGCGGCTTGGCCTGCTCTGCTGCCACCCTGCTTGCTCCACCGCTGCTGCTCTGCCTTTTGTCTTTTATGCTCTGCCTTTGCTTGTTTGTTTTGTTGTTCTTTTTTTGTTGTTATTTTTTTTTTACTAAGAGTCTAAGGAGGGTTAACACATTCACCTGTCCTATTCCAGAGCTCTTTACTAGAAGCTATGGGTACAAGGCAGGGAATAACCCAGGATAGGGTGCCAACCCATTGCAGGGCGCACATGTAATTTGCACCTATAGACAATGTGGTAACTCCAATCCACCTCAGCATGTTTTTGGACTGTCAGGGGTAAGCAAAAGGACCTGGAGGAAACCCTACAGGGAGAACATTCAAACTCCACACACATGGAACCAGAGCAGAGACTCAAACCCTGGTCCCAGAGCTGTAAAGCAGCATTTCTAACCAATGTGCCACTCCCAACATAAAACCTGTTAAAATATTTTATACCAATGAATTGTTTTTCTAAGAAAATTTGTCTAAAAATCAGTCTAAAAATATAAACTGCTATAATTCAGTTTTATGATCCTTTCTAGTGAAATCATGAACATTCTATAATGGTAAATAGTTCTGTTTTACCTGGCAATGTAATGAAGAAGACATGGAGGAGGAAGAGGAGAGGAGCCATGACTGAGTCTGTCAGAGACCCCAGCCCTCTGAAGACTAGCTCTCTCTTCCTGGTCCACTCTGATACCACTGATATCCTTTTAAGTCTCTATTCCTAGAATAAAAATGGTGAAATACATACGCAACGTAACATGCAGCAAATGCACAGACACTGTGTGGTTACACGTCTCTATGGGGTCTATAGGATCTCTATGGAGGGCCACTGTGTACCTGACCAGAAAAAGGGGGAGGAAATGACGCTGACGGAGGTGTTTTGGTTGTTGTCTGACCCTCTGGATGCGGCATCTGTAGTTCATTGTGAACTATGTGGTGAACCACGCCCTGCGAGTGTGTCAGTGACACTGCTCCACTCACAGAAAGCCCATGCAAACAGTGAGGGCGCTGTAGCTTGTCTGTGGGTGGAGCCATCAACCTATCTTGTTGGTGGAGACTCAAGGTCCTGGAGTGAGAGCTGGAGAGCAGGGAAGCCCAGAGGGGTGTGAACTGAACTGGAGATTAAGGAGGAGAGGATGAATCCAGACTGGAAGTGGAGAAAAGCGACAACTGACAGTCACTGAGGAGGATTCAATGCAGCGGTGGAGGATTTAGGGGAGATACCACAGGGGGTCAACACAGGCTGGAAAGAGGACAAAACGAGAGGATTGCCAGTGCTGCACGGGATACCAGTACTGAAAAGGTACCGTGGGACCACATTTTAGAAAGCTGCTCAGTATTACATTTCTTCAGTACCAGTGTTGTGGTTTAAGTGGTGATCCTAGTAACTAGTGACGTTCACGTGGCATGCGTTCACTTGTTTTTCAGAAGATGGAAGCAAATTCATCAAGCTTGGAGAGCCAAATAAGACTAAAAATACTCTAATGTAGGAAAGGACCCACATTTCTGTAAAATATAGCAAACATGCATGCAGTTGTAAAGGTGATGTAGCAGCCGATCAATATCAAATTGAAAACCTCATGAAAAAAGATTGAGGTTTACATATACATTTTAAGTAAACAGAAGTATATCCACCCATCCATTGCCCAACCCGCTTATCTGACTGGGTCGCGGGGAACAGAAGTATATGTATGGAAAATATCCAAATATATGCAGTTTATTTCACAAATTATTTCAAAATTGTTGAATCTACCATTACCACACATCCACAAGGATAAATAAACAAATAAACCGGATTGTATGGGGAAAGTTATATGGTTACAGTATCCATTTACATTGTGTGTTCTCTTTGTAATTGTACAGTGTAGCAGTAATAGCACATGATTACAGAACCCAGTTACAGTGTGTGTCCTCTCTGTACTTATGCAGTGTAACAGTAATGGTACATAATTACAGTTTCCATTTACAGTGTATGACCTCTCTGTAATTATACAGTGTAACAGAAATATTTATAACGATAAGTAAAGTACAGCCAGAAAATACAGTTGGTATCAATCTAAATTGTTCAGTTGGCATGTTGAAATGTTATTTGTAATGGACATTCTTCCCTCTTTTGTCCAATATTGGTGCTACAAAGAATGTCTCTAAATTCTAGTCCCTTACACCGAATGGCCACTACAGTGTTACTTAAATAAACCTCAATACAATAGCATTTAAAAGTATTTATTAACAACCTAATTATGGGTTAATGGTAGAATATGTACACAGTTAAGAACCCCAGACATACTCAGACACAAATAAACACAGAACCTGTTCCCAAATACTTAATAATGTTTAATAATGTATATTATTGCACCCAGGCATTCTTTAGACATTTTATTTACGTTGATTACGGAGGAGAGGATGCTTTTTTTCTTTGAACACCACCCTCTTATGGTCTTTATTTGTTACAACAGGAGATGTTTCAATCCCAAGACAAATTCATTATTCGAACCTCAAGGCAATAGAAGCACAAGATTTCTGATCCATACAATTCACACTCTCATGGACAGAGGACATTCTGGCAGCTCCAGCGTTCATCACTAAGCCCTGGAATACACACCAAGCCATCAGTACGATGCCTCTTTGCTTATGTGCTATTTGTCCATTCAAGTTCCAGAACAGACAACACTGCATTAAAGAAATGTTAGGTGATCTCGCCGATCGGTTTTAACCACAAGGTGTGTTTTATTCAGCTGTACCAATCGTACTTGACAACCCACTCACATGGCCCACCATACCCATCGCCCTGCTTACTCCTAACACTCATGGTGGGCATACACACACACACACACACATGCGCACACACACGCACACACTGTATACAATGATTAACATTAAACACTATGCATGTGTGGAAGTAAAACACCTATACTGACTTTTATTTCTCTAAATTCTGTTCGACGCCAGGAATAAAGTAAATTTGACCTGACAGAACTTGAGTAAGATAAAATTTCTTTATTAATGCAGGGTGCACCCAGAGGTGACATCAAAGAAACAGGGTATCCCGTTCCAAAGAAGCAAACCCCTGAACAACAGAAAGGCTCAGTTCTTATACATTTCTTTAACTCCCCTAAAAGGAATCTTCTACCCCATTGCATAAGATGGAAAGGTGGTGATCTCAGGCACCTCCACATTCCTCCAGGCCCAGGGACAGACATCCAGTTGCCATCAGCTCCATCCCACCCTTGCTAGCCCTTCACATATTTCTACTCAGTCTAATCCATGCAATCAAGCAAATCATATTAAACATAGCACACATATTATAATGCATAAGAATAGACGTCTGTTTCTCTATTCAGTATTTCTTTCTGCTCCTCCGTTATCTTCCTCTGCGGCATTGAGCAGCCAGTGTAATGCATCCTGTTTTCTCAGCAAAGCAAAGGAGTCTCCGATTATTTTCAGAAACAAGCGGTTTCAGCTTCCAGTTTCAGGATCAGTGCAAGATACACATGCACACGTCTTTTTGCCTAAGGCCTTAGACATTAACAGCACTCCCTCTACACATACCTCCCAGCCCTACTGGAATTTTTCTTCCACACATGACATTACGATACAGCACAATGACATGGTAACTATGGAGAAAATATTTCAAAGTTGGCACCAAACCAACCTCCTGATCTGGTCTGATGGTACCTTCAGTGCTACAAAACTATTATTAAGTCATAAACAACCTTCCCACTGCTTTGCTACTCAAATGAGAAGGGTCCAGCAGTAGAAAAGAGCCTCACTTATTGTGGATCTATGGAGGTGGATCACTGTGTGTGATGTCACTGACGTGCCATCCATCATCCCATACAGTAAGTGGTAGCAGTATGTGAACTGGTGTCCCATGGTAATAATGGAGAAGAATAGGCCAGTGACAGGAATCATAGGCTGTGCTCGAATTCAGGGAATGTGTCCAAATTCGGGGGTTGCATCCTTATAAGGATGAACTTGAAGACTCAATGTATCACAGCGATGCAACAAGGCTGTCTCATTTCAAATGGTCCTTCAAATGCAGCCTAAAAATGCATCCTTCTTTTTCATGAAGGATCCACCTGCTCCATGAAGGATGCATCCAATGGATTCTACTCAGGCTAACATATCCCAAGATTCATTGTGCAGAGATGGGTGTGCCCCAGCTAGATGATAAGAACAGTGCTTCATGACTCAATGTTAAGGGTAGGAACAACTGGTGACACAAATAGGAAATTACACAGAACATCCCATTTGACAACGCTTTCTGTTTGAACTTCGATATTGGGATTTCAGCAAAAGAATAAAATATATTTTTTGTATTTGTATCTTGTATTTGAAGAAGCCTCTGAAATGGGATAGCCTTGTCATGTCAGTGTGACACATTCAGTCTACTAATGCAGCCTTAGAAGGATGCAGCTCCTGAATTTGGACACAACTACCGTGTAACTGCTCATTGTTTCTGTGCCTTACTGTCTGCCATCAGACTTCCCTGCTTTTCCTGTTAGATTTGTTGGAGTATTGGAATACACATATTTAGTCTTTTTAAGGATTACCATTGAAGTACCCCCCATTTCAGTAAATCTGTTTTCATATTGTTCCTCCCTGGGTATAAAATGCTTCACTACATATAATATGCAGTTTGTTAGAATAGATTAGAGGTACGACAAAGCACTCCAAGAGAAATAAGCCACAATGACCTTCATTTTGAAATCCCATTAGAAGCACTACAGCTTTATTCTCCGGCAGTATACTCTATACTTGTACAAAAAATACAGTTGGCGCTATGGTAGGAGCATGTCAGCAGTACATTCCTAAGCAAAGAGCGACTGACTAAGACCAGATCTAACCGGTGCCAGTGCTTCGAACAAGGGTATCTCTAGGAGACTTTGTGTTAGGCTTTGTTTAGAAGAAGGAGTTGGTTGTGCACTGGTCAAAGTATATGCATAACTCCTGCAGTAGCTGCCCATTGTTATTCATGTTTCCTACTCCATAGTGTCCGAAGTAAGTGGGCAAGGATTTATGGTCAACACCCACTCTGGCATTGAAACTTATTCTTTATTGAGGATACTTCTAATGATAGTTCACAGGTTCTCATACAACTTGTCCTTTGCCTCAGGAGTGGCACTCAATGCAAAGCTCACTTTATACTCTCTGCTCATCAGAAGACTTCCTCTGCCAGAAGAAAGTGTAGTCTTTTAGAGTGCTGGAATCTGTCAGGTGAGTTTCCTGAAGGCTGGCTACGTCGACGTTAAGAAGCTGAGTTCTAATCGAGCGCAAGCACAAATATCGGCAGCAGTTATTTGCAGCCGT
>JAODJU010000081.1:18270250-18281077 GCA_026776725.1 Gnathonemus echidnorhynchus
AAGTTTATTTTATCTGTAAGAATCTCTGTAATGAAACAGGCTGTGAACTTGGGCGTCTGTGTCTGCATGTGTCTGTCAGGGGCTGAGAGAAACACAAACAGCCCACAGTCTGATAGGACTGCTGATAAGACCCAGGTGAAGTGAATCAATGTGCTCATCACCTGACTTTGCCCCCCCCCGGGATGGCCCCCACCCCTGTCTTACAGAGACACCTTCCTAATAGGCCTCTTGTTTCCTACTGATCCACAGAGATTAAAGGACCTACTGCAGTGACACTATAGAAAACTATAACACATAATAAAGGCTGAACCAAAGGCCTGAGGACAGACCCTCTGTATACAGCACACAGTGTTTCTACAGAGTCTCACCCTCACATACTGTATGACGACATTTCTGCTTTTCAGAATAAGTGCCTGTATGTGTCATGCTAATGATTTAGCTGCTTTATGCTCATGCATATTTGACATATTTGCTTCCCTTACATGTTTTTTTAATCTCTAAGCTACAATGATTTTTGTAAAGGTCAACTATTAAGTGTGTCAGTACAAAAACAAACTCTCTCAGTGTAAAGGTTATAGTCTTTGACAGTATCTACTGACCCTCACTGTTTTTACAGCGTCTCTCCCTCTCAGCTCTTCATTTTGGGTTTATTTGTAAAGCTGTAGAAAATAACTGTGAGTCACATGTTTAACACAGGAAACTAGGCACGCTGAAGACTAATATTTTTAAATGTCTTGCTTTGACTGCACTTTCAGTTCAGAGCAACTAGACATTGACAGTGAACTGATAGATTTTGAGGCCTTATTTTCAGGTGCCCATGTCTTCTGTTGATCTTGCTGTGGTTCTTCAAAGTGTCACGCCCTGCATTCCTGCCCCCTCATTCTCCCCAGTTGATTGTCCACCCCTGGTTTAGTATAAGAGTGCCTCCCACTCCTATGCTCCCAAGTCAGGTCATTGATGTTGCTGTAGTGTATGTTCTCCTATTGCTAGTTATACTGTTCCGGTTCCAGTTCTGTTTCTATGAATAACCCCCCTTATTTGTTTTCCCTCATACCTGCACCTGCCTCCTTCGTTGTTGGACTGTAAGTCAATGACTGGACTCTGCACCTTACACAGCAGGATGCCCAGAGAGCCTAATGCTTTCAGTGCTCCTGCATACTTACTCTCCCTGGTTGCCACCTTCCAGCCTCTGCCCAATCATCCTATTTCCCCATTGGTTTGGATGCAGTGGTGGTCTTCCTATGGTAGCAGGGAGGATCTACATGTACCACTTTCCATGGTCACCCTATTCCTGCTATAAGAGCCCACCCTACCTGACCTGGAGTTTGTTCTCCCTACTTCTGCTGCTCCACCTGTTCCTGGTGATATACCCACTGAACCTATCCTAATCTAAGATCATCAGGCTCAACCATGCTCCTATGGGGGTCCAGGAGCTCATGCCCATTCTCTAACTATAGGCTGAGCCCACCTGCAATGAGCCAGATACTGTCCCCAGTTCCTGGCTGGTGTCATCTCTGGAGCCGGTACCGGGACCTGCTTGAGGACCTGAAGAGCAAAGAGCATCCAGAGCTGATGTGTGGACTCACCCAGCTGGGTGGCTGGGATCCAAGCCCGAGAGGTGGAGCTATTTGAGCAGTACTTACTCACTGCTGAGGAGCTGATGAAAGCCTCACCTGCAGTTGCGACTCCCCACCTGGAGAGGCCCGGTCAGCCAGTGACCAGTGTCCACCACCAGTAAGGTCTCCATTGCTCCACTGTAACTGATGGCCGACTCCGCAGTGTCCCGTCTTCGCTTGTCGCAGGAAATGAAGGCTGCAAAAACAGGCTACTGCAGGGGTCCAGATGCCCTGCCTGGGAGAGGCTCAGTGAACCCTCACCCAGCCCTGGTGAGGCCTCCGTGAAACTTCTGGGGTGCCCCGCCCATCTCCAAAGGCCATTACCACGCTTGACCTGCTGTCAGATCCCTGCTGTGTTCCACTCACTGCCAGCCGCCGCCAGCCCAGCGCCTGATTTCCTGGCTGTCATCCACAAGGGGGTGGACAGGGAAGATGTCCTGCTGGATGACCTAGAATGGGACCACTCTGGTCTGGCCCTGAGTCCCACACCTTGGGCCCTGACCCCTGTCCAGGACTTTGGCCACCCCTCTCTCAGGTTATGGGGGTGTTCCTGGTATCATTGGGGGCCCAGAAGTAGAGCAGGTTGTGTCTCCCACCCGGAGAGGGGGACAGGGGCACAACATCTGGGGCTGATGTGTGTTTGACCTAGTCTCTGCCCTTGCCTAGCAGATCCCTTGGCCTCCATGGCTTCCAGCCCTGCAGTCCTGTTCTGCAGTTCCTGTGCCACCCACCTATTCCTGCCCTGACTCCTGCCATGGCCAAAGTCTTCCGGAGGCTTCGGCGCTCTTTGGTCCTGGCCCTGCTGTCATCTTGGCACCAACCAACCCCAGCCCTGCAGGTCCTTCAGCGCCCTGGGTGGTTTGTATGCTGGGGTCAATGCCCCACTTCCGGGGTCCAGAGGATCCCCCTAGTCCAGCCCCTTTCCCTCTAGCCCTGTTTCAGTTTTTGCCCTGTCCTGCCTTTCCTTCTCCCTGGTTTGAGCTTCTCCCCTGGCTCCGTTCCTGACCTTACTGACCCCTCATTTGTCCACCCTGTTCTGCTCAATGTGTTCATTGGTTTGTGTGCTGTCCTTGGTTCCCTGTCTCTCTTCTATCTTCTGTTAGTCATTTTGCTGCCTATCAGGGTCCTTGTCTGTTTCATCCATTGTTGTCCCTTGTCCCATCTGGTGTCCCTTTGTTTCTTTCCCTGCTGTTTGGTCTGAGTCCCCTCCTCGGTCTGCCTCACATGCCCTGCAATGGACTGACGTGCTGGTCTCACTTTCTGACATGTTAGACATTCAGCCTTGTGGTTTTGTCACTTCCTGTTTAAAGCATCCACACCTCTTTGACTGCTGTGTGAGAATCGAAATAAGAGTGAAGGTACAAAGGATGAGGAAGTGATTGTTATTCTCCACAGATCTGGGCTCAGTGACACACACACATATGGATCCTCTGATGCTCCTGTTTCTTCTCATTGATGGGCTCACAGGTGAGTGTCACTCATTACAGTGAACTGAGTAGAGATCTCTCTCCAGGTCCTCCACACAGTCAGGTACAGTTTGGAGATCAAGAAATGACAAAATGTCAGTTTTGAAAAAATTCAGCTGCTTTGCATAATGTCTTGGAAATTTTGAATATTTTTTGGATACTTACTGGTGTTTTACTCAAAATCGCAAATACAGTGGTGCCTGCAGTTCATGGACACAATCTGTTCCAGGAAAGTGGTCACAAACCAATTTTTGTAAGCAAACCAAGGCATTTTTTCCCATAAAAAACATTGAAATTCAATTAATTCATTCAGAAGTCTACCAAATAATTTTTAAATTTTCTGATTTTTAGCGTTAAAAACTTTCAAGAAAAACAATATATTGTGGCTACCAGTGTTGAACACATTAATTTAAAAAAGTAATTATAGCTCCTAGTTACTTCTCCTAAAGAGAGCCCAGAGAGCCTAATGGTACCTGAGTTACACCATTATAAAAGTAAATAGTTACCAGGGAAAGTAATTACTGCATAACATGTTGAAATATGTTGAAGAATTTGGATTCCCCCCCTTTAATGGAATATTAAATTCAACTGTGTTCAATTATTTATAATAAAATTGAACATTAAATATGTTTCATGAATGAAGTGGACACGTAATAGATATTAACAGAAAACATTGTACACTAATCTACTGTATTTGAATGTTGGTGTGGGACAATGTGAGAAAAGACACCTATCAAATTTAATTTATTATTGTAGATATGATTATAATAGTAGAACAATTAAACACAATAGATGTTTTAGAACTTTTGATATTTACTTCACCTCAACAGGTCGCAACTGGCCATCAAATAAATCTAAAATTTAATTACGCAAGAGCTCTGTTGGAATTCGACTCAACTGTTGATAACGGCAGCATGTTATAAACAACATACCTGACTATCAGTCTGTTTAGTTCAGTCTGTCACAAGTTTTTGTGGAGCAGAAAAATCAAGCTTAGGCTACTTGGATGGCGTGGCTCCGTCTTCTTTGTTAGCGGAACTCATGTTAGCTGGACCTGGGTTTGTGCTGCAATCAACACCGGCGTTTTTGGCTACTAGTTTTGTAGAAGTGTGTGACAATGAGAGGTGCTTTATGAGATAAGAATTGCTTACAACTGACGTGAAGAAATACTTTGTTCCTGGGTATAATGCACATTTAACATATAGAATCTTGCCTTTTATATCACTGAGGGAAAAGTAATATCTGTACTCCCGGTTTAAAAATGCTACTTGCGAATTCTCTGGGCTCGCCATTGCTGTGTGTGTCTGCATCGTTTGAGAGGGGGACTGGGCGTGTGTTTGTGTGTGAACACTCGCCCGACTCTGCCTCTGGTTGGCTTACCATGAAATTTTACTCTTCCTTAGCCAATCATCATGACTTATTCGGTTGTCTGCCCCCCCCCACCCCCCCCACCAAAGGGGGGAGAAAAAAAAAACTTTGCAGCTCCTGTGGCTGAGAGAGCCTGGTCGGATGAAAACAGCTTCAATGAGCATAATTATAGCAACTTGCCTCATTTTATTGTCAGTAATAGTAACGACGGAAACTAATTAGTTAGATTACCCGTTACTGAAAAAAATAATGTTGTCAGTAATGCTGTTTATTAGTGATGTTAAGCTTGACACCGAAGCTCCGAGGCATGTGTAAAAAAAAAAATGATACAGTGCGTTCAGAAGCAGAACTTTGATGCTTCTTCCGTTCTACCCTAAACACGTGACCATGGTGATCTGAAGCTTCGTTCTGCGCTCAACCACGTGACTGCTTCAGAAAAATGAAAATGAGGCGCGAACCTCAGTGACCCCAATATACCACGTACTGAAGACCCTTTGAGGTTCTGGGATATGCAGCAGGCTGTGTATCCACACTTATACGAACTTGCAGTACAGTTTTTATGCACTCCAGCGTCCTCTGTTCCATGTGAGTGGGTATTCTCCAAAGCAGGAGAAGTGGTGAATAAAAAAACCCCGCACTGTTGAACAACTACTGTTCCTGAATAAAAATCTGTAGACTAATGGTCCCTCTTCCGTTACACAAGCACCCCTTCCCAGTTAAGCCAATGGTTTCCCAGTCCACAAGACGTCACATTCAATTTCACCAGGTCATTAATGTTCATAAAGCACTGCAGATCATTAGATTTTTGCCAGTTTATAAATATTCAGATTCACTGCACTCACTCAAAATTAAGTGTTATTTCCTTATTTGACCACTTGGTGTCACTAATGGTCACCATTTCGGAAGGCTTCGAGTACTGAACCATTTTTCGACACACTTGAAAAGGAAGCTTCAGTGCTTCGGAAAGCTTTGTTTTGCCATCACTACTGTTTATTTTAACGCCATTATTGTCATCAGTAGTGGTGGGGAAATCACCCTTTTTATTAACAGTCTTTAAAGCCCTTGTATTGTTGTTGTTAATGTTAATGGTTACATTTTCCTTTTTTTTTTTCCGTCACACTTGTGTGTACTGGTGCTACAATAGCTTAAAAATGGAATCTGGTCAAGGAATCTGTTCATTGACCAAATTTTGTATGCAATCCAATGCATTTTTTTCCACTAAATTTTTGGTTGCAAACCAAATTGTTCATTGCCACAGCGATCAATGTACCATGTATAAAGTTATTGATTTTATAATATTTAAATATTCACTGTGGTACTGTCATGTCTTTATTAATCAAGCAGTACAAAGACTCTGTCAGTGCAGATAAAATGCCTTTATCTCTTGTACCCTTTGGTTCTCTGTGAAGCGTACGATTTGTCTTACTGGGGTCATTTTAGCAGCACAGGTGGTTATGTGAGCAGACAGCCGGGATGCCATCAGTCATCTCTGTGTGTACAGTCAGAGGGGTCTAAACACTGAAAACTAAAAACTTCATGTGCTACTGCAGCAGGTCAAGATCAGCCTCAAGCCCAGTTCATAGTTCATTTTTCTGTGTGTACTTTCAGGCTGTGGACACAATACCTTGTGTACACACTACATTTATCAGTGGACGCTGGTGATCATGGTCAGTGCAAGCATAGAGTAGTGATATTCCACCAGACTAGGAGAGGGCAGATGTATTGCACCAAATTCAAATACAAGCAGAGTAATAAAACTGGTAAACAAACAGTTTGTCACTTACCAAGCAGGACGAAAGACGCAGGAACAGGTGTAAATGCAAACAAAGGGGCTTTATTAAACAAAAGGAAGGCAGTAGGACAAAATGATTACACAGGATCAAAAATAAAGCAAGGGACCAGGTTTGGACAAAGACACAGACGGGAATGACGTCAATGACGGAACTGGGGAAGACAAGACTAGCAGGTACAACACTTCCTGGTTTCCCAGTCTGTGTCACTAGATTAAAACCTGTTAAACAAGGTGAAAAATGAGATGAGCTCTGTATCTGGCCTTCGGGAAAGTCTCTCAGTTCTGATTTATTTCAGCATACAACATTTACAAGTTTTTTCTAATTCTTCTTTAGACTTAATGCTACAATATTACATTGCATTTAATACTTGACTGGTTTGTTTCAGTGACAATCATGTACAAAAACATTGCAATTTAAAGAACATTTCCTCTTATAACAGTCGCATCCTCTTAGATACGGCCATCCACTAATTCTTCTCCCGACATTAATTTGCGCTTTTGTTATACTCGTCCACATTGGTGAAACAACGCGGAGGGGAAAACAACTAACTGATTGACAAAGAGCGAGATAAAACATTAACGTTACTAGCCGCATTTGTAGTTCTTATTTTCTAATCCAAAAATACAAATATACGATCTCATAACAATCGTTTTACACATCATTCAAATCGTACTACAGCAATATACAATGCATATACAACTCCCCTTCGAGTTGGCCATGAACTTAACTTTCATAAGCGTCCGCCATTAGCTCTGAATCTGGCGCACACACAACAACCAATAACTATCATTCAGACATTACGTTAAACAGAATCAATAGCTCTACACCAGCGTACAAAATACACATCTATGTTTAACATACGACAATATTAATCAAAGTAATGGACTTTAACATTTCTCACCTGTTAAACAGGGTGAAAATGAAGACAATAAACTCCGTGTCTGGCCTTTATGAACGTCTCTCAGTTCTGAGAGAAAACCCTATATTCATGAAGTATAGCCACGGGTTCACTGCCACCTACTGGTCGACCGTATACCACTGTTTCGATTTTTTTTTTTTCCTTTACATGGCCCTAAGGGCTTAAACTCAGTATATTATTAACATGACTAACATCCTTCAGTTTCTTTAAAGTACATTGTAAAGCAAATGAGATCAACCATAATATAATGCCAAGGATAGGCAAACATCAACAACATACAAACACAAATGTGACCACACACTGTGGGGTCTGACACCCCCGATTAACCCATAAGACCCCCTGAAAGCCTCAAAAGCAAAATTTTAAGGGGATCTCAAAATCGGTATTGCACAACAATAGGGAGATGGGGACCCCCCCCCCCGAATATTGACGGGTATTCCGCACACTGCCCAGGAGCAATAGATAAACCAGAACAAGGGATGCGGGTCAGGGTTAGGGACACAGGGACCAACACACCATGACATGCAGATGCAGACAAAACAAAGCAAAAACAAGGAAGGCATAAATGGGAACTGAGCTATGCTGGGGGCTTGTTTAGGCCCCAGGAAGTGGGGCTTTGATCCAGGGATGTGAGGTGTCCTAGGGTTTGGAGGGACTACCGAGCGAGGGGAAGTTTCTGAGCCTTTAGAATCAGGCGGCGTCCGGGGTATGACCGGAGGTCTGGCACTCAGGGTAGCTTCAGGAACCGCTCTGCTGGGACCAGGGAATGAGGGGGACCTATCGGGACCTGCTGGCATGGAGGCACCTGTAGGAAGGGGACAGGAGTGGGTCCCAGGGACCCCCAAGCTGGCGACAGGGGGCACCCATGGAACAGTGAAGCAGGAAGGTGCCGCCAGGACTGCAGGGCAGGAACCCAAGGGAGAAGGAGAACCTGAAGGGCAGGAATAGGGAAGAGGGCAGGAAAAGGAGGGACCTGAGGGGCCAGCTGGGAAGCAGGACCAGCATGGCGACCAGGGATGGCGTGCCACTTCCTCTTTTGCCGGGAGATCGAGACAGCCTTCTTGTACCCCATGGATACCGGAGGCCACTTCGGGACAGGGGACATGGGTAGTTCAAGTTCAGGACAGGAACCAGGGTCCATGGTGTGGGACTCAGGGCCAGACCAGAGGGATCCCACTCCAGGTCACCTGGAGGGTCTTCCTCTGGGCTTACCCTCTCAGAGCAGGCAGCAACCAGAGAGCTGGGGTTGGGGCCAGTGGAGGTTTGGTCTCAGACTGCTTGGTGGCAAGTGAGCAGGGTAGGGAACCTTGGGGGGCAGATTGAGCTCAGACGCCCCTGGAGTTGGAAAAGATTCAGCTGCTTGGAAATTGTGAATACTTTTTCTGTTCTTGTGTTTGTATCAAAACATTTGAAATTGCTAATATTTTAGAAATGATAAATGTACCATAAATATGGTCATTAATTTTATAAATCTAACATCTAAATATTCAGTGTAATACTGTCATGTCTTTATTAATCAAGCAGTACAAAGACTCTGCCAGTGCAGATAAAATGCCCTTATCTGTTGTAACACTTGATGTTCTGTGAGGCCTATGATTGATCTTACTGGGGTCATTTCAGCAGCACAGGTGGTTATGTGAGCAGACAGCCGGGATGCAATCAGTCATTTCTGTGTGTACAGTCAGAGGGGTCTAAACACCCAGCTTCATGTGCTACTGCAGCAGGTCTCTGTTTATCGGGGGTCAAGGTTAACCTCAAGCCCAGTTCATACTTCATACTACATTTCATTCTGTGTTTTCGGGCTGCAGATGGTCATGTGCACCGTAGCTTGTGTTCATACTACATTTACCAGTTTGTCACATACAGAGCAGGTCAGACGTCAGAGGAACAGGCATAACTGCAAACAAAGGGGCTTTGTTAAACAAAAGTAATCAAGGCAATACAACAAAAGGATCAAAACTAACACAGGAGGCCAGGCTTGGACAAAGACACAGCAGGGGTAATATCAATCATATTTGTTAGGGCATTGCACTGAATAATTCTTTCAGCGCAATAGCCTATCAAGCATGTGCAATAGAAAGTGCAATATTCCACTTTTGTGTACAACATACAGTACTGTCTACATATTATTTCTGTGAAATAATTCACTCATCCACCCAAGCCATGCAATCTGTACCCTCCCAGTGGGCACACCACGTGGAAAAGACAGGTAATTTAGGCGTAAAAGTCAACATCCACGTGGAATATATAAGTGGATAAAATGACTTGGATCTGCCGCTTCACCAAATATTAACTCTTAGAGTGTTTAGAGTGTTCAATTTACAACCTAGAGTGTTGTCAAAGAGTCTCCACCTCCACATAATTGCCCTATTTTAATATGCGCACAAGATGTCATGAGGATCAGAAGAGCCAGCCCAGATTTACCCACCATCATGAGAAAGACTCTGACCAAACAGGACCTTACAGCTGTTTCTTGGTTTATATTAAAGTTTTATTGGTTTGGTTCTCATTGATTTTGAAAATTAGAGAGCTGTGCTCTTGTAGTATGTTGCTATTGAGTCAGAGGAAAAACTCTTTGGGATGTATAGAACATCTCATAGGTCCAGCGTATATATATTTTAATGGTGTAGGGGTATGTTTGACTGCCTGTTTTACCCTTGGATGATTAACATATGTGGAAAGGTGTTAGGACAGTTGTGATACCCTTTTCTGTGCAGCTCCTGGTACCACCCCCTGCCCTGTAGACCAATGGTGCTGGATGTATATTTGCATAGTATGACACAGTACTGTTTTTGACTTAATAGAATTTTTTTTTAATCCACCGCGATTGTGATGAATAAGGCAAGACAACAAAAACCACAGAAATAGCTCAGCGTGCCAGGCAGGATGGTTTACTCTCTATGGCCTAACAAGGAAAGCATTGACAGAAAGGGAAATGCTACAGAAAGCCAATCATTTTGTTTCTTTTCTAAGCCTGGGCTCTCAAAAAGATCAGTTGGACGTTATGAAATTCTGCAATTGTAGTTTTTTTGCAGATTTGCATATATAGGAACTACAGCTCTCAGGCCAATTAACATACCCCGATCAAAGAAAAACCAACAATGGCATGTGGTAAAGACTAATATCAGTACCATACCATCCTCGATCGTGGTGGGTTTCTAAAAATTCTTAAAGAAAATCTGAATATTAAATGAGCAAAGTGATTTGATTTGTTCTATTGCAAGTTGTGGTCTAAAAGCAATGAAGCCACCACCCATTATATTTGCTTTAGCGGAAACACACTCCTTCAGTCATTAAGACAGCGCTCACCTTCTTTCAGCACTGCTAAATAATTTCACACACTTTTACACCACAGGTGGTTCTCAGCTGAGCTTCACTGTTTTTTTTTTTTTTATCCTGACTGAAATAACCAATCTTACTCATGCTTAAATAAAAACATTGATAACGAGTGTTTTTCAATGTTCTTCAGTTTATATAAGCACCATTCTTTGGTTATTAAAAATTGAACTGAAATAAAATTTACGTAAAAAGACAAAAGGCTATGTTGGTCTGAGTCTTTCTTATTATGGTGGGTTAGAAAAACAGCAACTGAATGCCCAAATGAGAATACATTAAAATAGGGCAGATATGGGCCACCCATTTTGTACTTGTGTGCCACCCATATG
>JAODJU010000081.1:18419693-18433078 GCA_026776725.1 Gnathonemus echidnorhynchus
ACAATAACAGCCATTCTTAATACAAATAATATTACAGAAAAATATTAGAAAGTACTTTGTTCTTTATGGCTCTAACAGGCAGGTTCAGCTTCAAAACTCTGTCATATGAGTCCATCGACAAGACCAAAGATATTTGCAGTTACTGTCAATGTGAAATAAGTTACCACCGAAGTACATCTAGTCTTAAATGCCATACCAGGCTGCGGCTCTTCTCAGAACCATAGACGTATTCGCATTTTCATGTCTTAACATATTATGATAATACTTTCGTAAATATAAATAATTTATTTATGGGTTAATATTATTATTTTTTATTTAGGTATTTTTTTTAGCTATATGTGAATGAGGCGCTTCTGTGATGTCTTAACTGCATAATCGGCATAATCTTCCTCAAAGTCATTCTCTACGAGAGTATGTCTCCGGTCGGTATATATGCTTTCCGGAGTTTCCTTCAGTGTCCGAGACTGGATGTAGGTTTATTAAGTTTATTGGGATTTCTAATTCTTTCATACCTTTTTCGCAGTAAATCGTCACCACGCCTTCCCAGATCTTCGTAAAATTATAATATTTTCTCCGATTTACATATTATAGCCAGCTGAGTTAGGAGTGGTGAGGGACATTTTGCACTGCTCGGTCCTCAGTTACGGTATTGAAGTGGAGAGTGAAGGGCAGACAACTGCAGAGCCAAAGGAACTTGGGTGAGGGTGAAGACCATCGCTACATAACTGAACAATATCGTAATATTAGTCACCTTTGCGCTGTTACGCGTCCGAGTGATTTAAAACTGAAAACCCCCCCCGGCCCCGAAATTGTATTTCTTTACTTTTTGTAAGTACTTGAAGTTTTGTTTTTGTATTAAATGCATATATACCGTACCAATATTGCATTAAAAATCATATCTCAAACCCTCTTTCTATCCATTGGGGCTCTTTGTAAATCTTGGGTCAGACATTTAGGATAAAATGGCTTTTGCTTTAAAAAGGTTCCCGGTCTCTGATCTATACTTAATTATGTGATTAAGTAATATGTAATATTTAGCAGGTCAATGTGCCGATCTGTTGTTGAGCTTGAGTTTTTCTTAAGTGATGAAGGGTTTCTGATGATCTTAGGACAATCTTTGTAGTTGTTTATTGTTGGTAATTGATTTCCAATAATAAATTCATACATTTGCAAAAAGCAATCATGCCTTGGCAGCTCTAATATTGATAAGAATATTAACACCTGAAAAAATCCCTTAATGGTAAATGTTGAATAAATTCATGATTTAATTTGCGATTAATTTTTGATTAACTATGGACAGTTGTGTGATTAATCATGATTAAATATTTTAATCAATTGACAGCCCTAATAACTACAGATCAAACACATGTTGAAATGAATGTTAACTTGGTTTTCTTTCTTCGTAAAAGTAGTTTTGAAATATTCTTCTTAACATATATCTGTCAAAAACGAGGAGCATGTAATATGCTATTAAGCTAATATAATATTGCATCTTTTTGATTATTCATTTTAAAACATGTCCCCTCATATTAAACACACTCTTATCCCCTTCTGGTTTTTGATGGTATTCCAGTGCACTCCTGTAGTCCTCCAGGACTGAAGGGGGCAGTGCAGACCTTACAAAAATGCCCATCTGATTAGGACTCTTTGTGAACTATGTCCCATTATTATTTGCGAATCAAAATGTCATTACACATATTCCACAGTCACACCTATTAGAGGGCAGGAAGTTCTCCTATACTAAATATGCATATATTCAGTATATACTGCATATACACTGTAGATATAAACTGTAAATGATGTATATATTGATTTATATTCCTGTATGACTATAAACACGCCCAGCAAGTACTGCTAGAAACTGGACTCTTACTAATTGCCACAGCTTTCCACAGTACTCTCAGACTCCTCATGGACCGTAGCCCCCCTCAAATACCACCCCCACCCCCAAGCGGCCAGGATGCTGACACAGAGTTGCCAGGTCCAGGTAGTGGGGTTGGTCCCTAGCGAGCCAGGCTGGGGTCCAGGACGACCCCGATCTGGAATGCAAACGAGCTGCTGGCACCTGCAGTCACCCCCCCTGAGGATGGGCTGTTTCAGATGGGCTTACCTCCTAAAACCCTCTAATTAAAAGGAGGCCACCCCACCCCCCCCCCACCAGCTTCACCGCTTTCCTACTCATGAAAAAAAAAGATTATTAGGAATTTAATGGGGAGAATTCTGTCTCCCAGACCATCTGTGGTGGCAAGACTGAGGGTAGAGTTTTGGGGAAGTGAGTAGCACGGAAAAAAAAAAAAAAAGAAATCCGGGGGAGGGAGTGCATTCGGTCATGTGACCAGACTAATCGGCATCACGGGGGCAGGATGTTTTTCACTTTTAATTAGCAGGAATTTATCAGCGACGGGACTATTTGTATCCAAGATACCCAGGTGTCCGTGTCACACTGAAATTGGCCCATGCAGCTCAGAGTGAGTGTTAGATCCCGGAGCGTTTGGATCCATCTCTGAGGTGGTTTAACTCTGCCGGAGTTGATTTGCACACCCAGGTGCTTCTGTGATTAAGAAATGCAGGGAGGGCACGTGACCGGATCTCCTTCTGCACGTTACAGCATGAGCCCTTTGGTACCTGGTGAACCTGATGTTTGATAAGCATAGCAGTAGATGTGAGGCGGACCGTGATGTTTAGGTCGACGTGCGTTCAGCAGCCTGCTTTGAAATCAATAGGACCAGGCAAAACTGAGAAAGGTTCTTCTGTTAGAAAAGACATATCTAGGCTACCTGTTTAGATTCACTAGAAGAGGCTCTGAACAAAATATATAACAGCAATAATAACTGCTATTTTCAAACGTAGCTCGATTTTTAGGAGGGAGTTAATTTTAACATTATAACATTGCTAGCACTTAGCTGCTTGGACAGTGTGTAACTCCGCACATGTGAACCCAGGACCCGCACAAGTATAGCCTACTGTACGTAGAGCCCAGGCCCAGCTGAGCATCGATTACCAGCGTACTGTATGAGGTTTTTTGGGCCGAAAGAGAACGTGAAAAATAATAACTTTAAAACATAAAAAAAAAAATTCATATTCGCAGCATTCACATTAAATAAGCAAGATGTTGTTAGTTTCCTTTTCAGTGGCACGTTTGATTTTTAAGGTAGGTCTACAACCCACAAAGAGTCTGATCTGCATAGAAAATCGACACCATCATCTAATGGAAATATTAGTCTCCTAGTAATAATAGTCTGTTGCCGCAGAGATGCTTTTCATCAAATTAACATCCATAGCTTATAATATTTACCTGCGACCGATTTATAAAGTTTGCCATTTTTACTTACCGCACTGGGTTGGCCTTTAACTGAAGTATTATTCCCTGCCTTGCTGTTTGCTCCGGACCTCATCGACGCTGCAAAGGACAAGCGGGTACGGAAGACTGATGGATGGATATATTACTGAAGCAAATTTCAGGGAACTGGCGCTCAATAAGTAGGCCTAGGACAAACAAACCGACTGTTTTTTTTGGCAATATTCGTAACCGAAATTGCTTAAAAACGGTCTAAAACGCAGAAAATAAATTACGGGTTAAGAAGCACTCCCTTTCAACAATATGAGCTGGTGTAAAGCGTTTAAACAGACGCTATTTTAACAATACCTGGTTAAGTGAAAAATGATGAATTGCTCTAAAACGGTTTAATAAACGTCTGATAAAGTATTGGATGACTTTAGCATATCCTAATGCATAGGCCACTTATCTTATTTCTTAATAGATCAACCTATAAGATTAAGAGAAGTGCGCAAATAGGATATATTAATCATGGCATTACGAGACATTCTCCCGTAGGCTTAATTTATTAATGAAACGTATGAAATATTTCCCCGTAATTAATGCTTTACAAGACCTGTTACGGTAAACTCTGAGGTAGCTTATTAATCAAGCCAATGATTGTAACTGTGGCGCGGGGGCGCAGTTTCTTCTTGACTAGAGCGGCAATTGACTAGCAATGAGATGGTTTGGGAGACATATTACTGCCCTTCTTCCGAGTAACGTGTGGGTAATTACAGACGGGGTTTGTCAACCTTCAGTCACTTCTGGAAGAAATCCTACCTAGCTGATTAATAAAAAGCAGGATTTATTTAATCTGCATTGCACAGAATGTTTTTTTATTTTAATGTTAGCCCATTTCATTCATTAAAAAGGTCCATAGAAACTGTAATTTTAGCGCATGAAAACAAATGTGCAGCAATAAAACAAATTACTCGCTTAGGACAGATTAATCAATTTTGCGCATAGTTTCTTGGCACAGTGGCCGTATTTACTATGGTTGTGAAAATGTATGTCTCCCCCGTATAGTTTCATAAGTAATAACCTCGAAACGGGGCAGAATTAAGGAGATCCAACCTGCCATTGAAGAATGCTGGCGAACAGTGGCTGATTTCCAGCAGTCGCGCGGTGCCTGCCAAGTCTTTAAATAGGCACGTGCCACACTGTTTTCTTTTTAATTAGTGCTTGACAGATGGGTCATGGTTTGGGGTTTTGTTACAGACCGGTTTAAAATAAAATATGTTTTCTGTTGGGTGTCAAAGTTGATAGATATATTTAATAGTCTATATTTAATACTACTACTACTACTACTACTACTAATAATAATAATAGTAGCAACAGTTACATCAAATTATTTTATTATTATTGTTGTTGTTATTATTATTATTTTATTATTATTATCTTATTATTATTTATTATTATCATCAATAATAATAATAATAATAATAATAATAATAATAATGTTATTATTAGGTGAGTTGATCACTGTAATTTTCCCTTATAGTTCTACCTGTTAACTCCGACTTGCGTATAAAATTAACTTAATATTTATATCCGACTGCAAAAATTATTATTACTCTTCACATATAGGTACCGTGAAGGAGACTCACTAACGCGGGGTCACGGAGGGACTGCGATCCGGCTGTAACTATATAGTGGCTACAGATTCGGCGAATAATGACCGAAATCGGTAAATAATCAGTCATTCTGAGACGCCGGTTAGGCCGCGCTTGACTCGACATACTGATTTGCTGTGAAACTGGCGCCGAGGCAAACGAGAAAAACAATTTTTGAACCCACGTTAAATCGATTATAGTCCTGGCTCAAATATTTCATTCATTCATTCATTCATTCATTCATTCATTCATTCATTCACTTATTCATTCATATAATCTCAGTCTTAAAGTATGTAGTGTAGCATGCATGTGTCTCTACAGAACACCTAGAAATGTAGTTCTTTCAATAATAAAAGTTGGGTAATGGCCAAAAAGAGGTCTCACTGGTCATGCGCCATAAGACAAAGAGCGCAATAAAAACCACCCACGTCGGCTGGGTGCACCGTGGCGTGACGCGAAGTCCCCTGATCGGTGCAGGCCGTCGTGAGGTAAGTCGTCCGATACCTTGCTTTCGCTTGCTGTCATGCTCTTCTCTGGAGATACTGGTGCACAGTCGCAAGGGGATTAGCGAGAGGCCGGGCTCATTCTCGCATCCGCAGTCTGTCGCTGTCTGGCCGGCGTCCAACTCCCGAGCTACTTTTGGCTCTCAGGAGGCAACTTCTGTTTTTTACTTTTGACACATCGCTGACCTCGGTCGCTCACAAAGAGTTATTCAATATACAATATGCTGTTCTTTTACCCGAAGGCGGTTTATTTAAAACGCAGCAATTCAGTCAAACATGTCGAAGTGCTGATATGTATTAGACATGGTTAGTTACATAGATATGGTTACTTACTGCACCCTCTTTAATTTTTCCCTGAGGTTCGAATGATTCAAGTGTTTCATATTGCAGCTACTCTGATTTAAATAATCTAAAGTATGGGATGGTACAGTTCCGACGGTTTTTATAGTTGCTTTGATAAAACATTTATACTTACGGATAACCGAAACTCCACATTACGAATAGGCTGAACTAAGATATCGGGCAACAAGTAATTTCATGTATGAATAGCAGCAAACTCAACATGAATAATTGTGTTTGACGCGAAAAAGGCAGATAAGATAACTGGAGATATAGCGTCATATATTCGTTTATATGGAACTTTAACGAAAATACACATTTAAAATGGGTTTGTCTTTAAGACAAATGCTCATCAAGTATATTGCTTTGTTTGAGCGGACGTTGTAGTGTTTGATATTATTTGTAAAGTTTAGTCGGGTAAAAAACAAATGTAATTTTCGTAAGAAGTATTTCTTAGTTCCCCTGGTGTGAAGCTTATATGGCACCGATATGCTTCTCTCAGGACCCTAGACTAGGCCCAGAAATTTTTTTGCAGTGACTTTCGTAACAGATAATTTACACATAGTTTCTTATATGCACGATTTTAAAAGAATAATTACCCGTTGAGTACCTGCAAAAATCACATAAAACAACCCGATTTATAAATAATACTCAATGATAAAATATAAAAAGAAACCGATAGTAAAAGTTTATACATTTTTGTTATATTTTTATTATCTCAATGCACACAAAATGTACTATGCATAACTGTATATATACATGCAACTGAAATTAATTATAATAACCAGTACGGGTAGGCCTATTTAAAACCGGCTATTTAATGTGTATTACACAGAAATGTGGCTTGTATTCTAAAACGTTGTGGACCATGTAACTGCAGATTGAACTGTATAAAATGTATAAAATGAAAATACAGTTTGTTAAAATTAACTAAAAAGAAACGTTTTCCTATATAATTACTCTAAATCTAATATGTTGTGTAACATAAAGCAAATTATTTGATATCTTCACTAATGAGGGGCATAAATATCACCTTTAAAACATCGAAATCGAAAGTTTTCGTTTTATAGTTTTATTTTCATTTTGCTGTACAAAACAACGTCATTGTCGATTACAAATATGTAGAGTAACAGTTTAGTGCATGACGGATTTTCGTCTTTAACAAAACTCCTCGTCTTAAGATATCAAATAGAAACATAAAATTTGTACAAAGCCACAACTCAGGACATCCATGCCATTGCATAACTGACACGTGCCAAAGGTTTCATTGAAATTAAGGCAGAGAATCTCCACGCTCTTAAAATGATAAGACACTTGAATACAATCATTTCCACCGAGAATATTCTACAGGTTTCATTCCTACAATGTACATTTAGCTAGGCTTGTAAATATGATTTTGAACCACCATAGGTACAAGACCTCAACATGAATAACAACTGTACATTTGTGAGAAGGTAAAACATAATAAAAAAAATTAACTCATGGTTAAACAAAACATTACATCTGCATAATACATTGCCACAAAACCCACATTCCAAACAAATAATATTTACATGTAAACTGTAGTGTTTTGTTTAAACACTTTAATTGATGGGTCCCATAAATTCACGTCCGCGTGTCCATTTCCATAAAACGCTAATGACGTCACCGCATGTGCAATCGTGTGAAGACCCTCTTTTTAGGCGTTCCACCGCACGCGACCACTCCATGTCTGACTGGCTGGCTGATGTTAATAAACCTCGACAAATATATAGCCTACTATGAACTTGCATTCACACATAATCGGGGAAATTAGAATAGCTCGGCAAATCTCAGTAACCATTCGGAATTTATAGACACACGTATGTTACACGTAAGCCGACGTGATTAATCGAACTCACTCCACTAATAATCCTCCATTCATTCTATAGTTAAATACTCAAAACTGCAGACAAAATCTGCATTTATCATGTATTACACTTTTTCATAAACTGAAATGTACGGTTAAAAATAACTTTTCTTTGTCATCCGGTGGAGTTTAAAACTTAGTTTCTAATTTATAAAACAAATTTGTCAGGCAAATCACCTTGACTCCTTAATACGATTAATACGTAGGCCTACTTTTATTCGATTTCAACAATGGGATTTTAAGGGCAAAAACGATTTTTATTGCATAGTTCGTTTTCCCTTTATTGCTTTTGTATTTATTACACCAGATTACTCGTAACACATAAAAATGAGCCCCGGACGGCAGCAGTTAAACACCGATTTATAATTATGAAACACTGTATCAGTGTAGTCACCGTAGCGAATTAGCTATATATTGTGATTTATTTCAGTTAGGCCAAAATGTATGCTGTATAATTGTATAATTTAAACAAGGGCAACACGTATTTCTTACATTTCAACCCAATTCAAGCGAAACAAAAAGCGCTTATCTGTTGAATTCAGTTCATCTTGTTTCAAGAAATAAAAGCCGGTCGTTTGATATTTTTCTTGTTTCTTGTGTGCTCACGGAATATGTCCCCATTATTAAAACACATTAATGTGAACTGACTTGCAACTAGCTGTCATATAAAGTACAGTATGTTTGTATTAATAAACGTCTACGTGAAGTCCGTTTTTTGTCATTAGAGGGCGAAAGGGGACCGCGATTTTCTTTTTCCTCATCAATTGTGAAAAGTCGTGCTTAGCTCCTCTTGGGTGGAGAAGGCCTGGCCGCGTAGGTGTATATCATACGGGAAATGGATGTCGCAAGACCCCCTAAACATGGAGTTTTGGCCCAGGGCACCTCTGGCGGGCACCGCGCAGTAGCGCATGCCGTAGTGGCAGCTCTTGCCATACTCACCAGGATCTTCGTGTTTAAGGGAAAATATCCCGTTGAAGTTCATGGGCGGGCTGTGGGGGCCCTCAAACTGGGGACTGGTGCATTCGGGGGATGTGCTCTCGTAGAAGGACTCGTAGGCACTGCAGTAACTGTATGATCTGAAGGCCTTAGCGCCGTCCGCGCTGGGGCCGCCGTGCCCGGTGGGCGTGCCGACATCGGGGCTGTGGTAAGGTGGGTACAGCGCGTCGTACGGAGATCTGCCGCACAGAGACGCATCCCCGTTGTGATCCGCGATGAAGTTCCTGGCGTTAAGCTGGAGGCAGCCGGCTACCAAGTTGGTGGTGGGCTGGGACAAGCCTTTGCACAGAGTTTGCACGAAGGTCAACAGGTCGGGTCTCTTGCCGGTGCTGAGGATTTCCGACAGCGCCCAGATGTAGTTCTTCGCCAGACGCAGCGTCTCTATTTTAGACAGTTTCTGCGTTTTGGAGTAGCAGGGCACCACCTTTCGGAGGCTGTCCAGTGCATTGTTTAGCCCATGCATCCTGTTCCTCTCTCTGGCATTGGCTTCCATGCGTCGCAGTTTAACCCTGTCGATCCGCGCTTTGGTCATCTTCTTTTTCCTTGGTCCTCTGCGCCTGGGCTGCCCGTTCTCGTCTTGGCCTTCCTCACTTTCATCGTCGTCCTTCTCCGACTCTTCCTCCTGGGGCTTCCTTTCTGCCTCCGGGTTGGAAATCGGTGACGTTTCAATCTTCGGAAAGGGGTCCTGTTTCCTGACCCTGATTTCAGCGACACAGTCTCGCGGGAAGGTGCCAAATTGGGTCTCTGGCATCATTGCTGGCTCTTCGTAGGGTAAGGTCGGCATTGCCCTACCAGAGACGGGAATAACGCAAAGTCAGAGCAATCCAGTCGCAGATCCTACCCGCTGAAAATCGCCGTGCAGAACTGTACAAAGCCAGTTTAAATGACTCGCAACAAAAATGATCGGCAATGTGATTATGCAACAGTTACCAAATATTATTATTAAAACTCGAAATTAACTATTATCAAAAAATACCTTATCTGAAACAACACAAACCAAAAATAATATGTCTGACCCGGGAATCATCAATGATTATTTTAAAGTGTGATAAAAAATAAATTACACCACATAGAATGTGCAACTTAGAACGATCTGAATTTTCAGATAACTAACACGTAATACCACAAGCGATAAAAGGACGGATTTCAATAAGGCTAAGAATATTTTCTCACAAAGCACTAACCCAACCACATGATTTCCGATAATAAATTAATATCCCCCGGTGATTATTCTTACCTAGATTTCGTAGCAACATTTAGAGTTGTTTTTCCATTCCCATTTAAATTCAGCGCAAGTCTATTTCTTGCTCGGCATTGGACATGTCACAGCGATGCTCTGATCTTCTCCTTCGCTGCCGCTTTCTTTCTCTCTTTTGAGAAATGACACCGATGCCAACTGCCAGAGCTGGTACCCATGCCATCTGGTCCTGACGTCACGTGGCCGCGGCTGCCACGTGGTTCAGTCCCGCGGGAGCGTCGCTCCGCAGCGCGCGTCTGGCGCGTGTAACCGGGAAGCACCGAGAAGCTCTTATTCACAGTCAACAAATCCGACCGAACGCTGATACCAGCATCATCCGCTAACGGGCATTCAAATCCTGATTAAAACTTTATACCCCCCTTACAACAAGATTAATTACTAAAAACGAAGTACATAAAATGTGCAGATTTGTTGACAATGAGGTGTGATTTGATATTGGGTTTTAGGACACAAATATACAGTGGTGTAGGAGAGAGTCTATATTTATATAGTAATATAAATATAACTGTCTGTTTATTGGGGAATGAGTGAAGTCAAAATTAACTATTGAGGGGGGCACGTCCCACCCCCCAGTTCATACATCCCTACACACACACACACACACACACACACACATATGTGTGCTGTGACCCTTAAACTCTCTCTCTCCTGTGTATGTCTGTGTGTCTCTTGGAAAGCAAGATGGGGTAGGCAAAGGGAGAATTTCCCCATGGAGATTAATAAAGTATCAGTATTCTATTCTATTCTATACATATGATATGTTGCAATTACATTTAGGCCTAAATGTTTGTGTTTTATGGCAGTAACCATTCAGGTTCTGAGTAAAGTTACATGAAGTACACTTTGTGATAGTCAGCTGTTACATTTTAGTTTTATTCCAACTAAATCAGTGACCCAGCTCATTGTGGGTGATTTATGGTTTCATGTTGCCCAGAGAATTAATCCAAATCTTTGTGAATCACTCTTGCTGGTTAAATGAGGCGAGTTTGTAAAGTTGGAGCTGTCTCATTCGTTGGGGGGCAGTCATGATGCTCACTGATTATAGGCTGATTTGGGGAGTTAACAATGTGGGAGAACCAGATCCAGGAAAATTCCTCTCACCTTGAGACTAAGTTATGTCATCTGCACAGGCCCAAGTATATACCAGGTGGATTGTTACTCCATAATCATCTCCTTCATGTCCAGTATGTGTAGCTGTGGTCAGGGGGGGCATATAGGGGGTGTAAGGCAGGACGATTGGGGCCTTAAAAAATTTGGAACATAATTGTATTGGCCTGTGTAGGAGCCCAATATGATATGTTTCCAAGGGGCCTAGAACCTGGTTCTGGTCCATATTTATGGACACATATATTCCGCTTACCCTTGTCACCTCATGACCCTGACATGTCACCAGGTTTCTCTGGCTGTGCCCCCATCATGCTTCCTGGTCTGTGTCTTCTGAAATGATTCTGTACCCTATGCACTCCATATTCCGGAAGACTTCAGAGTGGTTCCCTATATCCACAAAGTCTAAAAACATCACCACAGGTATGGACCTACAAACATTACCTTGTGATGCTGAGCTTCCAGCCATATCTGCTCATTTCTGTGTTTACTCTCCATATTTGTGCCTGTTTTTCCAGCTAATTGGAGGCAAACCTTGGGCACCACACTCTGTTACAGGAGCTGCGCACACCACTCTGCCCAAACACACACACACACACACACACACATGCACACAAACTGCCTGCAGCGTTAAGGCCACTCAAGTATGAAGGACGTCCATGTTCCGTATGTATCATGTGCCTCCATCCTAATGTCCGCGCTCCCTTTGCGCCGCGAGCCTAACGTCCGCGCTCCCTATGAGCCGCGAGCCTAACGTCCGCGCTCCCTATGCGCCGCGAGCCTAACGTCCGCGCTCCCTATGTACCATGCGCCTCCATCCTACTGCTGTCACGCAACGCATCTCTGTGATTGGTCACCGTGTTTGTTTTCTCGCCCATTAGAATGCGAGGTGCTCGCCATCCTTACTGTATCCCCCCCCAGTGCAGAAAGTGCACGGAGCCCGGGCTGCTTCCTGAGGAGGACATGGCCATGCCCTGTGTTGCTGACGGCTCGTTCACATGCACATGGTATATTGGGAGGGGGGGAGCTGGGGGGCAGAGGGGGGATTTCGCCTGGATCCGGGCACCCATCTGTGCTGGTGTTTATGAGTGGGGGGAAAGAGTAGCTACCCAATGAAGTGCCACACACACACACACACAGATGGGGGCATGTATATAGACACTATAAAGGAGTTGAGCACATACTGCGCATGTTTATACATGCTAATTGCGTTGTATTATGGGCATGGACATGCAGATCTGTCAGTTTATGGAATGTAGCACATTTTCACAGTATGACAATATACATATACATAATACATACACAAATGATGTACACATATATTCACACTATTAGGCAACTCAACGGGCACACAGAGACGCTGGTCCCTTACATGTGAACATGGCGTGACATGCATGTATTAACACACTACTGCACAGTACCACAAATAGACACGGGATACATATATTGATGCACACACACAACACCATGGTGGATGACCCCCCCCCACCCCCGCACCCCAAATGCCTCAGCTGGCTCTGTTCTTTCCGGTCTACTGAACACAGCAACATCTGATGAGTCAAACTTCCCATTTCAGACTAATCAGTTGACTGCACTAATTGCAAATGCAAATATGCAAATTTATATTAATTAATTACTGCACTAATTAGTTCTCTGGTCTTTTCAGGTAATAAATCACTGTGCAGAGGAAAGAAAAGGCGGCTTGTCCCATTTAGTCTCGCATAAAAATTTAATGCCCGGCCTCAGAAATAACTTCCGCCGCCAGTGCTGATATGGCCAGCTCGTCCCGGGCGCTGGTACCGCCAACGCCCCCGTCAGACGCGGACGGGAAAAAACACACAGGTCAATAAAGAAGAAACGGGGGCATGAAGCGGGGGATGGGTTTTGCTTGCCGTCTGCCGCAAACGGTGCTGACGAGCGTGCCTGCGAGCGCCTTTAATTATCACATTATCAGCTCTTAAAGGGGATGGCGGAGAACGGCGATGCAGGCTGTGCGATTCACACGTCGAGCTCAAAAAACGCTCAATGATAGCAGCAGACGTGAGCCACAACCTTCCGTAATGAGCAGTAAGAGCCCCCCCCACCCCCAGTCTGGCGCCCGCACACGGTAGCGCCCCCTGCTGGCTGCATAGCTGCTTTTTAGGTTGCTTGAATGCATGTGTTGGGGGGGTCATTTGGTGTCACTCAGATTGAGAGCAATGAAAACGTAGCTGAGAATTAATTTTAGTCTCATGTGTGGCTTTTACTTCTCAGTCTCTTTAGGTTTTACCTTCAGATGGTGCTTGCAGGCAAAATGGCTCCGATGTTGTCTAATTAACAGCCGTGTTTAAAATGGGGGGGGGGGGGGGTGGGCGGTAGACTGAGG
>JAODJU010000081.1:18433178-18458613 GCA_026776725.1 Gnathonemus echidnorhynchus
CCCCCCCCGCCCCCCCCCCCCCCCCAAAGCCCACAGGCAGCTGTCAGGCAGCTGGCGAAGCATCGCCATAGCGACAGGGCAACTTCTCTCTGACACGTTCCCTGGGCATCCTGTACATCCACCCACTACCCATCCCCCCCCAATGGTGCACCCCCCAGCATCCGGATAGTCAGCCATTTGTAAATAAAAGATCAGTTTGCTTGGCACTGCCCCGCCCCAGCCGACAACGGGCCCCGAGTCTCCGGGTGGGGGATCCCTGTTTTGCCCCGCAGCAGGATACTGAGCCGAGCCGCGCGCCATAATCCGGCATCAGCACGGCGAGGCAGACTCCCGCAGCCTGTGAGTCATCGCCGCGTGTTGATGGGGGGGGGGTGGGGGACATCTGACAAGGTGGCCACTGTTTCCAACCCCCCAAACAAATCCCCAGTCATACCAAAGGGGGAAGGCACTTGGATCTGATCTTGAAGTTTACATAAAAGCTGTTCCTGTCCACCTGTATCACATGGAACACTGGCTGTGCAGCTCAACAGGAAGTGCCTACTCTGCTGACCAATCAGATTGCTTCCTGTGGTTTCTTTAAGGGGTTGTTATAGGGCATTCGTTATAAGGGGGCTGTGCCACTCTTTGTTTACCAGCTCGGCAGCTCAGTTAAAACCGTCCAATCAGCCTGAGAGCAACACAGAGTGTGATTCCAAAGAAAGTGATTCCTTGAAGCTATAAAGTTCTTTGGCCAGCCTTTGCGTGTTATTGTGTTTATATAATAAAAAATATTCAGGGATACAGAAGATGCTGGGGAAAGAGCTCATAACCAAAGCAAACAAACAAAATAGCCGAGGTGCATATTGACGGTACCCAGGTGTGAAGTCAGGCCTGCTACGAAACAAAGACACATGAATTATTTATATGTTTTTAACGAATATTTTATGGAAATTTGTTCTCAAGTGTGGGAGGCTGTGTACTCTGAGCACAATTGTTGAGGAAAAAAATCTTGGCAAATATTTTATTTACTAAGGAGTAGGCATTACAGAGCATTTATTATATTCGTCAGTTTGCCAGCACCGTAAAAGCTCTTCATGTCACACGTTTATATAGCCCGATATTTTTATCGAAAAGGTATGAAGGCAAAACAGTGGGACCCCACTGTGATTCGAATGCAAAGCTTTGCCGTCCAAAGCCTTCACCGCCAAGCTGCTAGCTGTGTGCTTTTTCGTTTAGCTTGTCCTATTTACCTCTGGCATCTAGGACTAGGATGAGTATATGATTATTGATCCCCAATAGTCATACACCAATTTGCACATTTGGTGCCTGTCAAAAAAAGAATTAAGTTGTCTTCAGGAAGTAAAAACAATTTTTATAAATGATTAGTGATCATATTATGTCACTGGTGTGGAAAACCGTTTTATAGGTAGCTGGCTGAAAACGCCCGCTGCAGCTGTTTTTTGGAGGCTGGAAAACAAGAGATTGGGGGAAAACATTCGGATCATATCGGTATCAGAGGTGTGAAAAGCTGCTGCCATAGGGAACAAGACAGGAAGGAGGTGGGGGACATGTTTCCCCCCTATTTGCCAGGCCATGGTGGGATGGAGTGCTGTTTACAATTTCTTATTAAGAATTTGTTTTCTAAGTATTTGGTTTTGACCAAATTATATAAAAATTATGAAACTTTTAAGACATAACGAATGATTTTTTTTCATGATGCATCCATAACTCAACAAACTTGCATTGGAATGGAACATTTGCATGCAATTATTGTATGCAAACAGGACATAGTTGGCCATTTACATAATGGAGGAGTCGGGGTGGACTGTCCTGTTTATTGTGAGCAGCACTGCATCCAGCGTTTAACAGGCCCTAAAAAAGGCATAGTGATACTGAAAGCCTGTCACCAGGCAGAGGACATATGTATCTTCAGCATGTATGAGTGTCTATGCAGATTTGGGTGCCAGGGATAGCAGCATAATCAGATGGTGTTGTGGTCTGTGTCATGGCCCGGTGACTGAGACTGACACAGCCTAAAATATCATAAGAGGATCATCTGTGGTCCCCTTGAGGGAGCCATGATTTGTTTCTGCACATGCCTCAATGTGTTTGACATAAAATACAAAAAGAAACACCCTCCACCAGTGAAACTGCATTTCGTTTGGAACAATTATATGGGGTGATATTATCACAGAGAAACATGAAAGTGATTGACAATGCGCAGTTTTAAAAAAGGCAGGAGAGCAAATGAGAGTGCTTATAACATGCTGACCCAGTGGCCTAATGGATAAGGCATCAGCCTCTGGAGCTGGGGATTGTGGGTTCAAGTCCCATCTGGGTTGTCTTGTTATAAAACCCTTACCCAGGGGTGGGCAATCTTATCCGCAAAGGGCCGGTGTGTATGTGGGTTTTCGCTGCAACTCCCTAATTAGATTACAAATTAGAGGACTGATTAGCTGAAGAGTCCTCACACCTGGGTTTAAACAGCTGACCTACAGGTTATCCCAGAAACCTGCACACACACCGGCCCTTTGCGGGTGAGATTGGCCCCCCCTGACCTAACCAATGGGAAGTGGGTGAACCACAAAAATAACATGAATTTTATAGTGATGGTTGAAGATGACTATGGGTATCTGCCGTTCATCAAACTATGATCAAATAAACAATTAAATGCACTTAAGACCTGTGTGTTAACAGCTATGCATTATATACTGGGTGGTTTGGTTGTAGAGGGCAGGACAGGGCATTATGTACTAGAGCTCATAGGTGGTTAAAGGTGTAGATGCACAGTCTAGAGGTTTTTTGATTCATTCCCGGTCTGTCAATCAAATTTGAATATGCTTGATTCCTGAAGATTAAGTACTGAAGAGTATTTACGTCCCATGATTCCCAATGGAAGATGAAAGGGAAAAGCCTTTTGGCAAATTTACGAGAAATGGAAAGGATGATGGGAAAATATCTATTTTTAAATGATTGTTTTAGATGCAAGATAAATCAAGGATGAGAATAAGGGATGGGGAGCGAGTCTCTGGATCATTGACGGTGATGTCTGGGGACTGGCAGATATGGTCGGGTGAGCCGGTTGCTGTGAGCTGGGGGGGGGGGTGATGTAGATGACTGGAGAAGGCTGACACATGCATCCTCTCTCTGGATACTGTGGCAAGCCGCGTGTCTGGGTACCAGATGGCCCCGTGTGGGAGGCAGAGGGGCATGAGCCGAAATATATTTTTGAAAACTAGTTAGACGATATAGGCACAAGCAGAGCTAAACGGCAGGCAGGATAATGCTGGTGAATCAAACTATGGAATGAGGCTAATTCGAGAAAGAAGAGGGGGATAGTAACACATGTTCGTATGTGGCAGACACCTGCAGCAGTTAACGTGCAATCGTGACACGCTCATCCATGCAGCGCCTTCAGCTACACGCGGCTCTACGTGCTGCCAGCCCCGTGTCCTGTATTGGGTTATGGGTAGCCTACTGCAGGCGTTACAGGGGAACATCCTGGACAGGATGCTGGACATTCAAAGGGCACATACACTCCTGAACACTCTGGCCCCTCCCAGTCTGTTAAAATGGCTAATATTATTGACCAGTCTGTTAAAAGGGCTAATATTATTGGCCAGTCTGTTAAAAGGGCTAATATTATTGGCTATTTGGTTATTGGTTATTATTGGTTATTGGTTACTTTGTACATATTATTTCTATATTACATTTCTTGTCTTGTCTTTCTGCTTGCATTATTCAGGGAGTTGCTAGCTTGTTGTGCTGATGCGCACAATGACAGCAATAAAGATTTGAGTTGAATTAATAACTCAATAACTCTAAAAAAAGCTAAATCTGTTTATTTATTGTGCATTATTCTCATCCAGTTCCATGAAAAATTTGCACACTTTCCCCACCAATCAAGTGTTCACCTGTATTTCTTTTTTCTATGTCTTAATTGCCACATCACAAAATGTCATGTTTAAATTATGTCCATATGTCTCAATACTTATATTCTGATTACTACTTTTCATTTTGCACCATGATCGACGAGAATGGTGGTCCAGCTGTGTATAACCAAGGCATCATGTATGCAAAGCTGTCAATAAAAAAAACTTTGACTTTGACTTCACATGTCATGGGACGTTTTGAGATGAAAGGTCGCTGTCTGCATGTCTTTTGGGAAACTAGAGCACCCAGAGATAACCAACCAATAAGTATTGTTACTGAATGTCTGATTTTTATTGGCTGTTTTTTTTATTTATTTGTTGGTTGTTTTGTTGGTTATTTTCATTACTTGTATTATGTATGAGCAGTGTCTAAGAGAAATTCCTGTTACTTTGTAATAGACAATAAAGTTTTCTTTGATCTTGAGGGAGAACATGCAAACTCCACACACACCCAGATTGGGGGCAGGATTAAGCACCCCAATCTTGGAGGTGTGAGGGTACAGTGCTACCCACTAACTCACCATGCGATGTGTTCAACTAGTCTAGATATAGACTAGGTAGTAATGGCAAAGATAGTATAGGTAGTAAATGTGTACAGAACCTGATGGCTTGTTCCGGAAAGTCAAAGCTCTTCATTATCACATTCTGCTGTTTTATAACTTTTTTTTTTGCAGGAAAGTATGGTGAAGGAGAAACTTGAAAATGAACCCATGGAAGATGGAGATGACTCAGAACTGCTGGTGCAAGTCGACTGAGGGCTTTGAAGCTGGGAAGTATTTCAGATTCAACTCTGGAGCTGACAGCCAGCCAGGCAGCATAGTCAGGAAGTCAGTGGAGGCTAATATGTTCACACATTTTGTTTAAGCAAGAACTTCTGCAGCTAAATTCTGGGAAGCATTCAAGCAGGCAGACAGCAGTGCATGACAAAAATTAATCCAGAGTTTATAAATGCGTGGATCGGATTTATTACATTATGCAGATATTGTTTTTTTTTTTGGAAAGGAAGTCATTTTAGGCAAATGTTTAACGATGGAGTAGCATTTTGCTTTTAATTCATCGATTCTTCAACCCAA
The DNA here is from genome assembly GCA_026776725.1 of Gnathonemus echidnorhynchus. Lineage (NCBI taxonomy): Eukaryota > Metazoa > Chordata > Actinopteri > Osteoglossiformes > Mormyridae > Gnathonemus > Gnathonemus echidnorhynchus. Next base: position 18,438,163 of record JAODJU010000081.1, read on the forward strand.
GAGAATGAATGTGACACCAGGGACTGTTATTGCTGCATCAACAGTAAGAGAAAAATCTAGATTCACCTTAAGGTCAGAGAGAGGAGGCTGATGGGACTGAGAGTCTTCCAGCACCTTCTCTGTCATATCTCTCACCAGGAGCTGCTTTGACGAATAGGCAGGGGTGCCATAGAGGGGTGAAGGTTAAGATGATTCCAGTGTGCTCTTAAGAAACAGGGGGCCTGAAAAATTAGGGCCATAAAAGGATTAGTCTGGGGTGGGGGGCCCAATATGATATGCATTCATGGGGCCCAAAATCTGTAGCGTTTCCCCACACGTAAGTCGTGAACTGGGAAAGGGATGGTCTACTTATTCTGATGAGAATTTTTGGTCTGTGAAAGAGAACGTTGTGATTTTATACCCAAAAACCCGAAGGCAGAGAGGCAGCAGTTGTCAGAGGAGCAGGTGCTGCCTCACTTTGACAAGGGCTGCTTCAGTGGTACAACACGGTTTTGGAGCCAGACTGACGGGCACCATTATTTGACTGTAGGCAGTCAGTTATCTGCTGGGCAACAATTCCTTTCCCATTAAAAAATTCATTAAAAACTTTTTTAAGATTTTAAGGCGCGCGGATAGTCAGATGATTAGGATCCAGATGACGCCTCGGCGTCCTGGGAATGTATCAAGAAGATAAGTATGAGTTTGTGATGTCCTCTGCAGACTTGCCAGAAACTCGCGAAATGTGAAGAAACAACATCAGCATGAACAGTAGATGCATCACAGGCCTGGTGGGCTTTGTTTGGGCCCAGTAACTTTCAGCCTCGTGAAATTTGCTGTTAGTGGTGGGTGTGCCAGACAGTTGCTGTGAGATTCACAATTTATGGATTTTATTAAGAGAAATCTTGGAGTGTTGTTTGTGGGAATAACATGACTTTTTCGGGAGCTGTCTTGGTCCATGGAGCTGATTTGACATTCTTAGTTGTAAGACCAAGGGTATCAGATGTCCTGATTTGGGGCGGAGTCAGGTAATCATACCCTAATGACCAATCCCACACCTCCTTTCCCAAGCCCTGATACCTGATTGGTTTTCCCATATGCCTCTCTTCTGTTGAACCCGAAACTCGTCTCCACCCATTCCTGTGTCAGGCAGTTACTTCATCATCCTGGGACATTTATAAATTAAAATCAGTCTGAATTTTAAAAAAGCATCAACTAAACATGTGTATAAAATCATCACAAATGACGGGTCAAGACTTATTTAACATATCTTCGCTCGGTGACCACCTGGTTGCCAAAATGGACGCTTAATCTGCCTAGCGACCCAAAGCTACTCAGTTTGCTTTCCGGTCATTCGGAGTTAAATACACAGCAGTCGGACTAATTAAGGCGGAGGCCACACAGGCGCCAACCTCGGGAGTTAATTAACACGGGAAACGTGCCGGTGCCGGCGGAGGGTCAGGTGCCGCATCGTACCGCACAAACTGGCCCCTGCCCAGGTTTGGAGGCGAGCTGCGAAGCCTGAAGCAGGTGCCGAGGAGGACTTGGGGAAAACTCTTCATGGGTTTTGTGTGGACCTTGAAATTACCCAGCAGTCCTTCCTGCCCCCCTTTCCGCCATCCTCGTGTCCTCAGGAGAGGCTAAAGAAGTTAGCCATCACCACATTGGCGCTTTAAAATTAGAAAAGAAGCAGAGGAAAGTGGCAAGGTGCCATAGCTATTGTGAAAGTAATTATTCACCTCGTGCTAAAGTATCCCCTGGTCAGATGTATTCCCAGAATCAGCTTGGCTGCCTGCCAGCATCGTTTCACTGCTGCTTTTTTTTTTTCCCATCCGCCTAACAAAGGCTACCGGTACAGCTTTACACCCGGACGCGTCCGACCGAGACGCGCACGGGGAGCGGCCAGCGCGTGGCCCGCGTCACACATCAATTTCGCTGCCCAGCCGAGCGACGTTTAAGGACGGCCGTCGACCACGCCTCGACCTCGTCGGAGGATCTTGGAGAGCTGGACTGGGAAGAAGCACTCATGAAATGACGCTGCGGCGACGTTATGAGAGCATCGCCTGGCCCCAGCAGCTCGGGTAAATGTCACATCACTTCTAAGGGCCCTGGGCTTTTTAATTGTCATAACCCAGCACTTCTTATCTCACCCAGTGTCGCCCATATATCACTCCCCTGTGGAGGCAACTAGCGCCACGGTAACAAGACTCCCACAGCAACGGCCCTCCTGCAGCGATGGCGCTATCTCGCTTTAGGTGCTTCTGCTGAGTCCCTGTGCAGTAACAGGAGTCTAGGAGAGGGGGGGGACTGATAGACTGTGCTAATGACCCATGCAGGAATGGGTGGCTTCGGGGGAGACTGGTTTCCAAACGGCAAAGCAGGCTAACTGACTAGCGACAGCTGGAGCGCTTCGCTAACAGGACTCCTCCTACCATACCGCATTGGTACCTGCGAGAAAGGTACGGGAACGCGGAAAGAGACATACACGTGCATTATCCCATCCTTTCACATTAAGGAGCTATATAGGACATACCAGTACACCGGGCACGTGTCTTCCCAAGAAATATTTTCATAGATATAAGAACAGCAACAGCGCCCGGGAGGACAATAATATTACTCAATATTTAACAATATTTATTGTATTTTTATACAATTGCTACCAGCAACAATAGCGGTGTTATTATTATTATTATTGTTATTATTATTATTATTATTATGATTATGATAGAACTCGAATATTATACTGTATACAAGCGGTAATAATAACGAGATAGATAATAACAAATGATTTGTATTCTCAGAAATGACAACTATTTTTCACTCATTTATTTCTTTTTTTTTTTTTTTCTTTTTTCTCGCCCAATCTGATCGCCCCATCTGGTCAGCGCGGTGAAGGCGGCTTGCGTTTACTCATAGTCTGGCTGCGCTGACCGCGCCGTCCCGCCCACCGGCACCCTGTGCTGGAGCCCGCATGCCAGAGCCAAGCGAGCGTCGTGTTCCGGGATCGACATATGCGGCTCCGATCGCTATGCAGCGCTAATGAGATGCTTTATGAGTTTCTGAGCTGTCGGCTTTTGCATTGATTTAAACCCTTCCGTGACTGATCTTTTGGGTATAAGAGACGACTGTAATCACCGCCCGTAAAATAGTGGTGAAATCACACAAGTATAAAATTTGTCAGTCAGATGAGCCTCTGGGGTAACTTAACACATGTTGACCAATGTGAAAAATATATAGTATGCAACATTTTAAAAACATACAGAAACAAATATATGTAACATAATTGCTTCAGTCACATAAGCAGGCTCCTGTGTGTATTTAAATTCTAAATCTTTTATTTAAACTCTTAATCTCATTATACATGTGTATAGTGACAATAAAAGGCATTCATTCATTCAAAAATTATACAATTTAAACAGGCAAACCAACTGTAGAAAAGCAGACATTTACATAGCCTACCTATATGTCATATATGTAAAAATATAGCGATTAATGATGATGTAAAATTATAAACGCCAACTCTTGCCCACCAAGGTTCCGCCAAAATCATGCTGCTCTGGGATCTTCACATGCCTTCACATTTTACACTCAATTCCAGCTTCTGATAATAGTTTAAAAGACAAGTACCTACAAAAATACTGTGTTTCCTCTAAGGATATAAGTCAAAACCTGTCCTCCGATCTCGGGGGCACAGTTTTCTACAGATTTTTGATTATTTACGTTTGTTTGTTTACTGTCTGTCTCTTTCTTTCTTTATTATCAATAATGATAATAATAATAATAATAATAGCAACAATAATAATACCTTCATTTTGTTGAGGGTAGTAACAATGGTATAAAAATAGTATGAATACTGCGCCACTTTCTGATGCGCCACGAGGACGCCGTACATTATGTAGGCCTACAATGATATGAAATCACAAAACTTCAACTTAGGTTTTAATTTATTCCTGCTCTCGGCCTGCTTTATTTGTTCATATTGCATGTTTCATTTCCGTATCGAATACTGAATCGTGATTGGCAGATCCCGTTTTAATAAAAAATGAAAAGAGCAAATGGAGATTGAAAAAAAAAAATAATAATACCAATAAGCTATTTTCGGGTTTGAACTGATTTGCATCCCCCACGGTCGAATACGATCTGGGATCTCTGCATGCGGTCTAACAAGAAACTTAAGACAATAATACCGAAACCCAAATGTTTAATTCTCTTTATTTTTTCTTCATATGCATATTTATCCTAAGATATCCCAAATCCCTTTACGAGATATATCTACCAATAGAAATATGGCCCGGTAACTTCAGAGATTAATTAAAATATAGGGATGTCTACGACATAAAAGGATTAGGACGCAGAAATATGTGGCTCGGGAGAGAAACAGGTGTTCTCTGTACCTGATGAAATGACAGCATATTCAATATTTATTCTCAAATGGGTTCTGTCTATTTGATCTTTATATGCCGATAGTAATTCCTAAGTCTTGCAGAAATGTAAAGATATATGTCATCATAAAAACGTGTAAAATGTAGCAGCTGTGATTAATAATTTTAAAGTTTCATGGTACAAAACGTGGATGATCAAGTCTAATTATTAAGGTCTGACCAAAGGTCGACATCGGACGGCTTTTAGGAAGGTAGCGGAAATATGTGTGGAGGGCAGTCAGGGCACTAACTACCTTTATCCATGTTGTATTTTGAAATAAAACTGGCTACACCCAAGGGCAAATTCGTTGGAAGTTGATCGGATCAAATTAAGGAACAGAGCAAATCTACGTGACATGAGCGGACCTGACATTATAGAAATCGGCATTAATACTCCACTGACACCTAGTGGACGAATAAAACATTGCCGTGAGACAAGGGGGCAAACGACTAAAAGTTCAAACGCTGAGTTTATATGCAAATTCTATGAGTCGTTAATTTAATACTGAAAGGGCCAACAGCAACAGAGTAGTTTATCTGTCGAACAGTAAAATCAGTTTGCAAACACGGAATTTGTCGTGCATCTTTACAGTTCCAGGAATAGTTGCAGCTTACTGGGGATATATTTGCATATATTGCACCCTTCGTACGTGAAACCAAATTAGCCTTTCTCTTTACTTATCCCAGTATAAAAAGGAAGTTCAAACCAGAAGGCAGTCATGAAACGTCAGACTCTATATATAGAAGTGCCTATATATACGCAAACAAAAGTGAAATTATGGTGGCGTGTCAACGTACATCCAGACATGGATTGAGACACAGCTGAAAGGGATGCACTTCCAAAGCGCAGTCCGTGTCTGGGCGACCTGGTCATGGACCACCTTGGAATCAGGTGAGGTCAGTTATCTCCAGTTTGATGATCTGTCGCTTTTTTTCCCGACACTGTAAATTAGGGGTGGCCAGTCTTATCCGCAAAGGGCCGATATGTGTGCAGGTTTTTGGGATAACCTGTAGGTCAGCTGTTCAAACCCAGGTGTGAGGACTCTTTCAGCCAATCAGTTCTCTAATTAGTAATCTAATTAGGGAGTTGCAGCGAAAACCCGCATACACACCGGCCCTTTGCGGATAAGTCTGGCTACCCCTGCTGTAAATGCACCTGAAATAACGAGGGGTAAATGTCGATGCCTAAGCGACCGAAGCCGCACTTCTGTAATCCAAATATATTTCTGTAAATGAGTGTATAGTTTTGAAAAGTACAGTTAACTCTCGCATAATTTTATTTAATCTTGAGGTTAGGCTGCAGGCTGCACTTGGGTGCAGTGTGACCCATGTGATCTCTCCGGATCATTGTGATCTCTCCGCACCTCACTCACGACGGGAGAGATGGTGGTTAGATGTCGCTCTATATTTGACATTATCACCCTAATTGTTTACTCGTACTTGTTTAATCTTGTTTACTCAATAAAAAATATTTTTGTGTTGAAATGATATGGTGTGACCCATTTTGCATCCTCCGTAATCGCTTATACGGCTGACGCCTATCCAATAAGCACAGAGTACCCTACACGGGGTGCAGGTCCGTCACACAGACACGCACGCTCTCATTCTGTCTTGGCATTGGGTGTCGATTTGTTTCTGACCTGTAGGGGGCGATGACTGAACACGGCGCTATTTTTGCGGTTTGTAACACTTAATCATCAGACTATCTAGCTCACTTAGCAACATGCTGGTATTCAGATAATCTCTAGTTATTAATGTATCTAATAAGACTCATGACATATTAAAATAAGAAGTATTTTAATAATTATTGTAACACTGAGGGTTAATAGTATACGCACAATGAATTGTCCATTTATCTTGCACAGAGGTTAATTTGGGGTCTGTTGCAGTACATGCATTTCAACTTAACTAAAACAATTTCTCAGCAAAGGTGCAAAAGCAGAGCCCTCATGGGATTTAGGGTAGCAAGGCTGCGAGGACCAGGAAAAATGCATTTATATATCCTTTTAAATTGTTGATTTGAATTTGAATTTTGAATTTGTGGAGTCCATCCACCAATCCAAGATCCAGTGTCAATCCTTCACACACACTCATATACTTTAAATGCACGTCTTTGAGTCACTAGAGCAAGCTGAGGAAATCTCCTGATCTGGAGCATGCTCTGTGTATTTGAGGTTGCCAGGTTGTGTATATGTACATATCCGCAGTGCTGCGGTGAGCAGGCTTCCCTTAGAACTTTAATGTCCCCATAGCTGTTTCACAGGCCGTGTTGGTTGGTGTGAATTTCAGCTGACAGGCTCTGGGCCACTAACGGCAGGCACGCTCCAGGAAACAGTCTGAAGGAAGTGATGAGTTTCCGAGGCTTGGATGAGCCGCAGTCTGTCAAAATTTGACTCATTCCCCTTTTCTCTCTCTCACACACTCTCTCTCACTCTATCTGTCGCTCTCCTTCAGTCTTTCACTCCTTCCTCTCTGCGGTGAACTGTCCGCCCAGAGCACGGTGAAACTTGACGAGCTCCAGCCATTTCAATACGGACGGGGGAGTGTGATCCACAGGACCAGCGGCGATGGCCGCCAGACGCGGCAAGAGGGCCAACTTGGTGGCCTCCAAGCTTCGGTGGAGCAGGATATGTGACCATTTAGAGCCAAGTAGCAGAACTGGTGAGCTGTCGTAATGCGACACATATGGCTTAACGAATACTGAGATAGCGGCTAGAGTCAACATTGTAATAGTTGTTTGCTTTGGGACTAGCAAGTCTGTCCCTGACAGTGTGGGGTAGTAGTAGTGTTTTAACTGCTTGGAAGTTAGATCTTTGGATCTTCTGGGTGGATGTAGTCATTTAACTACTAGGCCATCACCTGACTCAGTGTCCGCATCTCCCAGAACAGCATCTCTCGACTTAATGCCAATTCAGTCCCAGCCAGAACGGACCCCCTTGGGCTCTGAGGTTTGGAGCAGTGGAAAATGGAACCAGAGGCAGCTTTGTGTGTATGTTTGTGTTTGTGTTGGATGCTATAGGCCCAAAACTAATTTATCATTGCTACAGTGTCTGGTAGCCTGGCCCAGAAAGACGTGACCTGGGTGTACCTGGGCTCGATTAAACAAGATAGACACTTATCATAGTGTTTTTCACGCCCTTTGAGAACCTTCTAGGAAATTACTGGAGAAAGTGGGTCTGAAAGAGGATCTGTTTTCTGTCCACGATGAGAATGTAGAGTTATGGTTAATTTGACACAGAAGTACTCACTCTTTATGCATACTGAGAGAGCCGTGGGGATGGGCGGGGAGTGGGGGCCCTATGTTAAACACACAGAATCGAGCCCCTGCTCATATCCGGTCTTTGCCAAGCTGGTGTTTCTGCTCGCTGTCAGCTCTGCTTAAGTGCCTTCAGTGTTCCTGCTGGGAATGAAGCGCTGGGATTCTCTTCTCTTCCAACAGGAGAGCCCCAGCAGGACAGCATTCGCCAGTGGCTGATCTCAGGAAACCAGTGAGTATAGGGGGCGCCAGGGTGGCAGTGGTCTGTCGTCCGCCAGCGCCGCCACGCTCGAGTGAAGCCAGCGCGCTCAGGCTACGCTTCTGCCGCCGCTCGACCGTGACTCCGCGCTCATGTTTCTGACCGCAGCAGATGTTCGTCAGACATGCTAAGTGCCCTGGCCTTGCCCGTTCCCTTTTGGGAAGGCCTGTTAACCTTTCAACCTCCCTTTGACCTCGATGACCTTTTAAAACCACTCGGCATTGATTGGCTGCTATGTGTCTGTGCTGTTAGTCTGTCCCGATTCCGCTTGTAGGGCCCTTGTTTGTGACTGGTTGTTTGCGGCAGCCATGCTGGGAAGGGCATCTCATATAAAGTTAAGCCGCGGGGTGGAGGCCATGTCTTGAGGTTATATGTGTGTTAGATCACCGACTGTGTCATTTACCTTGTAGGGATGACAACCAGACCAACTTCTCCGTGGAGCCTGCAGGTAAGAGGATGTGTGGGGTGCCAGTCACACATAGGGGCATGTACAGGGGGGGGGCACAGGGGAACTGACAGCTGATTGACCCTCGGAGTGCCCCCTCCCCTGCCATTCACCGATTCAAAACACGATTGGCTAATGATAAGTTTGGCCTTTCTGTATGAATTATGTCCCCACCTTAACCCTTTCAGGCTCAAATTAAGTTTTAGTAACAGGAAAAATCTGATATTTGGGGGAAATTATCATGAGTAAAAAAAACTCATAAAATATGTATATGGGGTAATAAGGTAGTTAGTTTTTAACTGTTGCAAATCAGCAACGCCTGCCTTGAGAGGGTTAAAAAAAAATTCTAGAATCTCCCCTGCAGTCACATCCTCATTTGTAGCCAGCAGGCTTACAAATCCAGGTTTTCCCCTTTATTTATATTGATGAGCTATTATTTGCCTCACCTGCTTCCATGGTCCGTACCGTTTCGTGCAGTGTGACCCATGTGATCTCTCCGGATCATTGTGATCTCTCCGCACCTCACTCACGACGGGAGAGATGGAAACCTGCGGCTTCCTGCTGATGAGGCCACAGCTTTCGCTTCTCCTTTCTGTTTCCCTTTTGCTATCGTTCATTTTCTAGCCGGAGGAAACTGAATCAGCACAAACGCTCATTTTTGAGGGGGGAGGGGAGGCTCAGAAGTTCTGCGATTGCTCAGGCTTCTGGAGACATTTTAATTAGCACATTTGCGGGAGCTCGCAACTTTATCAGGCCTAAAAGATTGTTAATACCCGAAAAACGGATCCCAGAAAGCATTTGGATGAGCTATGGAGCTCTGGATAGTTGCCTCGTGTCTCGTGGTGTAAAATTACATTCTGGCTCATGTTTACATACGAGATCTTTTTTTTTCTGATGGGTGTAATGACAGCCCTGCAGCATGTCTGGTTATAGGATGGAAAATAGTTTAAAGGAGGCAGAAGGACATAAGAAAGTAAACGGGAGGCAAACCTGGGCTGGTAAGATTTGGTGTGCGACTCGTCAAGCTCAGCAGAGACAGGTGACTTTCAAAACATGACGAGGTCCCCTGACCACCTCCACCACGAATACGTGCGTCCATGCCTGTGTTCTTCCCTGACTAATAATATTCTGTGGTTCGCCCTCCTCCACCACCTCCTCAAAGCTCACTGAGCACTCAAGGTCGACAGACCCAAATATTATGTAAAGTAGCGTCGCTTGAAAGATGGCCACCAGTGATGTCATCCACATGGATCGAGTGTCCCATCACAGCACACGTCGCGGTGGGGGGTAAGGCGGAGGCGACCTGTCAGAGACAGAGTCAACATCCCTGCGGGGTACAGCTGGGTGGGGCGTTCCCGAACCTGAAGCCAGGAGTTTGCGCAGGGCGGAACTGTTAATAATACTTCTCATTTCCCAGAATCCCTCAGGAGACACGGCAGCTCTGAAGATGACCTGGTTCTGGGCGTGGAAGGTAAATCTCACTCGCCTCGTATGTCTAACAAGGTAAACAGTTTGGGGTTAAGCATAAGAAGCTGTGAGATGATTAGCGAGCACTGAGATAGCTATTTCCTGCAGTTTTCTTGCTTTATGGCAGGTAGAAGGGTACAGGGAGTCCACGGTCAGCATGTCACGGAAGATTCTGCAGCAGCGAGCGCGGTTAAGACCTAAACTAGAGAGAGGGAGAGACAGGGAGCTGGCAAACACTTCTGTGAGGTTGTGCAAACATCTTCAGGGCATGTGATGTACAGCAGCACTGTCACCTGCTTCTGGAAGCCCACAGAGCGCATGAGTGCATGTGTGTGTGTGGGTGCAGCTGTACGTGGTCGGACATCTCCGGGATGGAAAAAAAAATACCTTCCACGTCCTGAGGGCCAGCCTTAAAAAGAAGAAAAATAAAGGAGACGGAGAAGAAAGGAACAAGAGGTGGAGAGAGAAAAGGACATAGAGAGAGAGAAAGAGAGAGTAAACACGAGAGGGAGCTTCCTGGGCGATGCGTTAGACTGGGGGTCTCCGGGCCGTTTGGGAGACATCGCAGAGGAGAGGTGCTCATGGTCTGGAGCGGGCCTGGCTTTGTGGACTGCACCAGTTGCCTTCTGGGACTTTTGGAACATCTGGGTTGGTTCAGGAGTTCAGGGGGAGTTCCTGGGGGGTTGAATTTTGATGGTCGGACCAGTGACGGTTCCCCGAAGCTCCCTCGCCGCCTGTGCCTCTGGTCATCTATCTCCTCGTTCCCCTCTTTCCCTCTCTCTTTTCCTCCCTCCCTCACTTCCTCCTCCCGTCTTTCACCCCTAGCTGTGACTTTGAGGCCAGAGATCAGGGCAGCAGGGAACGTCCCCAAATTTTGTCAACTGGCAAAAAAAAGGTTGCACCCTTCCCCCACTGTCCCCTCCAAGCAGAACGGCACGACTGGGATGGACCTCCAAGCCGGAGGACCACGGCACCCATCCAGAAGCATGCACTGAAAGGATAAAAAAAAAAACAGGACGGGACAGATCCGGTCCAGCGAGTCTCAGGATCCGTGGCACGGAGTCAGACAGAACGCCAAGCCGAGAGCGGGGAGATGTAGCCGAGTGAGAATATGAGCAGAGACAGAGCTGGAGTTCTGCTGACTCGCTGACTGGTGCCACTCTGGTCCTGTCCCCAGCCTGGGTCTTCGGCCCCCCAGTGCTGAAAGCCTTTTCTCTTTATTTCCTGTCATTTTTCAGCCTCGCTGTACCGTAAACAGACGCCCCACTGGACTGCCGAGGAGCGTCACAGGTGAGTGCTTATCTCTCTTTATAGCACCTGTAGTCAAATCTGCCCTGCCCTTGCGCTTCACCAGCCCACCTGCGGAGGGTGCTACTTGTTTTCTGTGTTAAAATGAATGATTTTTCTGTTGCCTTTATGGTGTCTGTAACTGGATATGAGCTGAAGGTCCGTGCTAAGAGTGGGACAGTGCTATATTACCCCCCCCCCCCCCCCCGAGATCGATGGCGTTTTCGTAGCTGCCCGACACGATGATGGGGGCGCTGTCTCGCCAGTCCTCCGTGACTCGTGAATTTACCATGCAAATGGCGGGAGTGCTCACCTGCACACCAGGGTGAACTGCCCCTTTCCAGGTGCTTTTGTGGAACATACGTCTGCTGCAGAAGCGATTGCAGGAAGGGGACACAGCTGTCGGAGGCCGATGGCTGTGTGACACCTCAGCCAGGGCAGGAATCGCCCTTATCACCTGCTCTTTTCACAAAACTTAAATTCATTGCTGGGGCTCATGTTCCTAAAACATTATTTTGCTTATCCTTTTATTTTTTTAAATAATAGATCATTTATTTTATCCCGATGTACGTTCAGTTCTTTACTTCTTACCTATTTGAGGCACAGTTTAGTTTTTATAATGACTCACTTATTATTCTCATGTTCTTTAAAGAGGTGGTCTAGCTTGTAGTTTAGTCCCTTAACAAATGTTTATTGTCTGAACTGATTTTTAATTTTTTTTTTTGCTTAGTGGTTGTTTTTGTTCAAAGTGAGACGAAGGGTGGCTCCTTAACCACTGCACCACCTGCAGTGTTGGGCATTTCAGGTTCAGAAGCTACAAATCCAGACCAGGATTTTGTTTTTACCAACCAGTTCAGCATAAGGAGTCACAGTCACAGAGAACTCAGCTGCTGGGTAGAAACAAAATCATGGTCTGGATTTGTAGCTTCTGGACCTGAAATGCCCAACACTGACCACCTGTCTTTATGTTTGTGCCACTGCAGGCCTTTGCACTTGACTTCCGCCCTCCTCCGGGGGAACAGCATCACATCTACGGTCTCTGTCCTCTCTGGATGTCGCAGGTTCGACCTCCCACACATGAACATAATAATAATAATAATAATAATAATAATATTTTACTTTGCTTAGGCACCACCTTTGCCAAAATGCACTTGTAGGTTTACTCACCTCAGCATGAAGGTTAAGTTGAATCCTCAGTGACTGGTTTTTCATTTAAAAAGTGACTCTTTAAATAATCTGCCCCCTGCTGGTCCCATGTGCACACTGCAGTGTCATGGACGTGCTGAACCTCTGGCATGACGATCCCGAGGAGTTGCTCCTGGACCTGGGCTTTGGTTCTGACGAGCCCGACATCACCGTCAAGATCCCAGCCCGATTCATCAACCACCCATCCCAGGCCCGGGGGATCAACATCCAGGTGTTCCTGGAGGCCCAGAAGAACCGAATCGATATTGAGAACCCTGACCTCAGCAGTGAGTGATCATATATTAGCAGGAGTGCACACACAGCGGCAGTCGGCTCTGCTTCTTCACACACGCGCTCGTGTTTGAGGTCACTTGGGCCGCACTGTATTTGCATGCACACACTCACTTGTGGCACACTGGGAGCCTGCGGAACGGCGTAGATAAGAGCACTAACCGCGGGTGGTTTTGAGAAGCATGCTGACTAAGCAGCTGCTTTTTCTCGGAAGCCACTTTGAATTTTGCTTATCGATAGGGCAAATTCTAACACTTAGTTGCAAACATCGTCACTATAAGAAGTACTTCCTCGATGGTACAACAGCAAGCCCCGTTCTGCCATTTGAACCGCTGGTCGCTGACATGCTCCTACCCAGCTGTAACGCGCAACTCCGCAGATTTTCTGATAATTCATTTTGTGTATTAGGAGCCTGTTTGCAGCCGCTTGCCCAAATGGAGTAGATCAAATTTAACCAAACATCAATTTAGCCCCCTCCAGTGAACTATTACAGTTGCCCCCCACCAGTTTGAACACTGGTGCCCACCCAACATATCCAAATGCTCTCCCCAAGATGACCTCCTGGTAACACCACTGTAATTATATAGTATATAGTGTAGTTATATAGTTATATAGTGTAGTTGTATAGCAGGTTGATAAGGATGAGTTGCATTGCATTATGGGTGGAGTCTATGCAACATTTTCCTTATTGCGAGCTATAATGCTCATGTAGACATAGAAACGCATTTCACAGAAATGTCTGAGCAAAGGCTCTGGCCAAGACGGACAGCCCGGCTGCTGGGTCTGTTAGAGCTCAGGTCCAGGAGCTTCCAGAAAAGCCTGAGCGGGCAAGGAAACATATTTTTCAGGTTCCTGTTTAAGATTCCTGTCCTGCGTTTCATCTCTCCTGTGTGGCTGCCGTCCAGAGCGAGCCTGACAGCGAATAATCCTCTGACAGGAAGCATCTAGAACTCAAATATTATGTGAAACTATGAAGCTGCTTCCCGCTGCTCCCCCCCCCCCCCCTCCCCACCTCGTCCTTCCTTATCTCTCACGCTCTGAAGCGCTTGAACGATGCGTTTGGTGATATAACATCCAGAAAAAAAAATCCACCCATTTGTTTTATTTACCACTCAGCCAGGACAGGCTTTGTGTGAGCTTAGAGCCTATCCCCCGAAACCCAGGCCAGAAAACAGGGGGACACCCTGGATGGGATGCAGGGAGGAATATAGGTGTAATAAATGTATATAAAATATCTCATTTATAATATGCACGATATGGCCACAGCGATGCAGTGACACATCCCACGGACGTATCATGTCACTGTCGCTCGCTCTGCACAACCATGCAAACCAGCCTCTTATTTATAGACACTGCTCCTTGTATATAGACCTGCAGTCACATTACGTGAGGAAACGTGATCAGTGGTGGACATAAATGGAGAGTATATGGTCTTTTGCAGCCCTGCCACAAAGCTGGTTATTCTTCGTACCCTTACAAGGGTCCGTCATGTGACCAGTGATGATTCAATCTCTCTCCCCGCCCACCTTCTTCCTCCCACAGACCGCTTCAGGCAGCTGGAGGTGCTGCACCAAGTGGCCACGGCCTTCTCTTCTCTGGTCGGCAGCCCTCCTGGCAACCAGCCTGCAGCCCAGCAACCGGTCGCCGGGCAAAGACATGTCAACCAACCCGAGGCCAGCGAAAAGCGAAAGAGGCTCGCCATGCTGCTCCGTCGGGCTTCCCGGAAGACCTTAAACCAGTCCGCCACAGACCACATTCCGCACCAGGATCCCAGCCCCGAGTCCCGCCCCGAGCCCCGACCAGCCCTCAGACGCTCACGACAGCTCCTTCTGCCCTCCGAGGGCAGTGCACTCTCCCCCCTGGTTGAGGAGCAGGGGCCTTCGCCAAACCCTTCTCAGCCCAAGCTGAGCCCCACTCCATTAATCCAGGAGGCCCCCCTGAGGACCAGGTTGGGCAGAGATGCCACCTCTACACCCTCCACTGTCCTGACCAGGAAGAGGAGTCCCGAGGATGGCCGGGAACCTGAGTCCTTCGAGTTGGAAGAGGTAAACACCTTTCCACGATGTAACCTGTGATTATGGAATCACCGGTTGCTGAGTGTTCTACTGGATCTCTTCCTCAGATACAGAGCTTTGACGACACCAGTGTAGCAGGGAACGTCACAGGCCATTCAAATGGCACAGGTACAGCCCCGATGTTTCTGTCTGTCTCTTAAGAGTGCCGTCCAGTTTCTTTAAGCCAAACCTTTTTCCTTCGAGGGACAGTTTTCTTTAAAAGAGTTTCTCGTGACACAGCATACTGAGAACTCGGGAAAGGCATGTGAATTTAACCATTTTGGTCCTTGCTAGGTGTTCAGTTCCAGCTGTACATCCTTTGAATTTTTGCACACACTCATCTATCAGTTATGTATAATTTAACTTGTCTTACTGCTACTGCCTGCTTTCCCAGTGCGCTGACACACACAGCAGAACAACATCACTCCCTTCTGGGACTGCACTCATCATCTCGCCTTTAACTATTATGTCCCCCTGCCTGTTGCAGAGCTGGGCGTGGTGAGGACAAACAGCTGCCAGTCTGACAGCAGCGGATTCCTGGAGGAGCCCGTCATACCTCCCCGGTCCCAGCAGGGGGCGGCAGCACCTGATCTTATGAAGGTAAAGAGATGTGACTCTCAAACTAACTTCCCCAAAGAAATTGCCTGAGTGTCAGTCAATCAATTCATGTATTCTGTTTCACTCAAAGTGAATTGGCCTGACTGAAGTAAACAATCAGATCGAAATACAAATCGGGGACAAATGAACACAAGAGCAGAGTTAGGATCTGTCAGCCTTTACTGAAGCTGGTGAATGGGAAGTGTTTGGCCTCAGTTATCCCGCTGGCTTGAAGGACCACTGAGTTGGGTTTTATTGTGTTCTGTAGACCCTGCAGGCAAATACAGGGGATGACATGAAGATCCAAGGCTGCCAAGACGCCTCGTATCGAGTTCCCCCAGTGGGGGCCAACTTGGAAGGTGACCATTCCACTGAGGGCTTGGAGACATCTCCAGGTCCTAGGGCATCCTGGGTTAATGGCGGTGCCAAGGTAGAACTGAGCCGAGAGGAGGAGGAGCATGAGAAGGAGGCCCCCACCTTGATGGCCAATTACACCATCACATCGTCGAATAATAAGGGGAATATGGGCTGTGTCTTGGAGGATGTGGGTGTGGTCATCTCTAGTGAGAATAGCTGCAGGGGGGAGGAGTCGAACATTGGAGAAACCACCCTACTAATGGATAGTGCCGACAGTGATGAGTTGACATATGTATCCTCTATGGAAGACATGCCCAACCTGGATCAGGAGGCGGAGCCTCCAGGGCTCCAGAGCTTTGTTGAGTACACGGGGAGCGAGGAGCCAAGCTCTGGGGAAGTTCGAGGACTGCCAGAAGCTCCCCCAGCCAGCAGCCTGCCCAGACCATGGCATGACCAACGCAACCCCACTCTCGTGGAGGATGCAGGGTGTGGAGGGGGCAGGCCGTCCTGCTGGGTCTCGGTGCAGATGCCCTCCAGTCTAAGCTCCGTGTCCCAGACCATCAATGGCAGGGCAACACCCCCCACCCCGACACCCGACTCAGTGAATGGGAGGACATGGAGTGACCGTGAGCTTTCCCCGGACATTCCCCTGGACCCCCCATTGGAGCACCCTCTGGATCTCCCTTCCGACTTCCCTTCCCCAAGGCCACAGCCCGGCACCCAGAGAAGCGAAGGGGGCTTCTGCACCCGGTCAACATCCCTGGACACGGGGCTGGCGTATGAAGAAGATGACGAGGAGGAAGAGATGTCAGCTGGGCGCTGGAAGGTGGAATCAGGAGCCTGCTGCTGCCGCTGCCACCACCGCTGCAGCTGCTGCCCCCCACAGGCGCTACACTGTCACTGCAGCCATCAACACCCGGACAGCTGGACCCTGAAGATGCAGCGAACCTCCAGCATGTCCTCCACGTTCCCTGTGAGTGAAGACACATAAATACGAGCAGGCGCACACACACACACACACACACACACAATTGTAATTACTGTATATCTTTGTGGGGACTCTCCATTCATTTCTATGGGCAAAACTCTAACCACAACATGATGACCTTAACCCCTACTCAGCCTTAACCTTACCCATAAGTAACCAAACTAAATATAAGACTTTTGGCATTTTTACTTTTTTGATTGCATTCACAGATCTTTGTGGGGACCTGAAAAATGGACCCCACAATGTCAAAATAACAGGTTTTTATTGCAATTTAGGGAGCCTTTGGTCCCCACAGTGTAATATAAACATAATACACACACACACACACACACACAAACTAAGCTGGGTAGGGCACCATAAGGCATCCTTGCACTCATGCTCATGCTACTAGCTAAATACTAACTGTCTAAAGGTACGTTCACACCGCGAGCAGTGAGAGCGTCAAAGCAGCGGGAGTCAGTCATTCTCTAAGGGAGTCAGCAAGGAGCAGTGCGGTGCTTCGTGATTTGGGCGGCGAGAGAGTCAATGTGAAGTTGAAGCCTGGTGGGAATTTGTGGGAATGCGCTATGTTGTGGTTCGGCGGCAACCAGTTGGAGTGTAGAGATGCTCCACTGAACACAAGCCTGTAAACTTTTGTTCCAACTAAACAGGTCCCAGGCACCGTCGCGGTTTAAACCCTGTGACGGAATATGTCTCCACGCAGCGTTTTTTACCCTTGAGATACAGTAAAAAAAAAAAAAAAATGTATTTAGGCAGCATAAAACTACACGTTTAAAAAAAACCCATGTAGACTTGCATTTTTATACCACGCCAGCACTGTAAATGTACTGTATGTGTTAAAAAAGTCCTTCTGTACTGTGATTTACATGGGGTAAGACTTTTCTATTCAAGGGTAAAGGTTTCAGTCTGTAATGAATTATATTGGTTGCCATATGATAATATTTCGGCTTTTAATCCTAGCCACTGAAATGAAAATTTCAAGAAAGGGGTTCATTGTTTTGTGTGTTACACTGAATTAATATGTCTGACTTGGAGTAAGTGAAGTAAAAGGAGCAAAGTAGTCAGGGACAGAGTTCAAGGTTCAGACACCCCAGTATAAATCTATATAGGCTAAATGACACTGTTATCATACGTTTCCATTAACATATCCATGATCTAATCTACTGAAGGAATCTTACCTACATGCTTTGATTTTACATTCATGTATTTTTTACTGGCATGTTTCACCGATATCATAAAGTGTGTTTGATACGGGGACGAAAATTTAAAACTAAGATGTTTGAAATAATTGGTAATAATCCAGACAAGTTGATTTTTTTGTGGAAGAAAGAAAAAAGTCACATACCATTTTAGCCTCCGTAGAATGCAAAATAATGTGAATTTAACGTTACTTATTTATAGCAGTAGTGTATGGCGACATAATTACGTTTGCTTTGACAAATGATATCCTATTGGCAGTCGGCACAAATTAAGCTACAAGTTTGTTTGCTTTGTGCACCGCTTTAATGAGTTTGCAAGACCTAGCATTGTGAACAAACTTGTCTCCGCCTACTCCATTACATCAGAGAGCGTCCGCAGAGTCCGCTAGCATTGCGGACAGGGCGGTCAGTGCGGTTGCAGGCGCTCCCTCCGCCCGCGGTGTGAACGTATGGTAAGACTGTCCCCCTAGGCTTATGATATCAGCAACAGTGCAGCTATGGTGCAACTAGGTGATCCAAATGGGCATTGTAGGTCAGCATAAGGCTCAAAGTCAATGATTAATCCTGGAGTCATACTAATCTCTCGAGCCATCTACCCTTCATTCGGGCCACAGTGATCCGGAGCCTTTCCAGGCATAATAATAATAGTAATAATAATAATAATGAAGTTTGGGGGGTGCTGACATGCTGAGGTGTCCCCGATGGCCCCCGTCACACCGACTCTGCCCCTCCCACCCTGCAGTACTCCATGCACGAGCTGGACGAGATGATGAGAAGCTCACGCACCTTCCGCCTTGTGCTGGCGGACATCGAGCGGCGGCTGGGCGAGGAGCAGGCCTCGCTGCACGGTGACCTCACAGAGGAGGACAGGTACCCACCGGCTGAAATGACCGTGCACGTCAATAGGATCATGGTGCTGCCTGTAGGGGGCGTACTGTGAATTGAAAATACCCTTGGACAGAAGTGCATATTTGGTGTTTCATAACAACAATAATAATGATAATCGCTTATTCTGGGGGTCTGAGGGGGCCTGGAGCTTGTCCCAGATAGCATAGGGCACGCCATACTGTCTGGGCAATTTAGAGACCCCAGATAGAAGTTCTGCAACAAAAACAATTAATCATCATCATCATCCTGTGAGATAAATGAGCACCGACAGAAGCAGAGTGGGTCTACCTGGGTTCACACGGCTCTCCCTCCCCAGTGAAGACATCAAGGTCATCCAAGAGCTGAGGTCAGCCGTCAGGAAGGAGGCGACGGAGCTGGAGGTTCAGCTGGCTGACCTGGCCCACCACTACGACCAGGGCTTCAGAGCGGTAATCACCCCCTTTGCTGCACTGCAGCTCACTGCACTCTTCACCATCACTCACTGCCATACTCACTATTCTGCACGTTATCTTCAACACGTAGTCAAACTGAAGTAGCTTTAGGACTCTGTATCGCCTCCTGTTGTTAGATCTTCACCTTCACTTTCTGTGGCTCCACGCAGAAGATGCACAGGCTCCTGAATGAGCAGTCGTACCTATGTGCCCAGCTGAGGCTCCGCCCCCCTGAAGTTCTGCTCTGGAGCCCCACCCCCATGGCTAGCCCCACCCCCAGCATGAGCCCCAGCCTCAGCCTGAACACCGCTCCCAGCATCAGGACCAGGACGGTGGGCACGCAGTGCTCGCTGCTCCCCTGGCCTCCTCTAGGGGGCGTGTCCACCCGGGAAGGCATCCAGATGCTGCAGCACACCATCGACACTCCCCAGTCCGGATCGGACCAGATCTTAGGGGGGAAGCAGAACAAACTGGACTTTGTCGCGTTTCTCCAGAGTGTAAGTGGAAGTGCTTCTCTATGACCTACATCTCTTCCTTTTATACATTTTATAATTTATTTAGCATACTTTACATTTCAACTTATTCTGCAGTATATGCTCTTATTTTGATGCTGCAAGGTTCTTTTATGTTTTATTTTACTGATAAAATAGAATGCCTTTCTTGTCATTGTGCAGACAGAGAGTACAATAAAATCCAATATTTACACATCCCACTTTGTTCTCCAATGAGAGACAAACACATGGGATTTGGGTCAGACACCTTTCCTGGAGCAGTTCTTGGGGTTAGGCTTTACGCCAAGGCTCAGCAGTGATACAATTGCTCTGCAGGCCATGCTATAGGATTGAAATAGATGACCATTTGGACGCAAGGCAGACACTGTCCCCGAATTCAGATCACGTGCCATACAGGGACTCTTGGGCTGGAAGTGAGGTCATATATGCACCGTTTAAGTATTACATCGTCAGGGGCATATAAAGAGGTAGGGTTACAGGGGCACTGGCCCATCTGAAAGCTGATTGGCCCCTGAAGTGTCCACTCCTCTGTCACTCACCGATTCAAAACACATCATTGGCTAATGGTAAGGCTGGCTCCTCTGTATGAATAATGGCCCCTTTTATGCCCCCCACATTATAAAATCCTGGAATCGTCCCTGTACACTGCATGTCGAATCTGTGTGGTGCTTTTGGATGAGAACCTGCTGGCCAAACATCTGATTCTAATATGCTAAACTTTTGTTTTTTTTTCCTTGTCCACCCCAACCATTTGTCTTTCAGCTAAAAGAACCACTCAGACGCTCAGTGACTAGGGACACTCTGAAATGAATGGGGGGGGGGGGGGGGGGGGTGTTAA
>JAODJU010000081.1:18463454-18474354 GCA_026776725.1 Gnathonemus echidnorhynchus
GATGTATGTTTGGGGTCATTGTTGTGTTGAAAGGTGGGATTCCTCTTTGTCGTAAGCTTTCTAGCAGACACCTGAAGGATTTGGGCCAAAATTCAGTGGTATTTGGGACTGTTCATAATTCCCTCCACTTTGACTAAAGCCCCAGTTTCAGATGAAGAAAAACATCCCCAAAGCACCTTGCTGCCACCATCATGCATCACTGTGGGTTTTTGCACCCAAACATACCTTTCGGAATTGTGTCCAAAAAGAGTAACGATGACACATTTTCCCACATGCTTTTGGGAGACTTGATGTATTTTTTTCGCTAAATTTAACCAAGCCTGGATGTTTTTCTTTGTAAGGAAAGGCTTCCGTCTTGCAACCCTACCCTATAGTCCCGACATATAGAGACTACTGGAGATTCCTGTCACATGCAGAACACAACCAGTACTTGCTGGAAATTCCTGCAGCTCCTTCAGTGTGGCTGTAGGCCTCTTATCAGCCTCCCGACCAGGTTTTGTCTTGTCTTTTCATCAATTTGGGGCAACATCCAGTTCTCAGTAACGTCACTGTTGTCCCATATTTTCTCCACTTCTTGATGACTGTCTTCACTGTGTTCTATGGTATATCTATTGCCATGGATTTTTTTAACCTTTCTCCTGACTGATACCTTTCAACAATGAGATCCCTTTTGATGCTTGGTAAGCTCTCTGTGAACCATGACTTTAGCTGTAGGATGCAACTGAGTAAATGTCAAGAAAATCCTGCTAGGACAGTTGAACTTCATTTGGGGTTAATCAGTCACTTGGTGGCAGGTGTGTACCCAAAAAGACTGAATGCTGTATTTAAATGAAAAGGTGCTTCAATAAAGTATTAGTTTGTTGTGCACACTTATGCAACCAGCTTATTGTACGTGTTATTTTAAAATTTGTTTTCTTAATTTTTATTTTATTTTCCCCCTAACAGATTTGTTTGTTTTTCAATTGAGTTGTGCAGATTATAGGTCACATTAAAGGTGGGAAATGTTTTGAAATGATTTATTGAGCTCTCATTTGTTTTGCACCACAAAAACCTGGCATTTTAACAGGGGTATGTAAGTTTTTATATCCAATGTAGCTCTCTCTACACAGCAGCGTCTTACTGACATCTCAGATGGGGGAAATAAAAAGAACGATAGTTATAACAGGTCATTTAGAAGATGATGAAATATGACTTCCTGTGACATAACACTTCCTGTGACATCACTTCCTGTGGCGCAAGGAGATGCTCTGGAGCTGCCTGGCCTTGATCCTAGCGTCGCCGGGTCGGCCCTCACGGGCCTTTTCGCTGGATGGCAGGTATGACCTGGCGCAGTAGCTGGGTCTCTTCCAGTAGCGGATCATGTTGTACTTCTGGGGGAAGTCTGGAAGACAGGGAGTGTGTGGCTTGTTATCTTGCTGTATAGAAACATTGAGGAAACGCTTACACAACACATGGGTACGGGACTCCGATAAAAACATTGCAGCTCTTACTTGTCTTAAGCATGAGTATGTTCTTGATGTCTAGAACAAGGGTGGGCAATCTTATCCGCAAAGGGCTGGTGTGTGTGTAGGTTTTCGCTGCAACTCCCTAATTAGATTACTAATTAGATTATTGATTGGCTGAAGAGTCCTCACATCTGGGTTTGAACAGCTGACATAAAGGTTATCCCAAAAACCTGCACACACACTGGTCCTTTGTGGATAAGATTGCCCACCGCTGGTCTAGAATGTTTTTGGAGGGACCCAGCAAGCTGTGCTGAGTTAATCTAAAAGTTTGAGAAACAACTATCCATGTAAATTGCTTTGGATACAATGATATTAAGTAATTTTCATCCACACACAGCAGCTTAAGTCGATAAGGACACAGAGACGTGATCTGAGCCCTTTGAATTCAGATTTATTGTCACAACAATGCAACAACAAAATATTAACATCGTAACAACCATGACCACATGGTCAGCACAGTTTTATTTTTCTTGGTTTATGATTAACAGTATAATTGTTTTTTTCCCGACTTGAAACGATAAAACAAATAATGACACCATTAGAGGCTGATTTAAAGTGATGGTCAACATTTTACACAATGGAGCTTGTTCACAGAGATGCATAAGACGTGTCTCCAAATGAGAAAAAAAAAACAAACAAAAAAACAAAACATAAAACAATCCCCACGCTTTTACAGGCGATTATTTGTCAAGCTAAGTGCAAAAGCCTTGTTTCAAAAACCTATGGAAACGATCGCGTGAACAGCATAGTGATGTGTTGCGGGTCCTAAACAATAGGTGGCACTATTTACCACGAAACACCAGGCTTATCTTGCTCTATGATCTTGCTCTAGCCGTGCCGCCCTTGTAAACACTGCTAATAGCTGACAAACGAAATATGACTTTTGTACAGAGAGGGGCAAAGAGGACACATGCCCACCTAATAAAGGCTTCTCTCAAATCACACATCATTACTATCAGACGAAATTCGAAGTATGACTGGGAAAACATAAACCGAAATCGAGTGATATTACAATCCAAGTGGCACTAACTGGGGACACAGGAAGCAAGCTGGTTTTAAAATACACGGAGACCAGTGGCCTGTATTACGAAGCAAGGTTACTGGCTTATCGGGGTAACTTGTCGGATTTAAGGTACCTCAGTTTAAATGGACTTCGTATTCGTCCACTTACATTTCGCCCAGACTACCTTAAAATCGACTAGTTTCCCCGATAAGCCAGTAACCCCGCTTCGTAGTACAGGCCCCAGGTGGCGAAGTTTTTGAAAATGGGGGCAGCCTGATGTTTTTAAACACACAGAACATTCGACCATGCAGACCTTCAGAGTTCTGGTTGTAGGTAAATCTGCATGCATTGCGTCTTTCTAAATGATTTTTCATCTTAATTGAACAAATAACCCTAATTTGGGGGCTGAATATAACCACTCACGATTGCCATGCTGGTTTTTAAATGGTTACAATACCGCACATGTTTTTAAAATGGCATTTGAGTGACCATAGCTTACTTCCACTAGATGTCACTAGCGGTAACGCTAAAATATCATCCTTCAAGTGATAAAATTAAGGATGGTTTAACTTCTGTTAATCAAAAACATCCCTCGGGTAAATCCGTTTTAGACGCCGCTGATTGAAAATATTTTAACTATTGGCACTTAATGCAACTGTATGTAATACCTACAGTCTATCTCAAACACTTTAAAAATCATATTTAATTTCATTCCGCATTTATTAGTTTATTGAACTCAGTGATAATAGAACGGGCAGCTATTACACGGCTCATGTTGCTTGGCAAACAATCACTGTTTTGCAATAACTTCGACTTTTTAAAGTTTTTTAATAACTGTGATGAATAATGAGTTCGATAAGCCTACTATGGCTGTCCATACTATGCGGATTATAATACTGTTACAATCTGAAACAATGTTTTAATGCAGTCATCTGTTAAAGTTTCAATAATGTAGCCTTACAAAGTAAATACATATGGCTATTGGATTTTAATATATACCGCTGTTTAAAAGGGAAGATTAAACTATGTGGAGTGACACTGCAATTATGTCTCACTTCATCGTACCGCACTAACATTTTCAACGGTATGATCCCCCGCCACCGCAGATGCAGGAAAAAGCAACTCTCACGCATACATTAACGCAAATGGGCCACTTTGGGGTATTGCAATTAAAATGCAGCACAGTATTAGGATAAAGTAGGCACCCGGAAATGTGAAGGTGGAAGCTAAGCCGAGTCTAATTATACGCTTCTGTCACTCTGTTACAATACGCGTTACGTGTTATCGGCCCTATTGCATACATGTCAAAATCCCGTCCAAATATGACTGCGTATACGAAAACGTCCACATTTAAATGAAAACGCTATAGACGTCAAAGACCTGGTAATTATAGGCACTCTCAACAGAGAATAATGCTGGCAGGGACAACACTCATGTCGTACATAAAGGTTCAGGCTAACACGTTTTATTTATGCCGTTTTGCTAATGAGGCCTGTAGCTAAATACACGATGCACATGTACAATTACGAGCGGCCATGACAGACAGAAATCCAGGACGTGGGAAGGTCTTAAGTTCATTAGGGTACAAATCCATCCGTATGTTCTTTTCATTACCAGATATCACCCACTCTACTAGACTTTATCTCCTTTTGGGCAAGAAGGTGGGATTGTGGTTAAGGGATCTTGATCCAAAAGGCTGTAGGTTCACTCCAACTGGTGCTGTCATGACAGTGTTATGTAATTTGAGCTGTGTAGTTACATTGTGTAGTTACATTGTGATGAAGAGATAAACTGTAAATTCAGCATGTTACATAGGAGAAAGAGCGCAGTAAATCTAATGAGGGAAATCTAGTGATCTGTACAAGTGACTACAGGCCTCAAAGCAAATGGGACATGCACACTTCTGCTCTACCCTGAATCTTTATCGCTCACCTGGGCCAGAAACCCAAGTACTGATAAAACATGTTGGCCTGCAGCAGATGAGAACCTGAGCTGCAACATCCTGCCAGGGGAAAATGAAGCCGTGATATGGGAGATTTACCACAGTAGACTCACATCAACAGCAGATGGAAGTTGAGGAGCATAGAAAACCCATTAAAACAGGTCATGGCTCATGTTTTCTGCCAATTTCCCCAACATTACAAATATGTACAGGTCTTATAAACCGTGATGGCTTGTTCTTCGTGCGGAGCGGAACGTTTATGTGAACGACAGAAAAACGGATGACCCAACTGCAGAGACTGTCACAGTAAGGAAGGAGTGCACTCAGCGAGTGAAGGGGGGGGGTTAAACAGCCCCGCCTGTTAAGAAGCGCTCAAGGCAATTGGGCAGTGGGATAGCGGTTAAGGTGATATGGGTGATGTGAAGGTAATAATGTCAAAATCACAGGTCAGGTTCCACTACTGAGCTCTCTGGGAAGCCTGAGGAGTGTCTGTAAGCACTGGTCTATTACTTGGAAAAGGCATCAAAAGATATAATATCTATGTCCCTAGATTCATCCTACAAGAGTCTAATTCTGATATCTCAATCCTTTAATAGTGTTTTTCAACCGTGCCGTTGAAAACGAAAGCTGGGATGACATTTCTATCCTCTGTGTGTCACTAGTCTAGCTAGATCTGTACACTTAAATATTATCCCCATGTAAATTGTGAGGCGGAACATTCTGATGATAGACTTCAATTCCCATGATGCTCTTGTAGTGTAGCGTTAGTTCAATATGACCATGATCATCATGGGGTGCTGTGGTGCTGCAGTGGTTAGCACTCTTGCCTGACACGCCTGGGAGCTGGGTCTCAGTCTCTACCACGGCCCTGCATGTGGACCCTGCATGTTCTCCTCATGTTGTTGTGGGGCTTCCATCCCATCCTGGGTTATTCCCTGCTTTGTGCTTATAGGCTCTGGGCCCCCATGACACTGAATAGAACAAGCAGTTACAGAAGATGGATGGATCATCATCATCAGTGAGACACTCAAGGTTCTTTGACATTCAGTCTTAGGTATTTGGAAATGTATTATTTATATATGAGATATATGTCAAGCTCTGATTATGTTAAAGGCTGACTCAACCACAGTATAATCCTGTATCCCACCCAAAAACTGCTGAAAACCATTCTAACGTTCTGAAGCCGACTCTACGGGGTAAATTGCCCCCCGTTCAGTTTATCGCTCCAATTCTGTGACCAAATCAGAAAATTAGGCTCCACCTGTGCCTTTGAGATTAATTATTCAGTCGGATTTCTGGTGTGACAAACGGTGTTGGAATTGAACAGTATTTGCACGAGTATGAGCAACTTAACAAAGATAACGATTACAGAAGGGCAACAAACAAAAGCACATGACCTGAGCTCCCACCCCGTCGTGACTCTCTCTATCTCCATGGAAACGGCTGCTTAACCGTCATCTATGCTCCATTCCTTTGGGATGGGCCTTAACTCTCATAATGCACCCATAATGCAATGGGTGTGATGGCCCCTGGATCCCAGTGCCCAACCCGGTGCCCATTATTGGCGAACAGCATTACAAATAATAATATAAATAATTTAGCAAATAAAATAGGAAAGAGTCTCTCTCAATGCATGTGTGCCAATGTCCCACTTATGCCCAGGCCACTCCCCTTTTTAAAAGTGGGCGGGCTTACATAGCTCATGTTTGGGAGTCAGTATGAAAAGGAGAAAAATATATGGCACCTCCCACTGCTGCCCTGCCCTACCCCACCCTAGAACACACAATAAAAAAAGGGGAAAAAAATAGCATGGTAGAAAAAATAGTGTGTCCACTAGGGGGAGCAATCTGGAGCCATGGCTCATCCTGGGGATCTAGTCTTGGAAAATAAACTGAGGTGGCGGATTATTTAAACTGGGCGAGCTGCAGAGGCTAAAGCTGCCAGCGTAGCAGGGTGGCAGCGCTGGGTAGGCTTCATCTCCTCCTCAGGACCTGTGGGGAAGAAATATGGCACCTTTAGCACCCGGGTGATCCAGGAGGGCCGCTTTGGATTTCTGTATGTGTGGATCTCTGTATGGAGCAGCGTGTGTCTGTATGTGCAGGTGCATTTTTGTAATTATTACATTGTGGGCACCAGATTCCCCCACGATGTGAAAAACCTGTAACTTTTCACCTTCCGGGGACATTTTTCAGGTCCCCAGAACATAAAGATCAATTTTATAATAATCTCTGAATGCAATCAAATGATTAAAAATGCTGAAAGTCTTGTGTTTTTGGCTACTTATGGTGCAGCTGCGGGCTGGTTTGGTGTTACGGTTGTCATAGTTAAGATTAGACAAAGATATGAATACTGTGCGTGGACTGTGTGTGTATGTTTGTGTGTGTGTGTGTGTGTGTGTGTGTCTGTATGTTTTGCAACCCATACAATAACCCCAAGTATCCCTCGTTTTCAAACAATTTCATGTTTCACTGCACTATTGCACAAATGTCTATATTATTTATCACTGTTGTTTTAATAAAACTCAAGTCTTGGATTTTATGCATTTTAAATGATAATTAAGTACACTAAAACTTTTTGCTTGCAATCATTTTCCTTGTGTATGCAGGTTCTGTCGTGCTGAGCTTAAAAAATCATTAATTTAATTAACTTATAATCAATAGGATGCGTGTGGACAAAAGACAAAGCAAAATGTGTATTGGATAAAAAGTTAATTATTCAAAAGGATTTAAATATGTAAAAAGGCTAAATCTAATTATTTAGCCCAAGGGAACATGGAATGTGGGATGCAGGTTTAATTAAAAGCACTGTTACTAGAAGCATGTGCTTCACTGAAAATATGAAACATCCAGGTTTCAAGCTAAAAATTTAAGTTCATTTAACTACATCCTGTTATCCACCTCAGCTTAATTTTAGCTGCTTAAACTATACAACATCACACTGCATCCATGTATATAGCATACTACTTTCCCTGATAAAAATACATTTCCCAGGGGTCCTGAGGAACTACCCGAGGAAATATCCTTTTTAGCTGTCTACGAAGATTACCATTCAGTTGATACAACACACACACACTCCATGGTTTGAACTTTCAGCTAAACATACTGAATGTTGTTTTATGAGAAACTAATGTCTCGAGTAAATGGATTGTCACGAGGTCCAGGGTGTCGGGGAAATACTGGTTGTAGAGGAAGGATTCAGTGCAGCTGAAAGATAAAGTAATAATACAATAATACTGTATGGCTTTAGCAATACTGGATCCTCATGAGACAAATATATCTTTCTGTTTATATTTCCTTCTGTTAGATGCACTTTGGTGAGCTTGGATCAATTGTCTGGTCCTGTCCCAGTTTGTCTGGCTGTGGTGGATGGAGGTGGTGCAGTTCTGGAAACAGAAACATGGATTACCACTGGGGCTCTTTTTCTCGTCACTTTCGGGCGAGTCGCTCCCTCTGGGCGCTTCTCCTGTGACGTGAATTAAACGAAAGCGGAGAGAGACCAGGTCAGGGCCCTCCTGCAGGCCGGAACCGAACCGAACAAACAGGGAGATGAGCAAAACGAAACAAGACACCATCAAACAAAACACCATCGAACCGAACAAACAGGGAGATGAGCCAAACGAAACAAAACACCATCAAACAAAACACCATGCTGATGGACAGCCAGTTTAGGTAACAGGAAAAATCGCATGCAGAGAATGAGCCAGACGAGGATCTGGAGTGTCGGGTGAAAAGGTGCGATGAGTGTGTCTGCAGTTCACCGTAACACCATTGTGCTCTGTCGCATGTTTGACAGTGTTTAACAGCCCCATCGTGAAAAATGAGGCCGACCCAAGACCTCAGGCCCTGAGCTCACAAACAGAAAACTGGGGTCGTATGTTTTAAATCGAGGAACTCAAAAAGAAAAATCCACATTCGACTCAGGAATCCTAAAGGGAAATTAAAAAGTAAATGATGGCCCGATTTCACATTCAAAGCTGCATGGTGTAAGAAGATTATTCCGGAATGATAACAGTACAGCCATTAGTGCCTTTTCAATGCATTGTTGCCTTAAGACCATTTTCATAAAATGTGCAATTTTGCTGTGCACCATTTACATCTTTAGATATAAAAAGTACTTAAGTACTTTAACTTGGTTAATTGTTTAATCCTTTTAAGTGTTCTGTTCGGTCCAGGGTCAGTGAATTGAAAGCAGAATGGGACTCAGACCCGAATGTGAAGGGGGTGATGTCATTGAGGAAACGTTATTCCCTGGGGTTGTTTATTTAACTGTCATACAAACTAGCCAGCAGGGGGCAACAGACCAACACCACCAGGAAAAGGGGCGTAAAACAGATCAGAAGCAAAGCTTTGAGAATCAGGCTGAAAAAGCAAATTAACAAACTAGCAAATAATAACATGTGGAAGTTCGGATAAAATTTATATTTCCCTGCAGTCCTCAGGGTGGGGGGGTCATGTAGTTTTACTTTATACATATATATTATAATCACTTAAAATATTTGTGCTACATTGTCAGTCTTTGATTTCCTTCCCATGTCCCTCCAACCAGACACCAATGGGCCTCATTGTGTTGTCGCATTGCTTTGTCCTTTTTGTTACACTGTTGTATATGTGTTACACTGTTGTGTATGCGTTATACTGTTACACTGTTATATTGTTATATGCGTTATACAGTTACACTGTTATACTGTTATATGCGTTATACTGTTACACTGTTATATGCGTTATACTGTTAGATGTGTCTCCTGCTTTATATACTGTTATATACTGTGTGTGTCACACATGCACCATCTTGTATATCACCTATAATCTGGATGTTTTCCAATGACGTAGCTTGATGCCCGTGAAAGTTAAAAACTGTTAAAAATTATCAATGGAAAAAAAATACATATTCGAGTAATTGGGCGAGGGCCATTCTTCGTCTCTGGTTGCAGCTCCTGTGGCCTTGTGGGACAGTGTAGTACCCATCGCTCGCACACTTCTGAGTTTGTAGTATGACATCCGGGTACAGTTCACCTACTGTCTCATCCATACTGAGGATTGGGGTGTACTGCTTACTTCGCATACTATATTTCACCTACTACATAGCAAACAAGTATGCAGTTTCCTAGTTCTCTGGTTCTTCCTTTAGTCTTCCGCATTTGGCTATTTGCCCTGTATTCCCTGTATTGACTTTGCCTGTCTTTGCCTTCCGCACCTGTATCCCCTCATTGCTGGTTGTTAGGTGTGAAATGCAGCTCCGTGACGCCACTCAGAAGCTTTTCATCACACCGTACTCCTGTGTGAGGTGAAGCGCCAATACCAGAGACTGAATATGAACAGTCACTTTTGGAGCAGATTGCTGTATCCAAAGCAGCTCACGTACTGTCTAGTTCTACACATACGATACAGATTTTACTTCCCGATCAAGGAATCACAGAGAACAAGGCATTTTGCTTATAGCTTTCAGTATGGTATAAAGAAATTATATTTACTCAATTAATTAGCTATAAATGACAGTTAAAACATGTCACACACATTGACCCACCTGTGGATACGATTTCTGACACTCAATGTACAACAGCTGGGGCTCTCCTGAGACTGACACCCTTTTAACCACTCTGCCAGCTGCAAAGTATGAACGGTTTGGCAGATGGCACGTGAGGAGTAACAGAAGACCTACCGTTTTGGACTGGCTGTTTCTTCTCGTTGGCGCTGCCAGACTGGTCTGGATCCGATTTTAAGGGGGGGTCCTTCCCCCCTTCTGGGTCCTGATCACCTGCAGGCTTTTTCTCTGTTCCCTCCTCCTGTTGCTGCTGTTCTCCTGGTTTGTTCTGGCCCGGTTCGGCCTCTGCTGCTTCCAATGCCTCATGGCCACCTCCCTCCTTGGCCTCCTGTGCTGCCTTCTCCTCAGCCTCCCGCCTGGCTTTCTCCTCCAGGTCTGCGGAGACAGGTCTGATTCAGACAGGGCCAATTCTAGGATTTTTTTAAGGTGGGGGGGGGGGGGGCATAAGTACAGCCCTGATTCATATAGAGGGGCCTTATCATGAGAAAATTATATGTTTTGGATCGATAAGTGACAGGTGGATGGGACCAATCAGCTTTCACCTGGGGCAAGAACCCCTGTGACCTCGCCTCTATATATTTATATGCCCCAGGATTCAGATACTGTGACTTAGATAGAGAAATTTCAATTTCCAGTGCTTCAGTCAGTCGGGGGGAGAATTAGGTCACAGAGGGCCGACAATCAGTTGATGGCAAGTTGTTCGCAAGCAATAAGATAAAGTGGGTGTGCCATTCCAGGCCACGCCCACAAAGGCTGGCATACCCCGCCCACGTGCCATACCCATGGCTGCCTGTGCCTTCCACTTCTCCCGGTTCTGCTGGACCTCCCCATTTACCATAAGCCGTCTCCAAAGGTGTTTCAGAGAATTTGGCTGTACATCCAACCGGCCTCACAACCGCAGACCATGTG
>JAODJU010000081.1:18474376-18501362 GCA_026776725.1 Gnathonemus echidnorhynchus
GGGCGGGGGGGGGGGGGGGGGGGGGGGGGGGCGGGGGGGGGGGGGGGGGGGGGGGGGGGGGGGGAGCAGCTGGAACAAACTGACTCATTACTGATTTCTGCCAAAGAAGAGCTAAATGCACTGCATTTAAATGGGTGTATTTCACAGCTACACTAGACAGGAATGCAGAAGGATCTAGGATGGAGATGGAATTGGACCCAAAACACCTTCAGAAACACTGCGGGATAAGAACCTATGAAAACAATAAATAAATAAAGGAGATTTGAACCGTTTGAATCGAGAAAAACATGGGAGGAACTGAAACCCATAACTATAAAACACAAGTGGGATTGGAACCTACAGCACAGAGGGAATTACAGTCGGTTTGGAGCCACAGTGGAATGGGACCCACTGCAAGTATAGTTGGCTTTAGGACTCACAAGCAATCAAAGCTGTGGGAGCCACCAGCAGAAATGATGTATTTATCTGTGAGTCCACAGAGAACATGTGTCGAGCGGGACGTGAACCAACAAACCCTAAAATAAACCGTGTTTACAGGAAGAAGCCGTCTGCTGGGGAAAACGCACGCCCCGCACATCTGGCAAGACAGAAGTAAACACACACTTGGGCAATATAAACATCTGAGCAGAACTGAGGGAGAGCATGACAGCCAGCGTGTTTGCGATGCTCTTCTCGTGCTCTGCTCGACTGCGCCATCCCACATCTCCGTTCCACTAGGGAGGAAGACATTGAAAGAGAAAGGGATGGATCCGTGTGGGCTTGAGGGTGACGGTTTAGTCCACGTAATCTCCATCTGGAGTGTAGCGTGTGTGCATCAGCAGTGAGTTCATTCAGAATCACAGGATATAGTCTCTGCATGTGTGTGCACGTTTGTTTACATATTAAAGGTATCCATGTGGCTGACCCTGAGGCGATGGGGTCTACATGTGTGTCGAAGATCCGGGACAGCAGAGTGTTGGTGGTTTGAGTTTCTGTGCGTATGAGACGCTGCAGCCCTTGTCAGGCGGAACGGGGGGTGATGACCTTGTGCTGTTTACATTTATGTTACTAACAGCCTCTGATCAGCCATAATTTTTAATTAAAATTAAAAATGTCCCATTGTTCGGTTCAAAGCTATAGCCTTTTGGGCTGCGACCTCAATAACTTGCCCCCTCCAGGCCCACAGCTACCATGACAACAGATTCTAGATGGTTCCTTATCTCTTCGGAACGACACAATGGATTTGTATGGGTGTCACGTTGCCGGGGAACATTCCCGGAAACATTTTGTGGGGGGAATTTTAAATCGCTTGCTCTGTGCATCACTTCGTTTAGCTTGATTCCATGCTTATGCAGCGGCAAGATGAAAAAAGGGAAGAAAAAAAGCGATAGAATCAGGCGTAGATGACAATGACGTGACTGGCTAATGTGACCCAGCAATGTGAGCTTCTGTGGCTGCTTAGGAAACTGAGAGACAGGGATTCAAATCAAATGAAGGAAGGAGAACTCTATCATTTGTGTCTCCATTACTTTACATCAGGTGTGAGTAGCGACACTTTGTGACAGGAAGTGGGACAGGAAGTAGGAAGTCACATGATAGGAAGTCCTCACCTAGAGCGCCGGAAGCCCGTGAGGCCGGAGCGGGAGGCGTCGTCGATGAGTGGCGTCACGATCTTCTCCGTCATGTCAGTCAGCACAGTGAATGTGGGCTCCACAATGAAGTCAATGAACCCTGGAGCCAACAGATGACCCAGGAGGCTCAGAACCCTTTCCCTCTGCCTCGCCAGAGCTCTGGAGCCGTAGTTTGTATTCCGGCGGGAGCGTGCGGCTGTCATTTTAACCTTTTTAGATGCAACGTGCAAATGAGCTAATCAACAGCTCAGTGATTACCCTTCTTAAAGGGCAAACCGTTTAAAAACAAGGCGAGACAGATGCAAAGTTATAGGGTGTTTCTTAATACCAATAACGCAATAACCGTACTGGCTAACTTGCCTCTCAAGAATGAACTTGGGGTGCAAAGAATCATGGGATTGATCTTGTTCAGTGAGGATGCAGCTGATGTATCCTTGATATTTGGGATGGGGCAAGAACGATATCCAGGCATTTTTAACCATCCTCTGTACTTCTCTTTTTGGGTATTGGAAATGGTCTTCAGCAATGGAAGACAATGTAAAGTGGATACACAAGAACACAAGTATGCTGAAGTACGCATATTGATAAACACCCATAGTCTCATCATCATTTATCAGGCATCTCTTTGAGATTGGCAAAAAAACACATTAAACCATTAACCCCTTTTAAAGGGTCTACCTGCATTGCCATCTGATAGATAGTTACCCCATAATTGAAGTGCGAGTGCAGTAATGTATTTGCCAAAAGTACTGGATTAATTAGTAATTGAGAGCTTGGCTGGTTTGAAAGTACAAACTTTGAGCCCTTGGGATTAAAAAAACGAAAATGCACCTCATTGTGTAGGCAGGCGGTAGACATGATCTGGGTGAATGTTAGACCTGAGGGCTAAAGATGTTTCTTATAAGCTGGGTTCACAAGTCTGGTCAACTAGTGGTTGTACAGCAGAAACAAGGAATGTGAAACCATTAACCGAGTTAAAGCTTAGCTGATGGCTAAGGTTGGAGATCTCCTATGTGGTGGGGGACATACAGCAGAAAAGTAAATAACCCATTTATTGGTCGACTTGTGGTCATACAGGAGAAACACAAGCACAGAACTGACCGATCTGAGACTGGGCCACCATGGTCGATTTGCGGTCGCACAGCGGAGAGAACGGTAGCCCCAGTTCGGCTTCTTTGTCTCCCTGATGAAAGAGAGAGAGACCTGGGCATTATTCACGAACTGGATGCAATGTGGAGTCCTGAGGTACCACACTAAATGACAAACAGGGGACCCAGAAAAGACACGGAGATGAACATTAATAATTATGCCGCAGAAGAAATACAAGCAAGTATGAGTATGACTGTGGAGTATTGTGTGTTGTGGCGTCTGTCTGTTGTGCAGGTATAACAGTACTCTGTTAGATAGCATGACGTTCTGTTTGTCATGCACTTGCTCTTCTTTCTCTCTCACACCTTCCCTCATGATGGTGGCGTGCGGGCCACTTATTTGAGAATGAGCGTGAGCACCTCCCAGAGGCTGAGGCCCGCGGCCGTGGCTCCTGCCCGATTTGAATTTATGAATCACTCTGTTTGTCGGCGTGACAACTGGCAGCCACGGCTCGCACCATTATTGGGGGGGGGTACGATCACCACCGCCCCCCGGGAAAAGTTGCACACGAAATGGACCTAATTGGTGGAAATCTACACATTATTTAAAAAACAAAAGACATAAAAACATCAGCAGGCGAATGATGTATTGATCCCTCGTGGGACCTCTGTCGCAGTCATTTAGTGCAGATCACACAAAGCCGACTGGGTGGGAGACGGACGGCGGAGGGTGGTGTGTGAGGGAGGGGGGGTGCAGAACTGAACACCGTGGAGATGAATTGTGGCGTTTAGTTGGAATGGGATTAGACTTTCAGGGAAAATGGAGAATGTGCCTTGGAATATATTACAAACGGCATCCCAGCCTGTCTTTGGGGGATGACTTTGCAGAAATGCACGAGTGATGATCCACAGCAACCGTCAGTCACTTGATATTAAGTCACGGTCATGATCCCATCTTCCACCAATGAGGAGGTTTTGAATAAGTGAGTGACAGGGGAAGGAGGCCAATCAGCTTTCTGCTGGAGCCAGTGGATTATTTTTACTTGGTGCAATGAGTGAGCGATTAACATGGTGTTTATGTCATTGTGAAGGGGTGGGGGGGGGGCAGGCCTCACCTGCCTGAAGAACTCCTCCAGGAGGGAGGTGGTCCAGCGGTGGTGCAGCTCCCACTTCTTGGCAGGATGGCTGATGTCCGCTGTATGCAGCAGGAGGGATAAGGCTTTGGGCTTGTCGATCCTGCAGACGCACGTCATGTTTCTTGAGACAGACACGCTGATGCCCCCCTCATTTTGGTGTATAGGTCTGGTTTCTTGCCCACCAATGGGAGGCAGTCTCCTCCCCTTACAGTCTCCTCCCCTTACTGTCTCCTCACCTCCCTCCCTTCCAGTCATTCATTCACATGTGTCCAACAGATGTTTTGGGCAGTTATCAGTCAAGCAGTTCTGTCCCAAACTGAAGTAATGAGGCCATTCATGGTAAAAATCTTAATCAAACTTAATTTTCACAGTGAATACATCATATTTAAAAAGTGCAGGAAAAATTCAAGACGTAAATTTACAGACAGTAACGCAGTATTAAGCACCCTGAACTGCAAAATAAATGTACATTCTCACTAGGTTGCACCAGAAGCCACCGAATAAATCTCAATGTAGGCCAATGTGTGGCTCACCCTTCAGGCTGCTGTAGGAAGTTCTTCATGGCTTTAATCTGTTGGAAGTGACAAGACATGTCTGTGGCCAAGACCATCTCCACCACTAGGGCTCGCAGCTCCCTGTGGACACAGTGCAGAAAGAGGTCAAGTCCATTTCTGCTTCAAGAGGCCAGTCCACCAGCAGAATCACCGTCTGTCAATAAGCTGCTGTGTGTTCTTGACTTGGATTCATAAGGAAGTCTAGACCTGCTGTATGTTCCGTATTTGGTTCTGTAAGGAGGTCTAGACCTACTGTATGTTCTGGACTTAGTTCTGTAAGGTGGTCTAGACCTGCTGTATGCTGGACTTGGTTCTATAAGGAGGTCCAGACCTGTTTTATGCTCTGGACTTGGCTCTGTAAGGAGGTCTAGACCTACTGTATATTCTGGACTTGGATCAGTTAGGAGTTCTAGACAAACAGGTCCACCATACACCTCAGGTTCTCACCTCCAATCGTCTTTCGACAAGTTGTACAAGATGTTCATCTCATCATCGTCCTGTAGAAGGCGGTAAGCAGCACTGACGTGGTGGTTCTCTAGTACGGCCCTGTCGTTGTACAAGATGGCTGTGTCTGACCTGAGCGGGGAGAGAGCAGTGTTTTTTGGTTAGGATGTTTGTGAATCAAGTAGGAGAACATGTCCCTAATGCCAGCCACACTTTGACTTTGTACTGGATATGGAGTGAAGACGTGTCTAAACGGGCAGGCAGACTGTCACCTGGTCTGTATGTGGAAGTTATTGGTGGTGCCTGTGTGCTCGTAGTCATGAACAGCGGCCGCAAAAATCATGGCAAAGATCTCCAGCTCGGTCAACCAGTGCTGAATGGATGGGGAGCAGAAGAGAGGAAAAAATGCAGAAAACAGGGTTAAAGAAAGTGTCTGCCAATTTCTCCATTTAAATTCTGTTATAAATACTGCACAGAAGATATACTGTGCACCAACTCTAGCTTCCTGTTATATCATTTAGAGAGCTTTTAAAGAACTGGCACTTTGACACTTTTTTATAAAGAAGTGCTCCTTTGTATCAGCATGGTAATCCTTGTTATCCCCACCCTTAAAGGCTGACAGTCACTCTAAGCAGATCGATTGGCTGGTCTGAGGTTCTTTAATCTGCTGATTGGCTGTTTCCATATCTGTGAGCTTCTGTGAGCTTTTTCTCTCTTTCTTTCTCATCCTCCTTTTTCACTTCCTCTAAGTGAGCCTGCTTGTTTGTTATCCAGCCTCTTCTGACGTGATTCACAGCCAGTGCCGCATGTGGTAGAGATGCGCGGGCGCGCGCACAATCACACACACACACACACACACACACACACACACACACACACAAACACACACAGATTATGTATATATATATCTTTGAGAGGAGAGACTCTCCATTCATTTCTATGGACATAACTCTAATCTAACTATCACAACCTTACCACCTACCCAGCCTTTACTTTGACCATAAGTAACAAGACTTTTAGCATTTTTAGTTTTTTGATTGCATTTATAGATTTTTTAGGAAATCAAGTTTTCTGTTGTGAGGAATGAATACAGATATACCCCACAAGGTAACAACTAAAAGGTTTTTTTTTTTATCACATTTGGTCCCCACAATGTGATAATTACATGCCCACACACACAGACATACACGCCTTCACTAGAGTGCCACTGCCACTGTTCTTTATTTCCCAGAAATCTCCAGAAATTCCGGTGTATGGGATTGTATCCGACGTGAGTGAGTGGCCGGTTTGGTCGACTGTAGCTGCCTTGGGTTCTGAGTGCCAGCAGACCAGCCAGGACGATTGTGTTTTCGATAAGATACGTAAGTATTGTTGGGACACCAAGCTTCAGCTTCAGCGTTTAAAGCTTGAACAGGAACCTGGTTTCTTTTCAGCTGAAGCTGCCACATACAAAGCACTGTGGCTCCTCAGTCTCCCAAAAACCCATTTTCACCTCAAACACACCGGATTACCACTGTGATCTTCTCATCCCTTCATTCTCCTCCTCCTTCCAGACACACATATTCATTAAAATCCACTCATCTTCTGAATCCTATTTCTGCAATGCTATTTGTCACTTTTAATTACTGTGGCGTTCGCTGTAATTAAGGTACGTATTTGTACCTTAATTGTAATTAAGGTATTTGTAACACTGTTATTTGTAAGTAAGGTATTTATTCAGGAAGATAACTAATTCCAGCTTTGTGAGTCAGGCAGTCAGCATATTTTAATACTGTAATTTAGGCTGGTAATATTATAATTCTAACATTGTAATTCAGGTAGGGAGCTTTGTAATTCTGACCTGTATTTCATTGTACCACCACGGGCACTATCTCCAGGGCATTTCACTGGCGTTTTTCTGCATGTGAGGGGAATGAGACAGACCCACCAGTGGGAGATTACTTGACTCTGTCAAACGTGACACTTTTGACGGTTTAATTAACAGAAAGCATTCCTCCTCCCCCCCTGAATCCGCTGCAAAGCCCTGATTAAGAATCCTGAGTTGACTCATCATTGCTTTCCCATCATTCGGAATGAGTTATTTACACGCTGCGTGAATAGGCAAGTCTCTGAGCCTGAATGTGGAGGAATTTAATGAGTGCTAAACTAATAGGTTTTGTTTTAATAGGCCTGTCTGTTTTTTTCCCAATATGTTTGATGGTGACGTGCATTAAATAAATGCAGATCACAGAAATCCATCAAGGCCATTTATATTTAATTTAACCACAGGTCGTTTCTCTATAAATGAGGTTGATTTATGGCAGTGGGATGAGGTCCTTTGAAGAGACACATTGTTGCGTGTCCTTCTAAGTTACATCGCTCATATTAATGTTTACAATTTTAACATTAACGTTAAATAGTTAATAAATAGTTAGCTTTTCAGGACTCAGTTTCCAACGGTCGACAACAAAAACGTGGTGACTGGAAGTGAGCCTCACCTGATTAATGAGACAATAACGAACGTCCAGCAGTCATTACAGAATGGAGAGGAAGAGAAAGTGGAGAGGTATCTTCGAGGACGATAGGTTGACGCTTGTCCCTGTGAGATTGTCTTTATCGTCACCAAGAGAGGTAATCGATAAAGCTACATGCAAAATAAATATCTGCCATGACAAATCTATATGTATCTTCACGTTTAGAAAATGATATAAGGAGCCTTTGATGGATGAGTAGCTGGGCAACAGTCAAGGTTATAAAAGTACGGGGAACTAGGTGAAAGGCATTGCCAAGATTACCACTAACTACTAAGAAGTCTGTTATGGGACATTATGTTACCCCTGGGCTGCTGGACAAGTTGTATAGACAGGCTGGTTAGTGTGTTTCCAAAGGGATCCCAAAAGCTTCTGGATTGGGGTATATCCACTGTGTCGACCCTTCATCACATTTGTTACCTACTGAAACAGCCTTAAGCTAAATGCTAACTTCATTATACAGGAAGTTCACACTGTGGTACATCTTCAGGAATTCTTCAAATAATCTAGGGTTTGGATTCTGCTCTTTCTGATTTGCCCACTTTTGAACAACATCTGCCCCAGTTGAACTCAATGGTCCCCCTGAGGACAGTGCAAATACCCCACAAGGGGTCACTGTACTGACAGAGACCTTGGAGCCTCGAGTTTGCTGCTTCAGTGTCCACAGTGTTTTGCCTTGGTCCTTCGTATGCATGGGGTGCAAGATGAATGAGATGTTAGCGAAGTGATGGCATTTATGGAGGGATCCTGGGCTGTCACATCCTCCTGGGGGGGGTGCGGTCAAACCCGAGCTATTTATTAGTTTGTCCCTGGAGAAGACTGAGACATGAAGCCGATATTTGGAGGCTCAGGATATGAGAGGTTAAGCTGATGGTATCTCGAGGCCCAAGCAAGGCATTCCTACATGGCCCTCACCACCATCCCGGTCTTCAGGAGGAGGTAGTGGACTGTCTGTGTGACATCCGCGGCGTGCATCAAGTTGTGGTAGGGGTTCTTGTGTTTGCTGTAGCCCACCTCCAGGGCTTCAACAAATGACACCAGTGCAGATATGGGGATCTGAAGAAGGACAAATGACAAGGAAGGAAGGGTTGAGCAGAACCAAGACACTAATTACTGCCTAGGTCTCTACCATAGATGTTAGAACATAAAGAGAGAAAAAAAAGTGTTAATAAAAT
This sequence comes from Gnathonemus echidnorhynchus, assembly GCA_026776725.1. Classification (NCBI taxonomy): domain Eukaryota; kingdom Metazoa; phylum Chordata; class Actinopteri; order Osteoglossiformes; family Mormyridae; genus Gnathonemus; species Gnathonemus echidnorhynchus. The sequence continues at coordinate 18,482,894 of JAODJU010000081.1, forward strand.
TGACCCAAGGAAAGTCAATTTATGTACATACTAATAAAAGCAGCAGGCTAATGAAAGTAGCATACTAATGCACACAGCATGCTAATAAATGTAGCATGCTTATAAACACAGCATGCTAACAAATGAAGCATGCCAGTAAATGTAGCATGTAATGTTTCTCTGGATTTTGAGCTCCATACCTTGAAGCGGTTGATCAGGTCATATCTGGTGAGGAGCTCGTAAAATATAAATTTCAGGGCATGATCTGCGCTGGCTTCGTTTAGGACGAAGACGTCGAACGACCACAGGTCCACGTTCTGAAGGCAGGAGGGAAACATTTTTTTAATAGATCTTCATTAGTGTAAAAACAACTCAAAACAAGAGTGAGACAGACAGAGTTGTGGAACCTGGCAACAAAAGCAGCGATAAAGCCCACTTTGTTCGAGCGAGAGCTGGAGTCAGTAGCTAAATAAATCCTTCAATAATGTGGATTGGTAAAAGCCACGGCTCCGGCTGATTTACTGCACTGTTCCTTTCCATCTCTAAGGGCAAATCCGATATATATTTCCTTCTGATAACTTCACTTACTGAGTATGAGCATATGATTAACGACACATTAAAGATTTAGACTTTTAAATCGGATGCCAATACCTGCTGTCTATTGCGGTCGAGCATGATGGCTGTCTTTCTGGGTGGGGGGGGGGGGCATAGAAGTCCACATCCCCATTAACTCCTACTAGTGGCCTCATGCTCAATGATGGGGAGGCAACCACTGAGTAAATAGCAGCCTCTTTCAAGTGAATTGAAGCCTCCCCCATTTATGCCATTAATCATTAAACCAAAAATAGTTCTTTCAAAGATACTTGAGTCATTTATTAGAAGAACAAGAGCAAGACTGATTGAACCTTCCTCCGGATTTGATATTTAATTTAATAATTAATTCTTATTTCCTACTAATTTTGGGGCTAATACCCAATTTTTAAAAACTTGCGCATTGCCAGTTCTGTCAGATACATGCCTTTCAGCCACCGAGACTTGTCTCCAGCTTTTCATAACCCTCCAAAAATATTATTTATGTTGCGCACCGGTTATGCTCTGATTATGTGAATATTCTGCGAATTTACTGATTTGTCGTCCTACGCGTTTATGTCAGAACGGATAGCATGAGGAAGGACTGCAGGACACCTAGATGACAGCTGCTTGCATAGATTTATCCATGATTCTTTTCTATCTGTCTTTGCTAATGTGAATGTGAAGTACAGTGTGAAATGATTATTTTTCACTCCAGATGCTGCAAAAAAGAAAAGAAAATCAAAAACAGAAAACAATAGCATACAGTAGTAGGCAGTATATAAAATATTTATGCGTACCATTGATAAAAAATATGAAAGTGAAGATGAATTATATGTGTGTGTGTGTCTGTGTTTGTCTATATATATATATGTATGTATATAACATTAGAAACAACCAGTAGTTTTAAGAAAAACAGTCAGTTGAAATAGTAATACACTGAAATCCAAATAATATTTCTAAAAGGGCTGTTCTGAATTATAAAGTTCATTGAAAAGTGTTCTCATTGGGTGATTTTTAATTAGTAACACCAGGGAAATAAACTAAAACACCAAACATTTGTGTTTCGCCTCCCTCTGGGAGTCAATGCTTACAATTGCAATTAACAGCAAAATGGAAAGAACAGAACTGAATTAATCAGTCAAAAAATATATATGGCAGTAAAAACAGAATCTCTGTGTGGAAGATATGTGCATATATGTTAAACACTGTCAATGGACTTAAGTTACAAAACAAATATGTTTGCAACATCTTCACAGAATTGAACAAGCACCCCAAGATCATAAATATCTATAAAATATACATTTGTCTTTTCACCCAGTCACTCCGCCTCCTTGACCACCCACATTACAACCCCGTTCATCCCAAATGACAGTTGTCATGTGTCACTACCTTGAGAGCAGCGATCACGCTTGGTGGGTAGCTTAATCCAACCATGTTTGAGGTCCGGCGGTACATCCTGTTATTGGGAGATAACATGCCACTGTTAGGAGTTCTGAATGCCCCGCCCCTTATCTGGGTGGAGTCAGCCAATCAGATTGTGGAGGCATGCTGTGAATGCTGGTCAGTGCTTGTCAAATACTGCAATACCCATCACATCATCTGGTCAACCTCAAAGCTTTCTGCAGCTGATCCAAGATTATTCAGGTTGTTTTGCTCACAATGGCAAAGGCAAGGGAGTGAGATTCATATCTTTATACATTCCTTTCCTGCCATTGATTAATGATTCTAGCCAGACTGTTAAAAAGGTATCACACAAAGTATTAATGTGTCAGGCCTAATTATTATGCCCTTTACTTGGGTATCAGATACTTTTGTTCTCATCCTTTTGCTGAAAATATTCCGGTTAATTATCCCTCTCAGATGTTCAAGCCCTGTGACTCAATGCTCTGAGTCACATGACCTGATACATACAGCAATAGTATGGAAACAGCGTTGTATACAGGGGTGGGGCCAGAGATGAAAGCTGATTGGCCCCCAGAGTGCCCCCTTCCCTGTCACTCAGCAATTTAAAACATATTATTGGTTGCAGGGTTGGGAGCATTCCGGAATGCATTCATCAATCCCAATCCAAATCAGGAAATGGAATTGGAGTTGGAATTTAAATCTCCCTGAAATGCGAATTGAATTCCAATTCTGATCCCCACAGTGTTTTTTTCCAGTCAAAACTCCATTACCATTTCCTAATTTGGATTGGAACTGATGAATGTGTTCCGGAATGGCGCCAACCCTGATTGGTTGGCTCCTTTGTGTGATTTATGTATGAGAACATTGTACGTGTCAAAATGTGGATTATATCCTCATACCAACAAACAACTTCACACGAAAAGGAAACATGACTCCAGTAGCCAAGATTCAGGCAGAGCTGAAGCAAAAAGCAATGAACTCACACATCAGGTACTGTATGCATACATAATTAGGGGTCTTAAAGAAACATCAATGAAAGACAGTGCTCTTATTAACCTGACTTAATTTCTATCCTTAGTTCCCTTTGAGAAATCAAGAGACTTCATATGCAAATCATCCAAATTATGTACAAATCACATGAAGGAGGGTTGGCTTCCCTTGGCAGCAATAACAAATACACTGAAATTTGCCCGTTGCTATAACATCACTAAAAAAAAAGGTATCAGTTGGTAAATTACAAGGCCCACATTTTCAAATCCTGGTACAAGCATTAATTTAAAGGCCATCTGTCAATGAATATTTGTCCAGAAGTCACTGACCAAATAATAGGAATAAAATAAATGTCTTTCTGTTTCTATGGGTCCAGTATCATACACAGAGTCCTGCTACCAGCTGCCGTGCTTAACAATAAATACAGTTCTGTTTTCTGACACATAACTCAGTTTTCTAACCTGTAACCCTCTGATTTCAGACGTGACTTTCAGCACAGGTCTGTAATAAATGTGTTTCTGTCACTTTTCCAAGCCCCCCATCCCATTCCCCACTGACCGTCTCGATAGAGATCTCATTAGACAAGCAGGCTGAGTGCTGGAACATACTAGAAAAGAGACCCTTCTTAACCTTTATGCGTCACGCGCACCAGATGAAGTGATTGACTGCATTCATGTTCTTTACAGAATGCAGATTAAGTCCAGAGCCATTTAAGCCATATTGTCATACAAGAAAGAGCATTTGGTGGTGGCATGGATTTTAACCAAGAGAAGCCACAGTCAAGAAGGAACGGGGGTGAAATTAGCCAAAGAAAGAAACACTAAGAATTAGTAGTTGTGGGCGGAGCTTATAGGCCGGACTTTACCCTCCAAAGAATGATATTGGGTATGAGAACTCTTGGTGGGCAGCTACTGGTCAGCTACACTCTAACTTAGCATCTTTTTGCATCTCACACACTGACAACGCTCGTCTTTGGCATCTGCTCCAAACAGCTACCTCTCCACGAATATCCCAGCCTGCACGGCATGCACAATGCTGCGGAAACGTGGCTTCTCCTCCGTCCGCCGTAGCATCAGGCCCATCTGCCTTGTGAAGGTGGACGCCAGCCAGTCCCGCACCTCCGACGGCACTGAGTCTGACTGGATGTCGCTGAGCTCATCTTCCGTGTCCACCAACCGCCTGTAGGGGGCGACATAGAGAAGACATACAACCACTTAGGAAAATCTGCTACTGACCAATCCAGTAATATAATAATTACATATATGTTTTTATTTACTGTTATTTTAATATTTTTGTTTCTTGTGGATAATAGGACTTTTAAGAATGAAAATGTTTTATTTGCCATTTGCACAGGTACAGGTACATAGCAATTCTTTATCCATAATCCATCTTGCTCTCCTTTGAGACATATACAAACATATGAACAGTCGAGAGTGAAGCTCGGAGTTTGAGCGCAGGGTCAGGCCATTTTTTTGCATCCCTGGAGCATTTCGGAGGGTTAAGAACCTTGTTCATGGGCCCAACAGACATGTGGTTTACCTCACAGGTCCTTGACTCTGTCACACCTCCAGCCTCTGATGCGTTCATCTCCACTTTGACACGTCTGGCCCACAGTCTAATAACACAGCTGGAATGGTGCCCTGCTAGGGAATACTAAACTTTCAATCACGCTGTACCAGACGCCACAGCGGCATTATGGGTAGCTACAGTCTTCCTTTTCCATATCCCCTCTCAGACCTACTTGGGAAATATCAAAATGTCCTTTTTTTTAACGCTACCTAATCTTTTAGGCAATGGTCCATCCATGCTTTTACCCCGAATGGAAAATATGGTAGGGTTTCAATTGTCTGAAGTGTAAAACAAACGCTTTAAAAATAATGCACTCGCTTTCATTCTGACATTTATTCATCTTGATGTTCTATTGTGAAAAACAGATACATCTAGTTTGCTGAAGAGCGGATATGTGTCCTTGAATGCAAATGAGCTGTTTTTTGTGTTGTTTTTAGCGACGGTTTGGCTGTAAAATCCAGCCACATCCACGGCGAGAGTGTTCATTTCAGCAAGAACAAGTGGATGGGAGTTTTTTCTCATTGTGTGTCATTTTAAGCTCATTACACGCTGCAGTTGTAGCATTTTGAGCAGTCAAATTTCGCTTTTGGAGTAGGAAGGTTCCTTTTGGATGTGTATTCAGAGGTACTGAACTAAAAATGCTTCGGTACCATTAGAGAATTTTCTGTTTGATTTGCGAATTTAATTCTGGGAACAGTTTTGATTGGGAAAGTGGTCTTCCCATAATCTGCTGATTTTAAATCCATTATTCAACATGTTTTTTAACATTCAATATTTATTGTTGCATCCCTGTCAATTGTTCCTCCCCTGGTCAGTATGCTGAGGAGATTTCAGTGGATTTCACTTCCTGATTTTCCAGTTGATGATGGACCAGGTTCTGAATCCTGGAAAATGGGCAGATGTAGAGAGCCACCCCCTGGATGCCCATGTCACCAAAGGGCTCTGAAATCACCACTTCAAAGCGACATTGGTGTCACAGAACTATGACACCTCAGTTTGAGGGTTGCCAGCTCTCGTGCGTCTGGCATGACTCTCACACTCTCAGGCTCATTCTCAGGCAGAAAATATTACAGCAAATCGATATTATTACATTATAAACCTAAAATTAGCTACATCAAAAACATTGGGGTATTTTGCAAACCCTACAAACTATTTACAGAGTAATAAAACTGTTACACACATGTACATGTGTGTGCATGTGAATTAAAAATAAAAAATCTCACTCCAGCCAGCTGACCAAAGTTGGCAACGGTTAGTAACCTGCTTGTACGATCCTCGTGTGTGTCATGCCCCCTCATTACCTACGTGTGTTACCCCGATTGTGATCACCTGTTGCCTGTTATTTTCTGCTTGTCTTGTGTATTTAGCCCATGTCTGAGTCAGTATTCCCCAGATCTGTCATTGTCGTAGTGTAACGTAAGTTTGTCGTGTGCTTCCGAGTGTGCTGTCTACGAACCCGTCTTCACCCGTATTCACGGCTCGACTCGCCTGCTTCCTCGTCTGCCGACAACCGAACACAACACACTGTTAGCAGTTTAGGCTAACTGTCAGGCTATCGGCTCCACAGATAACATTTTTACTGTGTCTTTGCATTTCCTTTTCTCTGTCTATGCTAAAAACAGCCAGAATAACAGCGAAAGGGGACACTGAGGAAATATCTCAGTCTTTCCCATTTTTTAAATGTATTTGTTTGTGAAAATATGAGTCAGCTAACATTCGCCTTTCTGATCTGCACACTAACTAGCTAGTGAGTCTGTGAGCAGCTACTAAAATGGCACAACACGCCCCAGTCTCTTCAGATAAAATGTTAACGACTTTACCTGCAAATGCTGGCCGTTTAAAAAAAATGAACATCGCATGGGGTAGAACATGAGCAGATGCATGTTAATCTGAATTTAATGCTAAACACATGTGTTTCTAATGAAGTGGCTGGAGTGAAGGAGAAAAAAAAGCCGAAATTCAGATTAACTGGTAAGCAATTGAACAGTTAAGCTGGAGTTGTTTGTGGTCAGTGTGTTTCCAGTTAAACACTCTTCCCTATATCTCAGGGTATTCCCAGTTAAACCCTCTTTCCTATATCCTAGGGAATTCCTAGATAAACCCTTTTCCACATCTCATCCTGACAGCCAACAGCATTTAATCGAATTTGTACGGATTTAGTCCCAGTTCTATACTGTAAGGCTTAAACACTGACACTGATCCTATTTGAAGGAGGGCCAAGATACATCTAGAGAATGTAAACTGCCTATTTTTTTGGAGCGTGCGGGGGGGGGGGGGGGGGGGGTGGTTGCAGCTGTACCGTGTCTCCTCGATGTACACTGACTCCAGTACAGAGGCTGCATACTCCAGGTTCTTCTTCAAGTCCACCACGGAGGCCTCTCCTCGTTCCAGCTGCTTCACTAGGCATCGTAGCCTGCAGGAGGTGGGGAAAAAATGGCAGAGAATGTCACCATTACATGGGAGAGACTGTCACCATTACATGGAGTCACTGTCACATGGAAGAGGCTGTAAATGTCACATGGGATTGACTGTCACCACCACACAGGAGAGATTGTCACTGTCACACTGGAGAGACTATAAATGTCACACGGGATTGACTGTCACCACCACACAGGAGAGACTGTCACTGTCACACTGGAGAGACTTTAAATGTCACAAGGGAGAGACTGTAAAAGTCACATAGGAGAGAATGTCACTGCCACATGGGAGAGACTGTCACTGCCACATGGGAGAGACTGTAAAAGTCACATGGGAGAGAATGTTACTGTCACACTGGAGAGACTGTAAATGTTGCAAGGGAGAGACTGTCACTGTCACATGGGAGAGACTGTAAAAGTCACACCGGAGAAAATGTCACTGGGGCCCAATGCCCCTGTCACCCCACCTCTCTCACTCTATATATATATATATATATATATATATATATGCCCTTGAACCTGTGGAACACGCAAGCTGCATACAGGAAGTACAAAGCTGGGTAGTGGGTGTTAACCCCAGAGGTGTGAGACTACAGTGCCCCCTACTGAGGCGCTGTATTAAAACAGGCAGATGAAAATGAATAAATAAACGGCAGGGAACAGCATAGCCCCAGAGACGAACCCGTGGCATGAGCTGTCTGGTGTTGTCACTTTGGATTGTGTTCCAGGCAAAACGACAAGCCATTGACACAGTTGTTTTATTTGGGGATTTGACGCGGTTCACTGCAGCTGTAATGAAATGTCACAAACAAATCCCTCCCCCCCAAACAGAGACACTGGGCCTTCTTTCCAGTTATTGGCATTTAGCATTGAGTAGTTTGCGGTGTGATTAGGAGGCCACGGGGAAGGGAAATCAAATAAAGAGCTTCTGGAACGATCCTATTGATTAGCAAGTGCTTCAATCTCTCACTCCTGACTGCTCACCTCAGAGAGGTGCATTGAGGTGTCTTTAAATTGAAAGGCGTTATTCACCTGAGGTAATTACTTTTGTTTCTGAGTAATTCTTTGTGCTTTTTTGGTTAAAAGAAAGTACACGAGCAGGCATATGTGAGCAGGTATACATGAACAGGTATTAGCAAGTATACGAGAACAGATATACATTAGCAGGCATATGTGAGCAGGTACACGTGAGCAAGTATACATTAGCAGGTACACGTGAGCAGGTATACGTTAGCAGGTACACATGAGCAGGTATACGTTAGCAGAAACCACTGTTTGGCTTGAGCAGGTTAATCAGTCTGCTTAGCAGGGGTGGGTCGGTGTATTTGGAATTTGAACTTGTTTCTGTCTTTTTTGCATTTATATGTTCACACATTTAACATTCCTTGAATGTTATTTCCACAACCTAAAACAAAATGTAGAGCCCTATATCTACATTTATGCTTTATAACCATTTTGCGCAAACATGCAGATAACAGGCGGTTGGAATCCAATGCATTTGTGTATCTTATGATTTGTATTTCCAGAGTTTTTCTGATGTGATTTCCTTCCTTTTTCAGGCCATCATCTATCCCTCACTTTACCCTCTCCACAGTGCCTCTCCTCACCCCCCATTCACCCTTATCTCTGCTGACATAAATTGCCCAGCCAACAAACAGCAGATGTGAGATATCCCCAAATCTGCCCACAAGCGATAGTAGCGGCAGATTAACGCCAGCCGCGGTGCCACTTTAGCCGTCCCCAAACGGCTTAATCCGGGTCACGTGAGTCAAGCCCTTCTGAAGGCATGCCAACTTGGGCCCACGTGAACTGCCAATGGGGAGTCCTGCCCGATCGCCATGGTGACAGGGCGCTATCACCCATGCCTGTGATGCAAGCATCCAGGCAGAAAAACATGACACATTCACATGGGAAGCAACTGTGACCAAAGATTTGAACAAGGAGCAGATCAAAGCAAAGTACTTCTGGCAGCAGCCCAGTAGGGGTATGCATACCCTGGCAGATTCAGGGGGCTCTGCACTTTACAGGGGGCAGGAAACCGTAAAATTAGGTGTAAAATTGGCTGTGGGGTCCAAGGTGACATTTCGTCACTGTTGGTCCATCTCCAGTGATAATGGCCAGGGCCGGATTAAGAGTATTAAGGGCCCCTGGGCAGCAGCACACATGACGTCATGTCAGAAAGAAACAGAGCTGATTGGTGCTTCATGAAATTCAGGAATGCATCTAGCACAGGGAAAACGTTACATAGGCTTTTTGATGAGTGCCATATTAAGAGATCAATATACAATCATATTAAATGTATTAGGCATTAAATCGCATTAACCTGTTAAAAAACATTTGAGGATGTGTCTGGGGGGATTTATGTGGAGATATTCTGTTCGGTGCCCAAATGCTCATATCTGGGCCAAATGACAGTGTGTGACCGTCACTGGGAGACTGCAGGCCAAGATGATAGACTGTAGTATGTTTTTTGCATGTTTCATTTATTTAGGAGATGTTTCTGTCCAAAGTGACCTACATTCTTTGAGTGAAAGCATGGTCAGACAGTCCCTGGACCAACTGGGGGGTTAAAGGCCTTGCTCAAGGGCCAGTCACATTTCTGACCATGGGATTTGAACTGACTTTCTGACCACCAGGTATCCTAACCTGCTAATCCACATACCAGCATGTGAAGGGGGCTTCTCAAGAACCTCATATGGTTCCACAAGACCATTCGCCATTGATCAAATAACGCCTATGATAGGCAAACCCACAGGAGCTGTGGAGTAATGCATGGAAATGCCAGCACTGGCAATGCTCCAGTCCAATTCGGCCTGGCGGAGGCAATCCCACACAGTTACAGAGAAAGCAAAGCAGCCAAAGCAGCACAATTTCCTCCCCTCTGTTTATCTGTGCTGCTTGCTTTGTCTCCCGGATTAGAGACGGTGTCGGCGCTACAAACAACAACGTTAAGAGAGGATAAACGAAAAGAGGACACGGTGTCCCGCTATCGAAACATCAGACGGGGAGCGCCTTCACATCCCATCTCAGAGGCACGCCCCTTCTGTCAGGCAAATACATAATCAATGGCAGAAGTCAATGCCGGGGCACTTAAGGGATTACGATATCCCAGAATTCACCTGGATCTCACACGATAAGAGTGGGAGGAAGGAAGAGGGAACGGACAGCCACGAGGTCTTTGTTTGGAAACCTTCCCAGAGGCGTAAGACCTTCAGGCCCCTGGGGGATTTTAACAATAAGAAGGACCTTTGTGTCAACCCCCTGCCCTCCCTACATTTGAAATGGAATTAGTAAGTGGGCATCAGCTGTCAAGCCCAAATGCTGTAAAAACACATGTCCTTTATCAGCAAAAAAAAAAAATAAAAAATGAAGGAAAGGAAATGGATTTCGCAAAAAGTCTCTGCGGAGGGGGAAAAAGCAGGAAACGACACTGACAGACTGCTCACCCCAGGTTCACGTCCTTAAAGACAGATATCATTATGGAGGTGAGCTTTGACACACTGTAATAAAAATAATGCTAAATGATAAAGCTGCTTGATTAAATAAATCTGATTCAGCCCTACCAGTAGGTGGCGCCATAGAGCAGCTGTGTTTTCTTGCATTACGGCCTCAGTTCCCACTCTGTAAACTGCTGCCGAATGTTTCAATCTGCTTTCCAGCCATGCGGGGCTAATCTCTGCGTGCCAGCAAGAAGGAATTCCCCCCCCCCTCATGAATGAAAAAAGGTTAAGTGGAGGTTGCCGGTTATCCAGGCAAGGATCCATATATAGTTAGCAAACGGTGAAGAAGACTCAGAGCACTGGGGGAGTGAAAAGTAATTAACATTTATTTACTGGCTAAATGGGTTTCTTCAGATAAAAGCATCACATAAGGAAATGGATGTGAATGGCATTTCTGTGACTGTGTGTATGATCAGCTGATCACAAATATCACGTTCCCCTCCCCCGCTCCCTCGCCACGCGGTGACGTCACCCGTCAGCCTCACGCCGCTGCCTCATCCCTGTAATCCCCCTCACCCTTGTGATCTGCCTTCCAGCTGTTCGCCATACCGTCAGACAGATGGGCTTCGCTACCCCCCACCCCCCCCGATCCAAACGTGCCCAGAGTCAGATTTCCCATAATTCACCCTGCCTGGTATCAATCTGGAGACGTCTGTGCCTCCCGCCATCCATCCCGCAGACATTCTGTGCCTGGCCGCCCCAAAGCTACTTTTAATCTAACGGCCATAAATTAAAGAATCAGAATCAGAATTTTTATTATCATTGTACAAGTACAATGAAGTTAGGTGCAGTCCCTTTCAGTGCAGAATGATTGTAGAAGGCAAAATAAAAAATTTGAGAAATAACTGAACTGAATTTCTAATACAATATAAAAAAATAAATAAATATACATATATATCTATCTACAGTGTATTATGCCACAACTCAGACATTTGCGAGAAGTGTCACTGCAGTATTGCATATGAAGATCAGGTATTTTATATGTAAAGACAGATATATCGCAGGGGCTCAATATTGCACAGAGTAGCAGAGTTGCACTGGGAGAGATTGGATGATCATTCATTTAATTTTGCTGTTTATAACAGTGATGGCCCTGGGATATGTACTGTGTTTCAGTCTGTTTGTATGAGCTGTTGATGCTCTGTACCGCCTGCCTATGGCAGCAGTTCAAACAGGTGGTGTGCTGGATGTGATGCTGGATGTGATGTGTCCTTCAGGATGCTGCTGGCTTTTCTGTAGCAGTGGGACCTGTAGAGCTCCTCTATGGACAGGAGAGCGCAGCCAATGATTTTCTGGGCTGAGTGAATGATTCTCTGCAGCGCAGTTTTTCTCCTGCAGTGCAACTGGCAAAGCACACGGTAATGCAGTAAGTCAATACACTTTCTATGGAGCACCTGTAGAAGGACACCAGCAACTTCTCGGCTAAGTTGTTCTTTTTGAGGATCCTCAGGAAGTGGACTCATTGTTGTGCTTTCTTTATCATCACAGTGGTGTTGGTTTTCCAGGTCAGATCCTCCTTCAGATGCAGGCCCAGGAACCTGAAGGCTGGAACCCACTCCACACTGTATGGGCTGAGGGACAGATCTGTCTCTCCTGAAGTTTACAATGATTTCTTTGGTATTTGTGGTGTTGAGGATCAGGTTCTTCTTGCTGCACCATATTGATAGTCTTGCCTTTTCATCCCTATATGCGGTTTCATCTCCCCCTGAGATGAGCCCTACCACAGTCGTGTTGTCCCAAAATTTAACGATGACATTACTTGGGTGGGTGGAGATGCAGTCATGGGTATAGAGAGTGTACAGTAGGGGACTCAGCATACATCCCTGTGGGGAGCCAGTGTGGAGGTTGAGTGCTGAGGAGAGGTGAGAGCCGACTTTGACTCTCTGTAAACAGTCAGTTAGAAAGTTTTTAATCCAGAGGCAGGGGGAGTGTGGGAAACCAAGGTTGTATAATTTGGTTACCAGTCTGTTTGGGATGATTGTACTTAAGGTCAAGCTGTAGTCAATGAAGAGAAATCTGGCATAGCTCCCCTTCTGCTCCAGATGGATCAGAGTTATATGGACGGCTGTGGCTATGGCGTCCTCTGTCTACTTGTTGTTCCTGTACGCAAACTAGTGCAGGTCGAACATGAAAAGAGGACTTTTGATGATATGGCGTCTGACCAATTTCTCAAAACACTTTGTAATGACTAGAGTGAGAGCCACATTCAAGCATTCAAGTTGCTGACAGGGGTCTTTTTTGGGACGGGGATGAAGGTTGAAGACTTCAGGTAGGGAAGGATAGATTCAACTAAGGTCAGGTTAAAGATCTTTGTAAAGACCCCTGCCAGCTGGTCTGCACAGTCCTTCAGCACCCTCCCAGTGACACCATTGGGACTTGCTGCCTTTCTGGGGTTGACCATGCTGCTCCTCCACAGTCAGGATATAGCTACTATGCACTAGTGGATGCAATGCGGCCACCTCTGGTGACTCCAACTCAAAACGAGCGAAGAAGCAGTTCAGCTCCTCCGCCGATGAAGCATCCCCATCCACAGCTATGTCTCTGCCACACCTGCCTTGTGTTATGACTGCAGAAGTGGTCCTCAATTTTCTTTTCATAGGCTGTCTTAGCTTGTCTGATGCCTCTTTTCAGGTTAGCCCTGGCCGCACTGTACAGTTCCACATCACCGGACCTGAAGGCCGTGTCTCTGTCATTCGACGGGATCCTGACCTCTCTTGTCAATGGTGACGAAATCTGCACAGTGCTTGACGTAGAACAGCAGAGCACCCATGTTCACCTCCAGGTCCTGCGTTTCAAAAATGACTGAGTGGTGGGCATTTGGCAGTTCATTTTCTGGAATGTTCTTTTCCTCACTGGAAATGGGGAAGTAGAGAAAGAAAGTGTTCCTGGCAACAGCACTGTCCCGGTGCTGATGGGAAGTGCCATCCTCGCGGAGCAGATGCCGAGATCGCAAAGGCAGCCGTGCCCCTTCCTAAGCAGGAAATACAAAGGGGCAACATACAGAAAGACAAAGGGCAACATACAGAAAGACAAAGGGGCAACATACAGAAAGACAAAGGGCAACGTACAGAAAGACAAAGGGCAACATACAGAAAGACAAAGGGCAACATACATGAAGTCTGGGGAGCTGGGATCACCACCAACAAGCTGCCAGTTGATCAAGCAGGTCAGGTTAGGGGCCAAGGAAGCACCGCAGCATCACTCCAGAAAATGAGCAGCTTTTAGTGATAAGCTGTGCCTTGAGTGTCAGATGGGAGTGTCACAGGGGTGGGGGGGGGGAGGCTTAGCATCCACAAAAGCACAGCATTCCCAAGGCTCCGCCTGTGGTGAGGTGAAGGCACCCATCAGAGAGAGAAGTCCTGCTTCACTGGTGGAGCCCGAAATGGGATACGAGTGGAGGATTTGGGCAGGACGCACAGCTGGGGAGATAATACGAAAGTCTTCAGGAGTCATTGGCCAGCGTGAGCCCTGGTTCCCGTCCCAGCACTGTCCTCTGCAGGTGAAGTCAGCTCTCCCCTTTCCCCCAGCTCTGATTCTTATATCTCTTTTTCCCTGTATCACCTTGCTTCTCTCGTTCCCTGTCGCTCCCCATCTAAGTCGATCACTATCCTTGGCTGGGATTTTTTTTTTCTGGTGAGTCTGGAGCCCATTCCAGGAAGCACAGGACATCCTGGAGTGGATTCTGCCAGGCATCCTGGACAGGATAACCAGGATACCCACGCAAGCATGCGGAGAACATGCAGAGAGATCCAGGGCAGGAACTGAACCTGGATTTCTGCAACAGGGTGCTAACAGGCGGTCCAATAAATGAGAGCAAACTGGGAAAAAAATCATACTATCTTTACAACTAGATTTTGACTAGAATGATCAAGAATAAACTGAGGTACATTTTCGTAAATGGCATGTATGGCCTGTTTCTGTGCAGATGGATTTTACACCATCTAATCTGCATGGCTTAATGCGGCAATGAATCGCCTGACAGCTATTGGTGCTCATACTGTTCCTGGCTGAGAAACATGCGTTGTCAGTATGACTGAGGGTCATGTGACATACCATGTGATTTCCCAGTCGTTTATCACTGCGATCGAAAGTCATGCCCTTCGGTTTCCACGCTGCACCGGAACAAATTCTTGCTCTTCTTAATATTAACAAAAGCGGGAAGCTGTTTGGATTTGCTAAATGGTTCATTTGCCAGCAGAATTTTAATTACGGCCATTTTAAAGCGGAACACCACCTCATGGCGGGGGACTGAATGCCCTAGCTAATTAATGGACTTCATACCTGTTCTCGTTTAATTAAGGTGGAATTACGGCCAGATGGAAGTTTCTACATTATAGAAAGAATCTGTGACCAGGTCTGCTTCTAATGATGTGGGATGTGGCTAGGAGGGACAGAGAATGTGTCAGTGGACTGCATTTGTTGCATGTGAGAGCTTTAACATTACGGAAAGAGACATTATGGAAAAACGAAGGATTTAGTGCCGGATGAGTGGCACTCGAATTGACCTTGCCTGTCCCACCGGGACTTGGGCCGGTTCCCCGTGTTTCAGCTTGCCTGGACCCAAGCGGCAGCTGCCGCGGATATCTCCACGGATACACCAGGCACACGTCACACCTCCCAGGAGGACAGAGCCATATGTGGAGCCGGCGGGGGGGAGGTGAAGGAGAAGTAAGGCATGCTGGGATCACGGCGGGCACATGGAACAAAGTAGGGCTTGTCACAAGAGATGGCGAGGAACTAAGATTAGCGATATTCAAAGCCTCTCTCTGCCTGTACATTTTAATGAAGGTGGACAACTGGCCACTCGTGGGAATAGTGTTTAAGGGCTGCCAAGTGCCAGTTGAATTCCCTAAAGGTGAATCCCTCCTAAAACCTGGATTCACCTGGGATGTAAAGCATGGTATCCGGTTATCAAGCCTCACCTCCTGGCTACCATCACCATCATGTGACCAGAAGCCAGCAGACCATTGACTGGATGGGATGTAAGTACCAGGAAAGGCATTGAAACACCAAACTATTACCCACAATACCTTCACTTACTCCTTGTAAGGAAAGTGTATTTATCCAAAAGATCAACACTTAATCCCTTTAACAGCAATATTTTTACAGAGGGCTTAATGGTATTAAAACACCAAGGATGCAGATGTAACACTATGCAGCAGCTTGTCAGATAGTACACAAACGAGACCGTTATCTAAAATGAAAAAGCGAAATTCCTGCACTTCCAAACTGAATTTCTACACTATAATGGGCTTCTTTTCCATTTAAAATAAAAACCACTTTGAGTTAATTGCAAAAATTCTGCTTGGTGTGTAGAACTGTCCTTTTTCCCAGTCATCCAAACATCAAATGACTCGTTAATGAACTCGTATAACCTGACAGTTTCTTAGTGAAGCAGTGTTACCCTTAATCACCCTTGGCCTTTGACCTAAATAGCTCCAGTAAAATATCGAATCATGAAAATAGATTTTGAAATGTCCACCCACATAAAAACCAAACGATGAAGTACTAATTATATTGCGTAATGAATATTAAAAACATGTTTCAGTCCCCATTATCAAACTGGCTCCCACATTTATGTCTGTATTAGTGCTGATGTTCATTTAGTGTCGATCTTTATGTGAACAGTAACAGAAGTGAAACATTTCGATCCTACTTGTCCTGTAGTCGCCCCACCCGACCAAACCCCCCCCAGCACATCCTGCCGCAGGACACTCTGCAAGGCCGAGATGGACAGCGATGATGGACAGGCGCTACAATGAAAGAGGCAGAGCTAAAGAGAGGATCCGCATTCAGAGAAAAATAAAGCACAGGGAAAACAAAGACTTGCAGTGGCTTGGAACAGCCACTGAGGGGCGCTCTGCAAAGTAAATGAAAAAGCAACCTGATTCCACTTAATCCCTTTTAACCCATGACTAATTAAGCCCTGCTTCCCCGACTCAGGTGGAGAGATAAGGAGGCGTGTTGGGGGGAGATTATGCCACTCCTTGGGGGGGTGCGATCACCATGGGTAACACCACACAAACAGGGACCTGTTAATTTCCCCCGAAGGAAGGAAGCTCCTATGCTGTAGCATATGCTAAATAAGAGCCCTCTTGCCACGCATGCCGTCACACCCGCGAGGCACGGGGGAGACTTCTGAGCCCTGAGTTCGGAGAACTTTCCGGAATCGCACCGGCTGTTTGGAAATGGGAGTTCCGATCACCAAAGAAACTTTTGATTTTGCACCCTATAGGAATTTCCTCCAGCAAACCACGCAGCCATTTATTTGGGCGAATTCACACTGTAATTACAATAGAAGTGTAATTAACTCTGGGCGACAGTAGCTGAAGCCGGCTGCTAATTACCGTAGCTGATTTAATGGCGAAGCACCAATTGCGTTTGTATGTGAGAGATGCTCCGAGAGGTGGAAGCAGGAGTGAGAGAGGGAGAGGGAAGGGTGCAGTTGGAGAGGACAGGTGCCTCCCAGGCTGGGGTGGCCAGGAGGAAGATGTCATCACATGAAATTACAGCAGGCTAACAGATTTAATGGGCTTGTTAATGCCATCATCCTGATGCTAGTTGAGGACTGAGAAAGTGAGATGTTTGTATGTGTTTGTGTTTCTGCATGACAGCCCCCCCCCACCCCCTGCCAGAGACTTTCAGTTATTCCTGTTTAATCTCATTGAGGTCTCCACAGTGTCAGGTAAAAGGCTGGAAGCTGAGGACTACATAACTGAAAGAGACAACCCCATAAAAGCATCCCCCCCACCCCACCTGGACCCTTTGGCATCCCCCAGGATGATAAAGACCATCTTGATAATTGATGTTCACATTAGTTGTGATTAAAGCGTTACAAATCACAGCAGGATTCATTTCTGGGCTTGTCAGCTGGAGTGGAGGTGATCACTGCAAACCATTCAGTATGGCAGCCATTTAAACTTCCTTGTGAGGGCACCACTGTGTTGGCATCGCAGTGCATAGGGGTGCGGTTATCAGACGTCCGTGTTTCCCCGGGCACGTCCACATTTTGGACCCCTGTCCAGCATCTGGGTTTAGCGCTGCAACCCGTATGACCCAGTGCTGCAATTACAGTGAGGTACCAAGTTACGGAAAAGACACCAGTTTCCACTGTACGACAGGCGCTCAGAATCACCACACAGCACAAGCTGTACATGTCTGCTTTAAAAATTAAACGATAGGCACATGTCACTTGTCATGAGTGACGTCATCTTCCGGAAACCACTGGCACCTTATATTTGTTTTCGTGTGAACAGTTTAACAAACTTTATCTTTTTGTAACTTTTGATGAAAAATACATGTATATTTTGTCAACTGTGTGCATATTTAAACGAGAGTTGACTGTAAAGGCCCGTGTGTCCGGGCCTTCCCGGATGCGGATTTTCATTTTACTGGGAGGTTAGGGAAAATTCATCAATATTTATGAAGGACGTCTCACCAAATATGTTAACCCTATGTTGGGGCAAAGTAGCTGCCATCCCATCGTCACCCAGCGAGTAGGATTCAGGATTCGGGAACAGGGAGCAGCCGGTTATCAAGTGGTGTGACCTCGTCATTTTGGCAATGCATTTTCGGACCTGCAGGGGGCAGTGCCAGCCCTTTATGCCCTTCCCTATTGCGCAGGCACCAGCATCTGCTCAGCAAGCTCCCTTCCTGAGTGTCCGAGGTGCAAATCTACCGCCGGGCAGCGGCGAAACTCACAGGACTGCGACCTCGGAGGGTTGTGATGGCGGTAGGGTGGGAGGTGGCCTAACACCACCAGCGTGAGGCGCCGGTGTGGCGTGCTGCTGTCAGCGAGACACGCGGCACACTGAAACAAGCAGTTTAACAGCCCATGGCACATTTGCTGTAAACCCCTGACCACCGGGTGGCGCCGTTTCCCTCTCAGAAGTCAGTAGCAGAGAACTCGGGATCTGCAGGCCAACGGAGAGGTGCGTAAGTGTGCAGGGCCACACGCCTAAACGGAGAGGTGCGTAAGTGTGCAGGGCCACACGCCTAAACGGAGAGGTGCGTAAGTGTGCAGGGCCACACGCCTAA
>JAODJU010000081.1:18508889-18520526 GCA_026776725.1 Gnathonemus echidnorhynchus
CATTTGTTTCACTCAATTAGAAAAGGGAGTTGTATTTCAAATAAAGTTTGAATCTGAACCTGTGTAGTTTGAATGGGCGGGGGAGGGGGGTCAATAATGTT
Organism: Gnathonemus echidnorhynchus; assembly: GCA_026776725.1. Classification (NCBI taxonomy): domain Eukaryota; kingdom Metazoa; phylum Chordata; class Actinopteri; order Osteoglossiformes; family Mormyridae; genus Gnathonemus; species Gnathonemus echidnorhynchus. Next base: position 18,508,991 of record JAODJU010000081.1, read on the forward strand.
CCTATCTAGAAAAGGGGGGCCCTGCAGAGCAAGTTTGGGAACCACTGGCCTATTGCATCACAAAAACTAATGCAATTCCAACTAATCACATGGACATCTCCTAAGAATGGAGAAACTACGTACAACAAGGGACAACAACAGCCGTCAGTGGTGTGATGGTACTTTGGCAATCCGTAATACTGGTGCGGTGTGTTGTAAACTCCTCCAAAAGCTCGCACCAACTAAAATCGGAGCTACTACAAATTTATTTCAACACGTGAAGCATTGCCATCGAGTAGAACATAGAGAATGCAAGCATCTACAGTCAAAGACACACCATCAGTAAGTGCTTCCACTTTCAGTCTGAAGCAATATGGGACAAAACACATCCTGCACTGGTTCAAAATGAGATGCAGCACCCTATCCTTCAATACAAGATGGCATCTCTACCAGCCATGTGAAATCTGGCCCCTGAACGAGTAGCAAGGCAATCAGAATAGGGTGAGCAGACAGTCCATGCCAGGGAGGACTCTATGAGCTAGGATAGCATTTGTAAACTACCATTTCAGTTAAAAGAACCTGGATTTTACTTAAGCAGTTCTTACTGTGTGCAAATTCATATAATCATGCATGTGCCACTAATGTTAATGTGAAACAACTGGATGAGTCTCTCAATCAAGTAAACAAACCAATCAAAGCACAAGATGAACTGAACTATTTAGCCAAGCGCAGGAGCGTTTCAGTTTAAAAGTAGTTTATAAAACTCAAAGTAGCTGAAAGTGTCTTTATCTGGATTATCTGGTCACCCTACTCTGAAGTCACACACAAAAGAAATGAACAACAAACCATACTGTCAGTGTACTACAAGTGTTGCACTCAAGGTTATTTTTTGTAAGATATATTTATTAAAATTAGATTTCAGTTTGCAGTCTTTTCAATTTGTTGTCTTTTTTATATACTGAATCCAACCAAAGGGAATCGATAACAGGGCCTTGGAATAAAGAAATAATTACTTGAATTATATATAATTGAACTTTATTTTTGAAAAGACAGTTCCAGAGTGCTACGCTACTTTGGAAAGTTTTTCTTCTGTTCTAAATAGTTATGGACTATACAGTATATTATTAAAAAATAAAATGTTGTGTCCCGTCCAGAACCAACACGGGATGTGATCAGTGCCCTGACTCCAGTCTTGGCAAATTGGAATAGGCTTCAGTTTCGGTTCAAACACTTAAGGTCATTAAGTAAGTCATGTAAAAATCGGCTGTAAGGACAGGGCGTGTGTGGACTTAAGCACCATTAGACCCTAATTACAGCGTGTGCTAGAAGTGTTCTTTTACGTTTCAAATAAACAGCTCATACAACCAATGAAAATTCACTTTGACTTATTTTTAACCAGAATGCTTATAAACAGCTTTTTACACATCTCTCACCTTGATGAGTTGCTCACATAAAAATTTGATCAGGGTATTGGTGGTAGTGTTGGATATTTATGATTAAATACTAATGTTTGAGATCAAAGGATTGTCATGCTTAACTATATTGTGATTTTGATTTTAACTATTAGCAGGGGTGATGATAATAGTAAAAAAAGTATAAGAAAAACCATGGTTTAAAAAATTCACTTTATTTTTTCCAGTCTCGGTCGTAAGTCAGTGGTCTTGACTCCCCTAAAGTCTTGGACTCTGACTCCACCCTTTTAGGTCCTGAATCAGACTCAATATAGGTCATGTCATCCCCATCATTACTGACCCTGTCGGGAGTCACAGTGAGGACACCAGCCTGGCTTTAGCAGAGACGCCCGCCCCTTCTACTCGGAGCTACGGCCCAGCATTAGGTGTTCGAATGAACAGAATGAGGAGCTTAGGAGAAGCCATCCGTTTATCCACTGAGGGAGTGAACGACAGGAAGTGTAAATCATGCCTGTGCCTATCAGCAGTGATCAAACAGCCCAGGTTCTTCACGGGCTGAGGACCATCCACTACTTTCCTGAAGCGTCCCCTGATATCACCTGTCATCACTGCACACTGAGACAGCATCCATCCATCCATCCATCCCTCTGGGGGGGTATACTGTGGATGAGGGAAAGCTGGTAATGCAGGGCTCTTTGAGCTCAGGCCTTCAGTCCTGGATGAGTTCTGGTCACCAGGAGGACATAATTCATAAGGAGAGACCAATCATTTCATTTGCCTATGATATGTTTTGGACAGGTGAGTGACAGAGGATTGGCCACTGCAGGGACCAATCAGCTGGCCCCGCCCAGGTATATGGCCTGTGTGCACACGAACCTGAATGGTGAAAGAATTTAGCATTTACAAAAGAAAAGATGGATCTTGGTTTATTTATTTATTTCTATTTCTAATATAGTTAGGTTTTAATGAACTGTATTTCTCTAATATCATCAAATATATTTGTAAAATTTACAAAAATAAAAACACCTCAGAATAGGACATCAATGGCCTCCTTTCCTTTGGCCGGATTCCACTGCACCAGGTACTGTACTGTTGGTACTTCGAGAAGAACCTCTCCTGTATCTGCTGGTCATCCAGCCTCATTCCTCCTATGACATCAAGCCTAAGGAAGTCTTCTGTGCCCCACCACCAAACAACCCCTCCCTCAAAGTCTCACCGTTCCATCCCATGACCCCACCCCTATCTGCATGGAGGCTTATCCACTATAAAAGGTTATTGACCATTAAGGCTCAACAAAAAAACATACAGCAGAGACATTAACAACCCACTGCATAGAGATAAAATACTGTTTATCTCGGGGGGAATGGGGTGAAATGAAAGCAGCCCCTAGAACAAAAGTACTGTGAGATTGAGGGATTTCAGGTGAACACCCCCCCCCCTCCACTCCCATCTGCCCCCAAGGAGATCATTCAACCCATTTTGAGCTGAGACGAAAAACTCAGCAAAAGCAATTTCCCCCTGTTTTCTGTGACATCGTTATCTCATTATCTTCCTTAATTATCCCATTAATGATCAGGTGTGTCCTCTGTGATTCACCACCTATAAACAAGAGTGATCGACTGCCTCCCCCCCCCAAAGGATGTAAGTGGGGGATGTGATATGACTGACTGCCGTCAAGGTCAGTCATGAACCTGATCGAGAAAACCCATAAATTGTGACTGGCGAGGGTGTTTTTCTTTTATCAAGGCAGGCTAACGAGTTTGCTCAGATATCAACCACAATGCCGCAGCCCCCATCTGTTGTGGGCTTGCTCGCTGGAGTTTGAGCAGGGAGGCTTCTTAAGACTTCCCCTGGGCTTCCAAACAAACAGAGACCGTAAATCCCACCCCCCCCCAAAACCCAACTGTGACTGGCATCCCATCTCTACCCGCATCTCCCTTTCTCAATTTCTGGTGTCACGATGGCAGATTGCCTCAGTAGCTTGCTGCGACTCCCTTCGGCGAGTCCAAGGCGACGATGACTCATTGCTGTTTGCTCGAGAATTCCCACAAGAGCCTTCGCTCTCCTCAATAAATCTTCAATAATTCTCTTGACTGTACATTTCTTTAGCATGGATATAGCCTGAAGAGGGAGCTGTGACTCAGTGGGCAGCACGGTTGCCAGAGTTGGGGTTTAATATCCAAGTCCTACTCTGGGTGTGTTGGCTTTGAAAATGTCCTCCTGTTCTCCAGGTTTTCCCCAGGTTCTTTGGTTTCCATGGGGTATGCGTGATGCCTGCAGTGGTTGAGCATCTCATCCAGAGTGTTCCCCTGCCTTTTGCCCTCAGCTCTGGATTCCAAGTGTTAGATAAGTCTTTGGAAGATAGACAGATGTTTCTGTCCTGGAGGCTGTATCTTCTAGTGTCTTTCCAACAGGAAATTCAGAGCTATGGGTTTCTCTGGATAGGATTGTCTGCTAAAGCAGCCATTATTCAGGGTAAGCTGTGGTGAACATAAGCTAACAAACACCGTGTCAAACGGCTGCGAACTGCTTAAGCTATAGAGATGAAAGACTAATCTCCCTTCATCCGTGCTGTTGTACACAGCTTTCGACTGCGCTGTCATATCACGCTCATATTTCATCTCTAATTACCCCATGGGACTTCTTTTGAGTTATGCTAAGTGGAGACGATAAACAGGATTCCCCAAGCAGGACCAAGCCCCGTTTGGGATGGCAGAAGGGCTTTCGACTGAGCTGCAGGTCTTCGGCCAGTCAGTCGGACACAAGTCAGAAGTCAGGTCTCAGAAGCGAATTCCAGCTGGGTGGTCCAGGTTAATCTAATCACCACCAAAGCCCACAATCACGCCAATTGAATCCCCCGACCACAGCGTGACTGGTTGCCTCACTGATTCCAGATTGATTATCAAACACAAAGGCAATACGATGACATAGCAAACAGACTTAGCGGAATTTGGCTAGCTCTCTGTGTCTGGATAAAGTGGATTAGAAAGAGGCTGGCGGGAACAGAGAGTATGTGCCAGGGGGATACACTTTGGATCTCACAGGAGGGATTTACAGAGGCTGAGGTTAGGGCTGTATGTAAAGAAAACCAGGCTACACAAATAATACCAGTGCCACAGGTTTAGCAAGTCTCAGAAATGTCTCCTGTCTCCAACTGCATCTGACTTCAGATGAGCATATTATGCAGGATGTATTTGACGTCAGACATGGCTTATATCCACCCAGGTCTTACAATCCCACGCAGGTGCTCCATCTTTGAAAATGTCCCACAGCTGGACACCTCCGGAGTTGGGGGATTGATTCATCTAAGTTTGCATGTTCTTCCTGTGTTTGTCAGGCTTTCCACCAGCAGTCCAGAAACATTCACTGGAATTAGTGTCCCTAAATTTCCCACAGTGGGTGTGTGCGTCCAGCATTGAACGCCCATCTTGTCCAGGGTGTCCTCCTGCCTCGTGCCTCCTGCAATGTGCTTCCTGGAAAGGCTCCAGGCCCATAGTGACCCTGAACAGGTTATCTTGGATGGATGGATGGATGGATGGATGGATGGATGGATGGATGGATGGATGGGTGGATTAATGGGCTATCGTAGGCTACCGCCTAGGGCACTGGGAAACATAAATAATGGCTAGTTAAATTGGCAGCATATGAGTTTCCATGCTGATGTCAGCCTAGGGCCCTCAGATAAGTTAATCTGCCCCTGGATGGATGTTTGGGTGGATGTTTGGATGGATGAATGGATGGATGCAGGAGGAGATTAATGCATAGGTTATCCTAGGCTACAGCTCCACCTCGGGAAAACGCAACAATTATCAGCAACTCTTGATTGTCCGTGCTGATGTCAGCCTAGGGCCCTCAGATAAGTAAATCCGCCCTGAATGAATGGATGGATGGATGGATGGATGGATGGAGGGATGGAGCACTATATGAAAGCTGCCTGAGATGACCTCTGAGTCATTTCCCTGTCCCTTGCACCCCCACCCCCATAGAGCGAGCGGTGTGACATTGGTCACATTGGTGACAGATTGTTTGTGTGTGTCACATGCAAGAGGCCACCAGAGAACAGACGGCTGAACAGGGCATCACACATGACCTCATTTTGGGACAGAACAACGCCCTCAGCGTCTCGGGACCCGGTCGGACGGCTTGGGGGAGGTCTCCAGCAGGTGAGGCGAAAGCCTGTACATATTCCTGCAGATGTTCTTGCCGATGACGGCGTGATGCAGCCACACAGGAGATCGGCCCACCCCACCCCCTGACTAACTGGCTGAGATGAAACACAAACCAGCTGTGAAACTGGGGCTGAGGGGCAGCAGAGGACTGGATGTGAGTGCAGGGGGCCTTCGGATAAACCATGTGATTGTCTGAAATCCCATAGATGTGGGCTTGTTTTTAAACTCCGTACTGCTGCGCTGGTTTTCGGTTTGGCATGCTGGATTGTGACGTCACGTGACAGGGTGTGTCCAATCAGCTGAAGGCCCGGCCTTTTAGAGGACCGCTGGGGGGAAAAAGCAAGCTCTGGGCTGCTTTTTCATTTTGCAATAGCAGCTCTCCATGACCATATGGTCCAGGACGCCCCCAGTCGCCCCCTCCTGGTGAATCAAATTCATTTAAACAAAAGGAACCCCAGTGCGGCCCCTCCAATCACCATGCTCCCTGCAAAGGGCAAAATCTGTGTCAGGCGGCTGATGCAGCTCTACGTTGAATAAGCAGGGACCTGTTTGTATAGCCGCATGAAAAGTACAACGGCAACCGTGCTTTCCTGCTGATCAGCTCCGCTGTCTTTACTGTGTCACTCACAAGGTCTTTAAGAGATTGTATTTCCTGCCAAGTTTTTCTTAACTCTCTCAGGACCTGTCAGCTTGCTGAAAACATTTGGCATAATCAGAAAAAAACGTGTGAGTGTGTGTTTCTAAGGGATTTGAGTACGCGCTCAGGAAAGCTCTACTCCAGTAATACATCTATGGCGTTATAAGTGGGGAGATTTTTGACAGTAATTTGAAAGTTTTGTTGAAATTTTGGCAAGACCATCCTGTCTTTGTTCCTTTCAGCCTGTGAAGTCTGTAAACCACCCAAACAGCCCAGGAAGGTCGCTGTTCTCATTAACGCTCTCCGATAGAGTTGGGCACAGGCAGTACCACCACAGACTGCAAACACAGAACTGCGGATCACTGTTTATCCTTAATCTTTATATGTTTACAGTCAGAAGTAAAAAAAGACATTTAAAGATCAACTTTATCTCCCTATATCCACATCACAGTCTTGCTGGTCTGTACTTTAGCTATGTGTAACAGCAGCATATCCTGGCTCTCTCTCGCACACACACACTTTTGTTTTCATATCTTTGTGGGGACCGTCCATTCATTTCTAGGAGCATCACCCTAATCCCAACAATGCCAACCCTAACCCCTACCCAGCCCTAACCTTAACTATAAGAAACCAAACAAAATACGAGATTTTTGGCCTTTTTACTATTATGATTGCATTCACAGATTTTTGTGGGGACCTGAAAAATGGTCCCCACAACATCAAAATAACAGGTCTTTATTACATGCAATATAAAGCAATAATAAATATACAATAAATATAATATATATTTTAATATAATAAATATACAATGCAATATAAAGATTACACACACACACACACAGGGTTTGTGCAGCTGACCAACCCTTGTCCGGTCCTGGGGGTCTATACTCCTCCACCATCCAGGTTCTGCACTGCCCCTGACCATGCAGCTGTGCTCAATTTGCCCCCCCCCTTCTCATCCAACACCACTCAACCGCCAGTTTGGAAACACCCAAAACTTTACAGGCTGGATGCTGCAGATGCAAACACCCCACCCTCCACCGCCACAACCACACAAACACACTCAAACATTTAACATTCAACACAGAAAAAAAGCGACACTTTCAGGAATTCAAAACCCTTCCATTTAGCCCTGCAGAACAAGGAACTCTGTTTAGAGTTGGCTGTGCATTTATGTTTCTGTTTATGGCCGCTTTCATACCACAAGAATTTTTTTCTAGAACCAGAACCTTTTTCCAGAACCAGGAACTTTCATCGCGTTCATACTGCAGGTACTCGGCCCAATTGTAGTTCCTCAAAAGGCAGTTCTGGAACCCTTTTTAGCACCTACTCCATAGAAGGTGCTTTTCATTTGAACAAGATCTACTAGGGAGGAGCTTATAGAGTTATAGCTGATTGGCTGACCACAAGCACCGCAGCTAACTTCAAAATTACGCCCCGCGGAAGTGCATGGAAAAGAGGTGTAATTAGCTGAGCAAAAATTGAGCAGATGGAATTGTTTTTTGTACTTCAGTTACATTTAATGAATTTGTTTGCATCTCCATATTTCTGATAACCAACATACTTTTACCTACTATTGCCAGTGCTGGTGGTGAATCTTGCTACAGTGTTTTTTATTCTGTGAAACTGAAAGGTCAATCTGCCAGCCTTATTTAATAATGAAATATAAACATGCTGCGTATGAATAAAATATAAATAAAAGGCTGTGTCCTGCTTTGATCACTCCTCCTCAATAACTAACGAATAATTTAGCAAAATAACTTGTTCGTTTTCCATTGCTTTGGGTTGGCAGTGTAGTTTCAAATTGTGTGTGAAGTTTCATCTACAAGCTTTTTGTGCCCCCAATGCTTATTTAGCATAAAGGATCCCAGTTCTGTTGTGTGGTGTAAAAGTGACACATGTACGTGGCCAGGAGATTCAAAAGTCCCTGGTCAAGACAGCCTAGGAACCAGGAACCAGGTTCCGGAATTTTGGTGTGAAAGCGCCTCAAATGTGCCACTCTGCTGCCTGTCTTCTGGTATGTTGCCTTTTCATGTTCCCAATCAGGTGCCTTATTTCAGTCCCTTAGTTATGACATCAGCACAGAATCATTCCCCCCAGAGACACGTCACAGATATCACAGACATCAGGCCTCAGGGCCTCCTATAGCCATCAATCTCCAGTCACTTTACTTGACAGACTTGTGACTCGAAGCTTGTTTCGTCTAGCGAGCGGCAGTACTGAGCGATTCCACCAAGCCACAGAATAAATAGGAGTAAATGACAGCCCTGGCCAGCTATATTAAGCAGCGATTCTCTATGACAAGCTTCAGAACATGTAAGACGCTCCGTCAGTCTCAGCTCCGTGCCCTTGGACAACGTCAGTGAATAACAGGGGCATGAAGTTACCGACAAGAAATCGATAAAAGGGAGGAGCAGTACACAGCTAAGTATCTTGCAATTTTAAGATATGCAGTGGAATAAAGCAGTGTGTTATTTGAGTACTTTGACTCATAAAGGACTCATAAAGATACATAGCTGAACTTACTGAATACTCATAAAAGGTGCACAGTTGAACTTTCTGAATACTCATAAAGGTACACAGCTGAACTTTCTGAATACTCATAAAGGTGCACAGCTGAACTTTCTGAATACTCATAAAGGTGCACAGTTGAACTTTCTGAATACTCATAAAGGTACACAGCTGAACTTTCTGAATACTCATAAAAGGTACACAGCTGAACTTTCTGTTCTGAATACTCATAAAAGGTACACAGCTGAACTTTCTGAATACTCATAAAGGTACACAGTTGAACTTTCTGAATACTCATAAAGGTACACAGCTGAACTTTCTGAATACTCATAAAGGTACACAGCTGAACTTTCTGAATACTCATAAAGCTGCACAGCTGAACTTTCTGAATACTCATAAAGGTACAGCGATGAACATTCTGAGTACTCCTGAAGCTGAGCATCACTCAGAAGGAATGCTGACTGGCAGGATCAGCTACGAATCCCACCTCTCAGAGTCTTTAACATGACGTGTAGCTTAATGTTCTGGTGCTCAGCCTCAGCTCGGTCGCTCTGCTCGATGAGATGGGGAGAGAGTATAAGCACCCATCGACGAGCACTAATCACACAGCTTCACCCGTCAGGAGCGACAGCAACTCTGAACGTGGCATTAACGCGTGACATCAGTAGAGTCGGATGGCTTCCCTGCAAGACTCCAGCTCTGACTAGTGACTCCGAGTCCGAGAGTCTCATTGGCATGATACTATTTGGTCACGGATTAACCATTTGCCCCAAATCCCAAACTCAGATTTTTTTTCCCTCCCATAAATCATTCATTGCCCCCCCCCCCCCCATCACCATCGAGCTACCCTGTCACAGCTTAATGTTGAGAAGCCCCTCTTCCCCCACCCCAAGTTATCTATGATCAGGCCTTGCTGCATCGCCAGGGTCACCACAAACCAGTCACGTGACACTTCAGCAGCCAATCGGAATGCTTCTGGAGCAGAGGTGGGTGGAGATGGGGGTGGCAAGGCCCCTTACCTCTGTGACGTCTTCTTGTACTTTCGCCTGTGGGGGGAATGGCAACAACAAAAAAAAAGGGTGAAAATCTCAACCGCGGGGCCGTCACACGTATTTAAGAATGCTTCTGGGAAGCTGGCCCTCTGTCATGACACACACGCTCTCTCACGTTCAGTCAAACGTGACCTCGGTACAACGACGCTGGCATTGTGATGAAAACGTATCTGCGTCTACTCCGGCTGGCTTTAACGGCGAGATCAATAAGCGGGAAAAAACGGATAGAATAGCTGGCGGTTTCAGGATCTGCTCGATTGTGCGCCAGGGGTATTCAGATGTTTCCATTTCCTTCGGTGACGTGGAGCCCTGATGACATCAGCCAGTTCGTTATGCTGCGATGAAAGGTTCGGCCCCAGGGGGACTTGGGAAGGACGAGTGAAGGAGGACGGGGGAAGCTGGTAGGGGGGAGGGGTCAGGAGGTCTGGGCCTGATCAGGGATCTATTCAGCAATGGAGATTGAGGTGAAGCTTAAAGTGGAATGGAGGGATTGAGGTCGAGCTTCAGGGAGGGCTGCCGACAGCAGGGCGTGTGAAAAGAGAGAAATGAAAGAGAGGGAGGATGGAGAGATGGAAATATTGGAGGAAGGTGAAGCCTTGGAAATGAGGTGGGAGGGCATATGATTGGATGGTTGGAGACCCTAAGTGGGAGACGACGATGGGATTGGATGGCGACTGGGAACGCGCGACATTGGATTGTAGGAGATCGCAAATGGGAGGGGACAGAATTGGGTGGGAAGGGACTTCATTTAGGATTGGACGGGATTGGATTGTAGGAGGTACCAATTGGTAGAGGACAGGATTGGAGGGCAATTGGGAGAGGATGGAATTTGACAGTAGGAGACCCCGATTGGGAGAGGACAGGATTGGACAGCAATTATGAGAGGATGGGACTAGATGGTAGGATGCGGCAACTGAGCAGCTGGAGACAATTTAGGTGGATGTTGCTGGAGAGATAAGTACACTAAATAAGTAAGGTTCATGTGAGCAGCAGTAACTTGGTGTTAGGAAGGGGATATGACTCACACCAGCAATATGATGACCAACAGAGAGGCGTGACTGATTGATCATGCAGAGCCACGTTGGGATACCGTTCGAGCCACCATAAATCCTACCACTGAAGCCTCCTGCTACACTGTGGAGCTTAATAAAGACACCTGCTTGATACAGTAACCTCAACATGGGCAAATCAGTCAGCCCCGTGTCAATGCTAATCCTAATGCTAGCTTGCACGGCCACCCACTAACACAGTTATTACATGCCGAATTAAACTGGCACTCGGTGTCGAAGACACCTGCCTTGCTAATTAGTGGTGAACAATGAAAACAATTAATTCTACGATTCTGTAGGGCATGCTGGGGGGGCTTCCTCGGTTTTCTCTTTATGTCGAACACAGAGATCCAAAACCGGTAGAGTAAGCAGACCATGCGTTTGACCTGGCTGTGCTCTGATCCATATGGTATCTGGTACATATAGAGTTACAGTGCGCTTGCGGCTTATCTAGTAACCGTATATCTATGACAGGCAGCCATCACTCATATTTGGGGATTAACACAGTCAGTACTGCTGAAGTTGGGGGGTGGGAGGCAGCTATTGATGTGGGGTCAGATTTAGATCAGGTTCTTACACACAGACACACACATGCTTGTATTCGCATATTTATGGAGACCGTCCTTTTATTTCTATGGGAAAAACCCCGAATCCCAAACATGACAACCTTAACCCCTACCCAGCCCTAACCTTAACCATAAGTAACCAAAGAAGAGGCAAGTCTTTG
>JAODJU010000081.1:18525816-18540199 GCA_026776725.1 Gnathonemus echidnorhynchus
ATGGCATCAGCAGGACTCACGCTGCTGCCCAATCAGTTCCGTCTGAGCCAAGAGAAGGAGCAGTGGCTCCCTGATTTACTGAATCGCCCAATCAATGAATCGCTGAATGACTAAATCTCAAAATCATTGACTTGAACGAGCAAATCATCAGATCACCAAATCACTCAATAAATCTCAGAATCATCAAAATTATCTAATCACAGAATCAGCAAATCACTCAGTCCCAAAAGCACTGAATCTCCAAATAACCAAATCACTAAATCACAGAATCACCTAATTACCCAATCACAGATTCACCAAATTACCTCATTACCCAATCACCAGTTGGAGAATCACCAAATCACCAAATTCATGCCACGGCTAATACACACGCTGCCCGCAGTCTTATCACTGTATTCCTTGAGCTAATCTGAGCCCCAGTTACAGTGTGAAGATGATATGGTAATAAATAAAAGGTGAGTGATGTTCAGCCATGGATATGCAGCCTGTGAGTGACTCTGAGGTGGGGAGGCCCGCTGCCCCCACCCATCCTCCCCTCACTGCTGGATCTGCTTCTCTCGCCTTCCTACACTCTCGCTACCCCTGATACTGCCAAGGTCTTTTAATTACCTCACACTGAGCGTGCGGGGGCTTGGGAGGCTCCGGGGCTGCTCAAAGGCCAGCTTCATTCACGTAACCAGAGCAATTTAACACCCGGCTCTTCAGAAGCAGAGGGCATCGACCAGCAGGAGTCACGCCAGTCTGACGCCATGCAGGAGGTGGGCGGGGGGAGTATGGCGGCTCAGAGAGGAATGCTGGTGCATATTTACATTTGACATTTATGCACTTATCTAATTAATTAATAACTCGGTAATTAATGCCTGCAAAACATTTTCTGCATATATGTGATACAGGCCTTCATGACAATGGCCGCTGACATTCTGTAATGGAAATGACCACAGTTGCAGACGGCTCTGGTGTTTCTAGAAGCTGGTGCACATTCCTTTATGCAGTTTTCTAGAGTCTGTCATTTTAATTAAGCAATTTTCTAAAGCCCGTCCCTTTAAGAACTTTTCTCATAGCCCGTCCCTTTTGGGAGTTCTCCAAAAGCCATCCCTTTAAACCAGGGTTCTTCAAATCTGGACCTCGATTCCAAATCCAGGCCTTGTTTTCAGTTCTCCCAGGTAGTTAGTTTAATAATTACTGACTATGATTGGTCAGAGGCTTCACGCCTGGCTCACAGGTGATTTGAATAACCCTGCTTTAAACAGTTCTCCGAAGCAATCCCATTAAGCAGATCACTGTTTAATGAATATAAGGAAAATGGATGACTGTAGGGGGGCTGACCCACAACTTCCACAAGCTTCAGATTGGCCTTTGGACCCCCCCCCCCCCCAAGGCTCATCTCTGTTTTTTCCACTCATAAGCTGTTGGGGGGTGTTATTGGCTAAGAGAATGACCCACCAGAACGCGTGGCATGGGATCTTAGACATCTGCGCCTTTTATGGCCCCAAAAGGACACCGTCTCTCCACCTCGGGGTGACAAACCCAAACAAACGAAAGCAGCCACACTTCAGATGGCAATTCAGTGCATCTCTGCACAAAGACCCAGTAAACGCTTCCATATGTTTTCCTTATACGTCCCCTCTGCTCAGTTCACCCAGGGGGGTGAAGCAAACCCACATCCATGTTGGCCTGCCTGCAGACTTCACCACTGTTTGCTCTGACTACCGTGTCCGGCCAGTGGGGGGCGCGGTTGTTAAGGAAAACCAGGCACTTCAGAGCTACAATTGAGAAGGTCCTCATCACCAGTTAAAAGATTCAACAATGACAAAGTTACACAGTGTTGCATCTTTAATAGTGCTGATAAACACATGAAGATACATAATGATGCAGAAAATATGCTTATAAAACCTGACATTGAATGATACATGTACTATAAACTGATAATATGCTCAGTTTTAGCCAACATGCATTATATAACTATCCATCTATCCACCCAGCATTCTTCCAACGTTTTATCCCGTACAGGGTCTTGGTGAGCCTGCAGCATATCCCAGGAAGCAGGGGCATCAGGCCGGGGACATCCTGGATAATGTGTAACGTGTCATACGAAGCTATAAATGAGGCTTTTGTAGATGCATTTCTGAAGTAACTTTTGTTCCCTGAACTGTGATGTCACAATGAAAGAGGGGAAAGAAACACCATCAACTTGCAAATGAAGACGCCGCACGTCTAATGGGGAGAATCCACATCCCATCACCATTTTTTGTTGTTGTCGCTAAGCAACATCAATCTCTTAGCACTCCATTTTTTATGATGTTTTAAACTCGTACACCACCCCCCTCCCTTTTGGAACAGGCTCCCTTGAGATCGCTGGAAGCACCTCGTGAATGTCTGGTACTAATGAAGAGGGCTAGCAGTGCAGATAGGAGGCCAAACAAGCCATCTGCACTTGGGGCTGAGCTGTGAGTCGGGGGGCTGTGAGGTACGGGGGAGGGGGGGGTCTGACCTAAACACAAACACAGCTCATGTGACCACATGGCAAAACTAAACCACAGGGCTGGTTATGACGAGGAAATTTCTCCTGACCTTATGGAGAACACCCTTAAACTACTGTTCACACCCCCAAACCGCCTACGGGTGACATTGTGGTTCGTATGATAAATATTGCCACAAAAGGCAGCCATCACTTTGACGCAGCTCAACCCGCACAAAGAGCAGGTCGTGACCCCTGCCAACAGCGCCCCCTGTCTGAAACAGACCCCCAACCGAATCGATGCACAGATGTAAAGCCTATTTAACACATCTGCTTAATTAGACAAAATTTTGGTCTGTGATTCAGTCTTGGTTTGAATCTAGGTGCCCAAACTGTGCCCTGATCAAAGGTACAACACTAGACAAATCCTGGGATCTGAGACTTGGGCCTGTTAACACCCCCCTTCCCCCAACCCCGCACTCTGCTATTCCTCACTGGTCAGCTGTGTCCAGCACAGCCCCTCACATGGGGCTTTAACAAATGCATTACTTCATTAGACAACTGCCAGTAGACACATCAATCCCAGATGTCACTGTCATCACTCCCCTGACCTTGTCCCACAAATAGATGGGATATACTTAGCCAGAGACATGCTGGGGCTCGCAAGTCATTCTGTTTATGCCATAAGCTCCGCCTCCTCACACCCATGTCACTCAAACATCACTCCCCAGTGTGACCGGTTCCCATTACTGAAGAATACTGCAAGCTTCTTCAGAAATCACATATAAGACACGGAATCCTTAGCCCCACCCCCCACCAGCACCATTAGCCAATCACTGTTGGTGGCTCTCCGTATTAAGCGTGGAGATCCTGTACCTCATCCAGCTAGTATGTCAGCAGGGTCCCATCACCCTGCCTTAACAACCAGGCTTGAACGGCCACTGTAGGGCTGGTTTGTGAGCTGTGACCTTGAAATGACCTTGAGCTCCTCATATTTATAGAATGAGAGATTTCGAGAACGAGAGGAAGGGAGGGAGAGTGTGCGTCAGACCATATCCCCTCTGGCAGGCTCCGCAGACTTTATCTCTGAGCCTGGTCTTTTGTGGCAGGCGCGGTGAGGTCAGTTTGCTGGATCAGGGTCCCGGTGTTTACACAACCTTACGCTGAAAGCGTGCCGATCCGAGGCGAGGGCCCCTGGGGTAGCAGAGGGCAGCCCCACCCAGCTGCGATGCCAGAAGAGACCTGGGAAGCTTTTCTCCTGACGTCAGGGGAGAATTAAAACCAACAAGCCGAGGGGCCCTTCACCAGGGGTGGGGGTCTGAGGCCGCTCTGCTTGTGCGTCGTTCAGTGACAGGAGGAGCACTCTCCTCCACACTCACCTTAACAGTGCCTTTCACAGGCCAAGGGACCAGCTGTGATATGATACACGACTGACTTCAGATCAGAAGACATACAGTATCTGTCCATTTCTGGATTAGGGTCCCTCCTGAGCCCTACATTACAGGCGCTCCTGAATATTATAGTTGTATTTCCTCTGAACGTAATATACGTATCCTTCCTGAACACTCTGTTAGGATTCCTCCTGAACACTGTATTATAGCCTCTCCAGCACATTATAGACGTGTCTCCCATGAACATTATAGATGTATACCTCCTCAACGCTACATTAGGTTTTGCTGATCTGTATCAGACTGACATCTTCCCATTCGATAATGATCAGTTACAGCAAACCCAGAACCGTCTCGCAATAGAAACAAATCACTTTATGCGGCTTTTCACGGCTCAGCTGCACGCTGACTAAACTCTTCGACTAGCAGGGTGGCCCTGATGCTGAGACTTAGACAGGGGCTACAGGGTGGACACACCAAAGCTCACTGGACACACCATCTCCACAGCCCCCTCACACCGGCAACAGGGGGGCATGTTCCCCCTTCCTGTCATTTTTCACAGAATCTGCTCATCAGATCCAAGTGAAAGAGGCAAAACTCCGCAGGTAGAGTCTAATGTTTCTCATCTATTATTGACACCATAATTCCACCCCATTTGAGGCCTCGGGGGGTCTGTTTTCTGCCCCCCCCCCCGTGTCAGGTTTCGGGTGTCCGGAAGGAGGCCCGCCTCCTGACCCCCCCACCTGTGACAGGGAATGGGGTCAGGTGGGACAATGGCTGTGCGCAGCCCCATGATGAATTGCTTTAGCGTAACAAAACCTCAACGTTCAGCCATTGAGTGGGCTGATCATAGGAACATATAAAGGAAACACACACACATTGTCTGTGTCAGCATGACCACACAATGGGGGACATATTGCATCACATCTGCTCTGACAGGGGACATTGTCCTGGTGTTGAAGGGCCTCTCAGAATGTGATTAGTAGTCCTGGGTTAGTTACTCAAAAAAGTAATTAGATAGAAGTTACCAATTACTTATTTAAATTGAAATGTTATTACTTTACTCATTACTCCTTTCAAAAAGTAATTACACTACTCAGGGGTGTACTTAGGGATGAATGGATGGGGGGCGGTGAGTCTTGACTGGGGGGTTTAATGGTAAACTATTCATTACTGAAACCAGCAGATACCTATTTATTGGGTATTTTTCAAGTGGGAGGGGCTAAAATATGCCCCTGACACAACTCAATACTTTACTTTTGAGTTACTCTGTCAAACTACAAATTCCACTTTTAACCACATAAAAATATCAGGACAAACCTCATAGCCCTATTGGGCTTTGTGCAGCCCAGCTCTCCAGACAGCAGATCTGCGTCAGATTCAGGCTTGTTGCAGAAGTGACATGAGGGGAGCGAGTAGCATGTGCTGGATGGTGGGGGTGTCAGGGGGTATAGTGGCGGGCAACATGTTGGGTGGAGGGGGTGTCAGGGGGTATAGTGGTGTGGTCTGCATGTCACGCCGGCAGAGTAACAGTGTGACTTGGTGCTGCAGTCTGGCTGCTGTCATTCAGCGGCTGTGATGATACCGTCATACATGCAGGATGCGAGAACCCACACAAACACACACACACATCATTAAACACACACACATCATTAAACACACACACACACACATACATACATCACACACACATCATTAAACACACACAGACACACACACACATAAAACACACACAGACACACACACACATCCATCACACACATACACACATCATTAAACACACACACACACATCCATCACACACACATTATGAAACACACACAGACACACACACACACACATCATTAAACACACACAGACACACACACGCACACAGACAAACACATCCATCACACACACACAGACACACACACACATCCATCACACACACACACATCATTAAACACACACAGACACACACACACACACATCCATCACACACACATAGACACCCACACATATCCATCAAACACACACACACACACAGACCGCCACCCCTATTTATTAAATGTTTGCATAATTATTTAATTATAATTAGGAGCTGCTCCAGACTGCCTCCCCCTCTATACTGTTTGAAGGCATCTCATTAACACTGAAAGCCTGTCACGCTTATCTGCCCCTGGGGGGGGGAAGGGGGGCACGCTGCTTCAGACTGACAGATCGTGGAGAGAGCAACCCCCCCCACTCCCTGAGTTGCTGGATAGGATGTGCAGGCTGGGGAGAACACCGTAAACATTCCTCATGAGGATCGCCCCCCCTCACACCCTTAACCCAACTACTTTGAGACCGACCCCCCCACACCCTAAACCCAGCATAGGAGCTTATGTTGGACACTTCAAAGTCAGCCCCTCACCTTCTGCTGACTGTTTCCACCTACTTTACTAAGACAGAAGCTATGGGGGGGAATCCCTGGGAAATCCCCACGTTGTCACTAACCTGATAGCACTATATCAGAAATCTGCAGCAGGCATTTTATTATTAAGTGTGATGAAGGACTTTATCCTGGATCACGCAGGCAGTGTGGGAGCTATTTGCCCAATCTACACCTTCCCACTGCAAAGTTCAGCACTGGTGATTTAGACATTACTACAGTTCCTTGAATGTCAAAACCACTGAAATGAAAACCAGCGAAATGAAGCAGACAATGGGCTGTACGTGCAATGGGTGCTGACACTGTTCTCTGAGAATAATGACGATCTGTGGGGTGAGCGAATCTAGCGAGTCCACGAGCGGCCAGCGGGACGTGGGCGATGGCAGAGGCTGACGTCTCCCCAGTGTTCGGGGCTGGAGGCCAGCGACAGGCTGGCTTTGGGTTTTGGCATCTCGTACCAGATCGTATGTCGCCGGAGGACGGGCGACATGAGGAGCCTTTGAACTCGGGGCTTTGTGTGTAAATTTATATTACGGTGACAGGGCTGCCGATTAATAACAAAATATGAACCAAACACTGTAGAAAACACTCCTTCCTGCATTCCTTTACATTTAATTTTTATTGTTTTGACCTGAATTGTGTGCGTATGTCAGTGTGTGTGTCAGTGTGTGCGTGTGTATGTCTTTGTGTGTGTGCGTGTGTATGTATGTCTTTGTGTGTGTGTGTATGTCTTTGTGTGTCTGTGTGTGTGTGTATGTCTTTGTGTGTCTGTGTGTGTGTGTATGTCTTTGTGTGTGTGTGTGTATGTCTTTGTGTGTGTCAGTGTGTGTGTGTGTGTGTGTGTATGTCTTTGTGTGTCTGTGTTTGTGTGTGTGCACCGTCACCTGTTGTTTTTCCTATATCCTGTTTTTATTAAACAGCAGAATTTAAGTCGCTGCTCTAAACGTAAAAGAGTCCTGAAGAGGCATCAGGTGTATTATGGGATAATGCAGCCCATTTCGGTGACATCAGATGGGCAGCTTCAGCAGCAGTAAGCAGCAGTACGCCCAGACGACGAGCTCTAAAGAAAACAATCAAATGGAAACTGCGCTGGTAACGAGATGCCCCCAGGGAGGCGCCAATGGGATTCGAACCGGCGACCGAGTGCGACAGTGATCATGGGGTTCCGAGGAGCAATTTGGAAAAGCATGGAAAATGCAAACGTGTAACACAATAATCTTAAACAGACCTCAGAATTTGCATTTTGGCAAGCTTATGTTGAACTGTCAAATTGCGATGTCTCCTTTTTTCATCCATCCATTCATCAAGCCTCCTTCCAACTGCTCATCCAATACAAGGACTATTTTTTTTACCAACTGAAAAATGTTACATAAACATTATGCCATTGAATTGTACCACTTATGCTCTGCTCAGTCCATGGTTATAATCTTAACCTCTAATCCTAATCTCAATCCAGCCTTTGTCCAGCCATAAAACTGCCACAATGGGATTCGGTTATGTCACATTTCTAGATTTAGCCTTACTTAAACAAGTGCACCTTCCTCATTGTTTGAGTGGACAAAACCATCCTAGTCAACAATCAATCCTGCCTTAACACCCACATTCATTCACCCCCAGGGTGTAAAAGAGCACAGATTGAAGTAGTGTGGTGTGGTGGGTGTGGTTCACACCATCGCCTGCAGGTGGCGTGCTGGCCAGATGCACATTTTGTCACAAAGGGACATGTTGGGCACATGCCAAAGTTGCCAACATAAAGCCAACTGGTCTACAAGCAGAGACTAAAGACTGACTTTGCTAAACTGCTGAATATGTGAAAGAAGACCAGAGACCTAGCAATGTGGAGCAGTTAGAGTCATTGAAATAAACAGGTTTTATTTCCTTCACACAGCACCTGGCATAGTGGTTAAGAAGTCATGTCACTTTCCCTTAAAAATCTACAAAATAGGTACCATTCAGTGTGATCGTAATTATGACTACGCTTGTTCCTGTGATGGATTAGCATCCCATCGTGGTGTCCCCTGTCCCCTCCCTCGAAGAGGCTCTAGGAAAAGTTGACAAGCAGCTGAAACACAGATTGATGGATGATTATGCTGCGCCTGCACTCACAAATGCAATCGAGGCTTTTAAAAAGTGGAAAAAAAACGGGAGACTTCGCACGATAATGCGTTCTCATCTGGGGTTGCCGTGGCGACAAGACAGAGGAGTCAGTGGCTTTGATCAAGCTGGATTGGACAAAGATGTAGCCAAAACACGGCTGATACAGTGCTGTATGCAAGACTGTTTGTCACCAGTAGGTTGTGGGTTCAGATCCCAGGAGGAGCTTAGGTGTGTTCTCCGGTAACATATCAATTTACTGGCATGGTTTACATAAAAAAATGTTTTACGTGCACCAGAAAGTCATGCATTCTGAAGAAATACACTAGAAAAATGCATACTAGGTGATTAAAGGGTTGTATACATTTAGCAAAATATGCAAATGAAAACGTTACATGCAACAAGATCATGTTTTTCTAATTATGCCTAAAATAATGCTGTACTTTAAATGTTTCCACACATATGTTGTGAGCATACAGGCACGCATACACATTCTCCCTGTGCTTTCTGATTCACAGTCTAGGAGGTAATTCTTCCTGAGACATTTCAGCATCATTGCTTAATCACAACAAACAAAACGTCTCGAAAGGTCACAGGTGCCAGTTTGACGGGAGTCATTTCCATTCTGGGGATAAGATCACTGGGACCCAATCAGTACCTCTGGAAGATAAATGCATCCCCTAGCTGTCAGTCATCCTCTAGAAAAGCCCCCCCCAATCGTTCCCTCTCCCTTTTAATGGCCAGGTGCCTTCTCTCATACAGAGATAGGATACCAAACCAAGCAATGAGGTAATGAGGAGCAGGGTAAGGGTAAGGGAGGAACAGAATGTGAGGAACAGGGTGAGGAACAGAATGAGGAGCAGGGTGAGAGTCAGAGCGAGACGTAATGTGAGGAACAGGGTGAGGAACAGAATGAGGAGCAGGGTGAAGCAGGGTGAAGGTCAGAGCGAGACGTAATGTGAGGAACAGGGTGAGGAACAGAATGAGGAGCAGGGTGAGGGTCAGAGCGAGACGTCATGTGAGGAACAGGGTGAGGAACAGAATGAGGAGAAGGGTGAGGGTCAGAGCGAGACGTAATGTGAGGAACAGGGTGAGGAACAGATTGAGGGGTCAGAGTGAGACAAAATGTGAGGAATAGCATGAGGATCAGAGTGAGGAACAGGGTGAGGGTCAGAGTAAGACATAATGTGAGAGACAGGGTGAGGAACATAACGTGGAACAGGGTAAGGGTCAGAGTGAGACACATGTTGAGGAACAGGGTAAGGAACAGAATAAGTAACAATGTAAGGAAAGAGGAAGCAGGGTTAAGAACATAATAAGGTAGACATAGAGGTTCAGAATAAGATGCAGGGTACACACTGAGGTCCACAGAGACAATATGAGTCAGTGAGATTCAGCATTTCATATTATTTGTATTCTGTTCAGTAACTGGCAAAACATCTCATGCACAACAGCCGCGATGAAGTGCTCACTAATGATGTGGGAAGGCCCATCTGCCAAGGAGCTAAACATATGGTATTCAAGGGTGGGGGTTTCCGAATCATCAGCCCCCTCCCTCTTCAAGCCGGGGAGGGGGTACGCTGCACAGTTCCACAAAGTCAGAAACATTTTTTTTGCTGGTAGGTCAGGGGTCATTTTCCCAGGAAAGATTAGGAGCCCATACACAGGAACACAGAGACATTTCTGCCTAGGCAGGGAATTCACCGTGACTCTCATTCTTAAAACAGAGGGATTGAATAAATGGAGGGATTTTCTCTGTCACATCTCACAAATCCCAGGATGCAAACCCATAGCGAACTATGATAAAGGTATGAAAGCCAGAAATACCATAATACACATATGCATGTGAATTGGTTTGACGTGTTCAATGTGAAGTTACATCCATGCCCCCCCCCCCCCCATAGGCCAAGGTGATCCTTTTAGTTACTTAGCATTTAATAATACAACTGAAGAGAGATTGGCATAATAAGATGATGCAATTTCTATCCTTTCATGCAGCTAGATTATAAATGCTGAAGGAGACACCAGCTCGGATCCCCCAGACTCCTGAAATTTAGCACAAAGTCGTGGGGAGCATATCGGCCCCAAATGTACCACAACATATATAAACACAGGATGGTGGTTTTGACAGGGAGTTGCAGCAAGGCTTTGCCCCGGACCATCAGTGGGGCGAACTGCCAGTTACTTTCACACTGGAGTGGAATATACCATTCCGTCTCCTCTTGGGGGGTAACGGCACTCAGGTGAAAAGCCCAGAATTTGGCAGGGTAAACACTTAAGTCCTACCTTCTTCCCACCCCTGAATTAATCCCAACTGTGGGGAATTTAGCTAGCAGCACTTGTGTGCCTTTCAACCCCTGGGGCCAGCAACGTATTTGGGCACTCAAACACTAATCGGCAGCAAATCCTACCCAAAGCCAAGACAATCCCGCCATCTCCGGCCAGACCCCGGAGCATCATCTGAGGCTTCTGTGAACCACGCACCATCCGCGTCTTGAGAGGGATGCGATATTTACACCCTGGAGCCTTTTCAAAGTCATTCATCCCCCCTTTCGAGGGTTAAAGGAAGCATCTTTACTACCACACAAGTTCATTTCCATGACAGTGGCCCTAAGCGTGCCTTAGGTACACATGCTGATGCTGCCTCAGCCAGTAGGGGGGGTAAAGCACGACTGACAGCCAACCTCAGCTTAAAGACCCTGGGGAAGATGCCCAGCGCATAGGCGTGCTGATGCCGCCTGGACCTGTTTGTGTATGTGGGACTGCACGTGCTATTTCCAGACCTGATGGCGGTCTTCTCCATGGCATCGGGACTGTCGACCGCTGGCAGCTCATCCGCCAGAATCTCCTCCGGGTTCCGCGGGTCGATGAGGATCCCCCGCTTGTCGTTGATCCCGATGCCCGCTGTGATGGCATTCCACAGTGCATTCTGGGATTTGGAGCCTGGAGGGTGGGATGGGGAACACCATCTGTATTTTCAGTGCCAGAAAAAACTTCTTACCCTTTATAGAACTACCCATGGAGTCACCCTGCTTGCCAATTAATTCAAAGTAAATTATAGAGTAATGTTTTCTGAAGCATTGACTTGGACAACTAACACAGAATCATAATGAAGGACTTGGGTGTACTATCCCGTCGTTTCATACTTTATTAGAGCGCTGAAATCGTGAAATGCTCAGCATACGCTAATGATCACACCTGGTCTTCTATTGCCATCCAGTGGAAAAATAGTGTCATTACAGTTCACTCTCTGCACTACTGCACAGCCAATGTACCCTTGATTACCTGCTTCGGGATAATTAAAGATACTTTGTTTATTAATTGAAACAGGTATCTCTGAGAACTAGAGGGGACAAGAAGTGCCAACTGTGATGCTGTGACCTAAAGCTATCGTGTAATTAAACTCCTTTCAGCGTATAAGAAGTGGGCTAATTATACAGGCTACTTCAGATAGAAAGAAAGAAGCTAATCATGTTAATGAAGCAGCAATCAAAAGGAAATTAGGAGTGGCATCTGAACAGGGTAACCACGCAACCAGGGATGGCAGAAGCATCGCCGCTCTTTCTGCGTTTATACGAAAATTTTTATTTGCTGTATAAGTTTAGAACATTAGGAGATTGGTCGATACATTTATAATCAATTAAAATCACTGAAAGTAATATAAGTATATGTACAGTAACCCCTTAACATTGGCGAGGGCGGCAGATCCCGCGAATGTGAGAATTCGCGAATAAAACTTTGGCTTGTCATTGTAGACCTGCCCCTGAATGTACAAATTTAGTGTACGTTAGTGTAACAGAAGCATTACATTTGGGACACATTATTAAAATGCAAGATTACAAGCACTGAAAAGTTTAAAAGTTACTGCAAGAAAGGAGAGATCTCACAGTCACAGAGAGACAGCTATGCGAGTGAAGCAGGTTACCGAGACAAAGATGAGCGGCGTACCAAGCTCAGGACTTTACACTAACAAATATTATGGAGGCCAACTATTACTATTTATATGTTATATGACATTACGGGACCCAAATCATTTTCAGGATTGTTTTTAGCTTACGAGTTGTCCGAGTTTCCGCAATCCTTCAGCAGCTATAAAAATATCCCTTTTTAATTGTTCACGGCTAACTGGCGAATAATCGAAACCGCAAATGTGAAATCCGCGAATATGAAAGGGTTACTGTATTTCAACACAATGCATATATTAAAAACTTAAGTCAGGGGATTCATCTGATTAAGGTAAGGAGTGCAGTGGCTGTGAAGTCAGCGATCTCGATTGGGAAACGTGTGTTATTTGGCGTGATGCCCTCATACTCACGAGCAAAGCGGGCCAGGGGGCGCCGGTTGGTTTCTCCAGCCTCGTTTGCCACTGGGGAAACAAGGGCGGGGGATGGGGGGTGAGTTTGCGCTGACAGGGATAAACTTAGCGGTTACTTTAGGAAGTACCGGCTTGCACCGAGGCAGGACCCACTTCAGTCTGGAGAAACACGTCAAAAGTAGACTAGCTTACCTCGATCAGAGAAACTACTTTGCAAACCACTGCTATCGGGGCTGTTAACTTTGTTCAGCTGGATGGAGTGAGATTTTCAGTTCGGGACAAAATTGCACATACATTTACATGTATGTAACAGTTTTATTACCTTGCAAACAGTCTGTATGGTTTGCAAACAACCCCAATGCTTTTGATGTGGTTAATTTTAGCTTTACAAAGGAATAGTATATTTATTTGCCATAAGATTTCTTGCATGAGTTTGAGAGTCTGAAAGCGTGTCACGCCAGATACATAAGTTTGGAACCATGAGTTATTGAGCTGTTGTTTTTGCAGTTGTGGCCTTCTCATCTCCTCTCTCACTCCCCGTCTCCTCCGCCCTCTCTCATTAACAAGGTGTTTTTGCACATAGAACTGCCATAGTCTGGCTGTTTCATGTTTACTGCACCATTCTCAGTAAACTCTACACACTGCAGTGTGTTAAAATCCCAGGATGGTGGCTGTTTCTGAGATGCTGGACCCACAGCATTTGGCAGCAACAATCACAGCACAGCCTCTTAGCTCAGACATCTCAGCCATTCGGATGCTCAGACAAACAGTAAGTAAACATCTGAACCCTGTTTGTTGTATGTATTCAGAATGTCCCTAAACAAACTCGCTAACTCATTGTAAAATAATGACACTATATCTCTACACTATATCTGACTTTATTTTGAAGGAGAGCTCTTCATGTAGATATAATAATAAAAAGTATAAAAAGCATAAAGTTTGATAGCAATGTGAGAGGGAGCCCCACACTTACAAGCCCATGGCAGACTGTCATCGTCACCTCTTTGGACGATCCCTTCCGACCAGCTGGTGTCACCATGTGGGTGTGTGACCTCCTCCACACCCGCACCCGTGCCGCGTGAATCAGGCCAGCATAGTGGCCAAAATTAATAAAGGAGAATAAGAAGCAACGGTTCTCACCATGACCGGAAGAGGATTTCTGGGGGTGCAAAGCCGCTCGGGACGCGTGAAGCGGCTCTCAGATTGGCGGGAGATGGCAGACCACGGGGGCAGCGTCTTGAAGCCCATCTGTGTCAGATGTCAGTGGGATCGTCAACAGGGCCGTGTTCGGCATGCACCCGGAGCACTGCTCTATCTCCAGGCCAAGAGAGACGCTGCCTTCCGAGGCCGCCTGCCTCCCGAGGCCGCCTGCCTCCCCTCCTTTTCACTCACAAAGGTGTTTTTTTTCCCTCTCGTTTGCCTCTGTTCTGCCGGTACTCCCACGCTCGGCCTTGCGATGCGAAAATACGGCACATCTCCTTCTCTTTGTGTCACATAAAGAAAGGTGTGTTTATAATGCTGCTCTTAATACGCTGTATTATGCAGCGTCTGACCACTAAAATTCACCGGCAAAATGGTGAAATATCCAAGGCGGCCATCGAACCAGAGGCAAAGGGCCGGCTGGACCGTGTGAGTCCATTATGTCCTTAAAGTAAAAGCCTCACGGTGCTACTGGAGACAGACCAGTCATGGGTGTAAATTATGGGGGGGGGGGGGGG
>JAODJU010000081.1:18540299-18552242 GCA_026776725.1 Gnathonemus echidnorhynchus
GGGTGGGGGGGGCGGGGGATGGGGGAGTTACTTCTACTTTGACTCTGGGCATGTGACAGAAAAACACATCAAACTGACTGTCTGTCTGTCTTCCTTTTACAGCGTGTGACAGCCCTCTCCCCCCCCTTATTGAAAGGTGGTGTTCTAGCACACGAGCAGTAGGTTGTAGGTCTGTGGCAATATGGAAAGCTGTTAGTTTTACATCATTTCCAGAAGATGTCACAGTTTCGGTTCTGTCTAATCAGAATGCAAATTCTTAATATCAGAAATTCAATTGTAACTAGTTATGATTCTGTTTTAACTAGTTAATATAGCAATTTCTGGTATCAGGAATTCAGCTGTTTCTAGTGCCAGCTGTTGATATCAGAAATAACATTTTAACTTGGTGACAATCTAATTTTCTTTTATTGGGAATTCAGCTGTAACTAGTCAAAACTGAGTTTTCATTATAGTTAGTTACAACTGAATTCCTGATATCAGAATCTGGAGTTTGAACTAGTTCAAATTCCAACTCCCATCCAATCAAAAACGCCATGTTTTATCTTCCTTTGTCCTGGGAACCTGACCCCCTCCAGTCTGGCATGTGACTGTGGTCCTTTCAATCTTGGTGACAGAGACCACATGGAAATCCCCAGAAAAGACTCCCCAGGGGACATCCCGGACCCCCCCCACTCTGTTAAGGACAGGGTGTCCGCGGTGGGGACCGAGTCCTACCTCGTTGTTGGGGATGAGAGCGAGGGGCTTGATGGTGACGGCCAGGGGCACCTGACACTGCTTGGCGAGGTCGGCGGTGCAGGGGAAGGAGTAGACCGTGGAGCGCATGACTCGCGGGCTGGCGTTGCCTAGAGACAGGCCGAGGGGTGATGTCACCTCACACATTATACTGACGATGGAGGTATCCAGTCTTAAGGACTACACATACACAATGTATATTATACAGATCACATTTCATATTTTACATATACAGACACTCTCGTGTATGCATGCTAAGCATGGGTGTAAATTACGGGGGGGTGGGGGTTTGTAACCTCCCAATAATCTAAACCAGCCAATAAACCCCCCCCCCCCCCCCCCAATGATCAACCCAAAGTTACACCCTTGGGTGAAGTGACCTTATTTTCTCAGAAAGAACTGAAAATAAAAACACCCAATAATATCGTCATAATCCATCCACCGCATGTCCTTAGCATGGAGTTTTTCCCTCCTGAAGTTTCTCACTGGCTTTTTAACTCGATGGGAAACATTGTTTCTGAATGACGGACACAAAAGACACATGAGCAGATCGGCCTTTTGGGACGAGTATGTTGATAACTCTGCAAAGTCTGATTGGTAGTCGTGTCAAATTAAAAGACAATTGCTCTAAAAACGAACCTACAGCCTTCAGGCACGGCTGGGGAAGGGCCACATCACTGTGGCAATGCAAGCATTCGCCGCCATGGCCCGGTAAAACGCCACGTGCCTTCCCAGAATGCTGTTTTCCGAGCAGATGATAGCAGCTCCGAGATAAAGAGCACTCAGCCTGCGTTTTATGGAGTGGTTACTTTGTGATCCAGCTTCTCGTCAAATACCAATAACTCAGCTTTTTAAAAAGTGATTCATTGATGTGAACCACAAGCCTGCAAAATTAAAGAGAAATGCATCCGCAACAGTAGTGATGAAAAGTATACTGACAATTAATCAATGCAGATAAAGCTGCACTTTAGTAAACATTTTTTTAAAAAATATGTATTATGTAAAACATAATAAATATACACTTCAATATTTATGTAAAAATTATGAATATTAACTTCTTCAGTTCAGTTCTAGAATATATTTAGTATATAGTTTTGCCTTTGCTTCTGTTAGTACACTTGGGGGGGGGGGGGTGGGGTACTATGACACCCAGGATCACACGTGTCACACACGCGCACATGGGAACACGGATCCCCAGCCATCGATTCACACGGACTCTGCGCGGGGAGCGATTGCTCAGCAAATGGAAGGAGGACGGGGGCTTCATCAACGCCTCAGCTCACATGTAGGGGGCGCTAATAGGGCCTGATGGGAGGTCATGGGGAGGAGACAAGCTGGGCCCCCTCGAGGAGACAAGAAGTACAGACACTTCATTAGAGCTAATGACCCCTTTGGGGCCCCTGGTCTGGACGCCAAGCAACCCTGCTCTTTGCTTTTCCAACAGCCGCAACCATCCGGCCTCTGTGATACAACCTCCCCCCCCCCCTTCCCACCAGGCGTGGCCCCCAGAGCATGTGACATCGCCACACGCGTGGGTGATTACCCTTCTGGCTCGCTTAATGAGGTCTCTGCTGGCTTTTAGAACAGCTGAAGGGCAAGAAGAGACAAAGAGGTGGAGCAAAAACAGGTTTGAAGGTCAGCGGGGGTGGGGTGGCTTTCTGGTTAGCCCCCAGCCGCCCAGGGATTCGCTTTCTTCAGGGTGGACCCCAGAGGCTCGGCCAGGTGACGCCGCGGTGCACCTGCGCGGATTCCGGGAAATCTTCGTTTTACGATAACGCCTTTTTAAATCTATATTTGAGGGGGCTGTATTTGCTTAAGGAGAATCGCCCAGGCAAGCTGGGGGCGGGGTCAAGCCGAGCGGGTAAACATGGACCACTCTGTCACATAGAGTCTGACGCCTTCCGGCCATCTTCTCCTCCTCTGTCTGTTTTATTTCTTTCTTTAATCTGGCTCTTGAAGGTGTTGGGGAACCCGACCGCCCCCCCCCCCACGGAAAGCAAGTGCTGCCTGCGGGCGCACATGACCATACCCAGGGCCGCGGTGCAAAGTCCCCCCATACTGTTTACTGTCAAGTACCCCTAAGCAACCCCCCCCCCTCCCCTCACACACACACACGCCCCCAGGACGACAGCGCACTTACATAAGAGCTGCCGCCTGACCTTTGAAAAGATGTAATTACTGACACCGGCCAGTGAGGAGTGCCTGCCTGTCACTGCAGCGTCACTGCGGTGTCACCGGCCAGTGAGGAGTGCCTGCCTGTCACTGCAGCGTCACTGCGGTGTCACCGGCCAGTGAGGAGTGCCTGCCTGTCACTGCAGCGTCACTGCGGTGTCACCGGCCAGTGAGGAGTGCTTTCTAAAGTTCCGTTTTGTCCCTCATTCTCTCGTCCGGCCTCAGACAGGGTGTAAATGGAAGAAGGGCCCCTTTAAATGAAGTATCTGTGAATCACTTTGGGACGCGGCTGTGTATGGGGTTACATAACAGGCCGCACGTGCCACATTCAGGTCCAAACCCACTGGTGCTGCGCTGACACCCGGCGCAGTAAGAACAGCTTCAGCCCAGACATCCAGTGAGAAAAACAGCCTTTTCTAGAGCCTTGTCATCCTTACTGGTACCCTTCTTACTGGTATCCTTCTTACTGGTACCCTTCTTACTGGTATCCTTCTTACTGGTACCCTTCTTACTGGTATCCCCCCTTATTGGGATCCTGATCAGTTGTATATCCCTTATGGACAAACCCCTCACTGTTATCCCTTACTGACATACCCCTTACTGGTAGGCCACTGACTGATATCCCCTCTTACTGGTACCCCCTTTACTGGTATCCCATTTACTGGCATACCCCTTACAGTTATCCTCCTTACTGGCATACCACATACTGGTATACCCCCATACTCGTATCCCCTTACTGCCATACCCCTTACAGTTATCCCCCTTAATTGGTATCCTCCATACTGGCATACCCCTTACTGCTATCCTGGTTACAGGCATACCCTTTACTGGTATACCCCCATACTGGTACTTACTGGTATCCTCCTTACACATATGTCATATGTCTTACTGGAATCCCTCTTTACTGCTACCCTCCTTACTGGTTTTCTCCTTACTGGCCTACCCCTGACTGATGCCTTCCTTACTGGTACACTCCTTACTGGTACACCCCTTACTGGTATACCCCCCTACTGATATCCCCCTTTATTGATATCCTCCTTTACTGATACCCTGCTTACTGGTACACTCCTTACTGGTACATCCCCCTACTGATATCTCCCTTTACTGATATCCCCCTTACTGATATCCCCCTTTACTGATACCCTCCTTACTGGTACACCCCTTACTGGTACACCCCCCTACTGATATCCCCCTTTACTGATATCCCCCTTACTGATATCCCCCTTTACTGATACCCTCCTTACTGGTACACCCTTGGTTTTCCGACTCACTTGCTCTGACTTTTAATACACAGCAGTGACACCTGCTTGCCCTCCCTGGACACCTGAAATTTTCTGACTTTTAATATCAGTGAAGTCTTGTCATTTTTTTCTTGACGGGAAGCAAACTGACAGAAAGACACACAGGGATGGATCACACCTGCACCTCCACCTGCACCTCCACCTGCACCTCCATCTGCACCTCCACCTGCACCACCGCACCTGGCCGGACTGAGCGACTTGCCCCTGAGAAAGCCCACCTCCACCTGCAGCATCGCAGAGCTCTTTCCTCTTTCCTCGCCCCAGAAAAGCACCATAACTTCCACCTGTGGTAAAAGTGCAATCCTTGCCATTTTTAAAGCCTTTTATCTCTGCGGAAGCTGAACACACCCATCCTGGGAGGCCAGGTGCCCCCATCTCCCCTTTTAACCCGCACGGCAGAGTTCCCCCGCTGGCTTAGTTCTGCTGAAAGCCCCCCCACCACCCCCTTACCTATGGTGAAGCTGAAGCCGTCGATGCTGAAGGTGGCGCTCCGGCACTTCTTGAAGCCCTGCTTCTTGGAGCTGGGCTCCATCCTTCCAGGCACGCCTGCCCTATTTCCTCCTTCGCTCCTGCCGCTGGCAGTCCTTCTCCTCTTCCTCCCCAAGAAGGGGAGGGTCTGAGGGAGGGGGGCAGGACTCCGGCGAGTGGCAGACCTCCCGTGGGCGGCCCCGCAGGGGAGCCCCGCCCCCCAGGCTGCCCCCTCGGGGGCTCGGCCATGGGGCTGGGCTCTTAAACGGCTGCTCTGTCCTTCAGCCACTTTGCAGCACTGCTCACCGCTCGGGAGGAACAGCGGCCGGTCTCTGCTCGTCCCAGGGACTGCGTTCTCCTCCTCCCTCGCTCTCCCTCACACTCTCTCTCTCTCTCTCTCTCTCTCTCTCTCCCCCATCTCCTCCATTTCTCTTATTCTTTCTATCACTCTCTCTATAAATGAAGAGGAGCAGTCGGTCCTGACGGTCCACCCTGGATCCGTGCCATCCTATGTGTGCGTGTCGGTGGCAGAGGCAGTTGCCGTGGCGACGCCCCAGTGACATGCCACACGGCCATGCTCCGGCTCCTGTGTCACTTTTACACGCGACCCAAGAGATGGCAGGTGCCTTGGTGACGTGGTTGTCTCCACACAGGTGCCTCCCACAGGCCCCCCCCCAGCCCCCCCCCCCCCACTTAGCTAAACAAGCCTAAATGGCGCCGCTAATCACCAGATCGCAACCCCGTGGCGGTTGCTCTCCCCACTGGTCGCTGTGCTGTCCGGTGAGGTCACAGTCCCCTCAGCCTGATGCCGCTGACTTGCCAGCGCTGTGTTACATAATGCATACAGCAACGGCAGCCATGTGGGGCTTTATAGTTAATGGGCGAAATTAGACACTTTATATTATATTATATTATATTACATACTATCTGATTTAACCTGGATATATGCTGAACCTGCCTACAGTTATCTTAATCAAAACATGGGACTCCCTTTCCAAATATCATTGTCGTGATTTGCAGAAGCCCCCTATTATCCAGGCTTGGTCGTCCACCCTAAACGGCTGAACACCTGTGTATATCTTTCTTTCACTGCTCCTGATCAGAATTCTCACCAGCCTTAATTGCGAGTTACCTGTCATCGGTCTGGCTGGCCGCACTGGTCCTCAGCGCTTTTCAAAGGCATCAGCAGCATGTTTTACTCAGCCTTTGTGAGGAGTCTGACCTTCACAGTGAAATATGGTGGGGGGGGGGGATTTACTCTCAGTGCTACAGAGGGTCCTGTAACATTTTATCATCATTAATGGGAAAAATGCCCCCCCCACACACACACTACTTCAATTATGTAACGAGCTGGTAGTTACAAGGACTCGTGTATGGCACTATCGACAGTGATGAGTGCCTCACATCCGCGCATGTGCCTTTTACAGTGTACACGCTGTAAAATTGCTGCCACTTCAGCGATCACGACAATCGGCAAGTCGAAAGTGCCAGTTAATCCTATTCGCATGGATGGCGGCTTTTTCTGGCACCTGGCCAGGAACATTATCCAAAAAAATGTTCAACATTCTTAAAAAAAAAGGATAAAACAAGCAACAACAGCTGCACATTGTAATGCAGGTGTATAAGCAGAGAATCACTGTGATTCTGTGGCCAGCCAGCAGGGGGTGCCAGTTGATACAGCGGTGTTGAGCCTCAAGTCACTCTGATTCATTCTTGCTCAAGTCGCGGCACAAAATACTGCAAACTGCTCAATACTGGAAATACTGGAAATTCAGCAAACACTGAAGGGTGCAGATGTTGACAGTGTGTAAGACGAAGAAAGGTTTTTACAGCTGTGTTTAAAATGCTCTCCTTGTCGTATCATTCTTCACATTTGCAGTGGAGAGTGTAATTTTCATTCTATAACCCAATCCTGGCTCAGTATCTGCAGCCTTGGACGGCTGCAGTAAATAGTTTTCTAGGTAGGCTGCCATTTATTTTGTCCAGTAAGCCTGAGTAAACATAATCAACAATTTCTAATATTCGACTATTACAAAACACTTTTTATGGACAGCGCTGTCACTGCCAGGGTCACACAGCGGTCAGGTGAGAGAGATCCTGTTTCAGGGAGAATCAGCTGTCTCATGTTACCAGGGCTCTAGACTGCTGTTGTTCAGCTAACATCTGCCCTAACACCTGTGATGTTAAGGTTTCAGACTAACAGTACAGATTAGGTTCACTTCAATCTTTTCAAATTTCTGTAGTTATGTCCCTGTCATCATAATGTCAGGTACACGGAGATATTTTTATGGCCAAATCAGTCACATGTACATTTTAGCCAATATAAATGATTGTTTAGAAAAATCCAAAGTTGAGTTGATTTTAGTTCCACCATCCAGCTATCCATATTTGTTTTACTGTTATGTTTGGATTTGTTGCCATAGAGAAAAGAGCTTTCATTTCATTGTCGGCCGAATGAAAACCTTTAAGTGAACTGTGCTAGCTAGCAATGTCGAAAAGGAGCACAGCTCAGCGCCTTGAAGCACATATGTATGAAAGTACAGATTAAAAAAAATCAAGGCCAGGAACTTCAAGCGGAAAACTTGCACGTCCACTGAGTGGGAGTGCTTGCACAAAAGTCTGATCTCCTTTTATTCTGTCCGTTCAAAAGGCCATGGTCCTTCAAAACTCCAATATTTTCTGCCCGCTCTTGTTTCCTTGGAAACAGAACACGCAGTTACGCAAGAAACAACCACCTTTTCAGAGCCAATTAAAAGGTGGGAAACAGCTGGTGCAACTCAATATCAACAGTACTGAAAGTTTTTGGTGGTCAGCAGAGGTGTGCAGGGCTGTGTTGGTGCCTCTGGTGAGGTGCTACACAATCCTGCTGAATGACACTACTATGATATTTACCATTCATAAATCCATCCATCTCCTGACCGCTTAGCTTGGTCTTATATTATCTACGTAATTAAATATTTACAAAGGAAGGACAAGGCTTCTTAATCTCTACAGTAGATCAAACAGAAGCTCAGGAAACACCTGAATGGTCGACCGGGCAGAGAGAAACAGTGGAAGACAGGAACTGTACCCAAAAGTTGTCCTTCCAAAGGCAGACTTTGCTTTTCGGGTCTTTACAGCACCCATGGTTCAAGTACACCATGTTTATTTTATGAAAGTAGTCATGTATTCTGTATTCATGCAGCTGTGACAAATTTATAAATGACTCATGCATAGATCCACGTTGATAACAACATGGGGTTTTAGTCATTTTATTCATAACTATGTTGTATTTTTATTGCACATGTGGTTAAATGTGATACATGCAGTATTGATGGTTTGTGCGGTTGTTCGCTGATCCGCACGACCATTTGGGAGTGATCATTGGTGTTTTTTGTTTACTGCTATTTAAATCACCTGTGATACCCGTCTTTGGAAATAATTAAACTGATCAAAACTACTTAGAGCAGGCCAGACTTAATGTAAGAGGCATTCACCAGTCAGCACTTCTAGCGCAGACACCTGACATTGTACGGAAAGTTTTTATGAATTCAAACACACCCTAAGATGCTTTGTAGTGTTAATTTTAGGTGGATTTTTAAACACTGCCTACCATAGGTGAAAGTAAGCCTTCACAGTGAGGTTTATACAGGGCCAAGCATGGGTGTTCTGGCACCATAGGCAAGATCTCGGAGGGCGGGCCGGCCCCGGGTTTACAGATGGGTTTCTCGTTTACAAACATTACTGGGTGTGCGTTCACCAAAGGGGCAGAACTGCTTTGGTATCCAGTCACAAAATCAGAGTCACCCATTGTAAACAATGTAGATTTTCCATTGTTAGTAAATTCTTCTTAACTCGATAATAAAATGATTTCAGAGTTGGATCTGTTTGTCTATCATTTGCATATTAATATAACATTATGTAAAACATTAGCTAACAATAGTTAACTTTTAGTATAGTCATCAGGACTGTGTGAAATTGTCTTCTATTCACATAAATGTTTAGCAAAAAGGAGCCAGTTGAATCACAAAAACATTTATGGTTGGCTGATGGGTCCTGTGAATTGCGCTCAACTGGTTTTGTTGGTTGTTGATCCTGTCTATCTTCTCCTCATCTGACCACATCAGGACCCTGGAGGTAACTTTAGTGTGACTAAGATAATTAAGTCAAAGTAAAAACAAGGCAACTTTACGAAATGCCACATCTGAAATTGACAGCTACTGTAAACATACTGCACAAAACATGACAGCTAGCTGGGTCTGTGACAGTGAGGAAATGGGTGGCACAAATTACACTGGAAGCCTACGTTGCTCTGACTGTGCCAAATACCTCAATAAATTAGTTTTCAGTAATGGTGCGATATTACCAGATTCCTACACTATTCCTGACCACAAATAGATTTTAAATATGTCCAAGTGGCCAGCAGTCATATAGCCTGATACATGCAACTATCTCATAGGGAAGCCTGGTGTTTACACAAAAGAGAATCTGCAGGCATACAAATCCTTAGATGCCTATACAGCGGATATAAAAAGTGTACACACTCCTGTTAAAATGCCAGGTTTTTGTGATGCCAAGAAAATGAGACCAGGATAAGTCATTTCAAAAGTTTTCCCACTTTTAATGTGACCTATAACCTGTACAATTCAACTGAAGACAAACAAATCTAGTAGGGGGAAAATACAAAAAATAAAAAAGGACAAT
This sequence comes from Gnathonemus echidnorhynchus, assembly GCA_026776725.1. Lineage (NCBI taxonomy): Eukaryota > Metazoa > Chordata > Actinopteri > Osteoglossiformes > Mormyridae > Gnathonemus > Gnathonemus echidnorhynchus. The sequence goes on from JAODJU010000081.1 coordinate 18,549,656, forward strand.
AAGCTGTAAGCTAAGTATGGAGCGCATAAGTCTGCACACCCGTAAACGAATGCTTTGTAGAAGCACCTTTGATTTAATTACAGCGTTTTTGGTTACATACCTGTCATCAATTAAAGTGACACTGATTAACCCAAATAAAGCTTAGCTATCCTAGTAGGATTTTCCTGACATTTACTCAGTTGTATCCTACAGCAAAAGCCATGGTTCACAGAGAGCTTACAAAGCATCAAAGGGATCTCATTGCTGAAAGGTATCAGTTGGCATTAGATATACCATGGAACACAGTGAAGACAGTCATCAGGAAGTGGAGGAAATATGGGACAACAGTGATGTTACCGAGATTTGTAAGTTGGTCCAAAATTGATGACAAGATGAAAACTTATCAGGGAGGCTGCCAAGAGGCCTGCAGCCACACTGAAGGAGCTGCAGGAATTTCTGTCAAGTATGTCACTCTCCTACATTCTCTGGACTATGGGGGAGGGTCACAAGACAGAAACCTTTTCTTACAAAGAAAAACATCCAGCCTCATCCAAATTTTCATCATCATACATCAAGTCTCCCAAAAGCATGTGGGAAAAGTATTATGGTCTGATGAAACCAAGGTTGAATGTTTTGGCCGCAATTCCAAAAAGGCATGTTTGCCGCAAAAACAACACTGAACATCACCAAAAGAACATGATACCCACAGTGAAGCATGATGGTGGCAGCATGATGCTTTGGGGATGTTTTTCTTCATCTGAAACTAGGGCTTTAGTCAAGGTGGAGGGAATTATGAACAGTTCCAAATACCACTGAATTTTGGCCCAAATTCTTCAGGTGTCTGCTAGAAAGCTTACGACAAAGAGGAATCCCACCTTTCAACACAACAATGACCCCAAACATACATCCAGATCAACAAATGAATGGCTTTACCAAAAGAAAATTAAAGCTTTGGAATGACCCAGCCAGAACCCAGACCTAAATACAACTGAAAATCTGTGGGGCGACCTGAAGAGGGCTGTGCACAAGAGATGCCCTCGCGATCTGACAGGTATGGAGCACTTTTCCGAGGAAGTGTGGGTAAATATTGCCAAATCAAGATGTAGCATGATGATACTGTAGACTCCTACCCAAAAAGACTGATGCTGTAATTAAATCAAAAGGTGCTTCAACAAAGTATTAGTTTAGTGGTGTTCACACTTATGCAACTGACTTATTGTAAGTTTGTTTTGTATTTTGTATACTTTTCCCCCTAACAGATTTGTTTGTTTTTCAATTGAATTTTTCAGGTTCTAGGTCACTTTAATGGTGGGGAAGGTTTTGAAATGATTTATTGGTCCCATTTTTTTACATCACAAAACCCTGGCATTTTAACAGGGGTGTGTAAACGTTTTATATCCACTGTAAGTATGTAAGTATGTACTTTCAGGTCATGTACAAGCAATAACAATTTATGACGTGAGATTAGAGTTTTGTATTTTGAGGGCAGGAGTCCTACTGAGCCAAAGATAAGGTCTAAACACTAAACCTCATAATGCTGGGGTTTATGTGCACAGGGATCTTGGGTAAATCCAGCCAGCTAACTGCACATGCATCGTAGGGTATTACACAGAAGATAATGTGACATTGTGATTTAACGCACTTACTGCACAACAACTCCTTGTCTTCTTTGCTTTATGCTGTGAAAAGTGCCACTTTCTATCCCTTAGCTGTGCATGCATCTCTGTAACGGTTCTGTAAACAGTAACCTGTCTATCGGACTGTTTCACTGGCTCTTCCTGCATGACATCACCTTGTGCCCTCTTTTGTATCAGTGGCAGATTGAAGCGTATGCCACACCTGTGGTGTTGCTGAACATGGCTTTGCGCCAAATAAAGCACAATTAACTTCTGACACTGTTGCTTGCACGTTGCTTGTTAAGGTCAGAAGTAGGGATTGCCAGATTCTTTTATCCCGAGGTATTTATAGGTCTGATTGGGTAGTAACTCCTCAAACTCTAGGCCGCTGACTTGAACGGGTCCCTCACCTGTTATTATCGGCTCTTCACCTTTTTGAAACTGAGCACCTTGCATTTGTCCAAGCTAAAAAACATGCTGATATCGTATGTGAATATCTCCATAATATCTCCTAATAGTATGTTAGGCTCTTGAAGTCCTTTTGCATAGAGCTTTAGGTCATCCATATATAACAGATGGTTAATGAGATGACTGTGACTTAGATGGTTAATGAGATGACTGTGACGTAGATGGTTAATGAGATGACTGTGACTTTTGACTTTGTATCCAGTATTATTGTATGAAGCCTGGATTGTAGATTATTATTATTATTATTATTACACCCTCAGGCACAGACCCCAGACCACATTCACTGAGATCCTCATTATTATTTTATTTTATTTATTTATTTATTTATTACTCCTTCGGGCACAGAGCCGAGACGACATTCACTGAGACTCCATATCCTGCATTGTCATTACAGTATTATTATTATACACATTCACTGAGACGCCATATCCAGCAACGTCATTACAGTATTATTATTATACACATTAACTGAGACTCCATATCCTGCATTGTCATTACAGTATTATTATTATTATACACATTCA
>JAODJU010000081.1:18588070-18599883 GCA_026776725.1 Gnathonemus echidnorhynchus
CAGGTCAGTGTAGTGTGCCGTGCCGCAGGTCAGTGTAGTGTGCCGTGCCGCAGGTCAGTGTAGTGTGCCGTGCTCCAGGTCAGTGTAGTGTGCCGTGCCGCAGGTCAGTGTAGTGTGCCGTGCCGCAGGTCAGTGTAGTGTGCCGTGCCGCAGGTCAGTGTAGTGTGCCGTGCTGCAGGTCAGTGTAGTGTGCCGTGTTGATCTCCATGTTGGAAGGTTCTTTTGCCCTCCAGGTCCCTCACATGACTGAAAACTATGAATAAGCATTTTAGGTAAAGCCGGTTCCTCCTTTCCCCACAGGTACGGACATTATGTAGAAGGCACTGGCTCCGTGCTGCAGAGCTGTACAGACGTTGAGGTACTGGAACTGTGCTCAAGATCGACTCACATGGGGACATGGGGAGAGTTATGATTGGTCGGGTCTCATCCAGGGACACGTTCAGGAAATTAACACTTGGTTTCAGATTAGTTTCATTTTAGTTTTTCGAATTTCATATGACCCATTTATTAGAGCCCATATCCTACTGGAGGGCTTTACGATTGTAATTTACTGTAAATCATGGTCCTTCTGAGGACTAAGTTTGATCGGTTAAAGGTCAGAAGTTTCAAAATCTGTGGTTTTAAAACAGCATTTTTTTAAGCCCACCAGAGAGGAGATGGGAGGTGCCGTTACTGGTTTAAACCTTTTGTGGTTCTTTGTGACACTTTTAATAGCCCTGCCGTGTTGAAATGCATGAGCCCTTAGGCTCTCCCTGATTGGTCGGCTGAGAGCGTCCATGTGCTCTGGATCTGTGATGACGGTTCATCTTCGTCAGGTAGAAGACGCCTTCCGGTCTTTCGGCACGTTGTCTGACGAGGAGAAGCTGGGGCAGCTGTCAAAGCTCGAGCTGCGGTACTTCACCCCGCGGGAGATCGCCAACGTGATGGGCTTCCCCTCATACTTCGGTGAGGCTTCAACGTGACCCCTCCCCCTGGCCCAAGGTCACACCCACATGCTTATCTCCACCTCTGACCGACAGTGGGGGTGGTGGAGGCAGATTCACGACACGTATAGACCATTCTGTCTCCTTTCAGATTTCCCCGAGCAGTCATCACTGAAACAGCGCTATCGACTCCTGGGGAACAGCCTCAACGTGCACATTGTGGCCAGGCTCATCAGGCTGATGGTGTCGTAGTGGGACATTCACAACCGGCTCAGAGCTGCTGCAGGCGGCCATTTTGGCTCTGAGCAAATGTCAATGTGATGCCATAAAATGGCAGCAGGAGAGCTTCAAGACAGCACGCTTGTAACCAACTTATTTCGCTGTCTCATTGTTATTATTATTGTTGTTGTTCATAATTATTATTGTTTTATATGTAAATTTTCTTATTGCGATGAAATAAAGTATTTTTGTAATGTTGTTTTCTATGCTTGCCCTGTGATGGACCAGCAAGCCATCTGGGGTGTCCGCCTGCCTTGTGCCCTGTGGTAGTCTTGCCATGATAGGCTCCAGCCCCCCCCCCATTATCCTGTCCAGGATAGAGAGTTGGAACTTTCTGGTAATTCTGTACATGCGCTGTGACCAGCATGTTTGTTTGGTGGGAGTCAGATAGCGGATGGGTAGCCCCTTGGAAGTACTGCTTCAGTAGCTCAGATGTAAGTAAGTAAATTTATTGGCTTTCACAAGCCCAACTGCACGTCTGTCAGTTATTCAAAAGTAATTATGATAGGGAAGGTCAATCATTGCTGAATCTGGACCGTAAAGCTGAGATGGTGCCATCTCTGGTGGATTTCTCAGCTCGATGCTCAAAGTGTCTCCCCAGGCGTCCAGTTACTCATCTCCACGGTCATGTGGCGGACGGGGGCAATGTCGGAATAATAAAATGGTACAGTGGGAATAAAATGGTACCTTCTTCCTGCCCCCAGCAGCACCAGAGTTTACACTCAGTCACGCTTCTTTGCATTTACTGCTCTGTGCTTTGAGACCCTGCTGCCCCAGGGGAGCATAGAGGGGGCAAAGTCTACCTGAGGAGGGCATTAGAGCGAGTCCAGCTGCCAGTTCACCATTCCAGTGTCCAGAGGAGAGTGGTGTGCTCTCGACATGGCTCGGACGCTCCTCTGTGTCCTCCTCCTCTCCGTCGGGCTTCTGGGTGACTCTGGGAAGAGGGCTGGTGTCCGGAACACCAGGGACATCAGCAATGACCAGTAAGTCCGGTTTTGCTCCTTGGTGACATGAGCTCTCTGGGGATTTGGAGATCTGGTCAGTGCAGAGCACAGCACTCTGCAGGTTAGAAGGTTCATCCAAGCTTAGCTAGAAGGTGCTGGTGTGTGGTTGGGAGTTCTTTCAGAACTTGTTAAGTTAATAAACTGCTGAGCTTAGTAACAGTTAGTCAAAGTCAGTGTCCTTGGTTGGCCAGAGAAGCAAAGAGGAGAGTTTTAAACAATGAGTGATGATATTTTGATCTAGAAAGTTTGGAGGAACTGGCTCTATTGTAGCCATTAATTAGCAGTAAGTTTACAGAAATTGCGTTATGAAAGTGTAGGGTGATTTTTGATGTCTACAGTGAAAACAGGAGACAGGATATTTTAACCCTTGATAAGATTCTCTGGGGTGTCTGGTCAATAAAAAGGCATGAAAAACTGCAGCCTCTGGGGCTCTCAGCTTCTGCTGGGCTTTCTGCATGTTTCCAGTGTCTTACAAGTGGAACGACTGGGGAGAAGGTGGATAACTATATCCAACATATGATCAGGCGGAAATGTGCCTAAACATAGTATGTCACCAGTCACAAGAGCTTCTGGTTTCTGATTCAATTGGATCTGGATGAAGTCACATCCAGTAAGTCAATCTACCTCTGTCCCACTTTATTGGAAGTCAGAGGATGAAAAACATCACCAGTGAAGGATCTGGCAGGGAATGGGCCAAAAGATGGGAGAAAACTTCACGTGAAATGATTTTAACTTCAAAATAACTAAATCAGAGGTACAAGCATCATAACAGCTGTGTCATCTTAAGTTGATTAGCAGTTCCAAAGAGAACAAATGCCCAAATTGTGGGTGCATGAGTCACAAAAGCTTCAAAATTATCTAACGTATTACAGCCTTGAAAATGCTAAAGGCGAATAAGAACCAAATTGCACAGTGGCTGCAAGTCGAAGCTTATTGTCTGGGATTGACAGCTGGGGTTTACTTGAAAGCTGCAGTTCAGATACCATTTGCATCCAAGACCAAGTAATGCCCAGAGATATTCTGCCATATTCTGAGATGATAAATCCCCCATAAACCAGAACTGGTGTCATGAACACCCAGAATGAAGTCAAGCTCCTTCCTCACCAACCGTGAGGCAGATTCCCACCTTCTTCATCCCTCAAAGATCTGGAGGCTTTTCTTCTAGGAACGAGGTCCAGTGTCCCTGAACACACAGCTCAGACTTATATGACAGCATTTCAAGAAGGGTTGAAGCTGTTCTGTAGGCAAACGGTGATCAAACTCTTTGCTATATCCATTATAATAAAATGTAATTAGGTGCTTATTTTGTCCACTCTGTGTACATTTCTAAAGATGCAGGGTGATGCTTGTTGTTTACATTTTTTTTTTAAATAGCAGCAACATTTAAATATTTGGAAAAAAAATCCACAGGATACATTTTCAGGAAAATTTTTGTGGACTTAGTGAGTCTTGGAAATTCAACAAAAGTTCTAGGTTGAATTACATGAGGACTGAGTGAGTATTGGTTCCCGATAATGTAACATATCATCTCAAAAAGAACAAAAAAAATGGAAGGTGTGAGTCTCAGAAATTTGTTCTTCAATTGTTTCTGCACAGAATTTCTGAATTTGGTTTATCTATGCATGCTGACCCAGCCACAGCAGTAGTGACAGTAGGACTATCTTACATAAAATGATAAACATTATAATGTATGTTTATGATCAGATAATCCATGTGACAGAGAATGATAATGTCGCTTCTGAAATCTCATCACAGATTTACGGTCAAATACAAAATGCTGACTTTAAAAGGTTGAGGGGTTTTTTATGACTGTGGATTACGCATAATAAAAATAATCTAATCTTTTCTTTATAGACTGACAAGATCAGTGTCTGAATAGTATATGTTAGTTCTGGAACTGAACAGCTGTTCCGATTGGGTGGTGAGAGGCAGTATGTTTGCTGTAATTCTTTGGAGCAGCTGGGTTCATCGTGCCTCTGTTCATGCAGGCCCCGCATGAGCTCCGATCAGGGCAACTTGCACTTCTCCACCGGAGACCACAAAAACATTGTCTTCCAGACCAGAGGATCGGGCTCAGTTAAAGTAGGAGGCGAGGACCTGATCCAGCTGATTGGCCAGGTGGGAGCCTGACGTAGAGTAGGATTTTAAAACTTCAGAGATCCGCAGAATGGATATTAGCATCAGATGCTACAGCAATATATCACTGTGTATATACACCTGTAGCTGTCACATTGACAGCTGAAAAGCCAGATTAGTTGAGCTCGTTCTGCGCTCATTTATTCACTTCATGAAGACCCCTCATCTTTCTAGATCAAGACGAACAAAGACGACATCGCTAACCTCAAGGCCAATGGGGGCGGGATACCTCCAGAAGTCAGCAATCAGCTGAATCAGCTGAACACCCGAGTGAGGCCACTTCCTCTCTCTGAGGCGTCCAATTACGTGCCAGTCTGAGTGTAGTCATTTCAGGGGACGGAATTTTGACTCGTGTCTCTTTTCTGTTATTTAGGTCACAACTCTTGAATCAAGAGTTCAGACCGTAGAAGAGGTAACATATTGTATCTTGAGCCTTTCTTGTTTATCATTCTCTCGCAATCTTGCCATTCGTGTTTATCGATGGCAAAGCACAATGCTGATTGGCTATTTCCCATGTCCCCCCCACCCCAAGACGGTCCACAGGAAGACATGTCACAGCAACCCCTGTCAGAATGGCGGCACTTGTCTCAACCTGCTGGATGCCTTTCACTGCATCTGTCTAGACAACTGGCAGGTGAGAGATCGGGGAGTCCTCATCTTCCCAGAACTCCCCCCCTCCCCCAACTGTGACTGCCAACCGCATGCTCCGTTTCTCAGGGCCCCACATGCACCACGGACGTCAACGAATGCCAGATCTATGCGGGGACCACGCAGGGTTGCCAGAACGGCGCCACCTGCCTCAATACACCTGGATCCTACAGGTAAAATCCCCAGGGCTTAAATATAGATGGAACTTGGCAAAACCTGCTTATGTCCAAACTGCACCTTGCCAGAATGCAGCTCCACCTCCTTCAGCATTAACCTTTTTTTTTTTCTAACGTCCCAAAATATTGTGAAAGATTCTAAGTGAACAGTTTAACAAAAAGCCAGTTTTGCCAAGAATGTATCTTTGCAACCTGGAGCCAGCCACAAGTAGGAGGGGTTTCCACAAGTAGGAGGGACTTATGGCAGAAGTAGGAGGAGTTACTGCAAGTAGGAGGGACTTACAAAGCCAAAAACAGTTGCCAAAATGAAAGTCAAAATTAAAGTCTGCTGTGACTCTTTTTATGTTTTTGCAGATGAAATTACTTGCAGATAAAATAAATGTCATATAGATCATGTAGCTGTACAAACCATTTCACTCAGGTCCGACCCGCTTTATAAGTAACACAGGCGATCGCCTAGGGCACCATTTATTAGGGGGCTCAGATGAGCAAGTGAAAACACCAGAAGAAATACCAATGACAGGTTTTAGAGGGGTCTTAGTGCTATCTATCTATCTATCTATCTATCTATCTATCGAGGTTGTTCTTCTGGGAGATGCCTAGTTTTTGAGATATCGGCTGTAGAAATGTCGATCTCTGGAATACAATGGGATTGAATAGCATTCTTTCTGTGGTGATAGAACCTAAAAGAAAAATTCAATTCAACAGCAATGTCTCTTAACAGAAATCATGACCCGGTTACTCCTGATATAATCCTTGGGCTTTATAGTGAGCAGTTTAATGTAGGAACTATTTTCTTCTACCAAACTCCACACACTCCGCACACTCCTACCTGATGGCTTGATGTCTATCCCGTGTTTTTGTGTTTTGACTTATTTCACTTACCGCACTGCTGCCAAAACTGAACTTACTAGCTAGATTCTTCTAGAAATAAGACGTGCGTAAGAAGCGATGGTGAATAACCTGACATTTTAATGTATTTCCAAGATGACATTACGGATGTAGAATATAAGAATATTGTAATGATAAGTCATTTTGAAGCATTTTAAGGTTGCATTTACATGTTTAAAAAAAATTAAAGTGCTACTTAACCATGCGATATGTTAACCAAATAAAATAACTTTTTAGTATGTGTACCCATGTCTCCCCAGCTGCACCTGTACCCCCGAGTGGTCGGGTACACACTGCACGTCCCGCTATGACGACTGCGTCGGCGGCAGCCAGGAGCTGTGCGCTCACGGCCTCTGCATTGACTCTGACAGGGTGACGCCCAACCAGGTGAGAGGATGATAGGGTCCTGGAGTGAGCGGGGAATGCCTTTCAGCGTGTCTCCCATTCTGATAGGGTCCCGGAGGGAGCGGGGAATGCCTTCCGGCGTGTCTCCCATTCTGATAGCGTCCCGGAGGGAGCGGGGAATGCCTTCCGGCGTGTCTCCCATTCTGATAGGGTCCCGGAGGGAGCGGGGAATGCCTTCCGGCGTGTCTCCCATTCTGTCGCTGTCAGTCTCCATCCATCCTGGCTATCTGTCTGAATGACTGCCGTCTTCCATTTTCCATGCCTGTCTAACAGCCTATCCTGTCTGCCTTCAGTCCTCCCTGTCTACGTTCACCCGTCTAACTGTCTGTCCTGTGTTTTACCCATTCTGTCTTTCTTTACCTGTCTTTCTGACTTAGTCACTGTCTCTGTTTCATTGCCTGCCCTGCTTCCATCCATTCATCCATCCATCCATTAATCCTTTCTTTATTACTGTCTTTCTTTCCTCCTACTCGATTGCTTCTGTCTGTTTGTCCTGTGAACCATCATTCCATCCATCCAGGCACATTGCCATGTATTAAAATTACAAGTTTCAACCGCCTCCGAAATTTTGTTTCCGCCCCCAGTAGGGATGTCGGAACCCCCCCCCCCCCCAAATTTATTTCTGTGTATCATCCATCATCCATCCTGTCTTTCTTTATTATCGTCTCCTTTCTCTCCTTCTTGATTTTGCCTCTCTTTAAATACCTCTCCTCTCATCTGTCCATCCTGTTTTACTTCATTACCTTCTTTTCTTTATTAGTCTTCCTCCTGATCATGCCTGTCTGTTTAACACTTACTCTGTCTCCATCCAACCATCCGTCCATTCATCCATCAATCTCTGGGACTGAAGCCCAGCTACAAGTGCATCTGCGAATCGGGCTGGACGTCGCCCCCAGGCAGCCCCTCCTGCACGGCTGATGTGGACGAGTGCAGCCTCCCTGTGCAGCCGTGCTCCTCAAACCCCCCCGTGGCCTGCATCAACACACCAGGCTCTTTCTACTGTGGGTCCTGCCCCCCAGGTATGGAATGGCTGCATTTACCTGCCCCTCAGGTATGGATCAGGGGCAATTACCTGCTCTCCAGGGATATTTCAGAATAAAATGATAACTTACAAAAATGAGGACCTTTATCGACCTACACTACATTGCCCAGAGGGTGAGCTTTAATCATATTGATCAAAACTTTGATATGGAATAAAGACGAAATTGGCATGGTTAAATCCCCATAGCTGCCGGGCCTGTCTCCCTTTAGTCCTTAAAACCCTTAACTGTCTTCTTTAAGCAACAGTATGACTTAATAGAGTCAATATATTGTTAATATATGAGAAATATGAGCAAAAGCACAATACCTTCTACAGGGAACAAAAATGAATTGTATGTATTACATCTAAATCACTATGGTGACATTTTTTGCCCATCAAATGACAATAATTGGATGATGACTCAGCGGGGGGGTGGGGGGGACACAGTGGCCTCACAAATCTAGGGTTGTGGTTTTCAATTACTCCCCTGATCTTTCTGGGTGGAGTTTGCATGTTCTCCCTTTGTAGAGCATGTTTATAGTATGAAGGCATGTAATGTGAGTGTGTGCCCTGTGATGGACTGGCAACCTGTCCAGCAAGCAGCCATGCCTTCTGCCCTGTGATGGACTGGCATCTCATAGCTCTGTGTCTCCCTGACTCCACACAGGCTGGCAGGGAAACGGCTACAGCTGCCTGGACGTGGACGAGTGCGCCACCAACAATGGGGGCTGCTCCACCTCCCCCAGAGTGCAGTGCCTCAATACCATGGGCTCCTTCCACTGTGGGCCCTGCCCACCAGGTACGCACCTCATTACACACTGCCCACCAGGTACACACCACATTACACACCTGTGTTATGCACCTGCCTACCAGATACGCACCACATTACGCCTCTGTATTACGCACCTGCCCGCCAGGTACGCACTACATTACACACCTGTGTTACGCACCTGCCCACCAGGTACGCACCTCATTACATCTCTGTGTTAGACAGCTGCCCACCAGGTACACACCTCATTACACACTGCCCACCAGGTACACACCTCATTACACACTGCCCACCACGTACACACCTCATTACACACCGCCCACCAGGTACACACCTCATTACACACCGCCCACCAGGTAGACACCTCATTACACACCGCCCACCAGGTAGACACCTCATTACACACCGCCCACCAGGTACGCACCTCATTACACACCGCCCACCAGGTACGCACCTCATTACACACCGCCCACCAGGTACGCACCTCATTACACACTGCCCACCAGGTACACACCTCATTACACACCGCCCACCAGGTACACACCTCATTACACAGCTGCCCGCCAGGTACACACCTCATTACACAGCTGCCCGCCAGGTACACACCTCATTACACACTGCCCACCAGGTATTCACCTCATTACACACTGCCCACCAGGTACACACCTCATTACACAGCTGCCCGCCAGGTACACACCTCATTACACTCCTGTCTGCCAAGTGCATACTTCATTAAACCTGCAGTAAATCTTATTGCATGGCTAAATAATAAGTGGCTAATTGGTAAAGAATTAAGTGTTTTTTTTGGATTGATTTATAGGTTACGAAGGCGATGGAAAGATTTGTACCCAAATCAATCTGTGTGACTCCAACAACGGGGGGTGCCATCCCCTAGCTACCTGCTCCGCACCTCCAGGTAAACACACACACACACACACCCACCGATGAGGTATCTATATCTTTATGGGGATCCATTCATTTCTGTGGGTACAACCATAATCCCATCTATGACAACATTAATGCCTACACAGCCCTGACCTTAACCATAAGTAACAAAACAAAAATACAAGACTTTTGACATTTTTACTTTGTTCGTTGCAGTCACATATTTTTATTAAATTGAGTTTCCCCTTGTGGGGACCAAAAAAAAGTTCCCCCAACATCATTGGGCCCCTGAGCAGGGCCCTTAACCCTGAATGCTCCAGGGACTGGCTGACCCTACAGTCTCCTCTACACCAGTTTCATGAGGTGGCCTCCTGAGATGCTTTTCCAGGTGTCCTGAAGCAGGTCCCACATATATGCTGAGTGCTCATTGGCCGCTTTTCCTTCACTCTCTGATCAAACTCCTCCAAAACCATTTCTACTTATGGTCTGGTGGCCAGGTCACCTGAGATGATCACTCTCCTTCGTTGGCAGCATGGTGTGTCCACACATTTGACTGGTAACACACAATGTTGTGGTTATTGAAAATCAACTATAATTACTGATTCCTTGCATACCCCCATAGGAAAACAAGATTTTTAAAAAAATGTTTTACTTATTTTATATATATAAACAGTTTATGAAGTTATAGTAAAAATGCTATTGTTTTAGGGTTAGGGTTCGGGTTTAACTTTGATTTACTCTGGTACCAGGAACTGGGTGTATATTGATTTTGGTCTATTTGAACTCGACAGCATAATTATTCCTGAACATAGTTTGGCGAGACATTCTGAAAACTGAAGCCAGTCCTCAGTTAATCCCCCGTGATTTTAATTAAAATCTTTAAACATTAAACATCTACCTCCTTCAATATGAAGATATATCTATTATGATGAACCAAGGGCTGAGTTGGACCAGAACCTGGGATGTTCAGTGGGTTTGTGGAATGGGTCACTCCTCACAAAACTTGCACACACACGCACAGACTTTGGTCTTATTTACAGCAGCCATATGAGATGAAGTACACAGGCCATTTAATTTTTTACCGTTTCTCCGGAGCTCATAACCTGTTTGCTGCCTAAGCATATCTGCTCTGAAGGAGACAGGCCGGGCGTGAACCTGGTCTGCTCGTGCTGATCATTCTGAGTCCTGCCTTTCATCCTCTTGGTCCGCTGGCGCGTTTGGCAAGGAGTAGTAATGACGGTTCCTACTGCCCTATTTCTTATATGGTGCACCTGGAGATTTGTACAGAGCACCTGGAGATTCGTACAGAGCACCAGGAGATTGGCAAGCCTCCCTATATGTATAGGTGTTCCATATGAGAAACAGAGCAGGAGATACTTACCATACCATCTGAGACACCTGCCAGGTCCACGATAAATCAGGGACACCACGCCATTTGATATTCAGTATTGTGCAAAAGTCTTAGGTAACCAAAGGAAGTTGTAATGGCTGAGGTCCCCCTGAGGAGAAGATTGGGAACTGAAGCGGTGTTTATCAAGTCGTCCAACAAAATATCAGTAACTTTTTGGAAAACAGAAGCAATATTTATCCATTTTACTATATTACTGTTTTTTGTATATATTCTAATGTTTAAACATTTTTTTTCCACAGCAAAAATACCTTCACTGTACAGATAAATAACTTCAAACGTAACTTCCTTTGGCTGCCTAAGACTTTTGTACAGTACTGTAAATATTACTGTATATATTTTTATTTCTTGATTCAGAATGAAATATGAATAAAAGCCATTTCTTATGAAAGCCTAGAACTAAATGCTAATTTTGGTTTTGGGCCGGTTCTGACCCCCAGGCAGCACCATCCCCATCTGCACCTGCCCGCCAGGGTATATCGGGAACGGCTACGGACCCACAGGATGCACCCAGACCAGCGACGTATGCCAGACCAACAACCCCTGTGTCCACGGCCAGTGTGTGGTAGGTGCACAGGAGGGGTGGATTATACAGTAGATGCATGAGGAGCGGTTCATAGATGCATGAGGGGCGGATTATATATGCATGAAGGGCGGTTTATAAATGAGGGGTGGTTTATAGATGCATGAGGGGCGGGTTATAAATACATGAGCAGAGATTTATAGATGCATAGAGGCAGTTTATTGATGCATGAACGGTGTTTTATAGACGCATGAGGGGCAGCTTATAGATGCATGAGGGGAGTTTATACATGCATGAGTGGCAGTTTATAAATGTATGAAGGGTGATTTATAGGTTCATAAGGGCTGGTTTATAGATGCATGGGGCAGTTTATAGTTACATGAGGGGTGGTTTACAGGTGCATAAGGGGTGGTTTATAGATGCATGAGGGGCAGCTTATGGATGCATGAGGGGCGGTTTATACATCCATGAGGGGCGGATCATAGATGCATGTGTGGTGGTTCATAGATGCATGAGGGGGGGTTCATAGATGCATGAGGGGTGGTTTATAGATGCATGAGGGGCGGGTTATAAATCCATGAGCAGAGATTTATAGATGCATAGAAGCTAGGGTGACCACCTAATCCATGTCAGGAGGGACACCATGAGCTACAACAGGGTTCGTAAAGTACCATTTCAATCATTTCAATTAAAAGGACCCCGATTTCACTTAAGCACTGAGTTCTTGCTGTGTGCTGATTGGTCA
>JAODJU010000081.1:18599983-18617723 GCA_026776725.1 Gnathonemus echidnorhynchus
CATGGGCTTTATAGATGCATGCGGTACAGTACATAGATGCATGAGGGGCAGTTCATAGGTGCATTAGTGTCAGTTTATAAATGCATTAGTGGTCATTTATAGATGCATAACATGTGCTTTATAGATGCATAATAGGTGATTTATAAATGCATGATGGGCAGTTCATAGGTGCATTGCCGGCAGTTTATTGATGCATGAGGGGCGGTTTATAGATACATGGCATGTGCTTTATAGATGCATAATAGGTGATTTGTAGATGCATGAGGGGCAGTTAATAGGTGCATTGCCGGCAGTTTATTGATGCATGAGGGTTGGTTTATAGATGCATGACATGTGCTTTTTAGATGCATAATAGGTGATTTATAAATGCATGTGGGGCAGTTCATAAGTGCATTGCCAGCAGTTTATTGATGCATGAGGGGTGGTTTATAGATGCATGACATGTGCTTTATAGATGCATATTAGGTGATTTGTAGATGCATGAGGGGCAGTTCATTCGTGCAATACAGGCAGTTTATTGATGCATGAGGGGCAGTTTATAGATGCATGACATGTGCTTTATAGATTCATAATAGGTGATTTGTAGATGCATGAGGGGCAGTTCATAGGTGCATTACCGGAAGTTTCTTGATGCATGAGGGGCGGTTTATGGATGCATGGCATGTGCTTTA
Source organism: Gnathonemus echidnorhynchus (assembly GCA_026776725.1). Classification (NCBI taxonomy): domain Eukaryota; kingdom Metazoa; phylum Chordata; class Actinopteri; order Osteoglossiformes; family Mormyridae; genus Gnathonemus; species Gnathonemus echidnorhynchus. The sequence goes on from JAODJU010000081.1 coordinate 18,600,655, forward strand.
TAGATGCATAATAGGTGATTTGTTGATGCATTGCCGGCAGTTTATTGATGCATGAGGGGCGGTTTATAGATGCATGACATGTGCTTTATAGATGCATAATAGGTGATTTGTAGATGCATGAGGGGCAGTTCATAGGTGCATTGCTGGCAGTTTATTGATGCATGAGGGGCGGTTTATAGATGCATGGCATGTGCTTTATAGATGCATAATAGGTGATTTATAGATGCATGAGGGGCATTTCATTGGTGCATGAGTGGCAGTTTATACATGTATGAGCGGTGGTTTATTGATGCATGACATGTGCTTTATAACAGGTTGTTTATTGATGCATGAGGTGCAGTTTTTTGGTGCATAAGTGATGGTTTAGATGCATGAGAGGTGGTTTATAGATGCATCACATGTGCTTTATAGATGCATGAGGGGCAGTTCATAGCTGCATGAGCGGCGGTTTATACATGCATTAGTGGTGGTTTATAGATGCACGAGGGGCAGTTTATAGATGTATAAGTGGTGGTTTATAGATGCATGATAGGTTGTTTATAGATGCATCAGGGGCATTTCATAGGTGCATGAGTGGCGGTTTATACATGTATGAGCAGTGGTTTATTGATGCATGACATGTGCTTTATAACAGGTTGTTTATTGATGCATGAGGTGCTGTTTTTTGGTGCATAAGTGATGGTTTAGATGCATGAGAGGTGGTTTATAGATGCATCACATGTGCTTTATAGATGCATGAGGGGCAGTTCATAGGTGCATGAGCGGTGGTTTATACATGCATTAGTGGTGGTTTATAGATGCACGAGGGGCGGTTTATAGATGCATAAGTGGTGGTTTATAGATGTATGATAGGTGGTTTATAGATGCATCAGGGGCAGTTTATAGGTGCTTGAGGGGCGGTTTATGCATGTATGAGCGGTGGTTTATAGATGCACGAGCGGTGGTTTATAGATGCACGAGGGGTGGTTTATAGATGTATCAGCGGTGGTTTTTCGATGCATCAGTTGCAGTTTTTTCGGTGCATGACCGGTGGTTCAGATGCGTGTGTGGTTGTTTATACTTACATGAGGGGCAGTTTATAGATGCATGCTGGTAGTTTATCGATGCATGGTCGTGGTTCATGGATGCATGAGGGCCTGTTTTGATGCATGAGGGGCATTTTATAGACTTTTTTTTTTTTACATATGACTGTAGGTACCACTTGACCTATTCAGTGAAAACATTCATTTGCACGGCTGTTGATTGTGGGATATCACTACAATTTGCCTGTAACCCATTAGTTATATTTTGGTACTCAGTTTGGTGAGGCATGTTGAAATATAAATTTAATCATATCAATTAATAATCTAGATTTTGTAAAATTATTGCATTTCAATCGGTAATTTCAGTGTCATTTTTAAAAATGACAAAGTATGTGTTGGCAACAAGTGAAAGAGCTGTCATTTATTTCAATGAAGAAAACTATTAAATATGACATTTCTCGACAGATAATTGGTAAGTTAAATCATAAGCATTTTGTTCCAGTTTTTACACATTCCTATAGTCAATATGCTTACCTGCCAGTACCCACTGAGTCTTAAGAGACAGAGCCCACCTATAAATTAGTATTAAATCCTCCCACCATTGTTTGGCTGCACAGTTATACAGTGAACAGCTTCTGGGGAGGATCAGCGATGCTATGGTTTTCTTCTGGATTTTTATCTGAAACTATTTGGTGTTTTTGCCCTCAGTTGTGGTCTGTGCCTTTGTGAGAAAGAGAAGCAGGCGGTCTACACTGTGTGGGTTTCTTTATGACTTTAGCTCTGGTCGATGCCTCATTTATGAAGAGCAGCAGGCAGTGTACACCATGGGAGGTTTTATGACCTTGGTTGTGGTCTGTGCCTCATTTATGAGGAAGAACAGTGGGCGGTCTATACCGTGTTGGTTTTTGCTAAAATTCATAGCGGTTCTTTAACATTTGATCATGACGCTGAGTGGTGGTAAGGGCACTCAACCCCACTGCAAAACCACAGATCATAATACTTAAATTTTATAGCTTCAGGGGGCAAGGTTGTAGAAGCGAGTTTAATTTTGGAGGGGGCACAATGAAAAGGTAAAGGTCTTTTTCGTAGGGGGGATGAATGAAGGCTAATTAACATCCCCCCATCCCCCCGGTTCCTGTGCCCCTTCTGGGTGGTTAATTTCTAGAAGATTCTATAATTTTTACATCCAGACCAGATCACTTATGTTTGTGCAGTTTAATATGACAACTGAAATTTTACCCACAATCCCTTTTAAGATGCCCTGTTTGGCTTGATATTATGGGATGTCCCGTACCCAGACTCTGGCACTTCCTGTCCTGCAGAGTACTCTCACTGGTTACATATGCATGTGCCAAGATGGCTGGTCGGGCACCAACTGCGACCAGAATGTGAACGAGTGCGCCAGCAGCCCCTGCCAGAACGGCGGCACCTGCACCGACGGCGTTAACGGCTACACGTGCACCTGCACCGCCCAGTGGACTGGGCCGAACTGCGAGACCGCTCAGCAAGGTGCGTGTGTGTCCCTCAAAAACGTAGACCCCTCCAAAAACTACCCAGGTGATGCCCCTGTATATGTGTGTCTGTTTCTATCATTTAGTTTTTGGGTTGTAGGCATATTTGTGTCCTCCTTTGTGTCTGTGCCAGTGTATCCATGCCTACTGAGTATCTTCATGTATGTGTGCGGGTTCAGCTTACTCTGCACCTCATGCTCCCCCTCCCAGTGTGTGGAGGATACCTCACCGGACCAGCTGGTACCTTCAGCTATCCCAATACCCCGGGACATGATGAGTACGATCACATGGTCAGCTGTGCCTGGGTCATCAGGGTTGACGCAGACAAGGTCAGTCTTCAGAGATCTGTAGGAAGGTTTACGGTTATAAACACCAGACCCCATTTTTCTCTTTGCTATGCTAGATGTGATATTGGGGGGGTTGTACAGCCAGTTGACCTTGGATCCCCAGGGGTTTTCTTCTACCTACTTGTCAGTTTTTGCTTCCTCTTCTCTGCTGTCTTCTGGCTTTCTTTCTATCCCTCATTTTACCCTGTTTCATGCACCATTTTGTATAAATGTTGTAGTACTGGATGACAACATGCTCTTGTTGATCACTCTGGGCCAACTAGTTATTTCAAATGTGGGGAGCCCTTCTCCATTAATGGTCATGGTATCTGCTAGGTTTGGGTTGCCTTCCTGTTAATTAGTAACAGATTTTCACCTTTAGCACCAACTTAACTGGAATTTTAGCTTCACTGAAGCACCAAAGAGCTGAAGTAGACCTTCAATGGGCCAGCGCTCCTCAGCACCAAGCCCACCTGACACCTTCAGCATGGACAACTTGCTGAGTCCGATATGCTTTGGATAGGGCCGGCAGGGCAGCTGGAAGATGGACGGCTAGGTGCATGCATGTAGAGATGTGAATTCAACCTGGTTTCTACTCTGGCAGCCAAAATCAAGGATGTATGAAAAGGGACCAGCTCTTGTACTTTTGAAAGAAAATATTAGCCTGATTTCCAACCATGGTATAGCGTATAAATGGGAAAGCAGGAAAATGAGTACCTTCTACCCATCCTGTGGAATCCCAGTGGTCTGAAGCATGGTGGTGGTCCATCATGACATCTTGTCTTCCTGCCCAGATCATCCGCATCACCTTCCCTCATTTCCACCTGGAGGATAGCTCTGGCTGCGCCTTCGACTTCCTGCAGATCCACGACGGTGAAAGTGCTGGCGCCCACATGCTGGGCCGCTACTGCGGCAGCAGTGCGCCCGCAGAGCTGTTCAGCTCCCACAATTCCCTCTACTTCTGGTTCCGCTCAGACCACTCCATCAGCGCGGGGGGGTTCACTGTGGCTTGGCAGTCCCAGGCACCGGGTAACGTCCCTCCCTGACCCTCAGCCTCCTCTGGCTACACCACAACCCCCCTCCCCATCCGAGAATTAAATGATCTTATATTTAATTATAAATCCTTGTGTGGGCTCTTCCCTTACCCTGTGCATATGGTCTCACCCAGTGTGTGGCGAATCCCTAACTGCGCCCTACGGCTCCATCAATTCGCCTGGTTACCCTGGCAACTACCCACCTAACCGTGACTGCTACTGGACCGTGAGCGTGAACCCGGGCCTGCTCATCACCTTCGCCTTTGGGACTCTGAACCTGGAGCATCACCCTGACTGTAATTTTGACTTCTTGGAGGTACAGATTCTCCACACCAAACTGAGCTTGATGAACAGCATGTTTTAGTCCAGGGGTGGGGCCCCAGGAGCGGTGGCCCGATCTGAAAGCTTATTGGCCCTCTCCCCTCTCATTTATCAGTTCACAACATAGCATTGGCTAATGCTAAGCCCCTCTTATACCCCCCACCTTAAAAAAAATCCTAGAATCGCCCTTGTTTTAGCCACAGCTACTAATGATGGGAGTTTAGCTGATCCCAGTTCAGTGAGCTGAATGTTTCCCTCAGATATCCTGGGCCTTCCAACTGAACTCTGACTGGTACTCTCAGTGGTTCTTAGACCCATTAAACTAAACAGCTTCAATATTCCTCCTAATTTAATCATTTTGCTGAGCAGTTTTGGACTTTCAGGTACTGGTTCCTTTAAGTATTAATGGTGTTTAAATTACCCTCATTCAGTCTCCATTTCTGTGATCTTTGGAACTGCTTTCTTCCACCAAGATTCGTGATGGCCTGCTACCTGAAGACCTGCTTCTGGGGAGGTACTGCAGCACAGGCTCCCCACCCCCACTGGTGACCACCGGGCCGTCGGCCTGGATACACTTTCACTCGGACTTCTCCGTGTCCGACCGTGGCTTCCACATCACCTACACTACCTCTCCATGTGAGTAATCCCTGGAACTGTGCAGGTGGTAAAGCTCAGGATGACACATCATTGGCTTTTGCAACTGTCAGATCAGTGAAGAGCCCGCCTCTCAGATCTTCAGGGAGAGCATCATTGGACCGTTCCAGGCAGCTATTCTTCCTGTTGATTTCATCTCATTTCAAGCACACACAGGACAAACAGGCTTGTCTGGAACTCCTAGAATTTTCTTTCTGGACATATCTGTACCAAGTTTAATACTGCATAACAAGTAAAAACCACCCCTGTTTGGCATAAATGTAAAAAAAGTAAACAAAGTAATAACCTTATAACCCAGTCAGGTACAGACTTTCCAGAATTATCTGTAATAACCAGTCTGGTGGGCATTCAAGCAATAACGTTTTTTGTAGGCAATGTGATTTCAATGCAGTCTTTAAAAGCAGTGAAATTAGACGTCAGTGGGAACGGAGGAGCAAAGACTGTACTTCAGTAAGACTAGCAACTGTGTGACTCCAGTCCTGTCTCCAGCAGCTGACTTTGGTGCTTTCTAGGCCTGGTTTGATTTCAAGCCCGGTTACAAAGTTTATTTAAAAAACACAATATTATCTAGAATAATTGACATGCCATATAGAAGCATTAGCAGCCATTCCCATGGTGCAATATCCACTCTCCTTACCTCACGGTGTAACTTTCCACTTAATCTCTTAAAATAGCAGCATCCAGAGCAGCTGTGTGGTGATTTGAGGCCTTTAGCAGAAAAGAATGAAATCCTATAAAAGGAATTGCTGGTGTACCACTGACTGAAGTTCCAAATGTGTAATTCTTCACTGAAATTGTATCTGGAGTCCTACCCACCCCAAACCAGGTGCTTATGTCCTTTTGCTTATTTCTGCCAGCGGATCCTGGCTGCGGGGGCACCTACACGGACAGTCAGGGCGTGATCATCTCACCGAACTGGCCCAACAGCTATGCTCACAGCCGGCAGTGTGTGTACGTCCTCCGGCAGCCCCCGGGTGAAGCCGTCGCCCTCAACTTCACCCACATGGACCTGGAGAACCACGGAGACTGCCTCTTTGACTTCGTGGAGGTGGGTGAGGATGAGGTGGAGGAGAGTCATATGGTCTTTGTGGTGGGAGGTTTCTTTAGATGACATTATGGTGATGAGATTTGCATTCTTTCCGCGTTATTAGTGTTTTATATTTTTGGAGAGTCTGATGTCATATAGACTATTTGAGGAAGCCAGTCTCCTATTTATAGTACATGTTTTTGTAAAGATGATGTCCGGATATAAAATCCATCTCCAAAAATCACCTTCCAGTCATTTCAGAAATTCCCGTTCAGAGCCATTACCCTCTCTTTTCCAAAGAGTTTAATTTCAGAATAATTTTCGGTTCGCGTTCATTCACCAATTCTGCTCAATATTGAAGTCCTCTTGGTTAACAGTATGATGCCCCCACAAACCCACACAGACATGCCCCACCCCAGCCATACCCCTTTGAGGAATGCATGAATATTAGCTTGATGACCCTAGTTGGTGATTCATCAAGCTCCTTCTTGTGTCACGCTTGGAATCTTCTAGACCTCAGGAATTCAGATCCCGCATATCCTTTCTGACAAATCTGTCGTCACGGTCAGGGGTCTGGCCTGTGTTAGCCTGGACAGACGGCCTTTGTCCTGGGCAACACTGAGAGAGGCGACTCTAGGTCCTTGCTGCCCCAGTTCACCCCTATCGTATTCATCTCTTTTAGTCTTCACCCATCATTAAGGCAGCAGGTACTGCTGTTGTTTCAGCTACATGACCATTGTAATGATAGGTTTAAGGATTTGTGTTTGGTTGATGGCACTGTGTATAAGTTGCACATTGCACACATGCGTCACTCAGTTGGCGTTGCCTGTAACGAGTGATTGGTTGGCCCTCACTCACAACCCCCCCATTGCAGGTGCGGGATGGCCTGAGTGAGACAGACGCTCTGATTGGGAAGTATTGTGGCTCTATCCTGCCTGCCCCCATCACCTCCCACTCCAATGGGCTTTGGCTTCGCTTCAAATCTGATGAATCTGTGAGCCGAGCTGGATTCCGGGCCGTCTACGAAGTTGGTGAGTGTGTGCAAATTCCCGACATCCGTGGCATGGTGCTTGTTAGTCTGGGCAAGCGGACAGTGTGTTACTCAGAGAGATCTCTGTCTCCTGTGGGAACTCAGACACATAAGCCCAATCTACAGCTTCCACTTTAAATATGCCTAGCCAAGGTTTCTTCCTACTAGGGACTTTTCCTTTGCTGCTGTTGCCTCTGGCAATGTTTATATTTTATATCTTTAACATATAAATACATTTAACTAATTCTCACGTCTGGAGTTTTTGCTTGTATGTGTAATTTTAGGCATTTGTATTGTGAGGTTATTACTGATTGTGTGTTTTTTGTTGATGTTCTTTGTTTTTAATGTACTTACAATTGACCATAAGGCACTTTATTTAAAAAGAACTGAAAATATATATAAATGTATACATCTGATTAGGTAGATACAGTCATGTGATCAATTGCCCTTGGCCCCTCCCCATAGCCTGTGGTGGGGTTCTTTCGGGTTCGGGACAGATCCGCACTCCCTACCACCCCAACTCATACCCACACGACAAAACATGCGAATGGGTGATCAACCAGCCACAGGGGTCTGTGGTCACGCTCACCTTCCTCGCCTTTGATGTGGAGGGCAACTCCCAGTGCCTCTTCGACTATGTGGAGGTAACTGTACACCCCCCCTTCCATTTCCTCACCCCCCTCCTCAGACCCCTGGGAACAGGGTTGTATACAGGAGCAAAGCCACAGCCCCCCGTATAAATTATCCCCTCTTGTGCCCCCCTCCCAAAAAGAATCCTAGAATTACCCCTGTGTGCAAATGATCCAGCATGTATGTATCACCAATGAATGGATGGATGAGCAAAAAAAATAAAAATATAATATTTAAAATATATGGAATTGCTTACTAGGTTTGGTAGAGGAATCTGGTGTAAACATCCTTTTAGGTTAAATTTGACAGATGGTAAAGTTAGATTGAATGGCCTGTTTTTGTAAGGTAATGTTTATATTTTCTGATGTCTGTAGGTTAGAGATGGGCCAACATCAAGCTCTACCCTGATTGGACAGTACTGTGGCTCCCAGATGCCCCCCATGCTTCAGTCCACCCAGAGGTCCATGTATATCCGCTTCCACACAGACGCGTCGGTCAGCAACCTCGGCTTCATTGCCGACTATGGTGCTGCCCAGGAAGGTAATTATCTGTTTGACTTGGCGCCATAACTAACAGCTATATATTGTCTGGCATGTGTATGACTGACAGTATATCTACTTAAGCACTCTGCCCCTGTTACTTGTCCCCAAGCCTGTGGCGACACTCTGAATGAGCCCTCGGGAACGATCACCAGTCCCGGACATCCCACTGAGTACCCCCATGGGGCAAATTGCACCTGGTACATCTCAGTCGCTCCTGGCAACATCATCCGCCTCACGTTCACGTCCTTCAACCTGGAGTTCCATCAAGAGTGCATGTACGACTACGTGGAGGTGTACGATAATGGCACTGTGGAGACTGGGAACAAACTCGGCAGGTGACCACTCTGTGTTGTCATGACGATGATGCAACATTTATAGGTTAAGTCCACATTGATTTTTGGGTAGCAACCAACCTATCCAAAACCAAGGTGATTGGTTGAAACTTTGACTTAAGCTAGCTTGACATAAAGGATGAGAAATCCTGAGTAATCCTTTCAGTTTGCTGTAAATTAGGATTTTGATAGTTAAGCTTCAACACATCTAACACGGGAACTTCCTCTACATCTCTGACTGGCAGGTACTGTGGCCGCTCCGTCCCACCCTCGCTGACCAGCACAGACAACCTGTTAACCATCCTCTTCGTCTCAGACGTGAGCTTAGCTACTGAGGGTTTCTCAGCTGACTACGTGGCCATCAACGCCACCACGGGTACAGTTTGTTTAGAGATGGTGTCAGCATCCAAGAACCATCTCATTTTTTTCTAGCTATATTTGTGTAGCACTGTTGGTTCATATCTACAGCAATGGGGGTTTGAATCCCACCCCTTGATCAGTTTGCATGTTCTCCTTGGGTCTTTCTCAATAACAAGAATGCAAAGATCATACTTGTGGTTCTGGCAAGAGTGTTCTTGCTAACTTGCCTCCCAAGACTGAACTTGGGAGGTGTGCAACGACTCATGGGATTGCTCTTGTTTGGTGAGGATGGAACTCATGTATCCTTGATATTTCAGGCAGAGCAAGACCACAATTATGTGTTCTTAGTATTAGAACTGGTCTTCAGTAATGGAAGATGACATAAAACTTGAGAACACAAGTAGGGTCAAGCATGCATATTGAGAAACACCCCTTGCTTGTGCGGGGCTCCTCCTCTCATATGAATACATGCAGTTAGTTTATGAAATTGGAACGGATGTAACAATAATCATGTGAATGATTCTGATAATTATGTGTAAAATGCAAACCACACACTCCTTGTAATGTCATCACAGACTGCAGCGAGGTCTTTACATCCCCCACGGGGGTGCTGAGCTCCCCGAACTACCCCAACTACTACCCCATCAGCCGGGACTGCATTTACAAGATCATTGTTGAGGTCAACATGCAGATCATACTGAACTTCACTGACTTCGAACTTGAGGGCGCCCCCCCCTCCTGCACTTTTGACTATGTGGAAATCAGGTAGGAATGCATCCCCATGACCTAACGCTGGCTGCATGGAGATACGGGCATGTATCCACTCAGTGATGGTTATTAACCCTTCTTTACTATTTTTATACGTGGAAAAGGTTATAAGCACGTAACAAGTATTGAGCTTCTTTGCAACACAAACATCTCTGGGTAACCCTATAACAGCAATTCTTCTTTTTCTTCTTGCAGAGATGGTGGCTACGAGACCTCCCCACTAATCGGCAAATTTTGCGGGTCTCAGGCGCCCCAGATCCTGGTCTCCCATAGCAACAGGCTGTGGATCAGGTTCCATTCGGACTACATTGCCACCTTCAGGGGATTCACAGCACACTGGGATGGCACACAGACCGGTGCGTGTGTGTAAACTGTCAAAGGCACTGTGTGAATCATGGGTTCGAATGCATCAGCTTCAGCCTTTTGCTAGTCAGTCTTGCCCAGGGTCATTCAACCTCTGCTCCACCTGCAATCTTGTCTGTTGGCTTTTCAGGCTGCGGGGGCACCCTGAGCACCAGCACAGGCAGTTTCTCTTCCCCCAACTACCCCCTGCCCTACCACCCCAATGCTGAGTGCTACTGGCACATCAAAGTCAGTGGGGGGAGCCGTATCCGTCTGGAGTTCGTGGACTTCCACCTGGAGTCCAGTTCCAGCTGCCAATTTGACTACCTGGCTGTGAGTTCTGAGTCACTCCCTCTCTGCTCATGTCTCTGATGTGAATATAAATAAGTGACGGGGTGATATGTCGCCCTCTTGAGGTGTACGATGGAAACAGCACCAGTGCCCCTGCCCTGGCCCAGCTCTGTGGATCCACGCTGCCTGCACCCATCAATTCCAGCTTGGAGCACCTGTTTGTCAAGCTACGGACTGACCAAACCATCAGCGCTGGGGGCTTCGTGGCTTCTTACACATACTGTGAGTAGCCCCCCCAGGCCTACTGACTCTGCAATAACTATTTGCCAGCCTAGGGCCTTACCTAAACCAAATGAGTATTCCTCTACTGCTTCTGTCCATCAATCATTCTAGTTACCTCAACATCATGGTGTTGACTGCCTCTAGTTAGACCAAATATGATAAATTGTAGAATACTCCTTTGGCCTGGCTAGAGACAATAGGCTGTAGAATACTCTATAATACTGGCCAGCCCAAAACAGTATTCTTTACTCTACTGCCTCTGTTTACCCATACATTCATCCATCGATCCATCCATCCATCTTCAAACCACTTACCTTGGTTGGGTCACACTGTTTATTGCCTCTAGTTAAAACAGATGTTTTCTACAATCTGTCACCTCAGCAGAGAGAATTTGTGCTCTTATACTACTGTGTCAGTTCACAAACAGTAACCACTCCTCAAATGTTTTTGGTTAGACAGATTGAGTACCCTGATATACTTAGTCTCACACATCCAGTCAGTCTTCTGCTTTGATCCATGCTGTTAACAACCACCCCCCCCCCCCCCCCCCCCCGGCTCTTCCTCCTTGGTTAACATGCCGCTATTCAGTCATGAAGGATCTGTTCCTTCTCCCATGACCTCTGAACATTTGTCCTGCATCAAATCCACCCTTGTGGTAACCACATCGAAGAAAGACAATTTGAGTACATTTTTACTTGTATATATCACTGAAGAATAGAGACTCAGCTGCATCAGGAAATGGGGTGATGTGTGGCTTAGCGGGTAAGGATGTAGTGTTTGTAATTGGAAGGTTGCCAGTTCAAATCCCAGGGCTGGTGATTTCACTGAGCAAGACTGAGTGAGTTTTGGATCCCTTTGAGTCTGGTCCCTCCAAAAATCCCTTCCTTCTAGGGAGTTTTTCCTTGCTGCTGTCACCTCTGGCTTGCTTACTAAGGGCTTTAGATGGGGATAATGTAAAGCGCTTTGAGACAATGTAATCTTGTGAAAATGCACTATACAATAAAGTTGAATTGAAATTGAATTTATACTGATATTTGATAAGAAAGCCTAAGTTTAGGTCAATGGCAGTCTCATCTCAAAAACAACAAAAAACCTGATTTTGAGTTTTGGAAATTTACTCTTCGAAGGCTCCAGAGATTGACTGACCCTGCTTTCCATATTGTATGTCACTTTGGTTAGAAGCATATGCTAGATAAATGGAATGTACTCTATGATATTGCAGATTGTCACGGGATAGTCATAGCCAATAAGAGCAGAGGAGTCCTGGAAAGCCCTGACTACCCCAACACCTACCCCCACCTGGCCCACTGCAGCTGGACCATCCAGACCACCATGGGCAACACCATCAACTACACCTTCACGGCCTTCGACCTGGAAAGCACCTCCAGCTCTTGTCTCTTCGACTACATCAAGGTGAGATGGGTGTGAGATTGGTGGAGGCCGAGAGATCGGCCTGAGTAGCTGAGTAACGCCGGCTGTGTTGCGGCTGTAACACTGCTATTGCAAGCCCTGTCTTTGGTTACACTGACTTTACCTCTGAGAATGGCCATCAGTAACAGAATGCTTGATTTCAGTTCATTATAAATTTTATTTATATTTAGTTTAGACAAAGGTCAAGAAGTGTTTGCTCAATTTTAGTAGAAATAATAATAATAATAATAGATGACTAGTATTCATTTCCTGCCAAAGGATGCCTTAGGACATTGGACACATCCCAGCATTGTTACAAACTTCTAACAATACACAAAGGATCCTCTTAGCCGTGTAGAAAAATCAGTCAGCCAGCATCCTCCAGAAATGTTCCCTCTCTTTTTTATCCTTTTAAAATAAGTGACGTATGTTGTTTTTGGGGTTTTTAATGGGACTGCAAAATATAAACCTTTCAGGCGCTGTCTTTTTTCAAACATCAGAATCATGTGTATAAAACCAGTGCTAAAAGCATTGCTGTGATGTCATCCTTCCTTTGGTCAGTGTTGGATGAAGTTTCATAGTTACAGGTCTTTGGATTCAAAGTTTACAGCATAGCCTTTGATAGCTTTGTAGGCTTAATACTTTAAAAGCCATTAAGAGCAGAGGGACCAGAAGCAAAGTTCAGAGGAGACCAGAGGAAAAAACATCCAGCCAGAATGAGTAGATTGGTGGGGGGGTAGATGATGTCATGTGTATTTGGGTAGTCATGGTTACAAGCAAAGCGGGAACTGATCCCTCCTATTTCTGACTGTTTCACTGAGGCCCCTTTGGCCCTGGTAGGAGACATTCCATACTGGGAAAGTTCTAAAATTTCAATCAGTAGGTTTGAGAACATCCTGCTTTGCACTGAAACCTTATCAAATCCGTAGGTTTTTCTTTTGCTGATAAATGAATTTCTGTTTTTTCCAGCTGTATGATGGCCCAAACGAGCAGGCACCTCTGATTGGTGCATTCTGTGGGGAAACACCCCCTCCCCCCCACACCACCACCAGCACTAGCTTGCACGTCGTTTTCCGCTCCGATTTCTCCATCGCCCACGGAGGCTTCCGGATGCTCTGGTATCAGAATGGTGAGATGGCCTTTCTCTGCCTTTTCCTCTTCAGCACAAACCACTCATACTTTAATCACATTAGCCTCTTAACGTCTTAATTAGGCTATTAATTATATTCTTAATTAGACTTAAGAAATTACAAATGAGAGGTGGTCATTCATGCCATCAAGCTCGTTTGGGGAGAACTCAGCTAATAACTCAGAGTTGTTAAAATCTTATCTAGCTCCGTTTTAAAGGAACCCAGGGTTTCAGCTTGCACTACACCAGCAGGAAGACTATTCCATACTCTAACTATGCTCTATGTAAAGAAGTGCTTTCTCAAATCCAGTTTAAAATGCTCTCCTGCTAATTTCCACCTATGGCCAGAAGTTCTTGTATTTGAACTTATCTCTAGCCTACCACACTTCATAACTCAGAACCTCGTTCCAAATGTGTGCAGGCACTGGAAGTGATGGACATCAAAGTTGCCTGCATTATTTTTGTTCAATTTTCAGCCTTTCTCACCTTGCTCTGGTGCCCTTGGCTAGTCATAGTAGCTGTTGAGTCAGCCACGGACTTTGCTCTGTACATAAAGAGCTCGCTGTTTCAGTTGGCCAGAGATCCCACTGAAACCCTCCAGCATCTCGTGTGACACAGATGGAATGAGATGCCTATGGTTCCGCCCACTTTGACACCATGCTCAGTTGGAAACAGGAGTCCATGAGTCATGCAGACTTTTACGGCCCCTGTGGGCTGATTGCAGATGTTCCAGCTGCTGGCAAGAATGCCAACCTCTTGCACTCGAAAGCCCATTCTCTCCCACCCTCAATAAACTGAAACTTTTACTATAAAAAAAACAAACTGGCTTCTGCCATAATTCTGTTTGTTGCCTGTAGCACCAAGACAACCAGCATAAACAGCAGTAGGTCATCTTAGGTGGATTGGTGGTTGGGGAAAGGGGTTTGGAATTATTCCTGCACCTTGTGTATTAACTCAAGCTTCCTAACCATATTCCTATCAGAATGCTGTATGTGTCAGATTATCTGATCTTTTTGAACCTGGAAAATGGGAGAGAAGGCTTGATTACAGTTTGGCTGTATGTTAGGAGGTTGAACTTGTTGGTTTAAAGAGTTCATGGTGAAAGTAAAGGCCTGTGAAGATGATTAAGTTCTGCAGAGACTCTTCGATCATCTTTGTGCGAGTCCAGACCTACTTCCTGCGTACTGGGTCATTCTGCACTCAGCACCCCTGCAGTCACAGAAGGCAAAACATGCACCAGCCATTGTCTAAGCCCTTTACAGGGCAAAAATTAAACCCTAAATTTAATATGATTTCTTGACGATTTGCTTGACTGGATTAACTCACACGCAAAGGTAGGAACCACACATAAACCCAGTTGTTTTGGTCTGTATATCACTAGTCCCAGCCTATTGATTCCTGTGTTTCAGTTTGAAATGCTTGTCCCCTTTGTGGAATGTGCTGGCAACTAGTGGCACAGATCAGGGTCCCCGGAGGGGGGGAGCTGAGCCCAAGTACTTATACACTGGATGCCTGCACTGCGTTGTCATGGTGATCCCAATTCAGCCTTTCAAGGCTGTAGTGAATATGCCTCTATGTGTATGTGTGTGTGTGTGTGTGTGTGTGTGAATGGCTGGATGAAATTTCTGAGATTCAAGGTTTCTTTTCTCATACAGAGAGGTTACATCATACTTCTCAGTCTCACAGGAAGTGGATTCCCACCCCCAGCCTGCAGCTGGCTGACTACGTGTCAGAAAATTCCCCCCTTGGAGGGGGTTGCGGCCTTCTGGCGTTTTCATGGGGAGCAATACAGAAAAAGCAAAGCAATTGTGCCTTATGAGTGGAAGCAGGGGCACTGGCAGAGATTTCGGGTCCCATGTCACATTGGACACCCAAACCAGACCAATCCAGTTTTCTTCACTCAGGTGCTCTAGGAATTGCCCTTTACAGCACCCCGAGTATCAGGATGTATTTTTGGCACAGTGTCACTGTGGCAGTGAGGGTATTCAGTAATCTCATCTCAAGGAGACCATTGTTACTAACCTCAAGTTTATGTATAAAGGCATTTTTATAAGGCTAAAGGGTTGTCATGGTTCCATCTGTCACTGAGTGTGTGTGTGTGTGTATTGTGTTTATATTACACTAGATAGATAGATAGATAGATAGATAGATAGATAGATAGATAGATAGATAGATAGATAGATAGATAGATAGATGCAAGATATGAGTTTAATAAAACTTTGGGCCATGCTTTTGTAAAAAGTGAACCATGTGTTCTTTTGTATTCACTCTATGTCGCCCCTCAAAGGCTGTGGTGGGGACCTGCATGGACCCAGCGGATCTTTCACCAGCCCCGGCTACCCCAACAAGTACCCAGAAAACCGCGAATGCATCTGGTACCTCCAGACGGCCCCGGGCAGCAGCGTGCAGATAACCATTCACGAGTTTGATGTGGAGCAACACCCAGACTGTAGCTACGACCTGCTGGAGGTCAGTCTCCCTACGTATTGTCTTTCTTACTTATGACCAGGTCCATTGGCACATCTACAGATGTTCTGTGGAGTCTGAGGAACAAATCTGCTGAATGCTGTCAGGAATTTATGAAGGGTGATGAGGCCTCTCAGCTGACTCTGCCCCGGGGTGGGGGGGGCAGAGGGATACTACTGTCACTGACCAATTAAAAAAAGGGGTAATGATAAGGTTAGCCCCTCTGTATGAATTTTGGCCCCTCCCACATTTAAAAAAATCCTAGAATTGTCTCCGCCCTCCCCAAATCTTACAGTCTGTAGGATGGACTTTAGGTCGCGTGATTTTATCATGAGCTTGGGGGTCAGCAGCATGTCACCATCTTTGTTCTGTAATGACACCCCAGCGGAAAGGAAGCAGGTGAGGCAGATGCGGTAGTTTGTACCATGAAATCGAATTTACGCCATTTTCCTACCGCTAAACGTGTTTCGGTAGGTTAACACTATGGAGCCCGCACCTCCCAAACACTCTGGAACCTTCTAGGTTTTGTATTCCTGCTTGAGCCACAGAAAGAGGCAAGCTGAGGGCAATCATTTCTTTCATTTTCCCCGTGTGAGACTGAATGAGGGTGCGGCACACCATCCTTCCACAGGGGGGCACTCATTCAGGCCCACAGCTGAACCTTCAGACCTAAAATACAAATGAAGCCTGCTTACTTGTGAATTTTAATGCTACTGTAATGCTACACACACACACTCACACTCACAGACACACATACAGGTTTGTAATTATATCTTTGTGGGGACTCTCCATTATTCTATATGGGGAAAACTCTAATCCCGACATGATGACCTTAACCCAGGGGTGCCCAACTCCAGTCCTGTAGGGCCACAGCCCTGTGTAGCTTAGTTCTTTCCCTGTTCCACCACAAATGATTCAGCTCAAGAGCTGTGTGTTAATTAGCACAAGGAGTTGAATCAGGTGTGTTAAATGAGGGGAAACCCAACAATGTACAGGGCTCTGGCCCCCCAGGACTGGAGTTGGGCACCCCTGCCTTAACCCCTACCCAGCCCTAACCTTAACCATCAGTAACCAAGCAAAATAAGTGACTTTTGGCATTTTTACTTTTTTGATTGCATTGATAGATCTTTGTGGGGACCTGAAAAATAGTCCCCACAATGTCAAAAAAACGTAATCCACACCCCCCCCATACACAGACAGTATAGTTTCCTATACCTTGTTCCCAAGTGCCAGAGTTCAATGCTTGTGTATAAACCTGCATCACTGAATATCTGATAGAAGCATCTGTAAGGATCAGGGTGGAAATGCCATTCTGATTACTCTGCATGTGCAGATGGTGGCCTGCTCCTTGTCCTTTGTGTGTGTGTTGGGGATATATATATATATAATGTTGGGGATCAAATGTTCCCATAATGTGATAAAAACCTGCTATGTTGACCTTCTTAGACCATTTTTTAGTTCCCTGAAGGGGAAACTCAGTTTTATAAAAATCTGTGACTGCAATCAAAAAACTAAAAATGCCAAAAGTCTTGTAATTTTTTTGGTTACTTATGCTTAGGGCTGGGTAGGAGAAATGAATGAACAGCCCTCAC
>JAODJU010000081.1:18618425-18644684 GCA_026776725.1 Gnathonemus echidnorhynchus
CACACCCACTGCCTAAACTAGAAGCCACACCCACTCCAAAGCCACACCCACAGCCTAAACTAGAAGCCACACCCACTCCAAAGCCACACCCACTGCCTAAACTAGAAGCCACACCCACTCCAAAGCCACACCCACAGCCTAAACTAGAAGCCACACCCACTAGAAAACCATATCCTACAAAATGCAGACAGTGGACACAGTTATTGTGCAGACTTCTTGTTGAAAAAGTTATTTTAAGATCTGATTCATGTATGTTCCAAAAAATAGATTTTTAAATATCTTCTGTTTGTTATCACTCTCGTTTTTAGGTTGCGGTGGTATATTTAATGCCCCCAGTGGTGAGATTCACTCCCCCAATTTCCCCAATAACTACCCCAACAACGTGGACTGTTCTTGGGTGATTAGTGTGGACCAGGGCCACCGCGTGTTCCTCAACTTCACCGTGCTGGAGGTGGAGTCGCACTCATCCTGCGAATGGGACTACGTAGCTGTGAGTTTGCTCCTATTGTGCCATCTGTTGGTGTGGAGGACAAAATGCAAAAGACTGAACATCTCATTATATAATGAGTGACAGTCTACTGAATGTCTAGGCCCAGGATTATCGTCATCTGAAAAGGGTTCCTAGCCCATCCACACTCTCACTGCCCCCCCCCCTACCGCCCAGGTCCATGATGGCCCCAGCACATCAGCCCCACTCCTCGCGCATGTCTGCGGAATGACCCCACCTGCCCCCATCACCTCCACCCAGAACACCATCTACGTCCACTTCCGCTCTGACTTGAGCTTGCAGCACAAAGGCTTCAGCGCCCAGTTCTCTGAGGGTGGGTGCTGTATGTCCACGGACCTGGTATTGGGTGCTGTCCAGTGAGGCATTAATGTGACACAGTTTTGGAGATAATACAGCATCTTACCAAAAACTTACAGGTTTTCAGATTCCCTATTCAACTGTACTCATATACCATTTATTATATCAGTACTTTAATTAAGAAATGAGTAGATTAACTTTGTGGTCTTTATATTCAAGATGAGGTCTTTAAAGCTGTTTGTGTAAGGCCTTCTATGATTCTTCGACCCTCCCCCCCCTTCGAACCTTTTGAACAGCTTGTTCATTCTTTTGACCTGACCAGTTTAATTGCCACTTACACACTTCTGGTCACACATAAACAAAGCAACAATAATCTACAAAAGCAAAGTAAGAATTATTAAGACAAAATTTTGGTTCTTTCTTCTGTTTACAAAAAAAGTATGCACACAATTTGTAATTTTTTTGTATTGAAACATTCCTAAAGCTTTAGATTAGATATTTAAACAGGATTAAATAGTGTCTCCAAAAGCCAAGGTTTGTTGAGTACCTGATTTCCTCTGAGTACAGGTCTGAGTTAAAACCATTAAGCAGTGACTGGTGGGTTCCTGTCCAGATACTGATGGTCCTTCTTGTTGCAGCGTGCGGGGCAACCATCATCAGTGACGATGTGGGCGGGGCTATTGCTTCCCCAGGGTACCCCTTCTACTATCCAGCCAATCAGAACTGCAGCTGGATCATCAAGGCTATGGAACCATGTACGTTACCATGGAGATGACTGTGAAGCAGAACTCTGCTATTTTTTGTTTACGCCCATCCTTCAGAGGATGATTTGGAGGTATTTTTCTAAATTTGGTACTGACAATAAATGTCACAATTCCCTTTCTCCACACAGTTAACCACGTGACCCTCTCCTTCACCGACCTCAGCGTAGAGAACCACTTTGGAAACTGCTCTGCAGACTTTGTGGAAGTCCTGGATGGGGACAACTATGAGGCACCATCCATTGGTACAACCCTACAATGAAAGATCTAGAACAGGGGTGTCAAACTCCAGTCCTGGGGGGGCGCAGCCCTGTGTAGCTTAGTTCTTTCCCTGTTCCACCTCAATTGATCAACAGCTATGTGGTAATTAGCACAAGGAGTTGAATCAGGTGTGTTAAACGAGGAGAAACCCAAAAATGTGCAGGGCTCCAGACCTCCAGGACTGGAGTCTGACACCTGTGATCTAGAACCCTTGAACTTACAATTGTTTTAGTTTTAAACCAAAACCTCATCTTAGTTTTGGACAGGAGGCATCTTGAATGTGACATTATTTCTGATGAGTAGTTATAGGAATATAACCATTTGCTGATGCTTCCTCACATATAGTCTGTTGTTCAGACCCTTCTCCTTGGGTATTCCTTGGTAAACAATCCAGCCAGTAAAAGCTAGACTCTATACTGTAGGAAACTGCAGATCCAGTTTCCTCCACACAGGGAACATGTGTCTCTTCTCCAGACACATACCTCCGACTGACACTGGTTCTTTTCTCACTTGTGCATGGCAGGGCGCTACTGTGGATCTGGAGTCCCCAACCCTATCACCTCCTTTAGCAACGCGCTGGTCGTCAACTTCGTCTCTGATATGTACATCTCTGATAAAGGGTTCCGGTCCACCTACTCTGCCTCCACCTCTGGTACGATCCCCACCTACCTCTCTGACCTCATGTTGTCCATATGCTGAGTAGCAAGGCCTCAGAGTTTATGAAGGTGCCCCAAAAGATGCAAGGAAGATCTGCTGATGTCCATGACATTTCCTATGTAGCAGTTCCACCCATGTTCCATTCACTCATCCATGACATGAAGGGTTCCAGGTCTATGTAATAATTCTTCAGGAATATTCTTGATAGGATTATTAACCCTAACCTTTGCATGCTGATGTAGTAAATCCAATGATGAAGTAGCTGAAACGGCCAACCAAAAACCTTCCCTGGGATTGGCTTGTGTTACCTAAAATCAAATTGAGTTCTATTGTTAAAACAACAATCGCCTGTGTGAAGTGTAATCTATAAACCCATGGTGGAGAGTGCTATACAAGTATTTCTGGGCAAGCTGTCTGGCTTTATAACCCTTGTGGCCTACCCAGAAACACCCATAAATGGGGGAATGGCTTTCCATTGTCCAGTGTAGTAATTCTGTATTCAATTACCAATAATTTATATGGGAATTTTTTTTTTTACCATTCCCAGACCCGAAAAATAACCTACCAAATCATACCAAATAACACATAAAACTTAAAGTAAGAGTAACATGTATTAAAAGCAGGAATGATATGAGAAATACACAGCCTATATAAAGTAGAAATAATGTATGTACGGTGTAGTTTCACTAAAGGAAAGGGATCCAAACAGGATTTTGAGATAAAGCACAGATACAGGTCAAAGCTATGATGGCTTGATGCAAAGTGTAGTTCCCAGGAAAGGAGCTTGGTGGCGCCACTATCGATGTTCGAGGTGCGTGCTGCCTCTTATAACAGCTTGCTGCAAAACAAACGCTGAATGCTGTTTTTGCTTTTTTTTTTCCATAAAAACAAAAATCCTTTTCAGATTTCTTTTGGTTAGTGAAGATAGTAACGTAGGTCTTTTGTAAAAAGAAAAGTGGCGTAAAGCGAACTTTCGTAAAGTGGGGGATACCTGCATATTTCAGTTCAACCTCTGACCTTTCTCCCTCCTGGCCAGGTTGTGGTGGGGACCTCCACATGGAGTCTGGTGCCTTCAACAGCCCCAACTACCCTGACGCCTACCCCCCCAACGTGGAGTGCGTGTGGACCATCACTAGTTCGCCCGGCAACCGTCTGCAAATGTCCTTCATGTGAGGCCCCATTCATGAGCATCTGTCCAATTAGAATTCATGAGTCCAGGGACTTGTTTACTGATTGTTCAATAATGTTGGGGATGTTGATGGATACCCCTTTGCATGAATACTGAGGAATGAGTATGTGCAGTGCATTAGACTTCCAAAAGAAATGGATAATGAGAATATATTAAGTAAAGTCATCATTTTTGTTCCTTCTCCATGACAACAGCACTTTTCAACTCCAGGAAAGTGATGGGTGCAACAGCGATGTCCTAGAGGTCAGGGAAGGAAACTCAACGGGTGTTTTGGTTGGCCGCTTCTGTGGCTCCTCTCTCCCGTCAAACTATACCTCACTTGTGGGACACGTGCTGTGGATCAAGTTCAGCTCTGACGCCACTGTCAGTGGAGATGGCTTCCGGGCTGTCTTCACACACTGTGAGTACTAAGTGCTGACCTTGTACTGAGTACTGAGTACTCACCTTCTCACAGCGAGTAGTGAGCTTCTTACTCTGGATAATGAAAGCCAGACTTCTCACACTGTGGGATCTCATATTGAGTACTGAGAGCTAACCATCTCACACAGAATTTTGATTACTGACCGTCTCACAAAGTGTACTGATATCTAACCTAACACTGTGAATAAGTGCCCATCTTCTTGTGATGTGAGTATTAGCACTGAACCACTGTTACTATGAGTACTGAGTATAATATGTCTTTATCATTGTGAATGCTGTTAAGTCTATACTGAGTACAGCTGAGTATTGCTTTCGATTGCTTCTCAATGAGTAATATCCCCCACCGTAAGTATCACATGTGAAAACTTTTTAAATTACTGCTGCTTCTCTATTGCGCCCCCCTAGTGTATGGGAATGAAATCACAGGCACCCAGGGCCAAATTGCCTCCCCGCTGTGGCCCCGGATGTACCCCAACAACGCGGACTACCGCTGGACCGTCACCGTGGACGCCAGCTACTACATCGAGGTCCGCTTCCTGGACATGGACATTGAAGATTTAAGCAACTGCTACTACGACAAGCTGAAGGTGGGTTGAGTGGACCTCTGAAGATCAGGCAATGACCCTTGCTGATGAAGTTCACCAGCAGGACAAAGGATCATGCTCTGTGCAGATTATATCCATACTGGATGCTTAGGCAGTTCCTTTGCTGGAAACCACATGTGAGCTGATTTCACTGTTTTCTTTGTGTAACGTCTATTTCTCAATGACTGCACTCTTCTGAAACTCGTACCTTTTCCTGGCTCTTAGTGACATTCTTTTATTATTATTTTAAGATTATGTTGATTTTACTGCCCAGGATAGCAACCTTCTAAGGAAGAGAGGCTGACCCTTCCTCCCAAACCACACGTCCATATTGTGTTAAAAGTATGACCCATTCTACTAAGCAGAATTTATATGAAGACAGTATTAATGTGATAATTAATGCAGGCCTCTGGCATGTTCTGGTGCTGGTTGTTAGCGCTTAGTGATTAGCCTTTGTTTACGGTCTTCATTGCCTACTTCCTAGTCCCTATGACTGGGAGTCAAAGGTTAGTTGTATCAGAATTGGACCTCCCCGGTAGTAATTTCCAGCTTGATATCCCTCTAACATTAACAGATTTTTGACGGCCCCGACGTGCACTCTTACCCTCTGGGTGTGTTCTGCGGCCTGGTCCTGCCCCGACCAGTGAGGAGCTCAGGCAGCATGCTGACAGTGGAGTTCCTCTCTGACAGTATGGTGACTGGAAGGGGTTTCCTTCTTGAGTGGACCGCTGTTCAGAGCTCCGGACCACCGCCTACGATCGCTCCAGGTGGGTCGCGGGGTCCGGCTCACTAGTGACTGACAGATAAAGTCTCTGGCGTAGACATAGTTATTCTTGAATTTGAATTGAATTCTTTCTCTCTGAAGTTACAAAGATCATAGCCAAGGGAGTAGCTAGACATTCTGAGTCCCCCAACAAAATGTCACCTTGGGACCCCCTGCTCACCTTACATGACATAATTTTACATATTAAAGGGTCCCCGTTAAGTGCTGGGCCCCCTGAATCTCTATGGGTAACACCCTTGATCAGAGCATTAGGAAGGTTTTAGGAAACGTGGCTCTGGACTAGGCCTGTTGTGATGAATGGAATTCTCAAATTGAGAGCATGGTTGTTGTAACATCTGTGGCAAACAAATCATTTGGGGCCCGTTCGAATTCCTTTGAGGAGTGTCTAATTCGAATAGCTCTTCTGTTAGGCTGTTTTGGTGTCTTGTGGTAGTGTGTTGTATAGCTTTTGCTCTGATGCTAACTAGCTGTTACCTGGGCACTCATTTGAAGCTCAGTCTTTAGCTCTTCGAGAGCTGTGTACTTGTAACATACCATCTGCCTCACTTGTATGTTGCTTTGGACAGAAGCATCTGACAAATAAATGAAATGTAAATGTGAATGAAGACCTGTTACTTGCTCTCACGTGTTCTGGCTTTGTGTGTCTCTTTCCGTGTGTGTGTGCATGTGCACGCTGGTGTGTCTTGGCATCTCCTCACAGGCGCCTGCGGTGGGGCCCTCGTGCCTGGTGGCAGTCCCATGTTCCTCTACTCCCCCGGCTGGCCGGGCAGCTACGACCCCAACCTGGACTGCTCCTGGGTGATCCGCTCGCCCGGGTCCGTGGTGGAGCTCAACCTGCTCTTTGTTGACATTGAGGACATTCCGGGCTGCTACTATGACAGCCTGGAGGTCCGGGACGGTGAGGAGACCCGAATTTCCCGATGTAACTCCACTTCCTTTCACACAGCAAGCGTGTAATCCAGATAATAATAATATAATCCAGAGTTATACTTTTCAAGGACACATTAAGCTTTCAAATAAATCTTTCCAAATTAACACTGCGCTTGAGGCAGGAAATAAAAGACATAACTATGAGAGGTCCATCTGTGCCTTTGAGGTGGGTTGCTGTTGCATTCTGGGTAATGTAGTCCCAGGAAGTGTGATGACTACATTTGCTGTATTGCTTATATAGGTGAAACGAAACAGTCCCCACTGTTGGCCAATGTGTGCGGCCGCCAGCCCCCAGGTTCCCTGCACTCCACTCAGGAGGCCATGTTCCTGCGCTTCACCTCTGATAGCTCCATCAGTGGCTTGGGTTTCAATGCCTCCTACACCAAGGGTGAGTCACTCAGCCATTGATCATCAGGGACAATAGCACGGGGTCACAGTGCCACCTAAGGTGCTATTCCACATTCCTCCAGGCTGTGGCGGTCTCCTTCATGTTGACAGAGGGGTCATCAGCTCGCCGAAATACCCAGAGAATTATACCCCTCACCTGGACTGCACCTGGCATGTAATGGTGACCCCTGGATCACGGATATCCATCACCTTTCAGACCCCCTTCCAGGTTCAGGGATATGGAGTTGCCTGCAGTACCGGAGATTACCTGGAGGTGAGGCGGGGGCACTATTGGGGTAAAACAGAGGCATGTCTATCCTGTCAATTTTAGCTGATATTACAAATAAATTTTCTGGGTCTAAAAAACAGAGACTGCATTGCAGTCAGTTGTATGTTAGTGCACCTTTAAGAGTGAGGGTGTGGCTTTATGGCTGACTCCACCTCTTTAGCTGAGGAATGGCCCAGATGCATCAGCCCCGCCCCTGGGCGGGCGCCTCTGTGGGTCCAGCCCGCCTGGGATCATGCAGACCACGGATAGCCACCTCTACGTGCATTTCTTCAGTGACAGCAGCAACGAGGGCCACGGCTTCAAGATGACCTTTGAGGCCCACAACCAAGGTGTGTTGTCCTGTGTTATAACAGGTCATAACATCCCCAGCACACAGATGTAACTACTATGCTAATAGAATAGAACCTTGGAACTCAAAAGCCTCTTCACTCGGCCAACTCGGACATGTACTGTAGCTGGTCTGTTGGATTCTTTTCGACTTGTACCTCAACCGAAATCCTGGAACTCAGCGGTTCCCTGGTAAAACGTGTATGGGTCGAGATGCATTCAACACTACCAATTTGGACCTCAAACAGGTCGGCCAAGAAAAATCTAACTTCCGCTCGATCGAAAACTCAGAACAAGACAAAACAAAACAGACCTGCTAAAACTTGCATGGATGGAGATGTGTCTCTGATGGGCCAAAACAAAGGCAATCGGACTACTCTCTCAGTGTCGCAGTACCTCTCGGCCGAGTTTGATGTGTGAAAGCTGTGCTCCTGTGTTCAGTGTGTGTTTTATCTAGAGTACATTTAGTGATACAGTAATCATTTCCCTAAGAAAGGGAGCAGTGATAGCAGCAAACCAAAGAGGAAAGGGGTGAGAGTAACTAGAACTTAGAGAGGAAATTATAGCGAGACGTGAAGGTGGTGCACATGTGTCTGCTCTCACTTCAGAGTATGGGACTGTCATTGGTTACATCTTTATTGCTTTTGTATGTGTGCTTTTTCATGCGTGTTTCATCACTGCAGCAGGATATCCCTACACATCACTTTATTCTACAATTCATCACTGCAGCAGGATATGCCTACACATCACTTTATTCTACAATTCATCACTGCAGCAGGATATCCCTACACATCACTTTATTCTACAATTCATCACTGCAGGAGGATATGCCTACATATCACTTTATTCACATGGATTCAATGTAGTGCTCGGCGCACAGCAAAGTCAAATTTTGCTTTTTGGAATATTTTTGTTCTGCAGTTGTATTAGCCACCAATATTTTTTTGGGTTTGTATAGTTTACAGGATTTGTACAGTTTTCAGCTTTATATCCCTGACATGATGAGTATTTATCAGTTACAGGCAGTCCCCGGGTTTAGAATGTCCGATTAACGGACAACTCATACTTACAAATGGACTGCCATAAAGCCAGAATAAATACAATGCTTTGTAATAACAAATGCACGCACTACTGATGCTCGTGAAAACATTGTGCAGCTTCAGCAGTTCTTTGGCTTGAGGTACAGTACAGTACAGTACTGTATGTAGTTACTTTTATTATTCCTGTATCATAATAATGATTATTATATCTGGTATTATTTTTCCAACTTACCTACAAACTCGATTTAGGGAGTGGATTGTGTTAGTAACCTGGGGATATGCCTGTATTTGGTTTGTAAACCTGATTCTGTATTACATCCCATAGCCTGTGGGGGAGCCATTGAGCTTAGAGACACAGACCCCCCAGGCTACATCACATCCCCCAACTACCCTAGCAACTACCCCGAGAACATTGACTGCATCTGGATCATCACCGTGCCCAATGGGGAGTCTGTACAGATTGACTTCGTGGATGAATTTTACATAGAGCAAAATACTGGGTGAGTTTGGTTTGGTGGGGGGTGGGGTCACACCTATTGTGATACAGCTGGACTCCGCCTTCAGTCTCCAGTGTAGCCAATGACATCCGGCAAACTCCTTCCCCCCAAAGCTGTGTCTATGACTACCTGGAACTGCGGGATGGCGCCACTTCCAACGACCCCCTGATCGCCCGACTCTGTGGCAACCAGAAGCCCCCCACCCAGCGCTCCACCGGCACGGTCATGCGGCTGCGTTTCCGCACCGACAGCATGATCACGCATAAGGGATTCCGGGCCAAATACTCCATTAGTAAGTGGTGGGGTCAAAGGTCAATGGGGTCAGCGGTCAACAGAAGGAACGCTGAGACCTTCGTCGGTTTAGAGTTATCTTCAAATGCTTACACCCCCTCTTTAATATTGGATCATTTATTGGAACACTGGCCCAAAGCATAAGCAAACTAATTGGCTGCTTAAAACCCAGCAAGCACTAGTGGAGCCCCAATTTGACCAGTGTGTCCGAATAGGAAGCAAGAAGAGAAATAACAACTAGGTTAATCAATTATTGCAAATTTTGCCTCAGAATGGGTTAGGGCAGCACTGATTTGACATATCACACTCAAAAAAATCAGCAACTGAACCTTATAACCGCAAGTCTTATTATTTCCTGGAATTTTAATGTTCAAGCTCAAGTTCAAGCTTCCTGCATCTGTTTTGTTTGATGCATAGACTTTTCCGTACTAAAGTCTGGCTAATAATAATAGTCCTGGTTAGCATTTAGGCTGTGATTCAGGGCTTGCAACTCCAACCATAACATCTCCACTTTCCTTTGCCCCTCTCCTACCCCCCAAAAGCCACCTGCGGGGGCACGTACACCGGCCAGAGTGGCACCATCCACAGCCCCGGGTACCCGGACAGCCACTATCCAGACGGGTCCATCTGTGAGTGGTACATAGAGGGCCCAACGGGCCACTACCTGACCCTGACCTTCAACGCCCTGGACCTGCAGGGATCTGATGGCTGCTCCGCTGACTATGTGGAGCTTCGGGAGTATAACGCCTCAGGTGAGCACTAGGAAGCGAGAGTGAGCAAGCATGTGTAAATAAATCGCTCTGAAACCTCAGAGTAGATGCACACCTAGCGAGCAGATTCTATAGTTTGTAAGACTGCTTTATGGCCTCTTTTGGGTTTATAACTGCAATATTTTGGTCATTTTCCTCTACAACATATATCACATAATCAGGGATTGACATAACTGGTACACAAGTACACATTCATCTTTAAAAGCGATACGTGTAGCAATCGATTAATGTAACAGCGTAAATATGTACGTATTTTATGTGCATTCGCGCCAATGCACCATACATGTTGACCTCTATACCGCAAATGAAGTACAAATTAGCATATAAAGGCTAAAATGCATGATAATTTCTTGCCATATTGGCGCAAATGCACATGAAACACAAGAACACATTCACGCCGTTACAACAATCAGTTGCCGCACGTATCACTTTTAAAGGTGAATGCGTTCTTGCGTACCAGTTATGTCAATCCCTGCACATAATATTTGACCAAATGTTAATTGAGAGGCATTGAATCAGTGTAACAGCATAGTTTTGTGAATCTGAGCACTCTTTGCCCCATGTTTTGGTTGCCAGGGCGACTCCTAGGCAAGCATTGTGGGAACAGCCTTCCAGCACCCGTGGACACAGGGGACAGCTTCGCTTACGTGAAGTTTGTTAGCGACAGTAGCATCAGCGCCTTTGGTTTCAGCCTGGATTTCGCTGCCAGCGTGGAGGGTGAGTGTAGCTTCGTACACAGGACCTCCCCCTCCTCTATCCTTGTCTGTGCTCCACCTATTCTGTCCCTGCTTCTGTGGCTTATTTTGACTTAGCAGGGTACAGTTCACTTGTGTGGAGAAATCAGTATATATAACATATATAACATATATAACTATAATAGATCCCTGCACCAGAGTGGCACCATTTGGACCACCATATTAATCATATCAATCAAGCACCTTACATACTATTTCATCTATTGATTTACCTTTATAGTGCTCCTGAATGCATTTTCTTTATGTCATAGTCTTTTGTGTTGGTCGTTGTTGATTTTTTTAAATAAAGTTTTGTTTGAACTGAATCAGTTCAACTCAATTCAGTTAAGTACAGTTCTGTTCAGTTCAATTCAATTCAGTTAAGTTAAGTTAAGTTCAATTCCATTCTATTCAATTCAATTTGGAATGTGGGGTGTTAGTGTAGGGGAGGTCTGTATCCTGAAAAAAGGCATCTACTCTACCGTTGAGGCTTCCCTTTCATTAATTGCTCATTCCCGTAGAATGCGGAGGAGAACTGAATGCCATGTCAGGGACCATCTCATCCCCGAACTATCCAAACCTGTACCCGCACAACCGCGCGTGTCATTGGAGGATCACCGTGCCCTTGGGCCGCAGGGTCACCCTCACCATCAATGACCTACGGCTGGAAGGCCAGATTAACTGTCCCTTTGACTACGTGGCTGTGAGTGCTGAAAGTCCCAGGTCACATGACTGACCAGGCACAATCACTGGGCTCGGTCACACGCCGCATGACATCTGCTGGTATCTAGAACTCAAGACGGGGGGATCCAGAGGGTCCTGATGGTGTTCCGGTGCCCCTTTCAGGTCTACAATGGACTGTCACCCAATGCCCCACTCCTCCAGCGGTTCTGCGGCACAGTGAGTGCGGGGACCCAGGTCAAATCATCCGGGAACACCATGGCTGTCACATTTGCCACTGATTCCTCGGTGTCCAACGGGGGCTTCACCGCTGACTACTCATCTGATGAATCGGCAGGTAAAATTCTTTCATAGTAACCCCCCCCCCAATCACGTGGTACACAGTGGTACCGATCAAATAATATGCTTCTCAAGCAATGCTCATGACATTGACAGCCTTTTCCTTCCAGGATAAGATACTTCAGTTTTAATTTCTGTTCAAAATACCCCTTTTCCACCAACCAATCTCTGTGGATCCAGAAAGAGAACAGCATTATGGGAAACCTTGTGGCATGTAGCCTGGGCTGTGCCTAACGCGTTGAGACACTTACACTGCAAAATAAATGCCGTTGATGTGCTCTCCCATTCAGTCTGTGGTGGGACCCTGAGCAACCCCACGGGAGGAAACTTCAGCTCCCCAGAGTATGGTATTGGTAACTATAGCAACAACCTGAACTGCGAGTGGCTGATCCAGAATCCACAGCATGGCAACACCTCCATAACGGTGGAATTCCTGGACCTTCACCTGGAGCACCACCAGACCTGCGAATGGGACTACATTGAGTTCCGCATGGGTGAGGGCTGCTGTCACTTCTACCAGGGCAGGGGGGCTGGGGGGTGGATGGCCATAGAGACCCACCTGACTGTTTTGGGGGTCTGCCCTGTTTCTCCAAATGCGAGGAGCAGATGATGATGATGATGATAATGATGATGATAATGATGATGATGATGATGATAATGATGATGATGATGATGATGATTTGTACATAGAATATTGAATATATATGTAATGTTTTTCCTGTCAGGTGACCACAACAGCGAGCTCCTGGCCCGGTTCTGCGGCCAGACGACACCGAACATCCCACTGGTTGTGTCCACCTCAGAGCTCTGGGTTCACTTTCGCACAGATGCGAGTGTTGTAGACCTGGGCTTCAGTGCAAAATATAATTTCTCAGGTAAACTACAGTTATTACCGCACATGGGTTAGTGGATTTTAATTAAATCTACAAATGGAAATCGAGGAATACAGGAAGGCCGAGCTACACATTTTTTAGAATTACAATTACGATGCAGTTAGATTACTAACTGAAATTTAGTTACAATTGGTAATTGAAACTCCATTAGAAAGGCAAATTATAACTCAATTACAATTGCTAATTGTGATTCAGCTGTGGTCAAATGCATTAATATTGATGCAGTCTTACTACCATTGAGAAAAGTCCACTGGTCAAATGTCAAAGGTGAATCTCTACCTTGCTTCCAGAGTGTGGAGGAATGCAGGCTGGAGAAGGGGGGGTGATTGACAGCCCTGGGTACCCCAACAACTACCCTAGCCCCAGCCGCTGTGCCTGGCTCCTAGAGGCCCCTGAGGGCCACACTATTACTGTAAGTCGGAATGTTGGTGGATATTTACACTCAAGGGTACAACAGCAGTTCCCCTGACAATCATGTGATTACAGTCATTAGGACTGCTAACCTTTGAAGAGGTTTGCTTAATAAGATATACTTTACAGCGACGCATATGTTTAGCTGGTAGCCTAGTGATCTACAATGTAGATTTCAGATCTAGGTTCATGGTGAGTATGATAGGGTCACATGACAAGCAATGACCAATGAACATGCTTTATGCTTCCCTTGATGTCCAAAGCTCACCTTCACCGACTTTGAAGTGGAACAACATAGCCTGTGCTCCTGGGACTCCGTGAGCATCTTGAATGGACGGCATCCTGGGTCCCCCCTGATTGGCCAGTACTGTGGGACCAACTCCCCTGGAACCATCCGCTCCGGCTCCCGTTGGCTGGTGGTGGTGTTCCTCGCCGACCACAGTGTATCACACGGTGGTTTCCACGCGACTTGGAGCACCGATTCGTCGGGTACGAGGCCCTCATCCCTGACAGTGCTGTGTGTTCATACCATTCTTCATAATTAACAATAATACATTTTGGACCGCTGGATCTAGAGTATGCTAACGTGGTAAACTCATGCAAAAATATCACAGAAATAATGCTAACAATGGTTTTCCTACTTAGCGTATGCGAAGCGGCACATCCTGGCCACTTCCTGTGGCGGGTATAACTTCCTGTTCTGCAAAAAAGAATTAATCTGGTGGCTCGTCTCAGACTGTTTTTAGGTTACCTCATTGAAATGTGCAAAATGTTTTTCATTTCCAGCTAACACTCTGTGCTCTTTGTTCCTGATATACAATGGATGACAGGAAAGACCAAACACCTGACCTCCGTCGATTGAATTAACAAAAACATGCATACAGGAATCGCTGTTTGCTCAGCTCAGGATCCGGATAATGGACTCATAGGCTTTTACAGAGGAAAGACTCAAGACAACATAGTCAGGTCTAAATTAAGACTGAAATCTGAGGAGGGCGGGAGGATCATTAAGCTAATGAACTGTGTCCCCCCACCCTGCAGGCTGTGGAGGAATCCTCCACGCTGACAGTGGTACCATTACATCGCCGGGTTACCCCCAGAACTTCCCGGCCAACAGCGAGTGCACCTGGAACATCGTGGCTCACGAGGGCTATCACCTGGAGATGAATTTTCACAGCGACTTTGAGATCCCAGATTCCGGCCAGTGCCAGAGCAGCTATGTGAAGGTGTGGGCGGGGCCAGGGTGTGAAGGGGTGTGGCTACTGGCCACATATTTTCACAACTAGGTGTTTATGCTGAAGTAGTTAGTGTAAATCAATTTTTTAATGGCATGATTTCAGTCCCAGACCTTGGGTTTTGGAAGTTCAAGTCACTGAAAAGATCCCTAATCACTTCACTTCTAGTAAAATCACATTCTTCTGGAAACACATTCTGCTCTGAAGTTACATGGTATTATCAAAAACGCAAATATACTTCAATTTGTCCTATGTCATATTTAAAAAGAAAAAATAAATGTGAGATAATGTACAGAGAATTGATTTTTTGCATTAAAAGCCATTAGTCATTGCTGTTAGAAGCTAGTACAAGAAATATCTTATCAAGGACTATCCGGCAAGTTGGCACTAATGTTTTGTTTGGTGTTTTTCACAATGAGCCTTCCCTTAACTGGGTTACCATAATTACCTAAACCATGACTGCCTAAGCATGTCCACCGGCGTGTGAATGCAGTCTGCCCCCCTGGCCATGCCTTGCTTCTTTGGTTGGGGCTGTTACTCTTCCTGTTTCCTCAGGTGTGGTCAGGCCACAAGGAGTTGGACCAGCATTTGTTGGTGACCGGTTGTGGGTCAACCCCCCCCGCGCCGGTCGTAGCCCCATTCAACATCATCACGGCCCGCTTCCAGTCCACTGACACCCCTGCCAAAGGCTTCTCAGCCTCCTTCTTTACACGTGAGCTCTAACTCTGGGTCTGCTAAAGTTAGTTGCATTGTTAGACTGTGCTAACTGGCTTGCTCTTATCTAGCTAAATACACAGAGTGAATGTATGCTAATAGCTTAGGATTTATTTTAGTGCACAGGCTGCACTCAACTTGTGTTTAACTGCCTTAAGTAAATCCGGACTTACAAAAAAAAAATATCCATGATTCACAGAGTTCACAGAAGCGCTAATGCTAAAAAGTGATTATTAAGTCCTTTACTTCGTGTTACTTTTTAAATTTTGAGTTATGTGTTTTTTTCTTGTTTTGAATGCTATGAGACGATAAATTTCACTTACAAAATTTAACTTATGTAAGGGTTCATTGCGTGGATTATTTACATCAGTCAACAGTTGTCTGTATATGTACGCTATAGTGACTATCCAGTTATGTACTAAATTCATCCTGTTACTCTAACTTTTAATATGTTTTGGATTGGATGACAGTTTTGCTGTACAGCAAAGCACTTTGTGGAGACACTGATGTTTTCTCCCTGGTCCCAGGCTGTGGGGCAAACTTCTCGGCCCCCATTGGACGCGTGGTCAGCCCCGATTACCCCGCCCAGTACCCGGCCAGGTTCAACTGCGACTACCTCATCGATGTTGGCGAGCAGAAGGTTGTCGTCTTAGAGTTCCGTACCTTCCAGGTTGAAGGTGAGACCTGTGGGGGGGGGGGGGGTTCCAGCAGCCTGTTGCCTAAAGAATTAGCTAAAGAGCATATTGGCTAAAGAGTTAGCTAAAGAGTCTATTGGCTAAAGAGTTAGCTAAAGAGCCTATTGGCTAAAGAGTTAGCTAAAGAGCCTATTGGCTAAAGAGTTAGCTAAAGAGCATATTGGCTAAAGAGTTAGCTAAAAAGTCTATTGGCTAAAGAGTTAGCTAAAGAGCATATTGGCTAAAGAGTTACATAAATTTGTAAGCCTTGTATTTGTCAGAGTAAGAACTTGAAAGATCTTGTAATTCATATACTTATAAGATTATGTACTTGTAAGCTATGCATTAGGATCTGAACCTATGCCCTGTTTGCCACACCCCACACTCCAGCTCACTCCGTCTGCCAGTATGATGGTGTGAAGATCTATGATGGGCCGGCCGCCTCCAGCCCCCTGCTGGCCGTGCTTTGCGGCCACACCATCCCAGGAACCTTCACCACGTTCGGGCCCATGCTGCTCAACTTCTACTCCGACAGCATCATCAACGACTACGGCTTCCTGGCTGAGTACCAAATCATCCGTGAGTATCAGGGTTGTGGGTTTGAATCCAACTATAAAAAAGTCTATTAAAATTGGATTGTATTGATTGGAGGAAAGTGTAAAAACTAACCCAGAATGCCTCAGATTCAGCTCATCATTTCTCTGGCCAAAAATGTCACATTTAAATATTTTTTAAAAATAAAGGGTATTTTCTTACTCTTTTTTTCCAGCTTGTGTCTTGCTGTTACTTTCCATTGAAATTCAGCATTCTTCAGCTAAAATATTGGTCCCATAAGTATTTCACCATCATTTTTCTCATAGAAGCTTACAAAACCCACTAGAACCCACTAAACCAGCTACTTTGTAGCAAACTTCCACAGTCTTCACCATGGAGATGAAAGTGAGGCCCCCACTCATGGGGGTGCCCCAAAAGCCTTGTCTCAAAAACCCTTAAAGAAAATGACTTGAAATCTTGTGTGTTTTTATGTGGTATCAAAACAAAACATTGTAACTTATTAAATATAACCTGGGCAAAATATCAGTTTTTACCTGCTGGTACTGATTTAAAACACTGTGCTTGACCTTCTCAGATGATTAATACTATCGGTTTGTCGACCATGTAACAGCCAAATAACTGATGACGGCCTAGTTCCGACACATCTGTTGTGCCACACCCACGGCAGATCGACGATTATTGTTTATTTCGAATCCCACCCCACGGTGTGTGTGTGTGTGTGTGTGTGTGTGTGTTGGGGGGGGATGCTCTCCGTGTGCTGTGAGGGCTTCCTCCAGGGACTCCAGTGTCCTCCTGCGATCCAGACATGCAAATAGCTGCCTCTGAGTTGAAAATCACGTTATATGAGTTATATGATCATGTTAGAGTTATGTGAGTGCAGATGGGAGAGCAGAGCTACATGAATATAGGTGATGAGTTAAGGTCCAGGAATACTGTCGTGTTGCAGCTTTATATTGAAGGCGCATGTCATGCCCCACGGCTCTGTCCTGCTCCTACAGCCTGTGGAGGCATCTTCAACAGCAGCACCGGCTCAGTGGGCAGCCCCACCCTCTCCATCAGCGACTACCACCACAACATCAACTGCACCTACCACATCATCGTCGGCACCAACAGGATCATAGAACTCAAGTGAGTGTTCCTGGTCTCGCCACTAGGGGGCATGGTGCTTGAAGTCCGGCACAGCCGTGCGAAGCTAGGTTCTGGTTATGGATGTGTATTAACACTCAAACTAGAAATTGTATATTAATCTAAAATTTGAGAGGTCATTGCTTACCTGCCTAGTTTTTTTGTCTTTGCATACCCATCTCAAGTAAATGACGTAACTCAGTGAATTTGGCCAAGTCGTAGTGGTTGTCATGACAACCCCTCCTTTGCCTTCCTATCCCTCAGGTTTGACACCTTTAACCTAGAGGCTTCTTCCTCCTGCCAGTATGACTACTTGGCAGTGTACGACGGGCCAGACACCCTTGGTCCTCTGCTGGGGAAATTCTGTGGCAGGGAGGTCCCACCCACCCTCAAGTCCTCCACCAATCAGCTCTTCATCGTCTTCTGGACTGATGCCACTGTTTCCGGGGAGGGCTGGAGGGCCACCTACAGTGAGACGTTAGGTAGGAGATGTGACCCAGGAAATGATGTAATCTAAACAGATGGTTTAATGAAGAATCAGCTCACCTGGGTAACTTCAGTCACTCAGTGTATTTCTGCACTGAACTTTCACTGCACACTTCAAGTCTCTCCAAAAGTGACCCCCAGCCTCTCCATTATGATTAGAGAGGCTGGGGGTCCATTATGACCAGGCGGTTTGTCTTTCTTGGGGATCTACAGATGGCTTTAAAACTGCTACCATCTTGAAATGCAGTTCCACTTGTGGCCCCAGTTCAATGTGTTGCTTCAATATGATGACATGGGTCTCACAGCCTGGATTTCACAGCCGCCCCTGGTCCTGTTCCAACTTACCCTAGTCAGTGGTAGAATCATCCATCCTGGTTTGTTTAGTGAGTCACAGCCTGGACCAAACTCCTGCTTTTAGGCTCATGCTTTTATCACGCCCATTCGCGGTTAACAAGATAAAAGATCATAAGACCATAATGCCATGCAGCACAAAAGCAGCCCTTCTTCTTAATCTAGACGTCCTGATACTTCTGATTCTCCAATAAAGATGGTTTGAGAGGAGTCTGTCCTCAGTGTCTGGGTATTCTGAAAATCTGCTGGAGCTTGGACGGAGTCATGTCACATAATTTTCCAGAACGGCACCTTTTCTGAAACTTGGAGAGGATGATCCCAGTCTGAATCAGCAGGGAGACCAGGAGCTGGCAGCAGTTACTACTGCTGAACTGACATCATTTACTGGTTAATTAATGTACTTGCATTAAGTCACTGTTTGGCATTGTCCTGAAAGCGAAATACATAGATGTTCATTTACTTAAATAAGTCAAAGTCAGAAGCAAACATAGTTTCATTTTTAGAGGCTGTGGAAGGGGGGAAGTGAAAGACAGGAAACAAATTGTTAGTGTATGGTTCTTCATCACTTCCACCCCCTCCCCCCCAGGAAATTAGCCCCAGTAACAATAACCACCCAGCCAAGTACCCTGGGATTACATCATCGTCATTACATCACCAGACTTCCTGTCTTTACAGCTCTGAATGTGTGCTTCTGAAGTCAAAGCCTGAGGACCCCACCCCCCAAAATTCTCATTTTAAATGGGATTGGGGTGGGGGGGTGAGGACCCAAAAAACACTTGCTGTACTGAGTCCAAGCAGAATAATCTGCTTCATTTATCTGTGCCAAACCCAATTATTCAGGGAAAGTGCTTTTTGTTCATTGCTATGCCTCTATGATTCTGAATGTGCTGTGTTAGTCGAGAAGTGAAAAGGAAAGAAGCAATATTAAGAAGTTTCTTTTTCTATGCAAGCTTTTGCGTTTGTGGATTACTACTGCCACCTGCTGGTGGATCTTGACATAATTCCTCCGTGTGCTCAATTCAATTTCAGCTTGATTTACTTTTTTGTTTTGCGTCTTTCACAGCAAGCTCACCCCGAAGCACTTGACAAGGATGTGTTGAAATCCTAAAAATGGAACTGCTTTAATAAAAGCTAGGTGTTAACTGTGAACTGCAGGTGTGAACTGCATGTAACCGAGATTTTTCTCCCCCTTGTGGTTGCTCCTGAATCCTTCACACCGTTCCTGTCCTCCCTCGTCTCCCTTCCAGGACCCCAGCAGGGCTGCGGTGGCTACCTGACCAACCCGACGGGCACCTTTGGCTCGCCAGACATCAACCTGGATGGGAAGTACGAGCCGCGGCTGAACTGCCTGTGGCTCATCGCCGCGCCGGTCAACAAGGTGGTGGAGCTCACATTCAGCACCTTCCATCTGGAGGGGCCCACACAGGGCACCTGCAAATATGACTACGTCCAGGTAAGGGCACAGTGACCTTTGCTGGATTCTTCCAGCGTTAATAGCCCTTTCTGGACTAGAGAGCCCTATAAATAAGCAAGATAAGGAGAATACTTCAGAATGTACGTCACTAGAACAAAACTAACAATATGCATTAGACAATAGCATTTAGGTCAATGGTTTAATCACTGATGATAGCACAATTATAATCTCTTTAACTTGTCAATTGAAGGGTAATACTGGTATCTAGCTGGTTAACTATATCCTGCTTACTGATGTAACTGTGCAGATTAGATGAGTGATAGATGCCTAGTAATCTGAAGAAGCAATTAGACGTCCATTAGCATCCCTGCTAACTCTTATGTTTTGCGTTTACATGAAGTTATTGGGCATCCCCATGTTCCCATGTCAAATGGCAGTGTAGATGTGTAACTGCTGATCCCACCTCTCAGCCCTGACTCTGGAAACCCCCCCCCCCAGATCTTTGACGGAGACAGTGCGAACTTCCCGCTCGTGGGAACCTTCTGTGGTGATGTCGTGCCAGCCCCATTCCGCTCCACCGGGAACTTCCTCACGGTGCATTTTATAACTGACAACACGGTGGCCTTCTCTGGCTTCAATGCCACCTACAAGACTGAAGACAGTAGGTTGTGTTCTTTGGCACCCTCTACAGGCAACACTTGGAACTACAGAAAAATTGATTACTAAGATACTGTGTTTTCCACTTATAATGAATAATATCTGTGATGGGTTGGTGACCCATGCTGAGTTACTCCCTGTCTTGTACCTGTTACTCCTGAGATGAGCCCCATGAGTCTGCATAGAACAATTCCGAACGCAGAACTATGTTCATCACATGGTTTGCAGGCAGTGCTAAATTGTGTGTGTCTGGATGTCTTTGACGTTGTGGGGACCATTTTCAGGTCCCCACAAAGATCTGAAAAGCAATCGAAAAACTAAAAATGCCAATAGTCTTGTATTTTGTTTGGTTACTTATGGTTAAGGTCAAGGCTGTGTAGGGGTTAAGGTCGTCATGTTGGGATTAGAGTTTTCCCCAGAAATGAATGGAGGGTCCCCACAAAGATATAATTCCAAACCTCTGTGTGTGTGTGTGTGTGTGTGTGTGTGTGTGCAGTGCTCTGCGGGGGCAGCTTCAATGCCACAAGCTCGCCACAGACCATCACCTCCCCGATGTTCCCCAACGCCTATCCCGACTCCACGTCCTGCCGCTGGATCTTAGACACCCCCCCTCAAGAGAACATCAAGGTGTCTGTGCAGAGTTTCCACCTGCAGCCATCACAGGGATGTACACAGAACTATCTGGAGATGAAGGACTGGCCAACGGTAAGGCCTGTGTGACTCAAGTCACTGTAAAAAGTACTAGAAAGTCATTCACTTAATGTTGTAAACTGTTAGAATTACACCATCTAGTGGCGGAACTGAGAAATGCATCCCACCCTCGCTATTTCCGTTTTTTAGGGAGATTACGGGCAGGTGCACAGATTCTGCGGTACCGATTCGAACGTGCCGGATTTTTACTCGTACGGACGCACCATGCACCTCACGTTCAAGTCCGAGGCCTACATGGCCGGCAACGGCTTCAGTCTCACCTACCAAGTGGCAGGTGATGCTCAAACAAATGCAAGATCTCCTATCTCAGCTGCTCTGTGTTACTCATTTTTAAGCTGCGTTTATTTCAGTTTAACTTCACCCTTAGTTCCAGTGGATATAGCTATTTTATTTCACTTTTTTAAACATTTAAAATTACCGGTATCGATTTCTTTCTTTTCTTTTCTTTTCTTTCTTTTCTTTTTTCATAGTTTTCCTTCTAAGTGTTAAGTGTGATAGGTGTTTGCTTATTTCTCTCATGGTACCTTTTAGCCCCAAAGGGTGCGGTAATTTGCCATTCTTTCATTTCCTTACTACATCCCAAACCCTTTTTAAAACACAGAAACGGCTGCTCTGCTCTAGCTGCGCGCTAACGACATACCACACGTCCGCTAACAGCTCGCGGTGCCTCTCGCAGGGTGCAGCAGGGTGTACCAGCAGTCATACGGCTACCTGAAGAGTCCAGGCTGGCCGGAGACCTACCCCCACGACGTGGACTGCGCCATCACCCTTCAGGCCCCCCAGAACAGCTCCATCTCCCTCTTTTTCACCAGCTTCGACCTGGAGACCCACCCGTCCTGCAGCTACGACTTCCTGGAGGTGACCACATTCTCCTCCCTCCTTCGCGCTTGTGCTCGTGAGCGGCGCCTTGGCGGCTGCTGTCAGATCCGTCGTGGGGCTGTGACGGAGCTGCCCCCCCTCTCCCCAAGCAGACCTGTGGGCTGGGCCTGTGCTGGTTCACTAAACCCCACCAGGGCCATGAGAGCTGAAGGATAAACTGCAGCTTCCGTGCAATTAACACTGTAATCCTTTACAGCACATTTCCTGTTCAGACTCACTAAGAAGCCACACTTAGAGAAGATTTAATAGTTATACCGTCTAAAATAAAGAGTTCATCCAATATTTCTCTCTTATAGTTTAGAATCGTATTTATGGTTTGGTCTAAGTGAGAGGTTTCAGTTATTTTTCACTTCCTGATTTGGCCAAATTGTAAATCTACAGCTTGAAATACAGTTTAGTCACCAATTATTGTGCAGAATAAAGAAGTGACACAGAGACTGGAGGTTATCTTGGCAAACAATGAATATTAACTACGCTGCAAACAGGCCACAATACACACTAGAGGATGAAAATGCGTGCCTCTCATTGACTCTTATAGCCCTTTTTAACATCAATAATCCAATTGTATATGCTGTAGCAAATCTTTACAGTTGCATTTGGCACAGGGTGCTATTAAATGGAATGTTGTCCAGCGAGAACAGAAAAACCTCAGAAAAAATGATAGTATAGAGGAAAAAATGAAACTTGGTTCATCCTTCAAGGAAAATAATGGAGCAGCCATCCTGAATACCCTATAACAGGGTTCTTCAAATCTGGACCTCGATTCCAAATCCAGGCCTAATTTTCAGTTCTCCCAGGTATTTAGTTTAATAATTACTGATTCTGATTGGTCAGAGGCTTCACGCCTGGCTCACAGGTAAAGGAAGGCTGGAAAACCAGCAGTGCTCAGACCTCGAGGACTGTGATTTGAATAATAGGGCCCTATAAAGTGCATTGATTGACTTGCAGTTGCCCCCTGCAGGTGCGGAATGGAAGCACAGCTGATGCCCCGTTGCTGGGGAAGTTCTGCGGGTCGGCGCTGCCCGGCCCGGTTTTCCCCAGGTCCAATTGGCTCTTCCTGCGTTTCAAGAGTGACTTCTCTCAAGTACGCGATGGCTTTGAGATAACGTGGACTTCCTCCCCACAGGGTAAGAGGAGGGCTTTGCTGCTGTCAGTCAGCATGGAGAGGCGGGGCTTACATACATGTGACCAATCAGGGCAAAGGGGAGAGGTGTGATATTCAGCAAGTTGTCAGACATAACAAGCAGGGCTTAACAGGACAATTTTCACAATGAGGAGCGGTGAGCTCTGAGCCAATCAGAATGGAGTCATAAGATCACATAGGCACACTCAGTCATCTATCAAAGCACATGAACTGGGGCGTAATCACAGCCTATACAGGACTAGAGAAACCCTCATTAAGTCCCAGTCAGCGAGACATCCTTGCTGCTCTGTCGTCTGAATGCCACCATGACCAGTCACTCTCTGTCATCGCTCGAGTTCATTTTATAAGGGATGAAAATGCAGCCGCCCCCACTCAACCCACGACACACAGCCTAATTAGTGTCAAGCAAACATTAATTTCCATAAGCGTGATCTCCCCCTGCCCAGGTGACCCTTAATATCTGTAGGATGCTCCCCGACCGCTGTCTGAATATCATGGTTATTTACCGAGCCTAATCAGAACCAGGTCTGGCACAGCTGTTCCAGTTCGTCTCGTATCTGTGCAGCCAGGAGCTTGCTGTACTTTTTTTTTTTTAATGAATAAGCCAATTCCTGCATCGCCTTGGATTCTGGAAAAGCTTGTGGCTCACTTGAAGACATTGTAGTTGGATAGACCCATAATGCTCCTCTTCAGATAGAATTCACAGCTTCGTTGCGTATTGATTTCTTATTAACCAATGAGAGAGCTGATTGACTTGCATGTGACTCTTCCCAGGATGCGGAGGCGTGTTGTACGGAGACCACGGCTCCTTCACCAGCCCTGACTTCCCCGGGACCTACCCCAACGGCAGCCAGTGTGAATGGACCATCCAGGCTCCGGTAGGCCGCGTGGTGACCGTCACCTTTGTCCAGTTCAGCATCGACGACCCTGGCGACTGTCAGAACAACTACCTGAAGCTGTACGACGGGACAGATGCCAGCAGCTCCCCCATCGGACCGTACTGTGGAGCGGTACGTATGGGACACAAGTCACCCACCCCCATTCATGTGTCACTTCCTAGCCTAGCATGATTCTGACAACTGTGTCATGTTAAGTTTGATTGGCCGTCTGCCCGAGGTCAAAGGTTAAAGCTCCTTCTACCGCTCCCTTTGTCACCCAGGAGACGAATATCGCCCCCTTCACGGCCTCCTCGAACAACGTCTTCATCCAGTTCCGCGCACAGTATGCCACGCTGCCTTCTGGATTCAGGCTAACATGGAGCAGCTGAGAAGATGAGCGAACGAAACAAATGAACGAACGAACGAATAAACAGACACCTGTCATCTCATTTTTATCCCTTCATCTCAAAAATTTAAATGTAACCTGACCTCTCATAAATCTCTACAAATCAACCATGTTTAAATATGTAAATTCTTCAGAATGAGAAAAGTTTACTTCTGATTGCAATGGATTTTTCTGTTATAAATAGTTTATAAGCATGTAACTATATATTTTGTAAAGTGGAAAGTGTTATTGAAAGTAAAGTGCAATGTTTTCAACGTCCTGCTTGCTCCACACTGTTTCCTTATCCTTTTCTCATCCCACCTTTATTGTGTGGATGAGATGTGGATGAGAAGAAATAAATAAAAAAAAGATTCTTGGTACCGGTATCCAAAATTGTTCAGTACTAGATAATTCACTTAATTTGCTTGTGTAGGCTGACAAATCAAAACCTGGGTCAATTTCCCATAATTCACTGGGACGATGGTTTGATGATCATGTTGTATATTTAATGAGTTAATCCGTCCATCCATCCGTCCATGTTGCAGTTGCGTAATGCTGATGGTTTGGTTTATCTGTAGAGGAGTGTTGCTGCTCGGGGTTTGATTAGTAAGCCTACGACATGGCAGACAGATAGACAGAAGGCTGTAGCCATCAGAGCAGGCTGATCCAAGATGTGTCTGCATGCTCCTTCCCAGGGCTGAACAGCCCCCTTGTCAAAACAGCCGATTCCATCATTCACTGGAGCGGCTAATTCCGTGTCAGCATTGAAGCCGTGCTAACCCACCCCCACCCCCAAGTGGACCTGGCCTGTCTGCGCTGATGGTCTGACTGCTCTGGGGGCTGTCAGATCTGTGATGTACCGTTGTAATTGGGGGAGGGGGGGAGTGAAATAGCATAGGAGGGAGTCTGAGCGTTTTAAAAAACATTCCATTTAATGGCATGTTTGCCTAATGCTGTTTTACATCCATCCATCCATTCATCCATCCATCTATCTATCTATAAGCCTGATCTTCCCCAGCCCATACAGAGAAAGAGGGATTGCTGGAGCACAAGAGGAAAGAAAAAAAAGCCTGAGGATGAGAGGGAGGGTAAAAATTCCAGACAGAAAGTGTGAGATTCTGAGGGAGAGGGGATTGTTGGATCCTAGCAGCCACCAGACATGCCGGTGTCTGGCTGACAGGCGTATGTGTCTGGGAAGGCCAGGGGGAGCCTCTCCAGGGAGGAGCACGTGAGACAGGCGTTTGGGCATCGCTGGCAGGACAGCGACTATGAGGGACCCGGGGGCACACCGAAAAAACACAGGGATCCTCCTCGGCCGTTACAGACATACAAATGTAGGTTCTATGGGGGGGGGTTTACTATTGCTGCTTTGCCAGCACTATAGTC
The DNA here is from genome assembly GCA_026776725.1 of Gnathonemus echidnorhynchus. Taxonomy (NCBI): domain Eukaryota; kingdom Metazoa; phylum Chordata; class Actinopteri; order Osteoglossiformes; family Mormyridae; genus Gnathonemus; species Gnathonemus echidnorhynchus. The sequence goes on from JAODJU010000081.1 coordinate 18,644,070, forward strand.
CAGAACAGGGTACAATTTTGGTGGAAAAATTATACTGATGCTCCAGCTGCAATTCCAGCCACATCCACGGATATTAGCCATCCTGTCCCAGGAACAATGGGCACAGGCAGGAACCAACCCTGGGCAGGCACCAACACACCGCAGGGCACACACACACACAGTTATGGGGCCAACTTAGAGTCACCAATCAACCTGCCCTGCACACTTTTGGACTGTGGGAGGAAACCAGAGCCCCTGGTGGAAACCCACGCGAACACGGGGAGAGCATGAAGGGTTCTACGCCACGCAGAATGGACCCGGGCACCTGTAAATAGCTAGTGTATTGACAATGCCTGGGAGAATGCTACAGTTCATATGGATTGTGTTTAGTCTGTGTCTTTGTGTTGCAAAGGCTGTAATGATTACTAACAGTAAGGCTTCAAATACGATTTGTTTTAGGGTTTAGAATCCACTACAAAGGTCATCATCAATAGTGAGGCCTCTGACAGATATGTTGTAGGCGAGTTGATCATTTTTTCATTATCACTGCAACAGCACAGAATGTGTCAGTCCTAGATGAGCTAAAGCAAACAATCACTCCCCCCCCACCCCCCCCCCCCCCCCCCCCACCCCCCC
>JAODJU010000081.1:18663965-18689440 GCA_026776725.1 Gnathonemus echidnorhynchus
GCTGTGTGTTGTGTGTGTCTGGGTGGGTGGGTGGGGGGGGGGATTGCAAAGGGCAAACACCTCCACTCTGAGGGGGTGTCTTTCAGCAGCCACTTAACTCCCCTTTTACATAAATTTCAATGGCGTTCTGTTTTTACTTAAGACCTGATAAGATAAGAACTGGGTGTGTTTAGCGTTTGCTGTCCCAGGCTCACGCTATCCCTGTGAAAAAAAGATGTACCTGTCAGGCACTGCTGAAACAGCCCAGGGGATCCTTAGACTAAGACCAGTGCACTGATGGCAATCACGTGTCGCACCTTTCACACCGGCCACGATCACGGTTTTATAATAAATGTATATTCATTCTGTACAGTTCATTAGCAGCCGTAGAATGTATTTTTACACTCACTGATTTTTTTAAAAGTTTTTTTAAAACTACGGATTTACATGTGACGTGCAACCTGCCGTCTCTTGATCGTTTTCGCTCACTCTGTTTTATAACGTTTTCACTGCTTTCATGCCGTAGATCGAGATCGTTTTTATTTAAAAATCCTCATCTCTATTTTAGAGAAGTTGGAATAAATATTATCCCACCATGTTCAAAATGCAATATTCTCGTGTTTCAGAATCGGAGAATTTAAATGCAGATTTTGTTTAAACACTACGGACGCTGAGACGCTAATTAGACCAAAGGAATATGGCAGAATACCAGTATAGGCCTACTCTTGGGTACCGCTGATGGAAGTATTATAATTATTGCAGTTATTATTATTTTTTTGCTTGTTATGATGCATGAATTCCCACCCCGTCACACGTACTGTTCTGAATCTTGTGATTTTTAATAAAGCATATGTTCATTGGAATTATATTGTCGAGCATTTTATATTATTGTGTCTGTTTTCTTTGTTTATTTAATAGTCAAATACTTTGCGGACTGTATTAGTCTCGTGGCTGCAATGCTGGAGGGTGAGAACAATGGTCTTAACCCTTATTTTGCAGGAATATGTAGTGCTATTTTAAAATACAATACAATCGTAGGCCTATATGTTACATTCAGACCTTTCTTGTAAATCTGTTTTGATCTTTTCCTGTTAGAAGCAGGGTATACTCCACAGTTTAAATGCAAAGTTCTATTTACTGGAGGACGGGGTCTGTTCTATTTATTGGGGGCTAAGCGTCCCCCGGGTTCCTACGCCCTTGGTTATAGCAGCTGTCTACTTGACACCTGTCGAGTATAATTCGTGGTTATGAAACTCTGAGACGTTATTGATAATTCTCTAAAAAATTAACCGTTTCCTTTTATGTTTACCCATACGATATGCCTTTAACTGCCCCCCAGTTTTTATAGAATATTCGCTATTCACAAATGCACTGAGAGTTTCCCCCAGCAATGTGCACATCCTAATTGCCATCTTCGGGGGAGGGGCCGTGTGGAGTAGGACCATGAGTAATCGCGCCTTTCTCCCGGCAAACGAGAGGGAGTCTCCCTAAGTCACCAGCAAACGAGGAGGTGTGGTCTAAAAGTTTACGGGGAGCTGAGGATAATCGGTAAAGGTCTGCATTACGACGCTATCCGTCTTTTTTCAGCCCCTCAGGTCTCATGCATAATTGGATTTTAGGCTTTATCTACGGCTATTCAATTGTCTTCTCACAGGAGCTCAAACGCTGAAAGATGATGTTAAAAAATGATCCGGCTATCAGTGCATGCATCATTATGCAGGAAGATCTCAAGACAACAAAACAATAATCGTTGGCCTTTAAAATCAATCGATATGTGCGGGCCGGGGACGGAATACGACATAGCTGTCCGGTTTCGGGCCTGATTAGTTACATATTGTTGATGATGTTTTGTATTTCTTTCTCGATGCATTTTTCATTATTTTAACCCATCGCTCCTTATATGCTAGAGGAACTCCAAGGACACAGGGGTTCCCTGGCTAATCAGCCCGATTGATTTTACAGCTTTGATTTATGGGGAGACGGGAGAGTGATGAGGTGTGGCTTCGGCTGGGAGTCATGTCTCATATTAAGTCGGCCCAATGTGGATAGGGCTAAGACGCTCTACCTGAAATACACACCTGCATGTATGTATTCATGTATGTATGTACGTGTTGGAGTTCTTCTACATCAACGATTTATGTGTAGTACAATGTAAATTACTTAAGAAGGTCTATTATCCAGCAGAATCTCGCTAGAACCTTGTTTTAGCCTATATTTAGCCACTCGATACCGCTTGGATATTCAATTAAGCTTAAAAGTAAAATCAATGTAAGTACACCGTGCGTGGATGGAGCGGAGTTCCCTCCAGAGACCGGGAGCAGGAACTTTTGCTCAGTGCCTGGCGGACTTTTTTTTTTGTATTTGGCTGAGGTAAAACACTCAAATCTGAACAGGGAGATAATTATGGCGGAATTAATTCATTTTTGGGACTTCGTGTTTGACGTGCTGATCAGATAAGCCTACTGGAACGAGGCGATCTGTAAGGAACGGCGATGCCAGCTAGAGATGTCATTAAGAATAGAGGAATGGAGCAACGTGGACAGGCAGCATGTGGGCGAGGTCTGTAGCTCACATGGGAACCGCGCTTCAGGCAGCAGCTGAAGGAACCGAAGCCGAACCGGTGCTGCTGTAACTTAACCTGACCGCACCTGCCTGATGCAGCTGGTTAATGACAAGGGTCCCATAAACGGCCGTTTTACATCAGTGAAATATTCAGCTGTAATCAGAGAACATTTAAATAAATTTAGGGGGGAGAAACGTCATTTGATCAACGTCATAACTGCGATCATATAGAGTTGCCCCCTTTGGAGACGAAACTGCGCCCAGCCGTGAAATCCCACTTGTTGACGCCGAAATGCTTTTCAATTATGCCACCGGAGACAACATTTCAGCAGGCTCGTGTAAAATGGTGTTTGTTTAAATTCCGTTGCAAAAGCACCATGGTGTTTTGCAATTACAGCGAGAGCAAAAAAAAAAATCGAAAAACAGAATTTAAATACATAGGCTATTAACTTTATCTACCGCAGAGATTAGAAATACAGAAGTTATGCGTTTAAGATCTCTAAACATCCCGGATATCCTGCTTTTATTACAGCTTTTTTCCCCTAGCACTATTTGTAACTACGCTGCAAATTTCTGTAAAAGTGCCGACGCAAGATGCATGATTCAGGGGCAGGATGCGATATTGAATTTGGCTTATTGTGATGGTTACTGAACTTCCGAAAACACAATCTCGGATATTGTATACGGCTTCATTGTTTTATACAGGCAATGCATCATTTAACTCAAATCGGCTGGATTTATTGGCAAATCTGACAGTTTTAATGATCACTCGGTCACTTTGACGCGTGATTTTTAATGAGATGCAATGTTTCGGACTAACTTTCCTTAATGCATTGAACTATAGGTGCTGACTTTTGCTGCACATTACTTGGCGATTCACAACCTCAAATACTTGTTTTTAATGATCACGCCATCTGCTGTGAAACAGGAATCATGTAGTACTAAATTTTGAAAGACGTTAGCCCTCTCTTATTCAGAATGTGTTATACTGTAGGCCTATGCACCATTTGCAATTAAAAAGAGACTCATTCACGATTTTCTGAATCTTTAAAACCAACACGGTTTGCAAACCCCTTAATATATGCAGCCCACGTAAGACAATAAATCTGAGGTGCCACATTTCGTATCGAAACGATTTTTTTGTTACTTTTTAAGAAGTATTCTTGTACAATACTTTAAGATATCCGCTTGGTCGAAGATGCTGTGTAGGGTCCGTGGTTTGCTTGACATTTTCCTGGTTTAGAAATCCGAGTGCCGACCCTCCCTCCCTCCTTTTTTATCTTTCTGAAAGCGACGCAGTCGACTCAGCTTGTGCAGAAGCCCCCGATCTGTGTGACACCTACCCCCGGGCAGAGCACAGTCCCTCTACAAGCCCTTCCCGGCTCAGGTTGATCAGGCACGCATTGATGTAGGAGTCAGATCCCTCCAGAAGTGCTGGGGCTTTGAAGGCGTCGCCACGTACGAGGAGATAAAGGATTGCGATCGTGTTCATTGTCGGGGGGATGCGCCGTGTGAGCGCACGTGTAGGTTTTCAAGGGGCAGGCTGTGCAATATGCTGAAGACGGGCGTTTTTTTCCCAGTCAAGTGTAGTTCCGCGGTAAAGCTTTGAAAAGGGCTGAAGTTTCAGGTTTGTGAAACTTGAATTAGCAAGCATCAGCACAAAAAAAGTTGAGGGAAAAGCGCAAGGGGTTTGGCCCACTAAGTTAATTATCATTAGCGAAATCAAAACGGACTTTTTTTTTTTTTCATTTAAAAGGGTACCTCACCAACCACCAAGATTTCGCCCAAAAGCAGACAAGAGGATCGCCCCGCGCTGACTAGACTAGTCGGCAGGAAGCGGCTGATCGCTGCCGGGGTGCTGGGAGTCATTATGGTTTTGGTACTGGTGATCCTCATCCCCGTCTTGGTCAACTCTGCGGGGACATCTGCGCATTACGAGATGCTCGGCACCTGCCGGATGGTGTGCGATCCATATGGGACTAAGTCTCCGACCAGCACGGCCACGGCAGACACCGTGCGGGACAACGGTCTCGTCCAGTCGCTGCCCACTTTCATACAGGGTCCGAAAGGGGAGCCCGGACGTCCGGGGAAGCCGGGCCCCAGGGGTCCACCTGGTGAGCCCGGACCGCCAGGTCCAGCCGGGCCGCCCGGAGAGAAAGGGGATCCCGGGCGACCAGGACTGCCAGGACCACCTGGACCCAACGCCGCCGCAGGAGCCATAAGCGCCGCCACTTACAGCACCGTCCCCAAAATAGCCTTTTACGCAGGGCTTAAAAAGCAGCACGAAGGCTACGAGGTGCTCAAATTTGAGGACGTGGTCACTAACCTGGGCAACCATTACGACCCCACGACCGGGAAGTTTACTTGCTCCATCCCGGGGATTTACTTCTTCACCTACCACGTCTTGATGCGGGGCGGCGATGGGACCAGCATGTGGGCTGACCTTTGTAAAAACAACCAGGTAGGCGCTGATTGCGGCGAGTCCTTAATAGCAATCCGTCGACTGATACAAACACGGTTAAAGCAATTAGTACCATGAATTATTTTATTAGTAAGTTTTATTAGTAAGTAAATGCACTTCCTTGCACAGGTAAAAGGTAAAGTCTGCGTCTGACGATGTAGTACGTAACTAGTCTGAAAATTTAAAGAGAAACTGATCGCCCCTAATTAACCAGTATAGGATTACCCATAAAATTGATACGATCTCGTAATTAAACTGCTAAAGACGCAATAAAGTTAAATACAGCGTCTACTCTGTACCGGAACACTGGGTACGTGCAGTTACTGAAGCACCGCGAAAACCGGGAGCGAAAGGCTTGCAAATGAGGGGAATGAAGAAAGGAGAGATGATCCTGAACCTCTCCCACCGAAGACTGGCACCATCGGCGTGCAGTGAGCTGGACGGGCCGCGCAGAGGAAACAGCGTCCGGATGAACAGTCTGTGCCCCTGATCACCATAATTCAAAGCTGTCACTGAGACATGAGCTTGGCTGGGTACGCACGAATTAGATGGAGCTTTATGCGAGACAGGAACGGGCATCCCCAGGGTAGATACCTTCAGTTAGCTGAACTGATAAATTACGACCCCTGGCAGCAGTTCGTTAGTGCTATAGGCCTATTACATGACTGGTGGTAAATTAAAAAATTAATCAAAATAGTTATGTGTTTAACAGACAGGATTTAAACGTAGGCCTATGTTAACAATTATACCTGAAATAGAAATGCTAGTGCGAATTAGGCCTATAAGAAATAAACCATCGATGATTAATTTAACGTTATTTAATAATATATTGTTAAATTACAGTCATACTATAAAAACATCCATCTTCATTTTAAGTCAGTGGATGATTCATAGTTTTCTACCCCTTACCACACTAACAAAAACATGTTAATAATTTGTAAATTAATATAGGCTTAAGTATCTCAATTAGATTACGACAGGTAGGTATACCTTTTTCTCTGCTAATATTTGAATTTTTAATCTTAAAATAGTATCACAACTTTGGTATGTTTGAATCTTAAATATACTGCCAAAAGTGTTTTACCCGATGAGCTGAGACCCAACATAGTGGTGTAACGGACCGTAGTTGATCAACCCCCACGGTTCGGCACGCAGGTGAACCGCGTATTAATGCGAGGTTCAACCATAATATTGTGAAATACAGTTTTGTTACCACTGTTACTTTTTTAAAGTAATCATTTCCAAAATCACGATGCTACAGAAGTCCATAGAAGAAGCGCACATGCAGAGATTGAAAGTCATTTTTTAAAAAACGGGGGGAGGTAGGCTATTAGACTTTTAGTGGGAAACGCAATAATAGCATAACGGCGCGTATTCAAAACCTTTAAACATGACATTTTTAGTGTAATCCGCTTCATTTTCTCTTAATCAACGCTTTTGGCACCTCTAATACAACTTTTGTTTTCCTGAGACAACTTTATGTTGTGATCTCGAGAAAAGAACTTGGACAATGTTGAGATCACGAGAAAAAATAAGTCATAATCTCGACATAATTTGACAGGAATAGATAATGAAGTTAATGATGGATGTCCTCTATGGGCTTCCTACAACAGGTTACAGAGTTGCAGTGAAAACATACATACAGAACTCTTGGGTGTGTACATGAACTGATGTGTTAAAACTTTAAACGTTCCTTGTGTTCTTTAAGTAATAAAAAGAAGGCAACGTTATAATTGCTGATCCAAAAAACGATCCGATCCGTGTCTAAAACATCGTAATATAATCGGAACCATGAGTTTTGCTATCCATTGCACCTTCAGCTCTGGATTAAAAACGAAAATCTGAGGGCATAACATTGTAGAGACGAGGAAAAACGTTTTAAGTGGATCCCCTTAAATGGCTGGAGACCTCAACCCCCCCCCCCCCCCCCCCCAAACTCAACAAAAAGTTATGCCCTTGATTGTAGTCACTTTGGATAGGTCAAATCCAGTTCGGATTTTCAGCTCTGCGTAGTATAGGCCCTATCGGTCGTTCCAGATTATAATTTCACAACTATGCTAGTTGGCCTGTTTTTAAAGCGTTTAAAGGCCGCTGTCCGAGGTGCTGAAATAGTTTTCCGTCCTTTTCAGTCTTTATCGTCCTAGTTATCAAACAGCAATTTAGAGGGCAGTAGTTACTTTGGCGAGGTGGCGGAGTCATAACCCCCGAAAATGCCTTTTGACACCGTATGTTTTAGTGACCAAGAACTCCTCATTATTCCGAGCTAATTTACCCAAGGAAGCCAGTGCTGAAGTGATCCATAGCGATTGATTTTGGAATAGACTGGGTGGATGTTCGGCTCTCGGGACTCAATCACAAGTTGTATCTACGATCCAAAGACATTGTTTCAACTTTCTTAGGAAAACCACAACTTTTCATAGTTAATCGAATGCAGTGCTTTGTGATTAAAATGTCTGGAGAAAAGCGAACGTAGATAGGGAATCTTGATATGCGTGTTCTGTACAGCATTTCAATGGTAACACAAATTTAATACAAAACTGATAATGCCGGATCGGATTTTGACAAGCACATATACTGATGCAAACTACACTTAGTTATATAGACCTGTTGAACACGTAAGTAATTAAGTCATTTTAAAGTGTAACTAGAATATAGAATATATTTTAAAACATAGAGCCTTCATGTTTTAAAATAAGCACAGAAATACAGCTTCAGAAAAAGGTCTCTGAGAATAACAGTACAGTCCACTGCAGTGAATGTAGTTTATTTGATGTTATAATGTAATATGTAAATTTGTACTTTTCCTTAGAATATCCCCTGTTCATGGTGTTTATTGGGTTAGATCTTTGTTTTTGCGTATAAAGGTGGCTAAGAAAATCACCTTGTTGGCTGTGGTTGTTGTGCTGTGTGACTGTTGTAGTGAGTTTCCTTTAATGTATGATAACTTATGATTTGGTAATCATGGAATGGCACAAAATCTGCATGTCACTTTTCTTAGCAAACACATCAGAGCATCAAGTGTTTTTGGATGAAAATGACATAAACCTCACACGCAGACCGCAGCATCTACTGTCTCGGGAATGGAAATAAACTGTTCAACAGTCGATTTTTGGTTCATGTCTTTGCAACCTGCTGTGTGAATCATATCTATCTATATGATAGGGTGAAATGATTTGGGTAAATACATTTGCTTAGTTTTGAAATTATCTGTGCATGGAGCGGTGTGTGAGCCGGAAGCTTAGGCCTTCTGCGATCAGAAGGTTGTCTGTTCAAATCCCATGGCTGGCATTATGGTGCTGCTGTTGGGCCCTTGAGCAAGGCCCTTAACCCCCAATTGCTCCATGGACTGCCTGGCCCTCAAGCTTGCTTTCAATATATATGTGTCCGTGTGTCTTACAGATAGCCAGATGGGACAGGTGAAAAGATAATTTGGAATGAATGGAGTATTTCTATTCTATTCTATTCTATTCTATTCTATTCTATTCTATTCTATTCTAGTGTATATTGTTTCTTTAATTTAGAGTTTTCATACAGTGGCTCATAATTAACCATTCAGGTATAATCCTATGTTAACCTTTCTGTGCTTTTTTGAATGTCCCCCACAGCTTATGTGTTTATCTAATCTTTGACTCAATGTCCCACAGGTGCGGGCTAGTGCCATTGCCCAGGATGCTGATCAGAACTACGACTATGCCAGCAACAGCGCTGTGCTGCACCTGGAGCCTGGGGACGAGGTTTACGTGAAGCTAGACGGGGGCAAGGCCCATGGGGGTAACAACAACAAGTACAGCACCTTCTCTGGGTTCATCATATATGCCGACTAAGGGGAAATTGGCCCAGCCCCCGGCTCCGCCCACATCCTCCTCCTGACCAATTGTTATCCTCCCTTTACATTTGTCCCGCCCCTAACCCGAGGGAAGAGGAGCAGGGACTGGCTGAAACTTTTGCCATTTTGTTGAAAGGCGGGTGAGCAGGAGTGGCCAGGTACGTCTGTGAATGGCTGGAACAAATCACAAAAAGAGAGAGAAAACTACAACTGCCTGACGGAAGAAGAAAATAAAAATGAGGAAAAATTGGTTTGTGGGTCAGCAAGTGTTGGCAATCTACCACCAAAGCAGTCAATGGAGTATTCCTTACTTTGTGTCAGATGTAAGCCTATTAATGTGAGACTTTTTTTTAAATAAAAAGATATGTGCAATAATATTAACAGTATTAGTAACCCTAGACCCAATATTCTTGCTGTTCTTGTCATGACGATGCTAAAGACAATATTCCAGACATCCATGTTGTATATGTTGCCTGGCAACCATGATGCTTAAAGCCAGCTGTTGCGTAACTTTGGAGGGATGAGATATGATGCTTAATGTGGTTAAAGTGCTATATATTATATATATGTATATAGACATAGATATATCTATATATATTCTTTCTCCTTGTATTGATCTCCTTTGCGTGATGACCTTTATTAAATGACAAGGCAATGGAAAGCTATCAGCGTATGGGTGAGACTCCCAAACTGCGCTGTGATTGGTTCCCTATTCAGAGGAGGAGTTGTCCACCCTCCAATCACAGCACCTGGAAGGATCCACTGCCTTTATGCTTGTAGAAACGAAGGTGCTGAATTCGAGTAAACGATCGGGCTTGGAACACACATGTAGGTATTGTCACTGAGATTGTACTGAGGAGTATTAATAGGTTTTTCAAACATTACAGATACAGGCAACAGACAAGACCAACTGTAGTCTTGAGAACTAATGCATTGGAGTTGCTTCTTAAGTAAATTAAAGAAAGAAAAACAGAACAGTATCACCTGCTGCATTCTCTACAGTGGATGGAATTTACTTTAAAAAAAATCCAAGTGGTTTCCCAGCAACAGGGGTGACGATTGATGAACTGGTTTTTTAAACGTCACTCTTGGTTCGATACATTTTGGCTCGATGCCCAATTCCTGGAAAGCAATTAGAACTTTCAAATAATTATCTTGGACTTTGACCCTGATTTATAAAGGCATTTCATTTAAGGTAAACTGTAGGAGGTCCTTGCATTGGCGTCAAGTTTGTCCGATCTGTCTTCTTAATGGCTAAATAGGTCTCAGGATTGACCGAGAAGTTTGAGAGCCGATTTTTCATTGGATGCCACCGATATCGGCAGTAGGTCGCCAGAGCTGAGCTTACATGCTCACACCTCTCTTTAAAACCCTGGACGTAGCGCAAACTTCATTGTGGAAACTTCCGAAAGCTAAATGGACTCTCGCAGTGTGTGCCGCCAGCTGCTTAACACATTCCTTCTTCCGTTATAATTTATTTTACGGTGAATGTGCAAACATCTGAAAACAAGGTGACAGAAGCGATTACTTTAATTGTATTATTACCCAAGAGTGCCTGTCACACCTTTATGCTGAGCTGAAAATTTATTACAGGGACAAAATGCTGTGTCCGTAAGATGTGACGTAGATGAAGGCTAGAATATGTTTTTTTTCGATCCCAGAGCGCCTGTATATCAGTCACTTATGCTGTTATCATTAAATGGGTACCTTTGGTTAAATGACTGTATTTTTCATATCGGTGCTTCCCCACGTTTATTAGCGTAAAATATTATCTTCTGTGATCTTCACGCGGAGCGAAAAGTGCGTGGATGGTTCGTCTGTGACTCACACATGTTGCAGGGTTACCTGGCATCAAATCTACCAAAGCAGGTGTTAGGACTCTAAGGAGTGTTTTTGGTGGAAGCACAGTGCCAGGGGAGTCCCACGGCGAGTCCACCCCGGAGAGAGCCACCCCCCGTCTCCCAAACCCAGTGACAAAGAACATAATGTGGCGGATTCATGCAGCGTGACTGGGTTAGTTGGCAAGTGCGCATGTGCGCGCTTCTGCCGTTAAATAAACTTGCTGAAATTCCACTTTGATGTGGACTAAAGATTTGGGGGATTAGAAGCTGAGCAATTCACATTTAGCCTCCATTTTTAAAAATAAGAAATTGGTTCCCAACTGGGCCATCATTCACTTGTGTAATTACTGCGCTCAAGCTTTTAGGCACGGATGGATACGTCGCATGTGAGGCTGCGAAAAAGGGAAATCCGTGCATCCCATAGCCTAATAAGAAGTATATTCGATGTAATCATTATATTGGGGGGTTATTATTATCCGAAGGGGGTTATCGGTTCACGGAAAAGCAGAGATGTGCTTTATCCCGTCGGACCCGCAAGATGAGCCTAAGCTCATTAGCGAACAAAACGTGGCCTTTTCACCCGCCTCGCGGCTGCCGGACCGACACTAATGGTCTAAGTTGAGACCTTTAGCGCAATCGATTGCTTGCGATGCCGTCTTTCATATTTTAGCATCTCTGCGAGGCTGATTTAAAAAGAAAAATTATATATATATATATATATATATATATATATATAATCTGTAATGATTCTTTTGAGTTGCGGCAACATAAAAGCCCTCAAAAGCCGCACAACACCTGAGGGGAACCCTTTGAGCGGAAGGTGTAATTATGTATGACGTTGCAACGTGTTTTAAAACGATATCATTTATACCCAATCGGCGAAATACGACGCAATTGATTTTCTTTTTTAAATGAATACAGCGCGGGCCTATTACTTGCAATTTAAACAGGCCTACTAAACGTGAGCATTTCCATGTCAGAGTGTCCTATTGGCAGGTGCAGTGTATTTGAGTATCTTATAAAAATACACGCTAACGTAAGGCAATTTAACTTGTGTATTTCATTTGGTATGCAGGCCATAGTGTCTATTTCAATGAAGGGAGTCTAATTAACTTTCGTGAATTATGACCTATCCTCCTCAGTGTACCTTAAAACTGACCATAAATAAAGTGAAACCCTACAAGACTGTTACCTTGCTATCAGAGACCCCACAGAGTGGTTTGGTGGGGGTGACTTTAGCCCTCCTAAAATGACCTAAAAAAGTACATTTGTTTCTCATTCATTTTCATTAAAATCAGACCCTCCTATAGTAAAGGTGTAGCTCCCTTTCTAATGACTCCCCAGTTTTAGAGGACTATGTTGATTGTACAAACTCTGAGCGATGATACCCAGCTTAGTGGAAGATTCACTGATCTGGGCTTTTAAGTGTCTTTCAGCTTAGAGAAACATACTAATAAATGTGTGTTTTGGCCAACCAAACGCTTTCCACTTGCCTATTTGTAATAACTTTTCAGATATGAATAGAAATAAGAGGGTTGAAGATTAAATTTTCATATTGCATGTGTTTGGTTCTTTTTTAAGGCCTTGGTTTTAATATCTATCCTGCTTTAATTCCACTTAAACGCTAATTGCCAAAAAAGTAGAAGTGTTAATTTTAAAAAGGTCACTTAAACTCACATGGAGTTTTACCAAATGTCATGACACCTTGCTCGGCCTGTGAATGAGAGCTATCCTTTTGAATGTTGCCCTTTGGTCAGTCCCTTAAAGATGCGGTGGTGCATGATTAAAACCTGAGGAAACGGGGGGGAAAGGATACAAGGCCAAAGTCAAGCACTTAGGGGTCTTGTAAAGAGAACGTGTGTCTGCTCTTGATTTTTACCGTATTGGAGCTGTGTTAGCTGGGGACCCCAAAAATAGCAAGTAAGAGAAGACAGATTTATGGTTTTTAATGAGCTTAAACCACTGATAAATGTACTTTGTCTGCCCAGTGGGAGGCAGAGTTTGCAGCCATGGAGCCACAAAGGTCCGTTTTCCACCCGACTCGTTTGATGGCTTTATTTTCTCACTTTTGTAAGTGTCACCGTGTTGACGTTTCAGTTTTACACCACGCCTAGTGTCTGTGTTGCTGTTAAGTGCGATATAAACACAGGGGCCGTGCGAAGCCACATCTCGCAGGGATTCCCATCAGCTCCGGTTACACTGCAACAAGGGTCTCAAAATACAGAAGCCAGTGAGCAGTGATGGCAAACGAAACACCACACTGCTTATTGTATTTTAACATCAATACGAAAACTAGTCACTATATACACAACAGAGACTTTGCACCTGACGGTATTCTACCCTATAGTTTTATTCAAATTATGCTTTACACACTGCTGCTTTGTGTTAAATCTAGTGTTTATGTAGGTCTCAGTACCAATATGGAAGAAACAGACCTATAACTTAAATATAAATAAACATAACATAAACCTCATCCAACAGTTATGGGGCAAGATAAAGCACTGTCAGCAGATTTACATATCAAACTTAAAAAATAAAATATTGTGAATATGCTTTTTATCCATGCACATGCTGCTTTTTCTATCAATCCAAAGCAGATGAATATACTGCTTTTACGACACATTTTTTTCTTATTTGGCTTAAAATCCACAGCGCTTAATGTGGGAACACTAAGATGTCAGACTGTCAGTGTGGTGCATAATTGAGGTCCATGGTTTGACATTCATTTGGGATTTTCATACATTTTAACCTGAAATGATCCTGAATTATTTATCCTGTCCTGAATTGTCCTGTCTTATCTCCTGCGTGTTTTCTGGTGCATGCATTTCTGTGCGTCTTTTAGGACGAAGGAAAATCAGGCAGTTGCTGAGGTGAATCTTTAAAAAAGGCCTTGATCCGTATTTATTTTGAGTAAGCAGTACGGCTCTTCCGTGGACAAATGCTCACAGAATTAGCAGTTTTAAACAGAAGATATCTGAAATTTCTCTCTCTCTCTCTTTCTCTCTCTCTCTCTCACACACACACACATATTTTACTTCAGTTTCCACCCCAAAGTTTCATTAACCGTAAAGGGATGGGGTGGTGGTGGTGGAGGGGGGTGGTATCGTGGACAAATTCATTACGAAAATGCCACAGGAGAAGCCTGCTAGTCCCTGAGTCAAATATCTGGCAGACATTGTAATAACATTCTGTGACCCCAAGGGCTGGGGATTTTACTGAAGACAAAGCCTGGTGCTCTGTAATAGTGTTACCCAGGGATGGGGTTACAGACACTCTGCTGCACAGCTCATTAGGGACTACAGATTCACTACCCACACTGCTTTGCCTCCTTTATTTGAGTTTACAGACCCTGCTGTCAGTATCAGCGCTGTGCTGTCATGTTTATTTGGGTTTATAGACCCCAGTGTCAGTACCGACTCTGTGCTGTACTGTTTGGGTTTATAGACCCCAGTGTCAGTACCGACTCTGTGCTGTACTGTGTATTTGGGTTTACAGACTCCCCTGTCAGTATTGATGCTGGTCTGTACTGTTGTTTTTAATTTTTTTTCGTTTTCAGGTCTAATGGTCAGTACTGGATGTGTGATTTTGAGTTTACACTGTAATGACAGCAGGGACTGTAACACAGTGTCAATATTGGCACAATCTATCGGAATTTATGGACCAGACCGAGTATTGTCGCTGTTCTGTATTGCTTATTCGGGTTTACAGACCTTGCTTGTTTGCACTGTTTACTTAGGTTTACGGACCTGACTGTCATTATCGACGCTGTGCTGTATTGTTTATTTGGGTTTGCAGACCATGCTGGTTCGCACTGCTTATTTAAGTTTAGGTTAGTATCGACGCTGTGCTGTATTGTTTATTTGGGTTTGCAGACCTGCTGGTATTGACGCTGTGCTGTACTGTTTATTAGGATGTACGGCAGTGTTAACAAGCAGGATAACATCAGTAACCATGTCTGCAGATACCTGTTATTCCTCTAGCTTGGCTGAAGTTCTGTTAATTGTGCAGTTTGAAATCGGGTGTCTAGTCAGACCTAAACACAGAGGTGTTTTCAGACGGGCTGTACCAGAGTGCTGGTGACTCTTATCCTCCCTCAGTCATGTGAGTCTAGATGCAGGTGGTCATTGGCTACAGCTTCACTCTCCTGAATCACATTACCCATAATGCACTTCTCAGAAACTTTGCAGACAAATAGTCGCCCAGGCCTCGAGGAATGTCTCAAAATTTTTAGCTAAAAGGAATCGGCAGATATGCCAGTGTTTGTCACAAATGTCTTCATCATTGTTGTCTGGCTGGAATGTTGGCGGATGATTCGGACTCGGGGCGGGTCCATCTGTATGCTGACGCTTTTGAAGTAGAGTTGGGGGGGCAGATTAATCCACCCAGTCTGATCGATAGGTGGGTGTTGGGTCTGCGTGGGCGGCATATCCATAAGTGTCTCGCCGGGGCAGGCGGGCTGAGTCCTGACCTTAAATGCGGCAAAGTTTGTTACAGTCCCATGCCCCACTATGTGAAGCTTTTAGCCAGAAAAAACAGGGTGGACAGCAATTAAGAGGTCAGACTGAAGAGTCTGGGTGAGATACAGGTGAAGGCTGGCAGGAGGAATTCTAGGTGAACTGGGGACTATTGAATAGTAAATAAATTTTAGGTAAAAAGTTCGCTAGGTAATCCTTCAAGGAATCCTGGGTAGTATTAAAACTGATGTATGGGTAAATGACGGAGTGAGGAATAGCGATTCAATTTTGGGATAATGTATTTCCAATATCAATGAAAGGCTGAGAGCAGGGAATTATGGGTAAATGTATCCAAGGAGTGGGGGATGAGCAGGTGTGATATGGAAACGATCCAGTGTGTACACTTTAGTCACATGAGTGCAGTGATGGGCATGCCCGGAATGTACCTGTGACTCTGCGGTTCTGGTAGACAAGCAGATCTGATCTACAAGAGCCTACTGGGCGACCATCATCACCTGAATCACTCCAACGGCGTCCCTAAATCCAGCATAGGAGCCTGCGGTTCTAGAATATGGTCTCCAAGGCAACGGCCCTCAAGGCTGCCGCATCCTCTGGACCGGAGATGAGCCGGTCCAGAAACACCCTGGTACCGAATACGAAACATGACACGGGCGGAGCGAGCTTCAGGCAGACAAAACAAACATTTCCACTCTGATATAAACACCTTTCTCGCCCATAAGTCGCTTTTGAGAGGTACTGTGGGAGGTGGAGTAGGCGCCGAGCAGATAAAACTCAGGAATAAAGCGCAGCAGCTGTCTGTAGCCACAGCAGTCCGTGAGAGTGCACAGGAGCCAGCTAACAACTGACAGTTAGCTGGCCGGATCTCCGAGGAGGATAATTAACTCGGACGTGGAGAAATCCCTGACAGGCCAAAATCCCCCCCTCCACTTTGATGTGGGAGAGACACAGAGGGGGAAAAAAACCACACACAAAGACCAATTACCCTCGCAGACTTTCATGCTCCCCGCTGGTCAATGCAGAGAGGGAGATGGAGAGCCTGGGGATTACCCGGCACTGTAGTCATAGCACGGAAATCAATCGCATTGAACCGAATTAAACAGAGCAGACTAAACACTGATGATCCCCAGGAGATTTTGATACTCTATCGGTTTGCATCCGATACCATCCAAAGGTGAGACTGAGGTATTCTGGGTAATTTTTTTTTTTAACTGAAGGATTTTGGGTAAATGAGGGGCTAATGAATTCAGAATACATTTCAGCTGCTGTGTTTCTCAGTCCAACTCAAAGGTGAGACAGAGTTTCTGGGTAATCTTAAAAAAATATATGGGTTCTGGGTAAATGAGGGGCTAATGAATTCAGAATAAATTTCAGGTGCTGCATTTTCCTGTGCTTTATAGTTCCATCCAAAGGTGAGACTGTTGAACTCTGGTGTTGTTTTTAAAAGCTGATGGATTCTGGGTAAATGACTAATGAAAGAATGAAATGACCTGCATTTCACAATTCCATTCCAATGTCACAGGAATTCTGGGTATTTTTTTTTAAATGGTAGATTCTGGGTAAATGAGGGATAAATAAATTAATCGGAAACGCATTTACCTTTAAGAACGATACGTACGATAATCGATTGTAAAAGACCAAATGCGTACTTACGTGCATTTGCGCTGGTATGAAAACAAACTATAATGCATTTTAATCTTTACATGCTAACTAGACTTCATTTGCGGTTTACGGGTTAAAATGCAAGGTATTTTGTTGTCATGGCAGCGCAAATGCACATAAAACAAGCACGCATTTGCGCTTTTACAAACAATCGATTATCGCACGTATCGTTCTTAAAGGTGAATGCATACTTGCGTACCAGTTATGTGCACCACTGACTATAAGTCTCTACGTGGACAACTCTCATACGTTCCAGATGAATTACAAATAACTAATAATTAATGTTGTGGAAAAAGAAAAAAAGTAAAAGTGAAAAAAGTGGAAGTGTATAAGATGCTATGTGTAGCGGCCCATAAATGGGTTCCTTATGTCGACATGGCCTTTCCATGGTGGTCCGTAGGCTTTTCCAGAACTTGTGATGTGAGTTTCCCCCACACACCTCGCGCGGCTCCCCTCCATCCCGGTGACGATGTGATCGGAAGTGACAGCCGGTCGGACGTGGATGTGATTCACTCCGGTTCGCGCAGATCAAATCTCCCGAAGAGGAGACCATTAACTCCAGGCAAATTGTGCCAAGTGGCTTAAAGGGCCCCTTGTCTGTTCCAATATTGCTTGACGGCTCCTTTTTGGCCATAGGAGGGTAAAGGGGACCCCCCTCCCCCCCCCCACCCGATCTCAGGGATTCGAATGAGGGTGACGTTGCCGTCGGAGCCACCGAGATCTGGCTGGCATGTCACCCATACTCCGTGAGTGACTCCATGTACCGGGGGGACATGAGGCTGATTGTGTCACACTGGTATGGGGGAGGGGGGGGTTGGGTTTGGTTGCTTTGCACTCACTGTCCAGCTGTCAGGCTGACAAGGATGTCTGGTGTGGAAGAAACATTTTGTCTCGCAACCACTTTAACATAATTAATCAAGCAGAGACCTCTATGGAGGAGAATTTCTTCCTTCTCTATTAGTAAGCAAGCATGAGCTCCTTTCTGCAGCATGAAGAAAGACTCCCATACAGGCAACACAAGGATATACAGTATAGACAGAGAGCTTGGGTGGGGGGTTCCATGTAATTACTGCAGCCCACTGTCTTCACAACTTTTCAAACACAATTCTAGGAAGAATTCCCCCCCCCCACCATAAAATGAACCTTCCAAACCTTTTACACAGTTTCTGAATACTTCTGAACATTTCATATGCTATTTCTAAATGTTCTAGATCGGGGGTCTCCAACTCCAGTCCTAGAAAGCTACAATCAAGTAGGTTTTTTGTTGTACTTGGCTTCTGATGAGCCATACCTGTCCCTGGCATCTACCTGAGAACAGGTGTAGCTCGGGTAGGACAGAAAACCTACTGGACAGTAGCTCTCCAGGACTGCTCTAAATATTTCTAATGATTATGCACTAAGCCATTTTAGTTAATATATCTATTGCTTATATAAAAGTTTCTTTGCTTTGAGCTTGCAGGACACTCAGAGTTTCCCCTTTGTACACACTCCTCATGCCTATCAAGATGATTTTCAGCTTTCTGCAGAATTCGACTGCAGATGGCTTGATGTCTCGACACTTTCCTTCTTCTGCTCTTAGCACACCTTTGCAATATTCACTCGTTATATATCTTAAGCTTTATCCCATACATACATACAGCTCTACTTTGTCCTACAAACAAGTCAGCTTCCTCCACTTGACATCAGTCCCATCATGCCTTACAACTTCTTGGATTCTACTCCCACACCAGAACAAAAATAATAAACATGGAAATTATAATTACCATGTAACCCGAACCCCATGGAAGTAATGAACAGTATTTATGCTTTTCAGTGTCACTTTCCATCTGTACATCTATCTTTCTGCTTGTGACGGTCATGATAATGTGAAGACTTCAGTTTTCCAATGTACAGAGGGGGCCCTGAATTTTTTGCTGGACCCCTGGTGACTGCACAAGCTTCAAGTTTCTTTTATCACACATCCCGAGGAACACAGTGAAAGTCTTATGCCAAAGTTGCAGTGACAACTGTGGGATAGGACTGACTGCAGTGCAGTGTAAGGCAGGACAGTACCGGACAAACAGCAGTGCAATGTGAGGCCGGGCTGTGCAGGACAAGCAGCTGTGTAATATGTGACAGGACAGTGCAAGACAAACAGTAGTGCAATGTGAGACAGGGCAGTGCCAGACAAATGGAAGTGTAATGCAAGACAGGACAGCGCAGGACAAACGGCAGTGCAATGTAAGACAGGGCAGTGCAAGACAAATGGAAGTGCAATGCAAGACAGAACAATGCAGAACAAACAGCAGTGCAATGCGATGCAAGGCAGTGCAATGCGAGACAGGACAGTGAAAGACTAACGGCGAGACAGAACAGTGCAAGACAATAAGCAGTGCAACGTGACTCAGGACAGTGCTGGACAAACAGCAATGCAGTGTGACACAGGACAGTGCTGGACAAACAGCAGTGCAGTGTGACACAGGACAGTGCTGGACAAACAGCAGTACAGTGTGACACAGGACAGTGCTGGACAAACAGCAGTGCAATGTGAGAGAAGTACCAAAAATATGTAACAAATATGTACAATTTGGCAATTGGACCACAGTATAGAAGAATAAATAAGCCTAAGGTGCGTGTAAAGATAATGTTCAAGTTTAATTTTAACAGCAGCAGTATAATGCAGTAGGGGGATAAATGCAGGTGAGCGGTTTAGCAGTGTGATGGCTTAGGAAAGAAGCTGTCTGAAAGAGGCGGTGCGTACACCCATGGGTTTATTATTGCTGATAGTGTTATAGCACAATAGCAGAATCTGCGGTGACTGTGCGCTAATTTTGCATTGACAGACCCGACCAATTCTAGGAATGGAACTCACCGTCCTTGTATAGTATATTTAAGCTGTACAAACTCAAGAATTGTTTACATGCTGACTGTTTATTAGTTTTCATAGTGCACACAGCAGTGTCACTGCACCCTACAGCCTTACACCTGGACTTGTCAGTTTAGTTTTGAAAAATTGGGGTATAACCTTCCGCCTCTTCATTGTTTTTTATTTTTCTAAATTGTCTAAGCCTGCTCACCTCACGATGCATTGTTTCGCCTCGCAATGCATGTTTAGCTTTGGCTAATGCTGGTAATGACATGACATTAAATATACAGTGCAAAGATTATTGATTGCCAGATATAAAATCACAACACTCAGTGAGCGATCAATATCATTTTTCTTGCTTAAAAATCACTTTTTGGGTGGCCTCCCTAGTTCCTTGGTCCATTTTCCTACACTTGCTACAGTTTCTTCCACGTCCCTGTCTCTGATTTGCTGTCAGTATAACCTGCAAATTAGTGAGCTTTGACCAAAAAAGGTCTCCTGAGGATAATGTGCATATAATGTCTATATCATTGCAAGGAGGGAAAAGACAGAGAATCAGGGGGAGATGAATGAGCATCCTTAGGATGTGTCCACCGGTGTACAATTGTCACGTCTTCATCCTCTGCCCACGTCCCGTCTTCTGGAAACGTTACCAGGTAACAGCCAGGCACAGACTTCTCAAGGGGCAGATGCCTGAAATCTCTCATCCACACAGGCCAGAAGGTTCCTCAGTTTGTATTCAAAACTTCCTAAATTAAATCTGGGCATGAACTCCGCTGACAAAAGGCACGCCAAATTTTGCCCTAAATCTGGACTCGATGGTACATTTCTATCTCCAGAAACAGTAAATGAAGACCTTGGCATGAATTCTGCGGACTGTTGAAAATAACAAACAAATTAAAACTGGCATCTTCTGGGTCATCCAGAACATGTTGCTGTGATGTTTTTTGCGAATGCTGTTTAGGATCAGCCAGAAGTTGCACAACTTTTTGCCCCCCAAAATTTACCTCTGTTAACCATCCAGGCTTCGTTGTACAGATTTTACGCTCTGACTCAGGGTTTCTGTGGTCATTAACTGGGCCACATCTGGACACATCTGGATAGCTGACAAGCATCTGTCCATCAGAACCGTCTAATCTTTGTCTGAGTTTTCGGTTGCCGTCCTCACCGCAGGAACTCTAACCACAGAATCCAGGCTAGACTCTCATGAGAACCAATCTCCTCCTGCCGTTTTCTGGATCATACTCAGTAACCATCTTTTTGGCCATTTTTTCTCTCTCTCACCGTTAACCTCTTTAAAAGGTTTATGTCGTTGCAGCTTTAGGGTTCTTAAACACTTCCATTATGACCTTTCCGACAAGGAGAAGTGGAGCCTCATTATAAATCTGTCCTGTTCTCGCTGTCACAGAGCCGCTGATCTCTTCCTCAGCAATTCCCAGCACTTCCTCTAAGACTTAATGTCCCTCAGCCAACAGCCTCACCCCCGTGTTCACCCTAAAGAACATTATTTTTTAAGAAGCATCAACACCTTAAGAGAAACATCATTAGGCCCACAGTGGTTCTTATGTTTATGTGGATGGGGTGGGAGCATTATTCCTGTTTATCCTTGATTTATTGTAATATATAAAGTCATTCGTAACTTCAGACCCTGTGACGAGTCACCCTTGTGGCGGGAGGGGATGATCAACTGTCTGAATGGATCAGAACCACTTGGGTACATTCACAGAACATTCTTTTGCTCACTATGTAATACCCGCTTTATTTCTCTTGCATTAGTATGGAATTCTGTTCTTTGCACTATTACTGTTTATTGTTGTCTGTTATTTGTTGTTTTTCTGAGAGTCCGAGTCTGTCTATGTGCCTGTCTGTCTATTTTAGTTCTAAGATACTTTTAATTACCTTACTTTATACTTTTACATAAATGAAATTGTTTTAATTCATATTTCATATGCGCATAACACCGCTCAGTGTGTTTGCAGATATATTTTTTAATTACCCTCCAAAAAGGCCTTTTTTTAGATCATATGATTTGCGCGCAAATATTACCTTCTCATAAGGGTCCAGATGACAGATTGGGGGAGTGTGGGGGGGTTGTGAGCCGGTGGCATGTAATTATCACTTTACTGGTGCTAAATAATTAGTGGTCGTGCTTTTTGTTTTCATTGTATTTTCTTTTTTTGTACGCCACAAAGTTGTGTGTGAGAGTACAGTCAGCCTCCCTGCAGGCTCTGACCGTGTGTGTGGTGGGTGGGGGCAAAGAGGTTCGCCGTGCCAAGTTATATCTACCTTTCCTTTCTTATCCTCTGTACAAAAAAGGGGGGAAATCCACCCCACCCCCTTTTATACCTCCATGGGAAGATTGAAACCACGTCACCTTTCATGGAAGACAAATCAATTGTGACATTTCTGGATCGAGCGCGACGCGTTTAATTAGCGCAAGACATACTAGCGAAAGTTGAATTACCCCATAAATCAGCGGCAGACGTTGGCGGCTCGCGGGACGGGGGGGGGGGGGGCGGCTGTCTGCCTAGATGCGAGCTGCCCTCCATTTGTTTGCCCCCCCGCGATCTTTCAGCGCCCGTGTCTTTAATCCGTCAGATCCTGCCGCCGCTAATTGCTCTGTTGCCTTTGACTGAGACCCAGGCTCTCCGGTCCACATGCGGTTCTTGGGAAAGAAAAAAAAAAAAACACAGGTTCCTCTCTTTTCCCTTCTAAAATCCCCCACTTATACGAAAAACTAGCAGGGGGGTCAGGAGTCCGGGACTGGGATTTCTAACACGGATCACGTTCTCAGCTCCATCATCCTTTAATAAACTATTTTTTAAACTGGAACAACTTTAAGTCTTAATTGCAGCTGTTATGTAACTGCTGGTGTGAAAGTTTGCAATAAATGGGGGATGCAAAAAAAAAAAAAAGATGTTCATTGAATATTAATACATGTTTCGCATGACTGTGGTGTTCGTTACTGAGGAGGGCGCTGGAGGCTACCCGCTGTGTGTCTGGTTAAGGCTCCGTTTTCTGTGGGACCTTCTCCGTAATGCCCTGTATCGATTTCCCAGGTCGTTTATCCTTGCTCCTATCTTCTGGGCGCTCCGATGCCGACACCCTGGTCCGTGAATATCAAAGGTCTGAGATGGAGGGAAGGAAAAATGGCTCCGCGGTAACGGATGGATCAACATCGCTCTTCTTCTCCTCCAACTCCTCCGCCGGCTCCTGGTTCAGGTGCTGGAGCCTCCCACAGATCCATCTTCATCATTTTGATCAATGTGGTCGGGTCCTAGTGACAACCCTTCCTATTGGCGGGGCTGTTCCATGATAGATGGGATCAGGCCGGTCTGGGCAGGCTGACTCGGGCTCGGAATTCATGGGTCACTCCCATGACTGTTTAATCTCTCTTGACCCCTCCCCAGTCTCCAAACCCCAGTCTCCACGCTCACATACTTCCACACCGGCGGTGGGATCTCTGTTCTGTTTTTAGGGTGGTTATTGTAAACACCTCACATGTTTTTGTTTTTGGCATTATTTCCATGATGTCAGCAATTTTTTTTTTTGTTTGTTTCAGCTCGACCTGGGCATAATGAAAAGGCCTATACTTGAAGTTCCAGATGAGTTTGTCAGCATGGAGCACAAAGGTCTTTATAAAGAATAAGCCATGCGCAGATTTTCACACCCTCTATTCAAGATCTGTTCACAACCCTCGGACACGGGGCTTAAAGACGGAGGATGTATCCAAAATCACACACACAATATGTACTGAATTTTTTTTCCGAAGACTTCAACTCAGCTGTTAGTGTAGTACTTACTCAGCTGTTAGTGTAGTACTTACTCAGCTGTTAGTGTAGTACTTACTCAGCTGTTAGTGTAATACTTACTCAGCTGTTAGTGTAGTACTTACTATATCTACGTATGCATTCGGACACAATGACATCGCTATCTTGCATATTATCCCATCCTGGTGTTTTCCTATGATGCAGCTTGACCCCCACAAAACTGTTAAAACAATACATATTCAAAAAAATACATATTCAGCCTCTGGGTATTGTTTTCCACTTAAATCTGTACAGTGACGACACTTCCTCTGCCATCTTGACAAAAATTTCTGAGTGACATTCTTTGTCTCTGGTTACAGCTCCTGTGGCCTTGTGGGACAGTGTAGTACCCATCGCTCGCACACTTCTGAGTTTGTAGTATGACATCCGGGTACAGTTCACCTACTGTCTCATCCATACTGAGGATTGGGGTGTACTGCTCACTTCGCATACTATATTTTGCTTAATAATAATACAGTAATAACAGAAATATCTATATATGGTACTGTACTGTACCTCAAGCTGAAGAAGCGCTGAAGCCATGCAGTATTTTCACAAGTGTCAAAATGCAGTGCATGTGTTCGTTATTACGAACCATTGTACTTAACCCAAATTTTTAATATGATAGGCTTTATGGCAGTCCGTTCATAAATTCGAGTCGTCCATAAGCTGGACTTAAGAAGTGCCCTGTGATGGATTGGCATCCCGTCCAGGGTGAATGGTTGGATGCATGGATGGCTGGACAGACGTTAAGCCAGACTATCCATTATTTCGCTGTCCTGATCTTAACCTCTAATTAGGAGGAAGCAGAAGCTCAGTTTGAATGTGAGATGCATATGGGAGGGATGGCATCGTCATACAGGACCGAGTATCAAACTAAACAAGCTTTCACATGCGATACTCTCCCTGGCGTCGCTGCCTGGCCATCTTCGGCAGGTGGTAACATCGGGGTGAATTCACTTCAGCTTGTATCTTCAGCATGCCGGCTGCAAAACCCCAGGCGTAATTAAAAGGCGGGTCATCATCCCGGTGAGCGCATCACACTTCCAGAGGTGACTTTAAAAACACACACAGAGACGCCCGCCGATCATTTAAGAGGCCTGACGAGCACGCAGAAGGATCACAGACGCGCAGGAGGTTTGGGGAGGTGGCTGCCGGACCTTTTCGGATACGGAGAGGGATGCCGTTCTCCCGTGCCTCTGTGAATGACTCTGTCAGGCGGGCTGATTCGCCGATGATCTTTTATGACTTTTAAGGGAGGCACGTGCAATTAGCCCCTGTGCACCATGTGACATGTTGTCATGGTGATTTGAGATGGCCAACCCCCCCCACAGGCACACACTATATAACTTCCAAGCTTTTGTTACGTTTGTATCTGTTTTATTACATGTTTAAAGGTCACAGCTGACTCTGTCATTTTGCTCTGGATCATGTTTCATGGCCTCCCTGCATTCTCCGGTAAGGCTTGGACTGTTTGAGGTTGTCGGGGGGGGCAGTAGAGTATACCGGTTTCTCTGCGCTCTTAATTGGTTAACCAAAGTGACTGTTCAGGTGCTTCATAGCACTCGGTCGATAACTGAGTGGGGGGGGGGGGTCGCCAAATTAATTTATACGCAGATACACTTAATGCAAGGTTCCCATTTGGGGCAATTTATTTTTGCTAATGCGATTGGAAAAGCAGCTTCTAAATGATGATGGGGGGGGGCATGCACACCTGGGACCCCCCAGCCCCCATTTACCTGGTCTCCGAGAGCCCTGATCTGACACCCAGTGGGCAGGTTCTCTACCTCAGTGTGTCGGCCACTAATCAAACAGGCAAATGTAAAATCTGCAGTGTTTCCAGGTCCTTGGGAGGTCACAGTGCCCCCTGTTGCCCTCCCATACACACAACATGCATAGACTTCATCTAGATTCTAGAGATTCCTGGCTAGACTCAGACTCAGCTGATTCCCTCACACTTTGGCCGATTGACAGACGTCCTCATATGGGGGGGGGGGGGGGCCTTCAAAACCTTTCTT
>JAODJU010000081.1:18689540-18710044 GCA_026776725.1 Gnathonemus echidnorhynchus
GGGGGGGGGGGGGGGGGGGGGTCCTTCAAATCCTTGCTTCTCTCCAGGCTAACCTTTGAGGGAAATATTATTTCATAAAGCTGAGATGTTTCTCCCCAAGTCTGCAGGCAGCTATTACACATCGGAGAGCAGGGGGCACTATATATAGGATTGATATTTACAGGAGAATTTGAAATAAGGCAACAAACGTTCACAAACGCCACCAGAGGCCAACAGGGAAGGGGAAAAATTTAACGTCAATGACGAACTTTCATTTAACAGTTAATCAGAAATTTCTCCTTTTTTTTTTCTTTTCACGCTGAATTATTAGTTGTTCGTAAATCATAATGGGGAGACACTTGTAAATGAGTGGGGTATGACATAACACCTCAACAGATAATGCCTTCAGCGGAAATATTAATTAGACAAACTTGCTAAGGTTTTTTTTTACGTACACCAAATTGAGTTTCGGCAAAGTGGAAAAACTCGCAGCGGTGCTGCGCGAAGCCTCTTCCCCGTTCCAGGTGTAAATTACTTCTTCCACATTTATAATTTTGCTGACCTTTCGGGCACAGTGTCAGATCGTGGAATTTTTAAGCGAGTTAATTAGAGCACCGAGTTACTCAGAGAGAAGTTTGCAGAAATTTACCAGCCATCTTAACACATTATTACCGTACTTCTTACCAGCGCGTCCGATCCTCCCAGAGCCAACACTGGTCAAACGGACAAGTCTGACGGACAAGTCTTTGCACTTCATGTTTTTTACAGTCTTCTGGGGTGAGCTCCAAAATATCCCTGCAGTTATGAGCATGTCACTAAATTTATTTTCAGTACTGACAAACATTACATTTAATAAAAAAATATGTGTCTATCAAGTTGGCAGCATGGTGCTGAAGACTATCGGACCCTTGAAAAAGGTGTTCTTAATATTTACAGTTTTATTTATCAGATATTAAGTCGCCTTGGGTAAAATCACTCGCTGCCCAGCTGGCTCAGACTGACTCAGCTGAAGACTGTTACAGGGCCCCCTCGACTGATGAAGAGAATGTCTTTGGTGGGATTTGTAGTTTTTGAATTTTTGTAGTTTTGTTTTTTGCATGCTTAGTCGGAGTGAAATTACATGGCCCCTCAGAGGATCAAGCAATTTCTGTTTTTTAGCTTAAATAAACATCATGTGTTGTAATCAGATGCTGTTTTTTGCTACTTATTTTCAGAAGTTACTCCTGTGATTTTTCTGAACTTTTCCTTGCACGATGTATTTCTCTTGTGACTCATGTTTGTTTTAATGTGCTTTATTAAAGCATGTATTAACTTATCAGATATTAAAATAAACCACCATAGCATACATATTGATCTTCTGCTCTGCTGAGTATTGACCAAACCACTGACATGGTGGGGACCGAGGTGCTTGTGCATCGCACCTGTGACCGAGGAGGTCAAGCCCTACAAGGGAGACCTTTTGTCGTAGCCGTGGTAACAGGCCCTGCTGCTGTAACCATGGTAACAGAACTTCAGCTGAATCAATGACTATAATATGCAATGGGAGGCTTTTTCTGGGCATTTCCGCAATACTCCGTGGTGAATCTTTGGTACAGAGCTTTGTTTTGTTCTTATAATTCATGCCCAAAGACTGTTGGCAGTCAGGGTCTGGTGTCGTCCTCTGACGCTGCATTCTCCGCGTAGCTCGTTGGAGGACGTCGCCTCACCCGCCAGACAGTCCTGAAGTGAGACTGAGGCCCCACTGCGCTCCACCTGTGCTGTAAAACTTCACATCCCCCCGCCCCCCATACCTGGGGAGGGCTTATTAATGTTCGCCAGCGCTGTCGTTCCCATTTCTCACTGTCGCCGCTTCCTGTCGACACTCCCCGGGCAAAAGTGCGGCTCTGATGTGGTGAATAAAAAAAACGGCTGCGTGCGATCCGTGGAACCGGCACCCGCCCCCCACCCTGCCACACACACACACACACACACACACACACACAGATACACAGGGGAGCAGGATAAATCTAAAGAGCGGTTTTCTTTTAGAGGAGACACGGAAAGTTATGTCGTGTACGAGGCCATTGTCTTTGCTCTCCAAAACAAAACATAAACTACGACACAAAATATTTTCCAAGTGTGACAACAATCACAGCGAAACAGAACAAGTTTAAAAAGGAAAACTACCAGGAAATATACTAATAGGTGTGGTCAGTTTAGTTTATTCTAGCTTATTGTTTTATGTCAAAATAAACTGAACAAATATATTTAAGAACCAGCATCAGGCAACAAAACCAGTACACTGTTAGGTGGCTGTGTCAGCTTGAACCTTTTAAGTGGGATAGTTTGAAGGACCCTTCTAAAGGTATGATACTCAAAAGTATCATATGGCAATAAAGGATAAGTTTATACTAGTTAGGCCTACTGGGTGGGTGGGGGCATTTCACGTACAAATAGCATATCCACCCTTCCGCATGGATGTATCCAAAGCTTCAGTCAAGCGCTATAGTGTGACACAGCCCTACAGACGTTGCCGTGGTGATGAGAAGATGGTGTGCAGGCAAAGGACGCTGCAGACGCGCCTGAAGGTTAATGGGATCCTAAAAGGGACAGGTGCAGCCCAGCATCAACAACACCTGTCCCGCTGAAGGGGGCTCGATCGATGGCGTCGTGAGAAATCGGACTGGGGAGGGGGTCTGCGCGGGGGGCGCAGCGCGGGGGGAGACACGTGTTACTCGTAAATTCCGGAATTCATAATCTCGAGGATTGTTTTGTCATCTCGGTAGGTGCCCGTTGTCTGGTGGTAATTCTACAGTTCAGTTTATTTGGAAAAATTTTAAAACAATAGTTACAAATAAAGAAATTTGGTAGGAGAAAGATTTTATGTAACCTGGTGGTGAAGCTACATTTAAGCTTATTTTCTAAATTTCAAACACAAACAAATAAAGGAATTTAGTGGAAAAGAATTATTGAACCTGGGATAAAGCTACCTTTCTGTGTATTTTATACACAGAAATAATAGTAACAAAAGCAGAATTTGGGGGGGGTGGGTCTTGTTTTTTCCATGAGAATGGAATTAAAATGTTTGTGTATTACTTAATATTTATTTTTGATAATTACACATTTTAATAGCTTGAAGATAATTTTATTACATGTAGAACGTTGGTTAAAACTCTTCTTCCTCATCCTCGGAATCAGAATGTCACTGGTGGTTTTATCTGCCTTTCGAACTCGAGCTGAACCCAGTGTTGAGATGTGAGGAAGATGGAGTGCGACAGAATAAATAATATGGGATATTAGAGTAACCGTAGTGGTCTTCAGCCCCCCCTCTCCAGTATGGCTGAATTCGAAGACCCCTGACGATGCCGTAGGGGAACCTGCTGGTCGTCACGGGTAATTAACGAGATGTCACTTTTTGTGAGCGCTGACTCTCCTCGAAGGAGTCCGCTATCTGCAAGGCGAATGCATGCGACAAGAGGCATTCTTCACTTATCTTTATCTTTTTTTCTGTCCCTTTAAGCTGCTGTTTTTCCTTCCTAAAAAGAGCTCCAAACTCCCCCCCCCCCCAAGAAAAATATAATTCTCATTTCCAAAAACAATGTTTTGCTACTTGCAGAAATCACCCTTACTTTAAGTGTAAGTGTAAGTGTTTAACACTGAACATAACAGACAGGATATGATATCATTCTGTTTTGGTAATTTTTGCTTTTAAGGGTGGGATATGACATGGTAATTAACAATATGGTCATTTGATCAATAAATTGAGCGACGCAATCAGTGATTTGAGTTTAAAAAAACTGCTGTATAAACAAAGTCACATTTTTATGGTTTAAATCACTGGATAATAATGTCTGTGATTGAATGAAATAAAAAGGCAGTGAAAAGAGCCTTGTGACAGGAAGGGCTTTGAGACATCTTACACACAATCGGCCCAAAAAATGACTTCAGGATTTGTACCGAGGGGGCGGGGACTCTCTGCTCGACACAAAGCAGAGGAATCAGAATCAACCAGAAAGCAAATGGAAGACGTGTGCATGTCCGCCAGGCCCATCGGATCCCTCCCATTACTTCTAACCGTGGAAGCAGGGCTCATAACCGCCAGCGACACCATTCTTCTTGGCGTTATCCAAAGGGAACCCATCAGTCAGCCTCCGGAACCTGAATGGCCGACGAGCAAATCAGGGGTCCTTAAAGTGCTATTGTCTCCAGCCCAGGAGAGAGATGGGGCGAGAACCCCATAAAATCTGCATGACAAATCGAATCAGAACTGAAAGCAGTGCTTATGAATGGGGGGGGGGGGCTTTATCTGGTACATTATTGGAGTCTTTCCAGTTTGACCTGCACAGGGGGAGCGACAGCAGCATGTAGAGTGAGGAACTTCTACACAAATGGAGGGAGAGAGGGTTAGAGACTGGGAGAGAGAGAGATTCTGCACCACCAGCTGCCTCCAGTTCTTCAAACTGGAAGGCAGACACATGGCAAATATCTATCGCATACCTCCCTATGTTTTATTTACTTCCTGTTTCTGGCCATCGGCATCTGGAACATTCCAAAGCTGGAACTTTGATGCCCATCTCACCCAGATCTGTCCATTACCTCCTGGGACTTCCTGAAGTTTAAAATTCCGTTACAGACATACCTGTAGCAAGGACCCCTGCTCACAGGCAGTGCTCCCCCTGCAGGAGCTCTGGGGAAGCGCTCATTCACACAGGGAGATGCCATTTATCCTCTGCTTGTTACCTGCTTCTGTTCAGTTCAGTTTGTCTATATATAGCGCCTTTCAGAACAGAAAAGAGGGAATAATACAAAAACAGGGCAAAGGGAAGACAAAGATATGAATGTAAGAAAGCCAAAAAAAAAATCTGGTGGTTCAAGGTAAACTGGCTGCCCCCCCCCAGACATGCTAACATTTATAAGAGAGTGGATCTATTTGCTGAAAGCAAGGTGTAAACAGTGGTCATCAATGAGTCCATCAATGAGTCACTTCTCCACATCGGCTTGTGTAGGTTGCAGTTTGAAATCTACACGCACGATGTTACAGTTTATATGCTGCATCCATGATGTCACCCTTCAATGGCTCAGATGGTGCCCACCCCGGGAGATGGACCCAATTAACTTCCCAATACTCCAATTAAGTGCTTGGTTCCAGGGCTTTAACCAGCAGGATTTGGGTTAAGTCCTTCACCTCTGAGCCCCTTGTTGGCCAAAAAAAAAAAAAATCAAGTTTCATGTAGAGTCTTCAGCTATTTGTCATCATTTTAAAATAATGTCTGATGTAGCTGAGGTCTATGTCTTTTGTGTGTTATGTGGTGTCTAGATGCTTTTATGTCCCGAGCCAAGATTCCACTCTGTCAACATTCCTGTGATGTCGTGTTTGCTACACGGAAATGTGTCCATGTGACGGACCTCCTCCCCCGGGGCCTGGCCTCCGTCCAAATGCCACACCCCTTTAAAACTTTTTGGCAGGGTGCTTTAAACACTCCTGCACAGGCAGGTCAGCTCATCCTGTGGCGACTTAGTCTCTCTGCCGCACGCGACGTCCAAAAAGCGTCTCCGGCATCCTGGCAGGAAAAACAGTGGGAAGCAGCAGCGGCCTGATTTGACACGTGATAATCAGGCGTGTGAAGAGCAGGATCGGGTGCACAGGCCCAGGACACCCTGGGGGGTGACGGAGAAGGGACAGAAGGTGCCAGAGGCTCAGAGCTCACTCACAGTGAGTGTGCGGACCTTTCCTGGAGTCTGGCTCAGCCAGGGCTCACCAGAACCTGAAAGCTCATCTCCCTCCTGTCTGCTTTGACTCCGTGTTCAGTTCTGCTCTGACTCCCATTCCTCTCCTTCATCTTTGTGGAGCCATGGGCTCCTCGCAGAGCAAGAAGAAATGGGACTGCACCCGATATCTGGACGGGAATGCCCCGGTGGCCTCGCGAGGTATGGCGCCCCCGCCCCTGGCTAGCGCCGGGCTAGCCCTTACCCCACACCCCCCACCCCCCTGCTCACACATGCATTCTCTGCGTGCAGCGAACGGGACGAGCCACGCACCGTGGCCTGTGTGTCCCACATGCGGCCAGACGATAGCGGGGGCTCCAGTCAATGGCAGCAATGGGACGGTCCCATCCCAGCCTGAGAAGGAGACCAACCTGTAGAACCAATTGGGTGGGATTGGTGACGGGAAATGGTAAGAATAAAGATATCTATGTATCTGTATCTGTTAGCTTGAGTGTTTGCCTGTGTAAGTGTCTATATGTATCTGTTTGTCTGCTTGTCTGTGTGTCTATATCTATATGTCGGTTTGCCTGTCTATTTGTCTATATCTATCTTTGTCTGCCTGTCTACGTTTCTGTATCTATATGCCTGTCTGCCTGTCTCTATCTCTATATCTATCTTTTTGGTTGTCTGCCTGTGTATGTGTCTATATCTACCTGTTTGGTTGTCTACCTCTCTATGTCTCTGTAGCTATCTATCTATCTCTCTGTCTGTCTGGGTCTCTATATCTGTCTGTTTGGTTGTCTGTCTGTCTATATCCATCTGTTTGCTTGTGTGTCTATCTCCGTATCTATTTCTCTATGACCAGTGTTGGGGAAGTTACTTACAAGAGTAATCCATTACAGACAGAGGTGGAAAGTGCAGGTCCAGAAAGTATAAATCCAGAGCAAGGTTTTGTTTCAACCAACCAGTTGAGCATAAAGAGTCACAGTCACAGAGTACTCAACTGGTTGGTTGAAACAAAACCTTGGTCTGGATTTATACTTTCTGGATCTGAGCTTTCCACCTCAGTCTGTAACGGATTACTTTTGTACTTTCCGCAAAACTGTCTATATCTATGTGTTTGTCTGTCTAACTGTCAGTGTCTGTCTGTCTGATCACTAATGAATCTTCTCTGATGTATTCTGCTTAATTGTTTATTCATTATTTCTGAGTGTTTCTTTTTTCAGGTTGTGCAAAACATGTATCTACGGTGTCTATAGTGAAGCTGCTATTTCTTACTGTTATCTATGTGCTGTACATTGTAGAATACAGTGTGGAATATGTAGTGCTGTTGCATTTGAGGAAGACGGTAAATGTATAAAACAGCTGCTGACGGTAAGTGTTTGTGTTTATATGAAATATGGCACATATATGCGGACACGCTTGGCACACGCTCCGGTACACAGATGTGTCCCTTTGGGGCAGAGATCTAACTGACGAAGAATGTGGAATATGCGGGGATTACATGGCACTGCATTCCGGAACGTTCACATTCCGGGCTCACCTCTGCGCAGGAACTCATCCTGCAGTGCGTTAGGCCGCATGTCATGGAAAGGAAAGATCCCATTCGCGATGCGGCACGTTCTAGAACCTTCTGCCAGCTAACCGGGGCGCCCTGTGTAACACTCCGAAGCTTCTGCATGTTACCACTCGGCTGTGACTGAGGGACCAGAAGCCAGTTCCATCTGAGATATTCTTCAGTGTCTGGGGGTGTGCAGACACAATATTTCAAGCTTAACCGGAGTTACAGGTTCTAATCCTCGGCTGGTCTCTGCCATTGTACCGTGGGGGAGGGGAAAAATTCATTTAAAAACACTGAATCTTTAGCTAACTGAGAGGTGGGGTTAATGTGGGTCCAAAAAATTGTTTTAATATTAAGTAACCGCAAATTAGCATTTTCTCTCTAATTTTCTATATATTTATTTAATTATTGTTATTATTATTACAATTACTTTTATGAAACTTATTTTATTCTATATTCTCTGTATTTTATGCCTTTATGCTTTATTGTATGGTATCCTTGGGTGCTAGAAAGGCGCCTTTTAAATAAAATTATTATTATTATTATTATTATTAATAATAATAATATTTTGATATTAACAAACTAGCATATGCTTCCTGGGATAGGTGCCAGGCTCACTGTCACCCTGTACTGGTGAGGAGTTTCAAAGATGGAATTTAGAACAGGAAGAGACTGTGGATGTCACTGTAAACGCTTCCTTTGGGAATGATACTGTGAGCCAAACAGCTTCAGCCCAAATGCATAAAAGTGAAGTCAGTCATGAAACTGAAGAGTAAATTCCCAAAATTCACTACGTCCACAGGATATGTAGTCGAGAAAATTTCTGTGGACTGAGCCAGTCCTGGAAATTTTAACAGGAGTTCTGCACTTGATTGAATATAAAATGAGTGAGTTTTGGCCTGACTTTTGGTTGTTAGTGGCAACAGAGTAAGAAAGAGTTTGATATTGAGGGTGACACAACCCCCCCACAGTCCAAAAACATGCTGAGGTTAAATAGGGTTGCCAAATTGCCCATAGGTGTGTGTGTGTGAGTGAGTAAATGGTGTGTGAGTGTGCCATGTGATGGCTTGGTGCCCCATCCTGGGTTGTTCCCTGCCTTGTGCCCATAGCCTCCAGGATTGGCTCAGGATCCCCAGCGACCCTGAACAGGATAAGTGGTTTCAGAAAATGGATGGGTCTCCCCAGGTTCTGTGCCCCTGATTGTGGTCTCATCTCAAAAACAACAAAAAAAACGGTTCTGGAAATTTGCGCTTCAACTACGCTAATTCAGCAGCCACGATATGCCTGAAAGCAGAAGCCTGAGAATGTAGGCCGCTATCGCGACGCTTCAGTCCCTTGACGCGGCTCGAAACATCACATCAGTGGCATTTCCTCAGCGACAAGCTCTCACCCCGCTCATAAAAACTGGAACGGCAGGTATTTCTGCTTTTGGCTATTTCAGGAACACGTGGCGGGGGCAAGGCCGCACACGACCTCACATCCGGCTCGCCGATCCGTTTACATGTAATCCGCCCGTCTCGCCCCGTCCGCTAATCCGGAGATTCAGATACCGTAACGTCTGGAGTATCTCGGCAAGGAGATTAAATTGCCGCTCTGGGTCAGCACCGGGGATCCCAGGCTTCTTGGGTTCAGCTCTCTTGAGCCTGCTCTGTGCTGCCATACATTCTCTAATTAGCGCCGTTTTCTTCCCAGCAAATCACATCCCTTGGTGTTGGGGAAGTGAATCTCAGGTCACCGTGGAAACGGAGCACCACACTCCTCCCTGCTGTGGGTAGAAGCCTGCTGGCCGAGCCCATGGAGCTGCCACAGACAGAACCAGATTCAGCTGCTTTGGCTTTAGTACCTGGCATGCAGAGCCCTTGAAAAGATGCCCCCTACTGGTCGGGTGAGGGAAAGCATTCACATGGACCCTGCCTGTTTTCCAACGCCGCTTTGCATATTTCCAGTATTTCCTATGACTTTACTGCTTTTTTACCTTGTTATACCTTATTTCCAACTAATGGATCCTACCACCAATGTTATCCCTATGCTCTACTTTACATATTTTGTCTAAAAGTGTGAATTGTACAAAGGACTAATTATGTAAAAGATAAATAATACAATACTGTGAAACTATTATCAGCTCCTCCCGTCTGGCTGTAGATGACTGATCAATAAACATTTGCCTTTCCAACGCAGCTCGCAGTCTGTCATCCACGAATCGGCGCATAGCCGCCATCTCTCTTCCACCATCACTACACAGACATCCGCGTCTCCTCACCCGGCCTCAGCCTCAGAGTTACACACATACCTTTAGACCTACAAACCCATGCTGGCTCCCATACCGCCTGATTTATGAGTCGTAAAGTGTGGCCTGTCCTCGTCTCCAAGGCGACACCATCCCATAATAACAGCGGCCTAAGCTGTACGTGGCTTCTGATCATGCACCGGAGAAGAAGCCCTGGAACTATTTCAGTGCAAGCGCAGCTCCCCTCGTCAGGCCCTCAGCCGGCGTGTTTTAGTCATTGGTCCTGTTTCTTTACCTGCCGTCCTGGTTTTGGATGTAAGACAGGGGGACATGAACTTGTTGTCAAGCAGAGATTTCAATTTGCTGTGTCTAAGACCTGCTTGTAAAACACTGTTTACTTGCTTAATTTTTTTCCTTGTGGTTTATCATCCTTCTTCAAAGAAATGGACTGCTTTCCCAAAACCACAAATTTTCAGGGAAGGTAAGTGGTCTGTAGACTCAGATGGGGAGGCGTGGCAGCGTAGGGCACTTATCTCGACTGCAGGGCATGGGATTGAATCCTGGGCCCATGCTCTGCGAGTCTGGGTTCATTGTTTTTACCAGATGGGCTCCAGCTGTCCAAAGGCATGTGGTTCAGGTGAATTGGTGTCTTATAAAATATCCCAAAGTGTGTGATTGTCTGTGTGTTCTTCTCAACAGCCAGGGGTCCTGTCTAGGGTTTCTGCTGAACTCTGCTGCTTGGGATTGGCTCCAGGCTTACTGTGACCTGCTACTCTATACAAGGACATCGGTTTGGGATGGGCTCCAGGCCCACTGTGACCTGCTACTCTATACAAGGGCATAGGTTTGGGATGGGCTCCAGGCCCACTGTGACCTGCTACTCTATACAAGGGCATCGGTTTGGGATGGGCTCCAGGCCCACTGTGACCTGCTACTCTATACAAGGGCATAGGTTTGGGATAGGCTCCATGCTCATTGTGACCTGGTATACTATACAAGGACATAGGTTTGATTTCAACATCAGTAGGGACGAAATCAGTCTGAAACTCTCCACCCCCTAAACACACACGGTACTCCCCCAGTGTTGAAGGGGACATGTCCCAGACATCTATACCCAAATCTACGCCCTGGACTGAGTCTTTGGTCTAGCAGGCATGGAGCATAGCTGTTTCAGTCACTTTCCCCATGTTTTTGGATTCTCATATTTCCTCAGAGTAAAATAATAGCTAACTGTTTGACTTTTACCTCTGAATGATAAATTCTCAGGGAATAGGCATGTTCGCTTGTCACAGACTCCAGCGCAGAGACATCATCTTTAAGTGTCTCTGCGCCTCCTGTTCTCTTCACTCAAGGCCTTGTCAGGCCAAGCCCGCATGTTATATAGCTTGTACACCCCACTCTGGCCTTATTTACAGCTAGATAAAAACAGGAGCTGCCTGTTTTGAGAGCTTCATTCATGATTCATTCGCATAGCTATCTGCTGAATTTAAAAGATCTACATACACGACGAACCATCTGGGATGGACATTCTTGCCGAGATACATTAATGCTTCTCAGCATATTTATTTACGTGTTCTTTTTTTTCGCGACTGACTTAAAAATTTTCGTGGAGTAATGCTCCGATCCCTTCTGCGATCCCCTTGCCCTCACGTTTTGTGGACAGCTGCTTTTCTGTGCCATCTAGTGGCGCACAGTGTCAGTGCATTTACGCCTTCTGACGAAATGCGGGCACTAGATTCAATTCAATTCAATTTATTTTTATATAGCGCCTCTCACAACAAAGGCGCTTTACATAAGTGTATGCATTTCTACATCATTTGCCCACAATAACACATGGAAAAGGAAAGAAATAAAGCCAGATGACAACGGAGGAGGGGAAACAAAAACTCCCAAGTAGGGAGAAAAAAAAAGGAAACCTCTGGGGGTCAAGGGTCAACTGGCTGTCCAACCCCCCGGCGTGCTAAACATCATAGAAAGAATAAAGATAAAGAATGGGTGCAAATGGAGAAAGCAAGGTGTCTTAAATGAAATTATCCCCGAATTTTAAAAATAAATGTCTATATTTGTAGATATAAACCTTTATAAATAATTTATTTCTTAGGATTCAAGGAAAATATAGCAATCCATCAATCAAAGGTTAAATGCTATCTGTAATATCTTTCACAGCCGAATTGATCAATCGCGCAAGACGTCCTCGGCAAGAATAAAAATAGTTCGTCTGTCACAATTTTGTCAGACGCAAGATATTTCACATCTTTCCGGGTTTGTTAAGTCTGTCAGCATTCGCTTTGCCGGTATCCTTTCTAATTAGAAACACGTCACAAGTTTAATGGATCAGAATCCGTTTGAACATTTTAGCTTTGTCCATGTGGACGTATGAAAGTAACACCATGTTACTTTTCACTTCATTTGTTTATTTCCCCTTCACTATTTCCCTTGATCAGAAGTCCTCACACCTTTCGCGTATTGTATTTAATGTTTTTTGGACCCCCGTATCAGTACCAGACTGAGCCCCTCTAATGCGCTATTTTCTGTTTCCAGCAATTACTTAATATGGGTGGTTATGTTGAGGTTCAGATTCTGACATTTGCCAAATTATATGTGCGTGTTATTCTGTAGTATTTCTGGCTAACCTGTGATAGTTTCCTAACATCGGTAAATTGTTTGATCCGGAGAAAGCAGAAGCACGCCTCTATTTACCCCCAAATCGATTTAGTAAGCGGCCGGTATGATGCCTCCGGCTACCACACAGACAGCTTAAAAATACCCCCCTCCGCCCTATAGTGTCTCTCCCTTATTTTCCAGTATGGCAAAAAAATGTGGACTTTGCAGCGTGTGGGAACTCTTTTTTCCATCCTCAAACCGGATTACCCGCTGCGCTCTGTACAGACAATAAAGTCTAATCGGGTTGCGGTCAGCCATTAGAGGAAGTCCTGTCACCTCAGTCGGGGCTCCTAAATCACTTTCCTCCTGGACGACGGAGGAGAAGCCATCCGTCCCCGCTGTCATGCCGGCCGCCGCGCTGGAGGCAATCAGATCTCGCCTGCTTACTACTTCCTTCAAACCGAGAGCCTAAACCCGGCGAGACCGCTACACCCATGTCGAAACTACGACTTTCTGTGTGTGGGTTTTAACGTCAAACGTGATTAAAAGAAATTACAAGGAAGGCAGTATGGAGACGGAGTGGGCAGCACTGCAACCTCCCACCCCCGGAGTTGGGGTATCGATTCCTACCCCTGGTTCTATGTTGTTTGCGTGGGTTTCCCCCAAAGTTCATGCAGTTAGTTTTTAATATGTCCATATTATTATTGTGTCTAGATATACATGATGATACAATGTTTCTATAAAATAATAATGATAATAATAAAGTACTATTATAGTCATTTAACTATTGCGCCCCCTATTGGCTGACGTCATCATATATATATAGAACATATTTTTATATGTTCTATTGTGTGTGTTTGTTTATTTATTTATTTATATATGTAGCATATAGTTACAGAAGACCTAAGATGTGGAGCAGCAGCATAACTGTGGAGTTACACGTACCAGAGAGAGCTGCTGTACGGCTCCATGCCCTCATCCACCTATAATCCTGCCCCCACCCAGAACTTTTTAGCAGCATCGCTTAACCAAAAGCGGGAAGCCATTCATTAGGCAAACAGAGCCGAGTTGCCCGGCAGAAACGCTTCCCCGTCTCCCCCCGTGTCGCCCCTTCTTAAACAAACCGAGAGGATTTCTCTAAACGCTTGCAGCCCGCTTATTAGTGGTGATGAATGGGCTGTACATTGAGTTTCATTACACGCTTTAATTTGCGGGTACAATTACACTTTATCCTTTCGGAAGACGAAGCAGATTTGCGGGCGATTAATTAAAAGGCTTGCACTCCCCAGCCGCGAAGATGGATGTGGTCAGGACCCCCCACCCCCCTCCCACTTTGCCAGCACGCCCAGGGAGTTTGCATCGCGTCTCCTGCTCCCCCCTCATTCGCCCCACCCAAAATAATTACCCGAAGTGGCAGGTACGGACCGGCTATTGGGCGCGGGGGGGCCCTGGGTGACCTCCGTGGGTTGGCTTAAACGATCACTCAATCATCCCGTTGTGCTAAAACCAACATCTAATCAGGGAGGGCACCTGAATAATTGATTGCATTGGTGGGGATTAATAAAACCTGTCTACCTTTGGGGACCTATGCGGGGTTAGGGAAAGTCCTCGGTGAAAATTAGCTAAACCTTTGAGCCTCTGAACATGGTGAGTCCGGTTCTCCGCTTTCCCGTCCAACATCGATCCGTGAATTCATCAGCTGATCAATCGATCGATGAAGGCAGACGTAGCCTATATACGCAAATGGGCCCGGCTTGAAGGACTGTCGCGTGTTCATAGGAAGTGGCCACAAATGACGAAGCGGAATGTGGAAATTAAAGCGAAGGGCTTTGGCTTAAGTCTAACCTAACTTAAGCTTAAGTTCAAGGAACACTCGTAGCGCCCCCTGCAGAAAGAAAAACCTGGTTTTTTTTCGAATTGTAGTCAAAATAAATGTGTAATCTTTTTTGTGGGGTGATTATTTATTTGCCTGCATTGTGTTTATAAAGGTAAATAGATTATTGTTTCACTTTAATCATTTATATCCAGCTGATTTATTTATATGTCTGCTTGCTAAGTGAGAAGGAGCATTTTTAATCACATTCCGGATAAAGGTACACAATAAAGAGAGGAAGGGCAAACGGTGGGTATTATGGGCAATGTTGGTCTTGGGGGGCGAGCTGTCGCTCCCTTCTCAGCAGACTCCGTGTCCTGTTTGTGTCACTCTACCCATAAAGCATTTCTTCGTGGAGCTAGCGGGGGCACGCGGCAGGGCCATAAATCGTACCTGGGCCTGAGACTCAAAAAATGGATGAAGAAACTGAAGCCTTCTGACAGGGAATGCAGACTGATAGATCTGTAGCCGATGAGCTGGCAGGATAGGGTGGTGCTTTTGGTGCAGAAGGTCATGGGTTCGACTCCCAAGAGGGGACGTTTGCCATTCTGTTGGAACAGCTACA
This sequence comes from Gnathonemus echidnorhynchus, assembly GCA_026776725.1. Classification (NCBI taxonomy): domain Eukaryota; kingdom Metazoa; phylum Chordata; class Actinopteri; order Osteoglossiformes; family Mormyridae; genus Gnathonemus; species Gnathonemus echidnorhynchus. The sequence goes on from JAODJU010000081.1 coordinate 18,704,035, forward strand.
CTAGAGCTTGTGTGCATTTTGAGGGAATATAACAAGCACAGATCATACATTTAGGATGCAGTGTAGGGGTGTTCAGGCCTTAAACTGCCTCAGGAAAGTGAAAGTTTCTGTGTGTGTGTTTGGATTAGAATTTCCATCAGGAGTGGGCCTTTCCCATGGTGAAGCAGTGTAGCAATGTCAACCCCCACCTCGCTGTTCACCTTTTAATCCTTTACAGGAGGACCCACCGCCACCCCCGTGTTTATCGGAGATGGGTCTGGGTGATGCCCTACAGTGTGCCTGTTCTACTTCTGCATGGGGAGGAGGGGGTCGTCCATGTCCCTTTTGTGTTCTGTATCCTTTTTCCTGCCAGTGCTGAAATATCTGCGCATGGTATGGTGATAGGGTGTCTGTCAGGTCCGCTGGGGCTCCTCCCCCCCCCCACCAAGTGCCAGCAGATAGCCATACACAATGCTGCCCGCATTGCCCCCTCTCTCCTCCCCCACACCCAAAGGCCGCGTATCCATGCCTGGGGCTGGTGTCTCTGATGCTCTTTCAGACAAGCACTGCTGAAGTTTGCAGCTGATTGGCTGAGATTTCATGCTTGCAGCCCATTTACTCCACAGAACCATAAAAACACGCAGAACATTGATACAACAAATCACGGACCTTATTGATATATACGCAACATGGTCGCCCACATCAGGACACTAATAGTATGGAATCTATTTATTACTTGTATGAATTGTTTCTTCGTTGAATCTGCCAGGGGGGGGGAGGGGTTGAGTTACGGATGAAAATATGCTGTGGTCTTTAAGTGTGTCAAACAAATGGACAAAGGATATGTCAGGATCCAGGACTGAGTTTGGGAGAAAGAAACAGAACAGACTAATTTATACCAATGTATCTAGAACAATTGTCAGGTGACACCAATTAACACTAATAACCAGGGTCACATGACTCCCGAGATACTATGGTTACCCATACCCCCATCAGGACACTATTAGTACTGAATCGGGTTGAATCTTGAGTCTTTCACTGGCATTCTGTATCTGGTCTGTGGGTCCAGCTATGGTTCAGGCCACCTGTCCTGCTGCCCGTCCTGCTGCCTGTCCAGCCGCCCATCCTGCTACCCGTCCTGCTGCCTGTCCAGCCGCCTGTCCTGCTGCCTGTCCTGCCGCCTGTCCTGCAGCCGTCCTGCTGCCTGTCCTGCTTATGCACTGCTCCCCGCGTAGCCGAGACGAGAACACTCTGCGAGGTCTCTGCCAACAGCTCGCCCCACCAATGTTGGGGAGAAAGGGGGTTAATCACAGCCCCCAGGCCTAATGAGAACAATCACCCGCCCGCCCCCCAAGGCTAAGGGCAGAATCAAACCTCATCTTTGATCAAGAGATTATATTATTTGGTATTGGAAGTGGGGGTTTAGGGGGTAGGGCACGCAAAATAAGGGAAGGACTATGGGTCCTTGGGGGGGGGGGCGGGGATGGGGCACCGTGAGAGGAGGTCCTGCGGAACCTGCAGGAGCTCGACCTCACAAACAAACGTGGCAGCAGCCTTCCTCCTGGAGATGAACCCGGAGAGCGTGCCAAAGCCCATGGCTCTGTGTTTTCCACACTTAAAGGAACCTTGGGGATTCAGAGCAGTTCATGTGGAATGCTAGCCAAACTGGACATTTTACCCACTTGATTTGAATTACTTTGCAGTAGTGGCCTCACATAGATGCTAAACACCCACAACCTTCCGGCCAAGGGCGCAAGTGTCCCAATGCTATGTGCCATTCAGAGCCCTCGTCTCTAAACTGGGAGCTGCAGCTCATGATCAGAGCAGCTTGTGAGATCCCAGAGTCTCTGTATGTATTACAAAGCGCCGCTAAACCTCTCCAAAGTGTCCGCTAGCGTTCGCGGCATGACAAATGGCTGTCTGGGTGACAAATCACCCGGTGGGATAGCGGCGGGGCGGGGCGGTCCCGCGAGCGCGGCCTGCCCACCAATCGATGCTGCATTGTTTTCGTTTCTCTCTCCTCGGTTTTGTTTACTGGTCCCTCGCCGCCCGCATCTGTGAGTGTCTTCATCTGTCATGTACTCCTACGGAGTATTTACTAAAAACGATAATTAATTTAAAAAATACATTAAGTTTCTCATATCTTTATCAATACCTATGCAGGTTTCCTTGAGAAAGATATATATTTATGGTATAAAATGCTTAAAATACATTCCACATGTAAATTACTCATAAGACCGGTTTTAAACAGATTATTTTCATTTTATTTATGTAATTTATTTAAATTAATATCAATAGGTTCCATTCTGGGTTAAACCTAATTGCGTTAATATGATTTTGTTAGAGAAAAAGGGAAACCCTATTAGCGAATACAATACACCATTAAAACGTACTGTCATTTTCATACATTATTATAAATAATTATTAGTACTTCAGATTTGGAAATGAATGTCATTTGTATCAAAACATGCCAAAGCATGCCAGGAATGTATCAATACCTGCTGTGAATTACATATATTTAACATACCTGCCACATTAGGCTATATTCACGACGCGTTATTACCGTATTTATATATACATGACTTTCGGTTCCATCTATGTGTCTCACTAATAATAATAATAATAAAAGCTCTCCGGTACTTTTATTTGTGTGGAAAATGTTAAACCTGCCGCCCTTTCTTGGGGTCAAGGGTTTCCTTTTGGCTGACTGCACCGAAAGATAATCTGGTTACTGTTAGTCTTTATGAAATAATAGCACCCCCAGATCAATCTGTTACTTCGCACGTCTTCCCACTTAAATCCTGCCTATTTGTCGTCAAACAGTTTAAAATATCTCAATTAAAAAAAATTATATATATAGGCCTATATATATTAATTTACGGCATAATTAGTAACAGAAGTGCAGTGATTAGGCCTATTTTCTTAGATGTAACGGTTTTACACATTTAAAATTAACTATTTAACCGAAATTGGAATATCGACCAGGCAGGAGTACAGTGTTTGTAGGTGTATTAATATCCTGTAGGCTACTGAAAAACTCGTGGGTCTATCACTGTATGGCGCACTTTTAGGTAAGCTGTACGTCTCTATAGTAAAGCGCATTTTTTCCGGAAAAGACACTTTACACCGAGAGTTCAACCTCAGGTTCTCGGAGATGTGGGATGATGTACTGTAATAGAGAAAAAAATCAGCTTTGATTACTTTTAATAAACGCTGTTGAAGGAACGGCAGGGCGCTTTTGGGGATGTTATGAAAAGACTGCCAAACAGATGCGGCAGAGCGACACCGAAATGTCACCTTCGGATTTAATAATTAATGAGAGCATTTTCCCATTTTGGAATTCCGCCGTCTGGACGAAAGCAAACACGAGGAGGACGGATGTATAACGGCAAAGTCAGGGAGGGGTGTCAGCGTCCGCACAGGCTCCTCACGGAGGTCCGGGGACTTCGATCCCCATGCATTCTGCGTCCCCGATCTCATCACACCGAGACGTAGACCTGTGATTTCCCATGCGATGTAACTCACTCATGTGGCCGCGTATCCGCGCCTAGCGCCGGCGTGCGGAGCTGGGAGCCGGACCCAGCATACCGCTCCGCCCCACACAGCTTCGTTGGTCGCTTTTGCGCTGTAGTCATTCATGACATAAACAAAACAGTATAAAAGTATGAGCAATATCTTTTTAGCACTGGCTGGCCAACATGCCCACCACCCACACACCCCCTTCTCCGGGCGTGCACCTACCCTTGGCCCTTCTGGTTTCTTTATACAATACCCCCTTCACTTTGGTGAGGGTTGCGTTGCGAAAATCCGTGAATAATTGGCTACTTAATTGAGCTCCCCTAACGTCAACCCATAACAGTCTGCTAGCCTGAACGAACATAGAAAAGTCTTTTTTATTATCAGTTTCAAAATAAACTGTAATGTACACTTTACATGTCAAATTACATGTCATTTTATTTTTACGTGCCACCTTTTTATATGATATGCAAACCGTCTAAGCTAAGTCCCAGTATGTACAAAATTACTGTACTGACTGGGAACACTACGTTTTTGAGACATTATTAAAACTGCAAAATTTTTGGTAGGCTACTGAAAAGTTTACTAGTTACTGCGAGAAAGGCGAGATCTCACGGTCACAAAAGCAGCTAACACGTGAGTGAGGCAGGTTACCGAGACAAAGATGCGCGACGTACCCGAGCCACTTATTAATATTAATTACTATTAATATTAAAGATACAGTATGCACTTCCACTAACAAATATTATGTATTACTAATATTTATGTAGCCTATTACATAATTTTAAGTGATCCGAATCATTTTCAGTATTGTTTTTGGCTCACGTGTCGTCTGAGTTTCCAATATCTTTCAGCAAACTCCAGAGATACCCCCGTTTCATTGTTCACGGCCAGCTCGCGAATAATCGAAACCGCGAATGTCAATTATGCGTAGTTATCTATTTTACAACTTTCCAAACTTTTATTTTGCAAAATGGACAAAACACGGTAGGTGCCCGCAATCTTTCGCTGAATGATAATGAATTACTATTAGGCCTATTATTCTTGTTTTTGTAGGCCTACTTCCAGCAGTCCTCCTAACAATATAGGCCTATGGTGAGTGAGTACAGCCAATAAACAAATCAGATGTTATTGGGCAAATATGAATACAAATTTATTTAGCCGTTGCTATAACTCTATAGTTAAGGTATTTTATTCAGTGTGCTGTTTCTCTCTTATTTTACTAGAGTTTATCATAGCCCGCAGTAGCAAACCCACAAAAATCTGAAAGGACTATTTTTACCGATGCCCCTGAAGACCACGGAGAAGAGAAAGGCGTGAAGGAGGCGTTTCAGTGCAGCCAGATGTGCGATATGAACGCTTTCAGGGAAATGTCACGGCTCCCTGTGAATTCGGACAGATTGCTGCGATTGCGTGGACAACGCTTTTTTTCCCCCTCTATAAAACACTCCTCCTCTCTTGGCTGGTGATCTTTTTTTTCCGATGGGAGAGCATCGGAAAGACGACAGCCAGTCTATCCTTTAATGACTTAGGCTTCACACAAGGCTTCAGGACTGCGCCGCCGTGTCGCCCGGTCGCTGACAATGCTGCCGGTCCCCCAGCTCCAATAAATGTCAGCGGCTCATCCCACTCGCCCAGCGCCAATTTAAAACGCCGTCTCAGCGCTATCTCCATACTTCTAATAGGGGCGGTTTCGTGCGGTCTGAGCTGGCTGGAGAAATGACGTTTCTGACCAGTTCATCTCCCCGACATTTCTTCTTTTTATGGTTTTAAAGCTGAAATCCCCTAAGGATATGCAGCAGGTGTCGGGCTGTCGGGGGATACGCCCACGCTTTTTGGGTAACCGCTGGTCGGGAGTCGGAGGCTTCCCTGGGATAACACACACAGGCGGAGTCTCTCTCTCAGAGGAAACTCGCACGAACACCAAAAGAGCTCCGTCAGACCGTGACAGTCCGCAGCTCAGCGTACACGGACCTGAAGTCACCACCGCCGTGCGCATCCAGAATGTTCCTCTCAGCGACACTGCTCGGCAGCTTCTAAAGGGCATCTTTCCGGAATCTATGACATGTCAGTGAGAAGAGGGGCAGCGGTCTTCTGTTCTGAGTGGTTTGAGAGTGCTTGGCTCCCGGGCGGACTGCGCAGGTCGGGATTTGGATGGGGTTTAGTTCAGGAGTTACGATTGTTATGATGCAGACTTATATAATAAACACACACACACACATTTTTCTTTATTCAGGTCTAATTGGGCTCATGTTACCCTCTGTTGCCCCCCCCCCCACATCTACCCACTGAAATTCCACATCAACCAACGCCCCCACCCCCCATTTATATGACTTCTATGGTAGAGAAGTTGAGCCCCCCCCCCAACAATGCTCAACCTGGTCCATGTGATTAAGTACAGAGACACACCTGTTTGGCAGCAGCAATACATTCCATACACCTCCTCCTACATCCATTCCTTCTGCCCCCCCAGCCAATCATACCTGCCCCCCCCCCCCCCCCCCCCCCCCCCCCC
>JAODJU010000081.1:18874879-18895134 GCA_026776725.1 Gnathonemus echidnorhynchus
GGGTCACCATCATGTGAGCGCGCCGCCCGGTCCCCGGGGAGGGTCACCATCATGTGAGCGCGCCGCCCGGTCCCCGGGGAGGGTCACCATCATGTGAGCGCGCCGCCCGGTCCCCGGAGAGGGTCCCCGGCTGCCCGCTCGCCACCACGTGACCGTATTTCAACCCTGAGTCTGATGCCAGTCACGCCCCCATCATAGAACCCAGCCCCCGCCCCCAGAATATCAGCAAGAACCCCTCCAAGAATCCCAGCCCATAATCCATGACCTTGTCCACATGACCTCCCTCATCTTCTCTGATTAACCATGACAACAGGCTAGTGATATGGCCCCCTCCCCCATCTATCACCGGGGAAACCCTGACAGACGTCAGTGCTATCTGCTCCCTCCATCCCTTTGTAAAGAGAACGAGGAAGAAGCAAACTGGGGAGGGGCCCGTCTCAGTGGGCATGCTGGGAAGGACGTTCTATTTTAATCTCACCGTGTAAACAGCCGGGAGCGGCCAGCTCTGCCTTCCCCAAATATGTATAAACGGGAAGACCTGGCTCTTCTGATCCGAGACCTGAAGTTCAGGGGGCTGGGGGGTGAATTTTACTACCGTTTGTAAGGCCTTCTGGGACAAAGGCCTTACAAAACAAGTTTCCCGCTCCAGCTGAGCTGAATTGCAAAGCCAAAAAAACACAACTGCTTTATGCTAATAAGCCGGGTTACAGGTCTTGGGTGGCGGGTTTGCTCAGTTGTGCTCTCCCTACACTTCACAGTAAAATATATAAAGCAACTTCCAACTCAGTATAAATGAGAAAATATTTAGACGACTAGGAAACTGGCATCAACTACTTTTCAAAAATGCTTTATACCTTTGTACAAAGTCATGGGGATCTTAGACCCCGTCGTGGGCGTCCTTTTACATGCCCGCCCAAAATGTTTGGGACCCTTTCGCCCTCATTACGTTCAGCGTCAGGACCACCCTGGTCTCCACAAAGGCTACTGACTGACCACCAACACACAAGCCGGTCCTGCTGCTGTTTTGCTGCTTGTGGTCCCCGTGCAGAGTGTTTGCAGTGGACGTCGTGAAGCTGGCACCTCCTCCTCCTCATGCGGCCTTTTGTCACTTTTGTCACAGATGAAGAACTGATTTGTTGTAATGTGTAAAAAAAAAATCACTCAGACAGGACAATCGTCACAGGTTACCTTTTTTTTCTAAGTAATGTAACCATCCTGTAGAGTTGGTGTTTTGTACAGTGACCCAGTGATGCCAGTAGTGCCCTGTAATGGACTGTTCAGTCTATCCAACGTGTCGTAAAATGACATCATCAAAATGCGACACCACTCCAGAATGTATTGTGTAGTGCTAATTAGGGATTTTCAAAACTTCTGTGATAACTGTCAATCAAATGCACCACTTCCTAAACTTTCTTTTATAATATCAGTTTTGTTGTTTATTTTATTGCCTTGCTGGTGAGGTGAACCATCTGTTGTTGATGTGCCTATCCCACAATGCTCTGCCCTAACTCTAATGCCCTGAACCATCTGTAAAATAGCCAGTGAGTTTCAGTTCATTACTACAGCACATTATGAAAGACAAGATGTGGTAAAGCTCTATAAATACTGTTTATTTTTCAGAGGGTTGGAAGAAACAAAATATCCTTTGTTAGTATGTAGAAAGGTCAACCTCAGAACTGACTTACATGCTAGAAATGTTATCAGACACTAGAGTAAACAAATGGAGTTATCTACTGCAAAATTCAAGTACTCTTTTAAAGGCACAACAGCACAGTGCCTCTAATAATGAGTAATGATTACTTGTGCATTAACAGACTCTTGTGTACCTTTTTTACCCTAAACAAGAGAGTATACATGCTCTGAAGACACACAACACTGTATATATATATCCCCCAACTTCATACCTTTCAGTAAGCATAGTTAATACAGCTAACATTCCAGTGAGTAACGTAGCCCAAATGAGCTCAGGTTGTGTATGTCAGGGTACCCGCGGTCATGGAAAACCTGGAAAAGTTTTGGAATTTTGAAAAATTTTTTCCAGGCCCTGGATAAGTTTTGGTATTCTTGGATAGAGAGGAAAAGTTTTGAAAACTAGCCTTGTTCATTTTTGTTTCCCACTTCGTATGAAATGTATGAAGTCAATAGTTAACTACCTTATACAAATACTGTTCTATCTATTTTAGTTTTACAAACTTATGGGTTTTGGAAAAGTTTTGGAAAAGTCATGGAAATTTATTCTGCCAGAATTGGGGGAACCCTGGTATGTTGTTCCAGAGCTTTCTTCACACGCTCAGTACTCACGTTCACTTCCTGTGCATGACTGTATACTCATATATACACTATATGCCAATTAAAGGCTGTTTGCAGAAAGGTGTAACGTGCGTCACTCGTGCACAAGGGGGGCCAGTTTTTCAATGAGGCCCGACTCGTGCCCTAGCTGTGACGTGAGCAGAGTGACTTTCCTGCTAGATCGGCGCCTCGCGGTAAACATGACATCATCCAGAGGGGAAGGAAATTCACTGAACATCTTTCACAGTGTGGCTGTATCGTTATTTTCAGATCACTGCAGTGTTCCAAAGATTCTTTGGAACCTCAGAATGCCCTAATTGCTTTCGTGTCATTGGACGGCCACGTCATGTGATAAGTCTGCTGACTCTCAGAACTGCGAGTCTCAGATGAAGCTGTAGTTCGCAGTGAGCGGCAGCGTTCGCGGGGGATTGGATGGTGACTTCTTCCCCAGAACAGCGGGGGCGATTCTCGATTTGTCCCGTGCGCTGTTCCTGTTTTCCACCCGACCTGTGAAGACAAGATTCTGATCTTCAGTTACCTGAGCCGTGATGATGTGACTCTCTTCTGCCTCTAAAGGCAAACCACTAATTGCATATTTTATGAAATCAGTTATGCCCAGGGTCAAAATTAAAGTAAAACTATGACATTTTCATATGCTAAGAAGAAAAAAAAAAAAACTAACAACGAAAACTATAAATATTGCTTCCAAAATTTCACAGTATGTCAAATGTTAAATGCACTGGAAACCACTGAGCATAACCGTCTGGGTGAAATTGATCACTATAAGCGGATGATTATAACCAATTTTTTTTGGTGTCAAACAGATTACCAACTAATTGACATTTGTATATTTATTTCATGAATATAACGTAATAAAATGGACAGCATCACTATTTACTGAATTTTATAGACGAATTCAGTACAGTACAGCTGTTTCAAATGCTTTTCAAATTACAGTACTGTACAAATGAAATTACTGAACTGTATAATTCATACTATAATACAGTACAGTACTCTACATAGATATTCAATTCAGTTTTATTTATACAGCGCACTTTCACCATGTTACATTATGTCAAAGTGCTTATTGTAGTTTGGCTGCTGCATCTCGGTGGCTCGTTTTTGGCATTTTATCATAAGCTGTGATGAGTCTATATGTGTCAGAGAGAAAAAGACTTTCTTTTTCCCGCCATGTTTTCTGTGCATGTTGCATTAACCTCAGGTAGCTAGCCAGAAGCAGACAGGTTACCGCAAGGCAAAGCAGGGCAATCAAATAACAATAAAAAAAAAAGAATTACCAGTTATTTCTGTATGTTGTCATGTATAAAAAGACCCAAAATGAACACTGTAAACAGACTACTTGATTAGTATAAGTGAATTATTCAAACAGTATTTTTACAGAAATATTTCTGTCCTAAGTTTTTTGATCCGTATAAGCGGTTGATCACTCTAACCATGTTCACTATAAACGGTTTCCACTGTACAGTGGAACCTTGGAATTCAAAGACCTCATAACTGGACCAACTCGGACATGGAACGGGTCTGTTGAATTTTTTTTTTGACTTGTACCTCGACCAAAATCTTGGAACTCAACTGTTCCTGTTAAAACTTGTATAGGTTCAACCAATATGGACCTCGAATGGGTCGAACGAAAAAAATCTAACTGCAGCTCGACAAAAAACTCGGAACAGGATAAAACAAAACCGACCTGCTAAAGCTTGCACGGATCGAGATGTGTCTCTGATGGGCTGACAGAAAGGCAATCGGACCTACTGGGATGCTGATGCCTATGAACCACTCAGTGTCACAGTACCTCTCGGCCGAGTTTGACGCGCGAAAGCTGTGTTCCTGTGTTCAGTGTGTGTTTTATCTAGAGTACATTTAGTGATACAGTAATCATTTTCCTAAGAAAGGGAGCAGTGATAGCAGCAAACCAAAGAGGAAAGGGGTGAGAGTAACTAGAACTTAGGGAGGAAATTATAGCGAGACTTGAAGGGGTGCACATGTGTCTGCTCTCACTTCAGAGTATGGGACTGTCATTTATTTAATGTTTGTTGCTTTTGTATGTGTGCTTTTTCATGTGCGTATTAGTTTTATATTGATTGTTAATGCTTTTTATCTTTACTTAGGTAGGCAGGTAAGTTTAAACAGGCAATCATTTGGGGGTCTAGAATGGATTAAACTCATTTACATTATTTCTTATGGGGAAATTCGACTGATGAAAATCGCAACTTGACCAGCTTTCTGGAATGAATTAAGGTGTGTTCCAAGGTTCCACTGTACTTTGTTACCATTTATAATACTATTTAAATTGCTGTTTTCACTGGTCTCCCACAATGTTACTTGTAAACCATTATAATATCTGGCACATGGTTTGTCCATTTTGAGGGCATTACCACATAAAACAAAATAAAACATAAAATCTAAATAGAAATTTCTTTAAAATACTAATAAAGCCAAATTGATTTCAAATGAAAATTTAAAATAAAAACTAAAATTGAAAAAAAAATCAGAACTATAACACAGGTTATGACCCAATCGGGTCTCTTAAGCTGTTTTATCTTGTGACAGAATATCTTACTTCAGCTATGCTCAGTTTTGAATAAGTACTCTATGATTTACCTGCCTGCTACATAATCAAAAGCGCCTTTTCTCAATTTCAGTCAGTGTAGTTACTGTGTTTTGCCTTCGTGGGGCAGTATAGCTCTTGGCTGCTGGAGAAGAGACCAGCTGCCACCATCAACCTTGGTATCCTGACTGTCATGTGTGTAAATGCAGTAAGAGCCATTTCAGGGGCTCGGATGCATCAGCATTCCATTAGGAAAGTTCCAGAAAGACCCTACTCTGGGGATAAAATGCACTCTCGTATTCATAAGTCCTGGCACATGCCGGAATCTCACTCCGGTCTTCCAGAAAGTTCTCACAGAGGATCTCGCCACACGTCCCTAAGGAAAGTAGGTGGTCCCCCAGTGGCTTTTTCAGTAAGAATGCTCCATATGGTCTGTTTTCCGGGTTTTTACTCTCGGGTAACACACTCGCAAACACGCCACATACGGCGGCGGCTCTGACCCGTGAGGCGGACGCACTCCTCCCGGTGCCTGCTGCTCCAGGACTTCACCTTGCATGCCTCGCTGCAGTAGCTGACCTCCTGGCAGCGGCTGCAGGCTTTCAGGGTCACGCCCACGGAGCGGCCACACTGATAGCAATAGCTGAACAAGGGCTTCCTGTGGACCGCCACAAGGGGGCAGGTCAGTGCACACAAACGAGTAATACAAACCCACAGATGCCTTCAACACCTTATTAATGTATGACATTGAAAAAAATGTCCTCTTCTGGTCACTTTGGGTATTACACATTCCCACAAAAACCTGCAGCACTGGGGGGTTCCTTTATGAAGCTCAGTAAGGAGCCTCTTGTTTGCTCTCGGAACAACAAAAGGTACCAGGGTGTAACTAACCTCCGTGTCACACAACATCACCCAGATGGAGGTGTGATTACCTGATGTAGGTCTTTGCCTGGGCTCTTCTCCCCAGTCTGTTACAACACAGGAAACATTTGTTCACTGGCTGCATATTATTGTTTAGAATCACAGCAAGTGAAAATAAATGTGAAATGGAAAGAAGAAGAATATCAACTGGCCACTAGAGGGAGCACATGCATATTAAAGAATAAGGAGTATCTGAAATACATGGGGCTCGCCGCTGAAACGACTTCTCCTTGGGACACTCGGGAAGGTTTGGCCCCTGCTCCGATATACAGAAACTTCTGCACTGGACTGACACCTGTAGGGACATACAGAAGCTATAGCTTGAAAGGGAAGGAAATTAGTTTAGTTTGCACAGCTAACAGAACTAGTATGACTCCACCCTCCCTGGAGATAAAGAACTTGTAGAGCCATAATACCAGCCATACAAATATAGCCTGTCTGGACAGCCGGTGGAGCCAAAATGGCCCCCATAAAAGCAGGCTATAGGGCCAGGTAGAGCCAAAATGGCCCCCATAAAAGCAGGCTATAGGGCCAGGTAGAGCCAAAATGGTCCCCATAAAAGCAGGCTATAGGGCCAGGTAGAGCCAAAATGGCCCCCATAAAAGCAGACTATAGGGCCAGGTAGAGCCAAAATGGCCTCCAGTAAACACATACTGTAGAGCCAGATAGAGCCAATATGGCCACGTAGGTCCCGAAGCAGGAATGCGCTTATAGTTATGGGCTTATAGGCTAGAGACTCACTGCAGACACCCTGCCTCTGCTCCTCCTCCAGCCGCCGGCGCTCCAGCCGCACTGCTGTCTGCCTCATCACGTCACCCATCCGGTCTAGCAGGTGGCAGCGCGAGTTGTACAGCTTCCGCTCGGAGGGGGTCAGGGCATGGTACGGTGTGCAAGTGAGACGTCTGTCCTGCGGGGGCGAGGGCGATAGGGTGACTGACCGGGCCTTTGAACCTACTGAACACGTGAAGTAGCCCCGCCCACTCGGTCAGGGGGTACCTGCTGGTAGGAGTAGTGGGCATAATCCACAGCCGTGCCCATGGCGCTGCTCCTGCCCATGTTCACCTCCACGGGCATCAGGATGTCTGCTCCGGCCCTGACCAGCTTCTCCAGCTGAAGGGGAGGGAATGGTGGCCAGGTCAGGGAAGGGTCCGGCAGAGACACTCCATAAGCGGGGGGACAGGGACGACTTCTGACACACCAGCCCACTTCTATGCCGCTGTGGCCGCCCCGAGTCGTAGACGATGTTGGCGATGGCACACAAGGCGCTGCCCAGCCGTCGGGCCAGTGGTAGGTTGGGGTCCGCGCCCCCGGAGAGCAGCTCGTCCACAGCCTGAGGGGCGGAGCACAGGCACACATCAGATCCTCCAACTCCATTTAACAGGAAAACCACTGGACAGCTGTATGTCACTCACCAGGTCGTTGCCGCTGGCGATGGCCAATGAGAGGGGAGAGTGGCCGCTCCACAGGAGGTCAGTGTTGGCCCTGTGCGCAAGCAGGATGCGGACCACGTCTCGCGCGTGCTGAAACACACAGGGCAGCTCAACCAATCGTCTTCCAATAAATGTAACTGTCTCCATTGATTGAAATGCCCACATTTTAGTCCAGTTTTAGTCTTAATACTATCAGGCCAGAATTCCACTAGGGTGTGGTGTTCAGGAGCACCCCCTAGCTACGGACGGAGGAATGGCAGCCAGTCTCGTAACTTACAGCATGATCTGTCTCCCTCTGGCAAGCTATGTGCAGTGCTGTCCTCCCCCCTTCCTCGGGGGGGTCCCTGAGCAGGATGCAGCCCTGAGGTGAGGCTCCAGTGGATCTGGCCACGCTGCTTCTGGATCCAGAGTGCGACCCCGCGGCACTCCGAGGGGCAACAACAGCGGGGGAGGAGCCCGGTCGCCCAGCCACGTCGTCCAGCTCGAAGACCTCATCTCCGTCCTGAGCCCTAACGTCGTGGTCAGCAGCAGTGGCAACCAGCAGCTCCATGATCTGGGGCCCCTCGGGGCCCGGCAGGCCGGCCGCCACGTGCAGGGGGTACAGGCCTTTGCGCTGGAGAGCCAGGGTTAACACAAGATATGCTGTGCGTCAGTGCAGCTTAGCCCCAGCAGGTGGCGCAATGGTTAAGGGCCAAAAGATCAAGGGTCCAGGAAACTAAGGCAGCCTTCCTTTAAGCAAGGCAGCTGGACTGCCAAAGCTCGTCCATCTTAAAAATAACATTTAAAAAAGAATCCATATCATTTGCAGTATTTATTCTGGAGAAGAATTTAAGTACATGAACCAGAATATGAAATGGGGAACATTCTAGACACGAGCTGAGCTCTTTGATAACACCACTCAAGAAGTGGTCAGGTGACGGCTACCTTTAACAGACCAGCTGCCCTGATTGGCTGAACTTGGACACACGGGCGTTACGTTCACCAAAGCCACGGCGTGGCAGTTCAGGCACCTCAGGTGACAACGGGATGTCAGTGCGGGCCCCGCCCTCCAGGAGGCGCCGCACACCCTGCACGTGGCCAGCTTTGATGGCCAGGAACAGGGCGGGCACAGGGACCCTGCAGGCATTGGGGTCAGCCCCCCTGGCCAGTAGCAGTTCGATGGTGGCCCACAGTTCCCTGTGTCTGCTCGGGGAAGAGGCAGGGGGGACTGATTTTAGGATAATCTGATATTTAGCTGTGCTTTGGTCTGTCTTTTATTATTGTTTCACTATGATTGGCGGTTCAGTAACCATGGAATCCCCCCCCCCCCAACTCACTGCATCTTCATGTGGGCCATCCTCCACACAGTCTCCTCGGCATGGCCCAGGTTAGCATGGCTCAGCTCCTCTGCGGTCTTCTGGAAGGCCTCCTCTGTCACATGGACATGGAAGCTGGCCAGGGACCGCACAGACTCGAAATCGTAGTCATCTGTCTCACTCTCCCTCTCCGTCCCAGTGGCACGGCTCCAGGGTATAGACCCCACGGAGACGCAGCCATCCAGCACCTGGATGGAGCGGCCCAGCTGCCCACTGGACCTGCACAGGCCCACCGGTGTGGGACCGTGCTTCAGGTTCATCTGCTCGTGGACGGTGACCTCACCACTGGGCTCAGTGACATCACGGAGGTGAATATTGCCACTGCAGTCTACTCCGATATCGTGGTCGACCTGGTCACTGAGATTAATCACGTTGTTGGGTTTGATATTTCTGCCAGGGTCAACCTCACTTTCATGGTCATTACCGTGGTCAGTGTTGCTGTCAAAGTTGACCACATTATTACAGTTGATCTCGCTGCTAGGGTCGACCACATTATCGTGGTCAATGTTGCTGCCAAGGTCGACTGCATTATCTGGGTCAAGGTTGCTGCCAAGGTCAATCACATTTTCACGGTCGATCTTGCTGCCAGTGTCGACCGCATTATCGTGGTCGACCGCATTTTCACGGTAGACGTCACTGCCACGATCGACCGCATTATCACAGTCGATGTCACTAACAAGGCTGACTGCATTAACATGATCGATCTCATATCTACCAGTGCCTCCAAAGTCCTTTGTATGGTCCATTTCGCTATCGTGATCGATCTCGCTGCTGCCCCCAGTGGTTAGGACACGTTTCTCAGGTTCTGATTGGCTAATGGTGGCAGCCCCCATGATTATTCCCTCAAACGTGAAGGAGGAACCGTCACTGTCTGGGAAATCCTGCAGAAAAGGTAGGGGGGGGTGTCATTTCGTGAAGGAGTGATGGACATTAAGAACCCCCTGCCCCCCTGGAGGGATGCGGCCATACCTCCATCAGTGACGGAGAGGGTCCCCTGTTGGGGGGGCGCTCGGCTAGGGTCTCAGTCAGCGTGTGGGCGGGGTAGTAAAGCAGGAGGCACGCTGCCAGGGCTGACACCCCCTCGTCGCTCAGCTTGTTCACGTCGGCGCCGCTGTCCAGCAGCACATGGATGACATCACGGTGACAGTTCACCTGCAGGGGAGAGGCGTAACCCCATCTTGCTCCGTTGTCTCAGCCACGCCGTAAGGTCACATGATCGCACTGTCCCCTTACCGCGGCGGCGAGGACGGCCGTGTGACCGCGGGCGTCAGCCACGTCGGGGTGCACCGCGTCCCGCAGGGCCCCAGACACGCTCTGCAAGTCCCCCTGCGCCGCCCCCAGAATGAGACGTTCCGCACTCTCCTCCCGGGGCCCCTTGGTGCTGAATTGCTCCCGGGCCCCTGCCAGGACAGCGGCCACATCCCAGTCTAGGGCCACCGCTTCGAACCTATGCCAGTAGAGGGGGAGGGCAATGAGAGACCAGCCAGAATACCAGGGCTTAGCAATCCAGGCAGGTAACTGCTGTTGGACCTGCAGGGTTTGATCTAACTTTGGTTTGTTGCCTCTGATCCTCCTTGTGACTGTGGTCCTGTGGGCCCCCATGTCAGTTACCTGTGGTCCTACACGTGGTACTGCTGCACTCCTTGTGCCAGCTGCATGTGTCTGTAGTCCTCTGTGCCCCTACCACCTCCGTGTCTGTGGTCCTGTGCCTCGTTCCCGTGTCTGTGGTCCTGTGCGCCCCCCTGTGTCAGGTGACAGTCCTACCTGTGTCTGTGCACGTGCTCCTGAATCCTCCACTCGAGCGGCAGTGTGGGGTCATCATCCGGCTCCCCGCCCTGCCCCCCGAAGAAGAGGCGGTCCAGCTCGGCACGCAGGCACCTCAGCAGGGGTAGGTGGTCCGAGTCCACGGAGTAGCCCAGCAGCCCGGGGGGCAAGACAAAGCGAGCGTCCCCCAGCATCTGGCCGGATGGGAGGGCAGGGTCTGCACTGGGGCGCTCTCTGCCCCCCTGCCTGGGCACTGCCCCCCCTCCGAGCAGAGCCACATGCTCTGGAAAGTCACTCAGCGTGACTCCCCCCGGAAGGTGCTGGCACAGCCTGAGCAGCCTGTCCCGGTGCCACAGCCCCACGTCCTGCCGGCCGTCTGGGTAGGTGGTCACACCCGGGCCGAACCGCTGGCCGCTGTGATACAGGCCCTGCGAAGTGGGGGGGGGGGCAGGTCAGCGCGGTACTGACACACCGCCGTCATCAACAAGCCCACCCTCCAATCTACCTGGAATACGGTGCCGTCTGGGAATTCCTGGATGCCGTAGCCTTCCCTCTGGTTCAGGTAGAACTTCCCTACGAACCTGGACCCCCCCGGCCAGGAGAACACGCCTTCCCCATGCCGGCAGTCCCTGTAGAACGAGCCCTCGTAGACCTCGAGTTTAAGAAAGAAAAAAAAAAAAGAGAGAGAGAGAAAAAAATCCATGTTAATTAACAAAAACACACATTCTAAACATCAACTAGCTCTTCAACCTTCTGCCAAAGCTCCCTGCTGACTGCATGCACGTAAAAACAGCACAGCCCTGTTTGACTCCATTTTGCACTCACTTTTACCACATACTTGGAAGCATTCAAATCAGATGAATCCTTGACGTTAAAATGGCTTGTTAATGTCATTAAGTCGGATAGCAGATTAACATACTTGTTTGGTTATACGTGTAAATCTTCCCTTAAACAAAGCATACTGTGGACACCCCCCTCGCCCAGGACAGCGACGGGGAGGGATGCACAGCAACGGGGAGAGATGCACAGCGACAGGTGTGCAAGATCTTCAGCGGTCCAGGCCTCTGAGGCCTGCGCATGCGCAGTCCCGGCATTACGTCTCCTATTTCTGTGGTTTTGATTTTTTTTTTTTTAGTTTTAAGACATCTAGCGTGCTTGTTAGTGTCATATAGCTCCATTATTCTCCAGCCCGACGGTCACTATTAACAACGGAGTTACGACTGGATAACAGTAATTTAACCCACCTCCAGGGGGTAACTTTTTCATAAAATCTTAATTCCAGCGTAGAAGAAAGCTCACACCAAGGAAGAAAATGACAGGTTGCTATCGTCGTTTTCACATCATTCGTGTATGTAGGCCTATATAAACACGCAAAACATTTAATGCATGTAATATAGGTTTACCGTATATTATATAAAAGGCATAAACGTGTCCATAGTTGCACACACCTCTCCGTTGGGCCAGGTGAAGACCCCGATGCCTTGTTTCAGTCCTTCCACAAACTGTCCCTCGTACCTACAGCCGTCCGGCCACACCTGAACCCCGTCTTCCCGTCCTGCAGGCTCCGTCTGGCTGGCGGATCCCCCCGCCGACTCTGGCATCCTGAACTGGCTTACGGACCCTAAGAAGCGACGCGTCGGATGGGACAGTCCCAAGCGCCGACAAAACACGGCAAAAGCGTGATGGGAGTGACGAACCAATAGCAATCGAATGAGGCTCAGCTGAAATTCGGAGGTGCCGGCAGCCCGGAGCTGCAGATTCGCTGGGCAAAGTTTGGTGCGTCGGTAACCCGGGACGCGGACTCTGACGCGCGCTCCCGACGGGGGGGGGGCTGTTGCTGGGGGCGTTTTACTGCCTATTCTTACTTATCCTCGATCTACGGGGTCGAAAATAAATGCTATAATCTTACAAACACGCCAAATCCGCCAGTAAAGTTTGTAAATGGCTGTCAGTGGTCTTTGTTGATGTTCCTCCAAAATAAATGTTGGTAGTTTGAACGCAAACAATCACAAATGTAGTCGCTTCCCGTTAAAACACATTCGTTTAGTGTGAAAACGTATATGTAGGGCTACTTGTTACTTTGTATTTTGCTAACGTTTTGTCGAATACAGTGTGGCAATAATTAGATTTTCTTACAAAACAAACCGCTCAGGAACAAACTAGGTAGCAATCGATAAAAATATACTAATAAACCAAGTCAATGCATGCAATTATTTAACATACATCAACGTATTTTACAACAGAAACAATGTAACTTAACGTTAATCCTTTCTTTTAAAAATGAATAAAAAGACGGCGAAGAACTCCGCTCTAACTGGGCTGCTGTGGATGTGCTGGCTCGTCACAAGAGGGCACCAGAGCGAAGGGAAAACGGGCGTCCCATTTTATTAGTTCGTATAATACTGCATTGCCAAAAGTAATGGGACACCTGCCTTTACACACACATGAACTTTAATGGCATCCCATTCTTAATACATAGGCTTTAATATGTTGTTGACCCATCCTTTGCAGCTACAACTCTTCTGGGAAAGCTGTCTACAAGGTTTAGGAATGCGTTTATGGGAATTTTGACCATTCTTCCAGAAGAGCATTTGTGTGGTCAGGCACTGATGTTGGACGAGAAGACCTGGCTCGCAGTCTCCGCTCTAATTCATCCCAGAGGTGTTCTATCGGGTTGAGGTCAGGGTTCTGTGCAGGCCAGTCAAGTTTCTCCACACCAGACTCAGTCATCCATGTACTTATGGACCTTGCTTTGTGCACTGATGAGCAGTCATGTTGGAACAGGAAGGGGCCATCCACAAACTGTTCCCACAAAGTTAGGAGCATGAAACTGTCCAAAATGGCTTTGAATGCTGCAACATTAAGAGTTCCTTTCACTGGAACTAAGGGGTTGGGCTTAAAAACAACCCCACACCATAATCCCCCCAACACCAAACTTCACACTTGGCACAATGTAGTCAGGCAAGTACCGTTCTCTTGGCAAACGCTATCAGATTGCCAGACAGAGAAGCATGATTTGTCACTCCAGAGAACACGTCTCCACTGCTCTAGGGTCCAGTGGCAGCGTGCTTTACACCACTGCATCCGACACTTTGCACTGCACTTGGTGATATAAGGCTTGGATGCCGTTGCTCGGCCATGGAAACCCATTCCATGAAGTTCTCTATGCACTGTTCTTGAGTTAATCTGAAGACCACACAAAGTTTGGAGGTCTGTAGCTATTGACACTGCAGACAGTTGGTGACTTCTGCACACTGTGCGCCTCAGCATGCATTGTCCCCACTCTGTGATTTTACATAGCCTACCACTTCATGGCTGAGTTGCTGTTGTTCCCAATTGCTTCCACTTTGTTATAATACCAGTAACAGTTCACTGTGAAATATTTAGTAGCGAGGAAATTTCACAAATGGACTTATTACACAGGTGGCATCCTATCATGGTACCACGCTTCAATTCACTGAGCTCCTGAGAGCGACCCATTCTTTTGCAAATGTTTGTAGAAGCAGTCTGCATGCCTAGGTGCTTGATTTTATACACCTGTGGCTATGGAAGTGATTGGAAGACCTGAATTCAATCTTTTAGAGGGGTATCCCAATACTTTTGGTAATATAGTGTTTGTACATTTACTTATTTAGCAGCCGCTTTTGTCCGAAGCGACTCAGAAGTGAAGCACATAGCACATTACAAACATACAGATGTCAAGGACTCAACTCGGCAAAATTCAAAATTGGGGTTAAATTCGTTCCAGTGATGATGGATTTCTGAGCCAACACTGATTTTCGATCTTCGTAAAATATTTGATTTACGTAAACTTATATTGTCAATGTGGCAACTTGACATAAGAATTTTAAATATTTTCTCTTGACAATTTTTTATTAAATAAATGCATATTAAAATAAGTTTGTGAAGCATGTTAGAAACCACAAGAGGCATAGGGACCGGACAGACAAAGTGGGCAACTCCCTGGGTCCCCCGAGGCGGCTGATTACATCATACACTGAAGCGACAAATCTGCTTTATTTAGGTATTCTGTTTTTCACAGTAAAGTGAAAATAAATGAATTGCGTTTATTGAATTTTCTTTGTTAATATTATTAAATCTGACCTCACACTAAATAATTGGTCATGAATGTTACCGTGTCGGGTGGATGCATCAGAGGGCCCTGTGGAGTTTCTTCGCCTACACTGTCAAAAAAAAGAGCACTTATCTGTCCCTTTGCCTGTCACTGGGACTGTACCCTCAAGGGTCTGCCAATTGTACCCTAGCTGCAGGTAAAATGTACCTTTCAAGCTACAGAAATGGACTCCCCAAGGTACAAATAACATTGATGTACAATCAATGGTACAGAAATGTTCCTCGAGTCCATTTCTGTACCTGTAGGTACAAATTGTTACCCTTTATTCCTGACAGTATAGGACCCCCAGGGTCCCTAGAATCGCCTCCAGAGACCACAAACCGAGGGGCTAGAATATACTTTTCTTATAGAGAAAGCCCTGTGTTTAAGCGTTTGGGCGCGTGGGTGGACTGTCTGCCACTAGTCCACTAGATGGCAGTAGACGATAGCTCATTTCAAAGGTAACGCGATAGTGGCATTTCCTCGGCACCGAATAAAACGAGAGGACCTGTCTTATTATCGTTATATTATACAGTGATTAAGGGTCCGTGGATGAGCTGTGAGCCAGAGCATCCAGAGAGAGAGGAACAGGGGCCCTACTGAGTCTGCCTTTTAAAGCATAGACTTAGAGTGCTAGTTTACATATGTATGTGTAATGGCAAGGTGGAGCAGAACCTACAACCCCCCCCCCCCCCTGCATTATACACACTAAACCCACATCTGCGTTTTCAGTTTACACAAGGAGAATGATCTCAGTGGCTGCGCTTAACTATATCGGTCAGCAGAGTGATGTAACTCGCTGCAATGCAGCAAAACTCACATCGCAGCCTTACATTTTTAAATGTTTTAGTTTTCGTGCCTTTTTTTACAGTCGGACCACACATTTCAGCGAAAACAAACAATTAAATAAATCAGGAGCCAGCTTTTTCATTAATTATGTCAACCGGCATGTGAATTGCATATAAAAATGAATGCCCAGTTTGGTTTTTTATTCTGGGTATCTAATTTTCCATTTGCTTTACAAGACAATCGGAGTTAGGAACCCAACACTTTATCTGGTACACTGGCTACAGTCCAGTGCTGATGCAAACCTGCGATTGCGCATTATTTTATATATATAATGTATACGTTGATTGTCTTGATTATCCTTGTTTGTCCTGCACGACACCCCAAAGTAAATTTCTCATACAATAACTAAGCACTCGGCAATAAATAATTGATTCGGATTCTGATTGCGATAAGCTGTAGGGGCGCAAGCCGACACGAAGGACATCAAACGATCTTTCCCTCCGTCAGCGGCCTTATACACATTCACGCTGTGGCCTCACTTCACCAGGCACGCTGAACTTCATGCTCCTTCTATGGCAGAATCAACACCCAATCAGATGCTTGGTAAAGCATCATGTGACCTGCACTGTGTAAAGCAGTCAGTGTTTTTGGGGAGGGCATATTTTGTTTTTATTTATAGCAAAGAGAGGCAGTCCAGATTACCCAGTCTTAAAGTTTATGTCCTAAAGTATTTCTTTACGCATCCAACAGCATTGCCCTCTATGTCACCTGGTGAATTTCTGACTTTGGCACCCAGATGGCTAAACTATTCTGCCCCCTGCTGGTCTAGCAGCAGTTGGAATATGGGTGGGTTACCAGGAAGACGGTTTACTCATCAGCACGACACTGAGTCAGAGTAACATCAAACCGGTCACACCAGAAGCAGATGAAATCATCGTGAGGCACTGAGAGGATTTCTGCATTGCATGCTTAATAACAGATCTTCAGATTGCCTCATTCCCCCTCCCCACGCTTGGTCTGCCCTTTCAGACAGCTCATCTGCTTCAGAGGCACGAGATCAAACCTGGATCAAATGTCTCGTGACACGTTTATAACTGCCCCACATATCTAGCAAAACGATGGCTCTTTCTTGAGAGACCCCCTGCTAGGGGACCAGTAGCCCCACTGCAGAAACTAGCAGCGATGTCGGACTGTGAATCTATTTGTACTTGGGTCTGGCAAGATTTATAATGAATGAATGGGGCAGGCATTCGCAGTTATGCTGATAAAAGTAAACAAAAAGCAAACAGAAAGCCCTAATTTTAAAGCTCTGTAGAGTGAGACCCTGTGAAGGGGACACACCTCATACTCCCTAACTCCAAATGCTCTCAGCTGACCCACTTAATCTCCATTGAGGATGGAAGCCAATCCAGGGTCAGCCAGGATTTATCACCCGAGGTGCTTTTTGGCTCACACCCAGCATCAGCGGATCTACCGAGGTTTCGAAGGGGCTTTTTTGTTGCCTGCTGTCAGATAGCCTCTATTTAACCCAATGACGCGATTGCGTGCCTCACCTCTGAAGCTCCTTGTCAGTCTCCCCGGGCCATTGGCGTTTACACATAACCCCAAGACCTGCACTCGCCCTTACTGACTGTGGCTGGAGGCTGCAGTTGTATCTGTCTACAGCTGTTTAATCAATTTGTTTGCGGAGAAGATACGGAAAATACTACTGCACTTTAAGGATTATAATTGCGTCAAAAAACAAAAAATCACGGGTCATTCTGTATCTTGGGCGGAGTCTTTGTTTGACGTGTCATTTTAATAGACCAATGAGGGTCTTCTCGGGTGACTATCAACCAATCAGTGCCGAAATGAAAAAAATCAAACACCGTCCCCGCGGATAATTAAGGCTTAAAATAAATACATTTTATATTTATTGATCGAATCGAAAATACAACATGTTGATATGGAGCCCCTGAAGGGACTTGTGCAAAAAAAAATGTTCTTAGTTTCGCGTCCGCACGATTTTGCTTTTTATTTTATCCCTTCAGGGCTCCGTATATTAATTGCCATTCCATCGTTACAAAAAGATAATTTGAAACTGAAATAAACTGGATGATGTCGCCTAAACAGTAACATTAGGTTAGGCTGCTAACTAACTTCGTAAAAAAAAATAATTCGTCAATTTTTATGCCGGCTACTTTTCAGATTTATTATGAACAGATCTTTTAAATTTTTAGATAGTGAGAAAAAAATAAACATGCACAACTGAAAGCTTCCCATTTGAGAAAATGCTTTGCGAAGCACATTAAGCGCCGAAGTTAGGAATCTTTCTGATGCGAGTGGGACGGGACATGAAACGGGACAATAAGGACTTCAGAAACATTATAGCGAGTCCTGGCCGCGAAGTTTCTGGAAACGCGGCCGCACAGCTGACGTCTGATTGCTTTTCTAATTACCGCTAATGGCGGAGAAGCCGCACCTGCCACCTGGAGGGAAAGATTATCGTGGCTGTGGATGATGCGGACAGACGCGCACGCACGTACGTACACACACGCACACACTTCTCATGCGGTCTGCAGCGCGGTGATGAAAACACCAAGACGTGTATGAATTTATTAAAAAGAAAAACAAACATACATAACTGTAGCTATAATAACTAGCTTAAAGGGAAACTCCATGAAGCAGAATTATAAATGCAGGAGGTTTTAAATGTCCAGTTTAAGACAGTCACGACGGCTCAGCTCCTCCCATTTCCTGATTTGCTTTCACGGCCAGGTGCTGCCCCGTTCAGGACCCCCCCTCTGCTTGTCCTATGGCGTTGCCACACCATACAGCGGAGAGACACAAGGATATTAAATGTGCAGCGATATAAAACGAGATTAGCAGATATTAAGCCCCAGCTCTCAGAATGAAGTCATCCTTCTGTAGGAGGAGCTTGTCCATGTCCGCTTCCGCCTTGTAGAAAAACTCCATGCTGCGCTGCAGGTCCTGCAGCTCCTGGATCCTGGCAGCGAGCTGCCCGGCGACCGCAGCCGACTCGCAGGGCCGGTGGACCACGGTATGGGTGATGTTCAGCGGCGGCTCCAGGCTGAGGAGCCCCGGGGCGCCGGGCTGGGCGGGGATCTCGCGGATGGTCCGCCGGAGGTGCTCGGAGTATTTCTGGATCAGTACTGGGAGACCAGAGCGGTAGGAGACGGCGAGCGAGAGGGCGGAGCCCTGCTGGGCGGCACGCAGACGCACCAAGTGCACGCGCATGTGGAGGTGTAGGGCGGCGCCGTTGAGCCACTGCTTGACTGAGGGCGACAGCGGGTAACCCTCGGACGTCATGTCGTCATAGCGATCGGCCAGCTCGCGGGTCAGCAGGCGCTCGCAGCGCTCCGTCAGCTCCCGCATGCGGCCCGAGTCGCCCGCCACCCGCGGCACCAGCTTCAGGTACTCGCTGGCGATAGGGCCCACTTCTGACGTGTGGTCGGCACCAAAGATGCGCCGGATTGGGTCCTCCGCCACGGCTCCGCCCCCCGCCGCCTGCAGCGCTAGCGCCTCAAACAGCAGCGCCAGCGCCAGTGCCACCACTCCCACCCCCCCGGACCGCACGCGGCCGCCCTCCCCGAATGTAGAAGCCAGGTCGTGCCGGAATGCTGATACCTGTGGGGTGGTGAGCGCGGCCTCCAGGGAGGCGTAGTGCTGGTTGAGGGCAGTAGCAGAGTCCAGCGACAGGTAGGTGGCGAGCGTGGGGTCCAGGGTGACGTCTGGGAGCACGCTGGCGTTCCTGGCCACTGCGAACAGCTCGCCCACCACCCCCGGGGACGGATTGCAGGCGATGTTCCCCATGATGTAATCCTGGCTGAGTGCTGTCTGGGGTCTTCCTCCTTCTGCTGACAGTCTTTGCTCACTGTCCCCTCCCCCCACTTTCGTTTATCTCCCTTCTATCCGGTTCCGTCACGTCTCCCCTCTGTCGAACATGGTCCGCTCGTTATGTTCTCGGCGCCCCTTTGCGTCCTCTAAACCGCGGGGGACCCGTGATCCGGCGCTGTTCTGGGCTGCAGGGCACTGGACCCTGCTGGGTAAATATTTGCGTGGGTCTGAGCACATGGTGCAATCAACTGCCGGACAAACAGAGAGGGAGAGAAAGCTCTGGAAAGTGGGGTCATTGTCCTCTGTGACCCATCCCATTACACACACTCCTTCTGTATCTGTCCTACTTGATCTGTTTTTTTGGAGTCACTTGATCGAGGGGGTGGATTGTAAGCCCTCCCCCCCGGGGTAAGAAGATGCTGTGTGAACTGCTCGCACTTGGTACAGAACTGGTTCCGGAGAGCTTCCGTTAGACGAGCAGGATTGATCTAGAACCTTTCACCTGATCTGACTTTTAGTGAGTCAACAATAAAAAGGCTGATTTGTCACTCTGTAATGTATCTGCTCTTGGCACAGTTGCAGTGGCAGTATTTTCCAGTGCGCTCCTCAGGATGCAACCTGATACCCTCCCGGAAACCGCGAGGAATCTACAGCTGCACCTGCTTTCAGGCCCCCCAGCATGTCGGAATGTGCTGCCCAGCCTGGGTCTCCATGTGTGCGGTTGTAAGAATCTCAGTCTCCTGTGTGGGTGTGTTTACACACGCGTGTGCCTCCCCCGTCCTCCTAACGCTCACCTGCAAAGTGAGCGCAAACGTCTCTAATCAAAATTCTGCCCCCGTCTGTACTTTATGGACGGCTGTGATCCCGTCTCCCTGTATTCCCGGGCACGCTAGCACATCCTGTGCGGGGAGAGCAGTGAATTCGGCACCTGTTTTATTTGTTTTATGGTTTAATACGGTTTAAGACGGACGTTTACTGTGTATCATCTGTCAGACGAGCTGATTTCACTTCGGAGCAATCCGTCTTCTTCTAGCGAGGGAGGTACTGATCGCGAACACTCTCCTCCATCATGCTTAATAACGTTTTCATTTATTCATGACAGAGGAGGAAATGGGCTCTGAACTTCCATAGGTGAGGTAAACACAGCTGAGGTTGACCCCCTCCTCCCCCCGCCAGCATACCACCAGAAC
>JAODJU010000081.1:19017071-19032071 GCA_026776725.1 Gnathonemus echidnorhynchus
TGGGTTTCCCTGCTGAGACTGCTGCCCCCGCGACCCGACCTCGGATAAGCGGAAGTAAATGGATGGATGGATGGATAATAATAATAATAATAATAAATTGTCTTTCCTAATTAGAGATGACCATGAGAGCATAATGTAGAGTTCATAAACATAAAATATAATGTCCATGTGCCCCCCCACCCCTCCCCCCACCTATTTCTCAGGTCACAAGCTGCTACTGCACTGTATTATAATCCATTGTGTGAAATGCTGCTCACCCAAAATTTCTGATTCCCCCCCAGCCTGAGCAGTCTGGATCCAGGCCTGGTATCAGACATCATAGTCTTTCATATTCAACTGTGTTTTCACTGTTTTTTCATATTCAACTGTGGCTCAAAGTCTCTAAGCCCTTCAGATGCTGACTGAAAGTTACTAAATAATGCCAAATAATGTCTGTCAATGTGTATGTGAGCAGAGTTTACTTGAAAGTTTATTGAAAGTGAAGAATAGTACATTGAATCAGGCATGTAACAAGTGAAATCACTTGCAGACATCAAATACTGTCACCCTGAAGTGAGTTTTCACTGCCACAAAGTATTTAATGAGTTAATACCAGCCGAAAGCCAAATGAAGTTCTAAAGCTGAGCCTCGGTAAATAAGTCCCCCTACAGGTGTGATCGTGTCATTACAATCAGTTCCACAGCATTTAAGGTGAACCAGGAAATCCGAATAAGGAGCTGCGAATGAGAGGTCAACTTCAGGCCGTAGTTCCTAAGAAAACTTTACCAAAAGCTGCAATACGACTGTAAGAATGACACTGATCCACCACCAGCACGGACCCCCACCTTCTCAGGACAGGAAGTCAGTCCAGACCAGGTCAAGGAGTCAACTACAGCCTCGTCTTAGGAACCCACACCTGTTGGATTTCCTGTTACTTTAACAATACATACCTACATCCGCAAATCTTAACTTATCAGAATCTTTCTATTGGCCAAGTACAGAGAAGTACAAAGAATTTCTTTTGGTGCGGGTGGTTTCATCACATAAATAAAACACACATGCAAATGAACATCTAAAAGTAAAAGCACAAGGAGTTTTTGTACAGGAGATGTGCAATGCTGAGTCAAGCATGTGGACAATATAAATAAAGAAATAAATAAATGGATAATGGATAGATGTAATGTGCAAAAGGGCTTAGGTACAGTGCAGATGAGATGAGATCGTTTTTTATTTATGACTAACTTCCTGGTCAAAACATTGTGTATAATGTAATTCTGTCATACTGTTGATAGTATATAACTAACCCCTGCCTAGATCCCTGATACAAAGTTGGAGGCAGAATTCCATGCTATGTATTAAAGTGTTATACACACACCAGCCACCGAGACAGAATAATTCCAGTATACTGCTGCCACACAGTGGACACAAAGGGGACTACAGTCAGTTCACTGACCCAGAATAGTGGCTTTGTGCTGCTTTTTCTTAAGTCTCAACACAGTAAAATTTATACAAACCACCTGTATTTGGTTGTCCTTGTAATGTTTGGTTAATTGCTACTTAAAAGTTTTATCTAGGCTAATCTGTATAAAGCTCTGGAAAAAATTAGAGATCACTCAATGTTTTTTTAAAATCTGCATTTGTAAATCCTGGCTTTATCCTGGTTCTGCTGGCAGAAGGTTACACTGCACAGGAAGTTTCTAAAGCCTCGTTTCCCCCAGCGGTGCCGGTGCTGTACTTTTCCCCACGTTTCCACCACAAAGAAACGACTCCAGCACGGAACCACAGAAAAGGTGGCACTCTAATGTCAGCGAAGGTGGGACGGGCTAAGGTGTCCAAACCTCCTGTATACCCGGAAAATCCAATTCATAACCGATATAGTCTAATAACGGCGGTGCTGGCAGTGAAACAACTTGACAGCTTATTAGTGGAATAAGGTTACATCGTTTTTTGATTCTGAGAAAAATGAAAGAATATATATTTATATATTTCGTTCTTTATGTGGGAAAGATAGAATAGATCATAATATGCGAGTTACCTTTATGAGGGTAACAAAATTATTAAGATCATTTGAAGGATTGTACAGGTGCAACATCTAGACATTTATACTGACAAAAAGGTAAACACTTAGAGAAGACACACAACAGGCTTCTCTCTCTGAGATACTGTGTGAGGAAGGAGGGGGTGCATGTTGGAGTCTTAAAACACCAGCACTCTGTGTTTCACTCCTGTCAGTTCATAAGTGTGCATCCCCACCCCCACCCCCACCCCCTAGACTAGGGGTACCAGCTTCCTGTAGTCTGGATCTTAAATCAAGGCCCAGGTTGTTATTCCCAGGGTGTAAATCTCTCAGCCATACGAGTTGGAATGATGGACTTAGAATAATTAGCAGTTTGTTCAAATTCCTGTCATTGTCCCTTGTAATGATAATACCCTACTGCTGGTGGCTCCACAGTGAATGAAGTCCATCTTCCACAAGTAAGTTACTCACATCCCTGTTTCTCTGTCTCCTAGTTACTAGAAACACCATCTTATCAGTGTTAGTGCCCAGAGCAGAATTCATACGTGTGTCTGTTCACACACACACACACACACACACACACACACACAGGTTTGTGATTATATCTTTGTGGGGACTCTCCATTCATTTCAGCTCTAATCCCAACATGATGCCTTTGGACATGACCAAACAAAATACAAGGCTTTTGGTGGTTTTACTTTTTTAATTGCATTCACAGATCTTTGTGGGGATCTCAAAATGGTCCCCACATCAAAAAACAGGTTTTTAGTTCACTGTGGGGACATTTGGTTCCCCGCAATGTAACATAAACCTAATACACACACACAAACACATAGGTTTGTAATTATATCTTTGTGGGGACTCTCCGTTCATTTATATGGGGAAAACTCTAATCACAATATGACACCCTTAACCCCTACCCAGCCCTAACCCTAACCATAAGTAACCAAAGAAAATACGAGATGTTTGACATTTTTAGTTTTTTGACTGTAGTCACAGATCTTTGTGGTGACATGAAAAGTGGTCCCCATAATGTCAAAATAACAGGTTTTTATTGCATTGTGGGGGACGACTGACAGCGCATTTGGATACAATGCAAGTCCTGGTGTTTGTACTGCTCATGCTGCAGTTACTCATTCCGACACAATAAAGTAGAATCTGCAGTATCTGCCCCCCCCCTCCAGGATAGGGGTGAACCTGGATCACGGGGCAGGATCTCTGTCCTCCTACAGCATCTCTGACACAGTGACCCTCCTGCACAGGGCCCAGACCACTTTCACAGACCCCCTCTATCCTGGATTTGATCTTTATTACAGTTCATCCAAACTGTGCTAACTGGGTTAATGGGCTGTTAAATGTCCCCCCCCCCCAAACACACACCCCAAAAAACAAACAATTAAATAAGTAATACTAGAAAACATGACTACTGGCTGTGAAGTGTTTGCTTGTGTTGAGTATCAGGGTACAGATCAAACCACAGAGTGTCCTCCAGCACTGGGGACACCCTGGATGGGATGCCAGTCCATCCCAGAGCAGCCACTAACACATCATCACACACTGGGGACAATTTACAGGCACCAGTTCACCTGGAGGACACCCATACAGACACCAGTTCACCTGGAGGACACCCATACAGACACCAGTTCACCTGGAGGACACCCATACAGACACGGGCAGAGCATGGCTGCACACACAGAGCCTGGGGTGGGAGTCGAACCCACAACCCTGGGGGTGTGAAGCCACTGTGCGGCCAATTGAAACACCACATCATCATATTTACCCATCATCATCATTCCCTCAGGTACAGAGCCCCAACCACATTCACTGAGACCCTCTATCCTGCATTATCATTACAGAATTACGCTGCACACAGGCTCCCAATATTGCACAGCATGAAATATGTTAGATTAATAAATTATAGCAGTAATACACTAATAGGATCTTCAGTTAAACTGAGTGAGACAGAATGAAGCACTAAGTAATCGGCTGTCGTCAGATTACAGCACAAGGCAATGAGGAAACACATCTCTTAAAATCTTTAAGTAAAACGCGGACAAAATGATCACAATAAATAAATGGTCCAAATACAACTTTAAGGGCAATTTTTCTCTCCAGGAATGTGAAACGCTCACAGATACTCAGAGTTAGGTTACAGTCACTTTATGAAAAAATTACTGGAAGTAATCGCATTACCCTAATGTACTAATTCACATCAATCCACATTGTGTTGTCATGGAGATTAAGGGGTTCCAGCACCTATTATCATGCCGGATGAGTTCCATCTGGTCACCATGCCAGTGCCGCCGCATCACCAGGACTTCCACCCGTGTCTTTGTGAGCTCACTTCCTGCCCAGCTCCCTGGCCCTCTCTGTAGCCGCCTCCACGGCCCCCATCACCGCAGCCCGGAGTCCCCCCAGCTCCAGGGCGTGCAGCCCATAGATGGTGGTGCCCCCTGGTGTGCAGACATCAGAGCGCAGCTGGGCCGGGTGCCTTCCGGAGTCCCTCAGAAGCCGGCCGGCTCCCTGCGGACAGGAGGACATGCAGGAGAGGTGAGGGTTATGCTGCGTCCGAGGGAAATAATTCAGGGTCTGGGAGCGGGAGGGGGCGTGTCTCACATGGAGCCGTCCAATTGCATTGCTCCTGCCTCCTTCCCTAGAATGACTGACACTATGTCCATCCTCTCACCTCACCAGTCCCTTACCTTCTTCCTGTCTGTCTGCCTCTCAGGCATCACGGCGTCTACACAGGACTACTCAGTCCACACTGCTGTTCTTAAGGAGGTTATGAGGGTCACCACTCATTGAATTGTTTCTATTTAACTGATTCAGGATCAGCCAGACATCATCCCTTAGTCACCTAAACTAAAAATGATGACGCTTACCCACAATGATCCTATCCTAAAGGTATGTGCTTATACTAGTGATGGTAAAGTTGAAACAGGGTTTAGAAACATTTCAAAACACTTGTGATACTTCTGTATTGGAACGTTTTGCAAATCTGTATCAGAATGACATTCATAATGTTATACTGTTTCTTAAATGCTTCAATTGTGATTCATTCAGTCTCAGTCCAAGCAGAGGTGGACAGATTATGGTTCTTAATAAAAATAACTGACATTGTTACAGAAGACCACTGCACAAGCATTCGACCTACAAATGCCTACAACTCTCTCTCTCACACACACACACACACACACAGTCCCCAATTTACGAACGAGATCTGTACCCAAAGTCTGTCTTTAACTCAAAGTTGTAGGTAAATCGAAAAAATAAATGCAGTACATAATAATAATGTTCTTGTTGTTATACAATAAAAATAAAAGTAAATAGGGTATTGTGCTGTACTTCGAGCCATCGAACAGCTGAAGCCGTGCAATGATTTCAGTAGAGTCACAAAGTACAGCATCTGTTCATTATTATGAACCATTGTATTTACCCTGAATTTTTAACATAACAGCCTTTATGGCAGTCCGTTCGGAAGTACTTAATAGTGGCAATTATGTAGGAGTTTAACACCTAGCTAACCTAGGTATGCTTCAGCAGACTGTAACAAGATGCAGAGAATAATTATGTCTCATTCTGTACGAAAGGTGATGCTGCCCTCTCGTGTTTTCAAGTTTAAAAAGCTCACATTCATCCATTTCCGCCAAGTTAAGTACAGGTAGTCTCCAGTTGCTCCCTAAGTCTGTCTTTAAGTCAAATTTGTGGGTGAGTGAGGAAAAATAATAATGCAGTACATAAAAAAGGATCATTTATATAGTTACTGTACTTAACTTCGAGTTGACAAGCTGCTGTAACCGTCTAATGTTTTAATGAACATCACAAAGTAGTGAGTGCGTCTGTTATTACAAATCACTGCACTTAACCTGAATTTTTTAATATAATAGGCTTCATGACAGTCTGTTCATAAGTATGAGTTGTTCATAAAATCGGACGTTCTTAACCCGGGGACTGCCTGTTGTGTGTGTGTGTGTGTTTATTGTATATTATTTATATTATATACAAGTGTTCACTGAACATACCTTTACTAATATCACACGCATTCTTGCACGTCTCCATGTCCACGGGGCACTATATGGCCACTAGATCCACTGTGAAACGATGTTTCAAATTTTCCAAAAGACTGAAACTTTTTTCCCGAATCAATTTTTCCAATTGTTTCGATCTCTCAGAAGCCCCACTTACTATCACTAATTTACATAGCCAATTAGAAGCAGCACATATTTTTTTGAATATATAAAAATAAGGCAAACTGATAGAGAAAGGCTGATATCACAGCTACGAGAGAGACGCACACAGGCACGCAGAGAGAACTAACCAGGACGGTCTGTGCTGCGATGCGCTGGGCATGAGAGAGACGCACACAGGCACGCAGAGAGAACTAACCAGGACGGTCTGTGCTGCGATGCGCTGGGCATGAGAGAGACGCACACAGGCACGCAGAGAGAACTAACCAGGACGGTCTGTGCTGCGATGCGCTGGGCCAGCGCGCTGGGCATCCCCATCTTCACCCCGCCGTCAGCGAGCGCCTCTGCAAACAGGTACACCTGGGGGCACCAGTCCGGTCACTCAGAGGCGGCGAGTATTACGATCTGCCGGACCATCGGCCACGAGCAGCCCCCCCGGGACTCACAAAGGCCACGCCGCTGCCGCTCAGCCCGGTGTGGGCGTCGATCCAGGATTCGGGCCCCTCCTCCACCAGGCCGCAGGGCCCCAGCAGCGTCTTCAGCAGCGCTCCCTCATCGGGCCCCGCCCTGGAGCCCCGCGAGAAGAGTAAGGCCCCTTCCTGGACCATGCAGGGGAGGTTGGGCATAAGGCGAAGGACAACAGACTCGGGAGGGAGGAGCTGGCCAGAAAGGGGGGGGGATCACAATTCAGTACCAGTGTTTAAACCTACATTCCTCATCCAGCAGAAAAGTCAGAAAAGATGCTCCTCACTTCCTCCAGTGTTGCTATGGTTACGCCCGCAGCCACAGAGACAACAACGTGCTCGTGGGTAACGTGAGGGGCGACCTCACGCAGGATCGCCGGGACCAGGTGGGGCTTCACAGCCAGGAAGATGAGGCGCGAGGCGGCTACTGCCTCCGTGTTAGAGTGGGTCACGGCTGCACCCAGCTCCTGGGAGGGAAAGGCAATAAGGGGGCCCGGGCTGAAGGAGATGCAAAGTAATCATTACTGTAACTATAATTATTATTATTATTATTACAATCATCCTTCACATGCTAAATCAGAGGTGGCTGCTCCATAGAGGCAGAGATTGTAGTACCGCCTCGATTTCTGAGATCAAATTATGAAACGTCATTAACTGTGAAATAACTAATAAAATGTATTTTCATTTAAGAAAAGATTTTCTCTCTTCTTTTGAAAATTTCACTTTTGTAATATTGTAAAATGTATTACCTTCTTCCCTACTCATTTTTTTTTTTTTTTTAATTAGCATCAAGCAAAATGTAAATGAAGTGTTTATTCCGCCTTACATGTGCAGTGTTTTTCCCCCCAGGAATAATTATGCACGGAAAGTAGATTGGAAACATATAGCAGGCTGAGCACTTTAAGTACCTGAAAGCGTCCGAGGTTGTTGGAGGAGGGAGCGCTCACCGTCACGTTCCTGGCTAGGACGCCCTCTGCAGGGCAGCACACAGGAGTAAGGAGACGGCTGCAAAGGGGCTGCTGTACCAGCAGGGGGCGCACTCGCTTACGAAATTAAACGATTAAACAAGATTGTGTTCCTGGGGGGCTTGCAGTTTATGGGCATGATTCAGTTAGCAAAACGTATATCTAGCAGCATACAGAGCTGTCAGTGTAAATTTTTCAGTATACACGGACAGAAGCGCTAGAAAAGCATCAATAAACGTAAATAAAAACAAAAAACATGCCGACTAAAAACCCTTCAGGCGGTAATTTAAAAATGATTATTGGGACTATTATACAGACTTACAGGTATTTACAAGGTAAAACCTTGAACTTCCTTACCTGAAAGTAAGATCCCCTTTGTAATGCCAAAGGCCATATTTCCTGCACCAATAAACCCTATCTTCACCTCGGATGGCTCCATTCTGCACTAGTGAAACTAGTTGAAAGATGTATTAGTCCAAATAGATGTCAGTGTTACATTTGAATAATATCAACACGGATTATCGCCAGTTAACAATGTCTTTGAGCGTCGCCTGTTATGCACTATAGTAAAACATCCATGGACAAACGGCACAATTAACAGCGTTAAATTTGATGGAAACCCCTACCTGTTCTAGGGTCTCTCTGGTTTGGTTCCACCAATGTAATAATTATTATCAGATCAGGAAAATGGCTACACGTATGTCCTTGTCAGCGCAGAAATGTAAAGTAACGATCCTCAGTAAGTAATAAGACAATTTGTGTTACCCGAAGCTGGTAAATATGATGTAATGTACTCCTAATATCGCGGTCTTTAAGTTCAACGTAATGCAAATTCAACAGGTGACTTGGTAGTATTTAAAACCACAGTATCAGTTATCCGTAGTTAGTTTCGTATAACAAAAAAAAAATGTTTCAAAGACCCATATGACTTGACAGAAAAATAAGTTTTCAAAACACATGCACACGTTAGTTGAAAATGGGACGACTACTTATTAACCCGGGGTGCTACTGACCGCCCATAACTGGACGGACAACTGAACACTTTCTCGGAGTTTCAACTTTTCGGCTGTGATCAAACATTTAGTCGTTGATCATAATGACGGTGATATTATTATCATTATATTAATGTCATATTCGTGCTGTTGGTTTGTTTTATTGCATAAGACTTACGTTAAGCGCGTTTACACGCGATTTAAGTGAAATATTTTGAATAAAACATGAACTGATGGGAAAGGGGGCTGGGGGAGCATTGATCTGATTGGCTGCGCCGTTGGGATTTAAACTGTGTAACACAGTTGGTTCTGAGGGGGGACGTATTGTTGTGTGGGTTTGCCGGAATAAAGTAGCAGGTTATTTCAATAAGGTGAGTGTGATCGGGGTAATTCCACCGTGCAAGTACTGCACGACATTTTTGGTTATAAGTTATTAATTGCTTTTAAAAAATCGTAAATGTGATGAGATTATAGGCTCCCGTTTCGTACATGCCCGGGCATGAGGTAAAGTAGTTTCAGTGTAGACTGGGGGCATATCTGCATGCATTATTTACTTAAGCATACTTATTTGCTCTCAATGTTAACTCTAAATGTTTGTCTGTTTTTCTAACAAAATATTTCGCGTTGGGGGCTTTGCTCAGCATCGCACTGCAGGATTAGTTCTGCTTTTTCATCAGGCACTGCATTGCATTTCCCGATGGGACTTTCCTCTTTCCTCTCCCTGATAGATGAAGCTGCCCCACCTGCCTTGCATATTGTCGTGGGCACTGGCGCTATGGACGCTGGCCTCTCAGTGTGGGCCGGCGGGGGCCTTTTTCGGCTGGCTGAGGGAGGCGGCTGCCCCCCCGGCTCCCGTGGCCCCTGGCCCGGTGGGTGATGCAGTGCCTCAGTTCGAGATGACCCTGACCGATGACAAGTTCCTGGCGGAGGCTAAACTGATGGAGCTGAGTCCCCTGGACAGCTGCCACTATCGGGTATGGCTGCGGGGGACCTGAGCGCATGTCACCATTTAAGATGTTCAAAATAAAGAGTTAAAACGTTCAGGAATAGTGTCCCGTTTAGCGTTTAGTCAGAAATGCTTGTATGAATTAAGAAGCATAGATGACGTTAGACTTTTCTTACAGGGGGTGCAACGTGAGAGAGCCCGACCAGTCATTCATTACAGGCAACGCCAAACTGTTCTACACATATGATGTACTGTGTATAAGATTTATCAGGTTGCATAAATTTACAGTGCATTATTTTTACACATTGATATGAGTAATCCAAGTCACATTTTCAGATGTAACTTTTAAATAAAATTGCATCGTATTGTACTTAATGTGTTTTGAATAGCATTTTCATCTGACCGATAGGGGGTGTAATTGCACTCCCCGTTAAAATCGCCCAAATTAAGAAGGCCATTTTAAATGGTAGCGGCCTAATAGCAGATGCATTGCGTGGAAAGGACTCGAAACCAATGTGCCTATGTTTAACATGGGGAGGGGACTACCCCAGTGTAACGCTGCCCCTCCCACCAGGTCATTGCCCAGCTGAAGACCACGTGCAGTAGCCTATCAGAGGAGCAGCTGGCCAAGCTGGGTGTGGTCTTGTTCAACTGCCAGTCTGAGGTGGAGGGGCGCAGGACCTACCCCTGCACTGAGGAGATGGTATGGCCCGGGTGAAATTCTTCAGTTCCGTGTCCAGTGAAGGCATCCTCGGCACTGCCGATCTGCCCCAGGCGGCTTCAGCTCACCCCCCCCCCCCCCCCCCCCCCCCCAGTCTCTAAAGCAGTGCACGGCAGACATGGACGCAGACACATGGAACGCCTACCACATCGTTAGCAACCGGGCGCGCTCCGTCTGCTATTCTACACGCCAGCAGCACTTCCGCAGGAGGGCCGAGGTCACCGTCAACGCGCTCATCGCCACCGCCACCAACCAGCTGGACGCCATGAAGGACCTCAAGGTGCAGCCTGTCCCCTCTGTGGTCCGTGTGTCACTGCTCCCCCCTGTCATCAAATCAGCTTGAGAATAACCAAAGTCCTCATTTGTCTCTGAGCTCGCTCGGCCAGTCCTGGGTCGGTCCTGATCCTTGTCTCTTGGCTCTGGCGTTGTCCCGCGTCCCCAAAGGAGGGCCAGCAGGAGCTGAAGGAGCTGACGGCGGCGTCGCTGGAGAAGCTGCTGCTCGGCCACGGCGCCCTGCAGGAGCAGCAGGGCCAGCTGCAGGTGGGCCAGGAGCAGATGGAGACCTCCATCGCCTCCAACCTGGAGCGGCTCAACCAGGAGAGGGCGCTCATCGCCTCGGGGCAGGAGCTGGTGGCTAGGCTCATCCAGGGGATCACCCGGAGGATGGGTGAGGAGATGTGGACCACTCACACCACCCAAAGTTCTAAACCTAGTCCTGTAATTAATCTTCCTGAACTTCCCAGTTAAAGCAAAAACCAGTATACATATT
The DNA here is from genome assembly GCA_026776725.1 of Gnathonemus echidnorhynchus. Lineage (NCBI taxonomy): Eukaryota > Metazoa > Chordata > Actinopteri > Osteoglossiformes > Mormyridae > Gnathonemus > Gnathonemus echidnorhynchus. Next base: position 19,028,112 of record JAODJU010000081.1, read on the forward strand.
GTGTTCTGGGTGCTCTGTAGATGGAATATAATCATCTATAACTCTGGCTCCATCATCCACATCACATCTTACTCTGTACAGAAAATGTCACCGATCAGCTGAAAGGTCAGGGGTCAGACCTGCACGATGGACACAGGGCTATTCTGGAGGACCTGGCCGAGGTCAGGGGTCGTGCTCAGGACATCTATATCAAAATGGGTATGTTAAAGCTGATTCCCCTAACGCCCTTATGGTGGTCGCGTTGGTGGTAATCTGTCCATGATTACAGCACCTTATTGGCAACGTACCCACGATGTTTCTGTCACCTATACCTTTGCCAGAAGACAACCTGTCAGGGTTCCTGAAGTACCAGAACCGCACGGCCCAGTACTACACGGAGCTGATGGGCAAGCTGGAGCGCATGAACGGCACCCTGGGATACATGCTGCAGTATCTGGACGGCATGCAGGGCCGGCTGGAGGAGCGGCTCTACCTCATCCAGAGCTACTTGGGCTGGGCGGGTGCGTGACGGCCGGCAGACCCCACGTCTAGTGGAGGTCATCTGTCCTCTGGAAAGAAATGGAAATACTTTCAAGAGTACAGCAGTGAAGCTTGTTTTTGTGGTTCCCAGGCATGAGTCTGTCTGCCCTATGGGTTTGTGCAGTGCATGCTGGGTACTTTCTCCTGGTAGCACTGCTGCTCTGCTTTCTGCACTGCCCCTGCTTCTCCCGCGCCGCCCTGCTGGTCAGCGTGCCCCTCAACGCCGCCGCAGAGCTCAACCATCAGCCCTCGCTGGACATGCTGGGACTCAGCCTGCTCCTCGTCTCGCTCTCCTTGGGTGAGGCTGGGGCACCGAGCTGTTTGTTAACTGGACAGGTCCATTTATCATGGTGGGGGGAATCACTGTAGTCTGTTTTTGCCCTAGGTCACTGGTTCCTCCTGCAGCTGCTTAGGGGTGTGTCCAGACTCAGGGTGAAAAATCCCGCCCTTGCCCCCCCTTTAGCACAGCACCCAGATGCCCGACCCAAGAGCCCCAAACGTCCACGTCTGAGCCACTCCACGCCTGAGAGGCAAGTGGCATGATTTCTCAGTTTCTTGCATCTTCTGCTACCTCAACATCACATTGACTGACCTGTAGGTCCCTCTCGCTCCCAGAGATGCTGTTGGCAGTGTTATGGCCCTGGATCACGATCCCCTGCTGGCTCAGGACAGCTTTGCTTTCGGTGTGTAAATTCACGGTAACCCTTCTGCCTACCCATAATTCTCTAGTCTCCTGGTCTATTTGATGTTCATGCAGGACTGTCATAGGGGCATGGATACCCTGCCCCAAAATCTAGCATTGCAACCCCCCCAGAAAATATTTTTCCATACGGCCCTGAATTATCTATGCCCCTGTATACATGCATTGGGCGTAGTGTTCTAATCCCACGCTGGGATAGTCCACCTCCTTCTTCCTTAAAAATACACTTGTGTACGGTTCTCCACGCACCTCTGGTAACATCTGCATGAAGATCAACATTTAGTAGACGTACCATACTCTGGCCACAACAGGCTTATGTCATCTAGTTCGAACTTACTGCACTCGCCAGATGACCACTGCCTGACTGGCACTGACAGGATCTGTGGGCCCCAGTTCATTGTACCCAAGCTGGGCACCCCGAGCCACTCTACTCCCAGGACTAAAAGACGGCCTAGTCTTCCCGCGGTAAGCCTGAATGTGAAGCACTCATTGTCTCCTGATCTTGCACACCTGGATGCATTTGTATTTGGTTGAATGGATCCTGATCTAAAATGGGGGGGCATGTCACCGGTTGTTGGCAGGGGGTGCTGGAGGGTTTTGCCCAAAGGCACCTGGGAGCCGTACTGGATGCTGTAGGCGAGTCTTCATGCTGTTCCAGCCCCAACCAGTCACTCGGCAGCAACAGGTACGTTCCCTGTCCACCGCAGCGCTATCCCCAATCATCCCGGAAACGCTCAGCCCCGGTCTGCTCCATGCTACTCTAGCTGTCGTTCAGTAGCATGTATGTGGGACGTGCAGTAAAAGCGAGCTCAGGCTGGCTGTCGACTTCCCCTTCAGACCACGCAGTGTGACTCCTCCTCTCTCCCTCTCCAGTTCTGCCTCTGGGAGACGGCTCTGCCAGGGCACCACCAAGACGGGCCACCCCTGTAAGAAGAGGGCCATCCTCGGCCAGGACTACTGCAGGATCCACGAGGAAGGCCACGCCTCCTACGCCCCCCCCACCCACACGCCGCTGACCTCAAAACCAGAGGCTCCTCCCACATCTTAAATGCACTAGTGTTATGCTTTTAAATCCCTAGGGTGGGGCTAAGATCGACGTTTTAACATTTTTATGTGGTAGTTCACTGAATGCTCTTTGTGTACAATGTCTAGGTAGCTGTAATATTTAAAATGCATGGTTTTATTTAAAATAAATGATTTGTACTTGGTGTCTAGCCGTGCTGTGCTTTGGGTTTCTGAAATGGGCTGCCCCCCCCTTTCCCAGAGACACCTGCTGACTTCAGCACCGAATGCATCCCAGTGACCCCTCCCCTTTCCTTTGGAGGGCTCTGCCCGCATGCCAGGGAATCGGACTGAGCTGATTAGGGGACCTTTAGTGATAGGCTTGGCCCTCCGATGAGGGCTGTAAACCTGCACTTCTGCAGCTTTGCCACAGCAGATAAAGGAGCTCCGAGCTAAACCAGTGTGGAAACTGGAAACAAAAGGCAGTCTGGCACCTGTGGAACAGAACCATGACCCTGTGTGTGGGGGGGTGGGTGTTGGAAAGATAAATGAGAGGTCTTGTTAATTTAAGATAAGTGACTAGCAAATTTGAGTAATACCATCTTTATCTCAGATCCAGCTTGCTGCTACACCGGCAAAGACCATTTAAAGATTCTTCTTGCTTCCGTGCACTGCATACAAGATGGAATGTTTAACATCACAAAAGGAGTTCTCTATTGGGGGAACGGTAACAGACCTGCAGAGAATTACAGCAGTCATCACAGTCTGTCTTTATTCAGCCTTGGTTCAGCTCCAGTATAGCAGTTTAACGTACTATAAATACAAATTAAAAACGATTATCAAAGCCATTACCCCATTGAGAGGGTGTGTCTTCCCTGTAGTTTCTGTCTGACTGGATTGTTGTAGTGAGTTAAAGGGGGAGGAGGGGAGGCTACAGACAAACTGCTGTCCTAGAAGTCGTCTGGGTGCCATCTTGGTTCCAGTTAACGCCTGTCTAATGCAACAGTTCTTTCCTCTTCTGAGAGGGTGCTGCCTCCAGAGGCCAGGTGACATAGAAAGGCAGTCCTGTCCACCAATCAGATGGCGGTTCGGGCTCACTTGCGGGCAGTGTCATAGTTGGCCACAAACCAATCACAAGTCTCCTTCACCGCTGGAAAGCCAATAGAAAACGAGTCAGGCACAGCAGCACGTAAAACCTTAAATAAAATGGAATGCAGATGCTCACATCCACATTAACAGAGTGCTCCTATACTACTATTATTACGAATACGAATCTGCCCCAAGTCCTTACCTTGAGAGAACAGGGTGAAGGTGAAATCAGGGAGGTGACGCCGCAGCTTGGCGTTGCTGGCAGTCTTCTTAAACTGCCCATCCGCTTTGCTGGCGTCAAACTGAGGTCAAAGGTCAGGGGCAAATGCTTAAAGCTTAATGAGCCAGACAGGTCCCTTGGTGTTCCATGAATGAAAAGGAGTTTGCATATCTCAACATTAAAAAAGGATATGAAAAGCCACATCACCTAAGATTTCAATAAATATGACCCCACAAAAAGGATACGACTACTTGACCTTTGAACCCTAGGGCTTCGACGACACTCTCTGCCACTTCCTTGATGGAAACTTCTTCCTCCTCGCCCACTGCGATTGTCACAAAAACGTAGTTAATTTTAGATTTTATTTATGAACAAATCACAGCCTGATTTCATAATACAAGTGCGCCTGTAAAATATCGTCTGTAAAAAT
>JAODJU010000081.1:19053361-19064445 GCA_026776725.1 Gnathonemus echidnorhynchus
CCGAGGTTTCACACCCTCTCCCACCCTCACATGTGCCTCTCCGGGGGAGTTCGGCGTCCAGGCATGTTTGTGATCGTCCGCCATGGCCCGGCACGGAGGCCCAGGATGCGGCGTCCTCATACAGTCCCCTCTGGTGGCCGCTTCTCGCCGCTTCCCCTGGTTCCGGGTCGGGCAGTGAGCGCGGGTCGCGGATCAGCGACTGGCTGTGCTGTAGCGTGTGCGAGCCACCAGGGGTACCATAGCCTGATGATGCCTGGTAGCGGGCTGGCCGGTCCACCGTGCGGAAGCGGGGGCTGCAGCTCGACTGCTCCACATACACCAGTTGCTTGACATACTCCCTGCCTGCTGGGCTGTACTCCAGGGTTGGCACTGCCTCGGAGCCACGCTGCCTGGTCAGAACCAGATGCTGGTAGGGGGACTGGGCCTGCTTGGGGGAGTGGAAGAAGGAGGAGGCTGGTTGGGGTTTGCGGGCTGGGGATGCTTTGAGAGCTTCGCTGCGCATATCAACGGGCGGCTCCTCGTAGATGGGTGGGCCCTGGCATTCCGGGGGCGGCTCTTCGTAGAGCGGTGGCTCATAGCCATAACGGGGGGAGGGCGGCTGCGAGTCAGCGGAGGGTCGGCGGAAGGTGCCGCCCCCACCCTCACCACGTGACAGTGGTGACCCCAGCAGGTCCGCCCTCTTCAGGAAGGGAGACTGGCGCCGGTCGGGGTAGAGTACGGGGGGGCTGTCAGGGTCAGGGTTCCCCGAGGAGCGGCGGGAGCAGGACAGGGTGCCACCACCGCCCCCAGAGGGGCCCCCCACGCCCCCCTCGCATGGGATGAAGCCGTCATCCTGCTGGGACAGGAAGCTGGGGTCGCGGTCTGTCACTTTGATCAGCATTCGCTCCTTGGTGCCAGTATTCCAGCGGAATGGGGACGTCCTGGAAAAGAGAAGGTGGGGGGGGGTGGACACGGAAACCGGTCAGGGATACCAGAATGGGATGAGCGTGGCTTTTCCGGAGAGTTCCAAAATAAGGGCAAAGAGGTGGGCAGGGCTCTGGTACAAAACTCTGAAGGGCAGATAGGCTTTTAATTTGTAGATTGGGGGGGGGGGCTTTATTTTGAAGCATTAAAGTACGGGTGGCCAACCCCAGTCCTGGAGTGTCAAGGTCCTATTGGATTTGGGACATGCATCTGAAAAGCCAACATTTTGCCGACAGCAGTGATGAAAGTCCGGCAAAGTAATATCGGAGAAACAGGTGGGAATGAAGCTGCTCTGTGGGATGCTAGACCAAACGCCGCCGGGCCTCGGGCGGGAGATGGCTTTGAGGGTGGAGACCCGAGGAATGGCGCTCGGGGGGGATCGGAGCATGTGAACATCGGGGACTTTATCTCAGAGGGAGGGGCCTTTGGAGATTCCATTTTTAATTTTTTTATACACACATTTCCAAGCTGTTTATTTATATGCTGGTTTTGGCTCCGGAACTTTCTCATCGTTTCTCAAGTTTCCTGAGGTGGGCACCCTCCCCCCTACCACCACCGCCCCCCCATGAGAAACACAGAAACAGGCACGAAGTATAGCGCACACTTTCTCTTTCGATAAGACAGGCTGAGAGAGAGGGAGAAAGACACACACACACACACACACCTCTCCATGGCTGGCCTTTCTTCCTGACTGCCTTCAGTGGAACACCCCCCAGCAAAGTGAAAACTGCCCCCCCCCCCAGCAGCATTAATGATTCATACACATTTGACCTCCAAATCAATTTACACATTCTCTCCCTCCGCATCACTGTATCGCCCTCTCTCTGACTCACTCTTGTCTCTCATCAACCAGTCTGTCATCTTCTCGTATATCCACCGCCTGGCTCTGCTAGAAACTTCTGGAAAGAGTGGGCATGTGCGTGTGTGTTAGCAAAGTGTGTGCGTGTTCAAGTCTATAATTCCAGGAGTTTTCTTCTGTAAGTAAATGAAGTCCCTCTAAAGGTCCTCCTGATCACCAGGTGGCAGCGTATACTGACCTGAAGCAGCAGACTCTCTCCCAATGTTAAAGTAACACTGTACAGACTCAATGTGTGGATATATCTGTGTCTCAATGAGTTTATGTATGTGTATGTGCATGATGATAGACTGTCTCACCCACGTACTTAGATCTACATTTTCCACAGAAACAAAAAACTTTGTGCATAAGTGTGAACCACAGTCTAACACAGTATTTCTCCCTGACCATCTGAAGCACAGTATAACAAAGCCTCTGTCCCCTATTTCCTGAAGCACAGTCTAAAACCCCATCCGTCCCCGACCACTTGAAGCACGGTCTGACATCTGTCCCTGTCCCTGATTCCCCAAAGCCCAGTCTAACACAGTCTCAGTCCCTGACCACCTAAAGCACAGATAAACACAATCTCTGCCCCTGACCACCTGAAGCACAGCCTAACACAATCTCTGACCCTCACTAATAATAACACAACAGTTTTCCCACAGGTAACAAAACGAATCACCTATTTCAAAGAGACCTCCTTTCCCTGACCATCTGATTCAGTAATAGCTGAGCTTCCCCATAAACCCAACCCTTTACACCTCAACCTAGATCAGCAGGTCAGATGTGGAGAAATTACCCGGGACCAGCAAAACCCCTCCCCACCTCCCAGTGAAACTCCACAAGTCCCAAACACTTAAGAGACAACAGGGGAGTTAATCGCGTGGAGGGATTAAAATAGACTTTAAGAAGCACACATTACAGTGATATGTGGAATGAACCATGTGGTCAGAGAGGACAGGGGTGGATAAGATAAAGTGCTGAGGACAGCAACACTGGACGAACCATAGGACTGTAGCGACACTTGTCTAGAGGGAAAAAGTTGAAGGTTCTTGTAGAGGGTACAAAGCAGAGGTGGAAATTTCAGGTCCGGAAAGTACAAATCCAGACCAGGATTTTGTTTCAACCAACCAGCTGAGTACTCTGTAACTGTGACTCTTTATGCTCAACTGGTTGGTTGAAACTAAATCACGGTCTGGATTTGTACTTTCTGGACCTGAAATTTCCACCTCTGGTACAGAGGGAAGTGACTGGGGAGGACGGGGTGAAAGCTGGGAAAGGAAATCACGGGGGGGTTCACCCTTGACAATGTGTCCTACCTGATCCAGCCTAGTGTCAGAGACACAAGTGAGATGACCAATCCCATCCCAATTTTCCACGCTCCCCGCTGCAGTTTACCTGTGTGGTCGACGAGCCAGGAGGCCTTTACAAGAGCTGCTTTTCATAAACGCTGCCAGCAAGGGAAGCCTTTCCCAGAATTCCCTGCGCCGCAGACCGGTGGTGAGTCACAGTTGCAGCTGCCCACCGCAGGCCGGCCTCTGACTGCTCGCTGTTCATTAGGTCGACCGACGCCCACGCATCTTTGCACGAAAACAAGGGCCCGTTTCATGGGTCCACTGCCCCCCACGTGGTGCTGGGACATCGCCAGCCAACGGGACAATACCCCACGTCTTCTAATGCCCCCCCGCCACCCCAAACCCATAGGGGAGTGTGGGTCCAACGAGGTGGCCCGCAGTGGGACCAGCCCTCCAAAACAGGAAGCGGACTGGGAGCAACACGTCCATTGGTCAGGAGCCTCGTTGACCCCGCTGACCTCCACTGGCATGTCGCCATGGGAACAGAAAGCTCAGGGTGGCTCTGTGTGCGGGTCTCAAAGCGCTTCTTCACCAGGAAGGGCAAAAGGTCACCTCTCCCTCCCCACTAACTTCTTTGGGGCCATGCAGAATCGAGGCCTGTCGTTTAAATGCTCCCTGGCCCCATCGACACCCCCGCAACCTCTTGTGAACTCTCCTCCTTCAGCGTACTCGTTCATTCTTTTTCTTCCAACCTCTAAGGCATTTTCAAAAAGCTCATCAGGACCTTAAACCATAATCCTCCTCGGCTTCTCCTCTGCAAATCGGTGATACCGCAGACTGACCCCGAAATAGGAGAAGGCCAATCAATTGACCAATCGATTGTTCAATCTCTTAACGGTCCCGACTATTGAGCTGAGTTTTAGGCCTCCCTGAATGAACCCTCCTACCACTGCACCCTGTGCTGCCCCAGAATCGTGGCTCTCCAATGCTGCCGGGGTGATGCGCTGGCCCAAATTCACGGCACTAAGCTAATTGGATTTAGTGAACAGTAGCTAGGTGGTACTGGGCTGTGAGGGCCCACCCATCCTGTGACTCATCATCGCCCCCTGGTGTTCTGTCTCCAGGCTGAACGGAAGTGAAGTATAAAAACGCAAGCCGGCAGTGGAGAGGGAGTGTATGCTTCCTGTGCACGGCTGGCCACGCTACGCACGCATGGAAACCATGGTGATGGATGCGGGCGAAGCGACAATTAAACAAAACAGTAGCAAGGAGAGGTGGATGGGAGGGAGTCGTGGCGCAATGCCGGCATTATGTCACAGGAATGCAGAAAGAAAGGAGAGAAATGCTGGCATGAGAGAGCGTGTTTGTGGGAAGGAAAGCAGGAAGGATCATGGGAGATTCCTCAGTTCCCCCCCCACTGTGTTACTGGGTGCCCCTACTGAGCTCCTGACAATGAGCCTGAGAGGTGTCCAGAACATTCCGGGCATTTCTGGTGCTCCCTTTCAGACGTCACCCACCTCTCCAGACTACTCCATTCGAGGACGCTGGGAAACCCCACATTGCTGAAACGGGCTCGGGGGTGGGGTGGGCACTAAGGTAGCCATCCCATCTAGCAGGGGTTGAACCCTTCAACCTACTCTTTCTACTTTATTCATGTACTAATGTTTCTTTGCTGAAGGAATTCAGGGTCGTTCGGGGATCAAAGGTCCAGCAGATTGTCCCTCTTTCAGATTTCTGCCATGCCCACGCCTCCCCCCCCCTCCTCCCTCACCCCCAGCTCCTTACCTTTCCCCCTCTGCGGTGGTGGTGGTGCTCTGCTTGTCTGCCAGCTCCTGGTCCAGCGAGGAGGAGGTGCTGACAGCGCTGCCCCGGCCGGGGCTACTGTCGGTGGAGGCGCGTCGGCGGCGGGGAGGTTGGCGCTGTTGCCGTGGCGGAGAGGCGGCGTTGGGCTCGCCGTCGGCGCTCTGCTTGAGCGTCTGCAGCTTGGCGAGCGGGATGATGTCACAGTCGCGGGGCCGGTGCCACACGGTGCGCTGGGACGCCGCGCTGTAGTAGTAGAACCTCGACGTATTTGGGTCGAACAGCTCCCACCACTGGTCCTCGCCGGAGCGCTTGATGCGCACGCCCTGCGGCGGGTCCCACACGCACTCGCCCGTCAGCAGGTTGGCGTACATGCGCTCCCGCGTGCGCGGCTCGATGATCTCCACCCACTCCAGCCTGCAGGGGGCGACAGAGAGCCGAGTGAGCGTGACGCATGCGTGTATGGGTATTAGGGTCAGGGTGAGGGGGTAAGTGCATACAGTACAAAGGGTAGACTGTCAGCATCCCTGCAACCAGACCACAGACACCTCCCACCCCAGTGGTGTTCAGGTGCAGGTAGGGTGCTGCCTTCCCACATCTGTGCCTGGTTACTAGGTGCCATGGCAACAGGGCCGGCGTTGCAGGCGATGAAATCATACTGGTATCACGCTCGTGGGTGAGGCTGGGTGCGATTGGCTCCCCCCTCCACTTAGAGGGTGCTCATCTGCTGACCTCTGCGCCCCTTCCCCGGGTGAGAGGGAGGAAAAAGAGAATCGGCTAGGTCCCTCCTCCTCTATCTGTCTCCATTGGCAGGCTGGTCACGTCGCAGGGGAGAGGAGCTAGGCTTGGGGGGGGCAGAGCACGGCTGGGAGTGCGGCGAGGCCGACCGGCTGATGTGCCTGCCATCATAATGCCGGCGAGGGGGGGTTTAGACCCAGAGAGGCGCCCTCCTCTGTGATGGCTTTTCAACAGCTCTGCGTCAGAAACAGAGACCTCTCTCACACACACACGTAGACACCCTACCCAGCAGCTCTGTGACTCATGCCGTTCGCATCTCCTCACACCTTCATTCCGGATGGGGGTCCCTTACACATTCCCCGCCCACTGCCGGTGCACAGCCATCTGATTGGCTAGCTGGGAGCCAATCGCCAGAGCACCTCCATCTTGCCCACCCTCAAAGACCCCTGTCACTCCAATCGCATTATTAATTAACCATGTTCGTTCTGCCCTTCAGTTTTATTTCATTTTGCACTTTAAGGACGAGGCCACGTGCTGCTGGCCCTGAATGGGTTCTAAAGGACAGGACATTGCTGTTGGACCTTTGTAGAAAGGTGTGTCACTCACCAAGACAATAACAACTACAGTACAACCTCATTTACGGGGAAACAAATTAATTTACCCATTAATCCACTAGGGCACTGCTGTCCTACCCTAATGCGCATCAGTTTTTCATCACATGCAACTTGAGCCAGATACAGTAACCATTCTGGCTACCCCCCCCACCCCAACATCCCCCATCCAGGCCACCAGAGTCTGATATTGGAGGACACACAGGAAACGGTGCCATTCTTGGAAACCCTCGACCCCACCCCTCATCTCAAAAGCCACCTTGCCATGTTGGTTATCAGAAAACACTGTTGCCATCGTTGGTTCCGACACAGCATCCCAGCTCGCACTACCTGTAACCAGGGTGATGTAAGGAGCCTGGTGTTGAGTCAGGCGGCTGTGGTTCGGTGAGTCTCTGTGAATGAGGACGCCAGTTGTTTGGATAGGAATTAGGGATGCACTAAATGCATTGTGGGGGGGACAGGGTAGGTACAAGTGAAAGAGTAAACCCTCTCAGACACACCTCTGCTTTATACTACGTTCTGCTCTTTGCATACCCAGCCTCAAATATAAGCCAAAAATGTCACACGCTAAAATACAAATGAAGTTTGATTTAAACTTAGGAATGGGACACTAACTCACTTTCAGACATCATTTAAAGGAATTTAAAGGAGGAGCAATACAGGCTGCCTGCATTCGTGTGTTTCTCCTGTCTGTTACTGTGACAGATGCGAGATGCGTTAAAAAGAAATTTTAAAATAGATGATCTCCTATACATTGTGTCAGGCATTAAATCGTCAAGGCAGGTGTTTCCAGAATGATCTAGATTTTACTCCTGAAGGGTCGTTTCAGAAAGCTCCTGACCCCCTCACAAGGTGCCCCTGGTAAAAAAAAAAAAAAAAAAACAGCCCCTCCGGGGCAAAGTAGCAGTTTCCTGTTGGACAAATCCCCCAACTAAAGGAACTGAAATTTTTATGAAATGAAGAATAAATTAGCCATTATACACACAACAGATCCACGATTACACTCCTGATCCTCCTCCTACACACACACACACAGTCCTGTATAGATACACTGTATTAAGATAAGCACTTGTGCAGTTTAGCCTAAGCAAACTTGATTCGGGACCCAAATTCAGCTGTCTTAGAATACGCCGTCAAACATCTTGCAGCACATCAATTCTAACTGGGTTTGACAGAATGAGGGACAGGACAGCTGTGTCCATGACAAGCAGCTGGCTCTGTGACAAGAAGGGGATCTCATCAGGTGGGTCAGCGTGAATTAAGAGCCTGTTAATCCGTAAGTGATCGATCACTCAAGACGACAGGCGAAGCCTGTTTTCTGTGATGAGTCACATGTACAAACAACATTTTGGTGCTAGTCTAATATCCGCTTTACTTTCCCTGATCCTGGCGTGTTTTTGGCAAGAACTCAAAATACAGCCATACTGGCACAGCATAGAGAGGCACAGACACAGAGAAGCAAAATGCAGACAGGTACGGACTTACCGACACACGGAAGTTCAGACACAGTGAAGCAAAATGCAGACAGATAGGCACAGACTTACTGACACACGGAGGCACAGACAGAGAGATGAGAATGCAGACAGATACACACAGTCAGAGACAGATACACAGAGGCACAGACACAGAAAAGCAGAATGCAGACAGATAGGCACAGATTGACAAACACAGAGAAACAGAATACAGACAGACAGGCGCAAACTGACAGAGAGGAACAGAATGCAGACAGAAAGGCACAGCCTGACAGACACAGAGAAACAGAATGCAGACAGAAAGGCACAGACTGACAGACACAGAGAAACAGAATGCAGACAGAAAGGCACAGACTGACAGGCACAGAGAAACAGAATGCAGACAGAAAGGCAAAGCTTGATAGACACAGAAAAACAGAATGCAGATAGGCACAGACTGACAGACACAGAGAAACAGAATGCAGACAGAAAGGTACAGCCTGACAGACCCAGAGAAACATAATGCAGACTGAAAGGTACAGAATTTTTCTTCTCCTGTCTCTACAGGAACTTCCGTTTGACTCAACTTTAATGTGATTATTGGCTTAAAATACCCCACCTCCCCTCCAGAGAATAAAACATTCCAGGCATATTTGCACTCATTCATCAACACAAAGCTTGATTTTCAGGAAGTACTATCTTAGGGGAGCCAGAAAAACCCATAAACAGACAGACAGACAGATACAGGCAGACACACACATATACAGGCAGAGAGACAGAGAGATACTGAGAGAGGCTCAGTCATGGAGAAACAGGATGTAGACAGAAAGGCACAGACTGACAGACACAGAGAAACAGAATGCAGACAGAAAGGCACAGACTGACAGACACAGAGAAACAGAATGCAGACAGAAAGGCACAGACTGACAGACACAGAGAAACAGAATGCAGACAGAAAGGCACAGACTGACAGACAGATAGACACAGTGACGCAGACAGATGGTAGGGTTCTCCCCCAAGGGCATCCCGGTCACTCCAGTGAAAGAGTCCTGCATTCACAGCTGTTCCTCCAATTCACCACTAAAAAGACACAGCAGGCAGCAAAGAGGTGGCCTACCTCATTAAATACAAGGCCCAACCCTACTCCCTAGCCAAGAGGGCCTATTACTACAGCATAACTCACTGTGTGTGTGGGAGTTCAGATAAGTGCTCACTGAGTGGGTGTGGGAGGGGGCTTTGGGAATCTGACATGGAGAGTCCTTACAATCCAGATGGGGGTGCTACACACACACACACACACACACTCACACGCACAGTCTATGTGTGTCTCTCTGCTTTCTGGTATTTGAGCTTGTATTCACGTATTGTGTTTTTGTTTATTTGAGTCATGCTTGTGTCTTTGTTTTTATTTTGTGTCTAATCCCGCTTATCCTTCCAGGTCGTGGGGGGGTCCGGAGCCTATCCCGGAAGCTACGGGCACTTGGCGGGGAACAACCCAGGAAGGGGGGCCAACCCAGTGTCTAAAGTCTTTCATCTATATTTCTGTTTTTTTTTTTAATTTTGTTTATTTGCATCATCTTTGTGCACGTTTTGGTTATTTGTGTATTTGTGTTTATCGGCATGTGTGTTTCTTTCTGCATCTGCTTTTTGCATCCATACGTCTGTCGTCGTGTTTTGTTTTCATGTCCATTTACCTGCTTGGGGTTTTGGACGTCTCTCTGTTTGTTTGCGTTTCGTTCGTGTCCAAGTGTAGGCCTGTGTGTTTCCGACTGTGTCGTTTCTTTTTCGAGAGTTTGTCTGTTTTTTTTTTTTTTTCCTGCCAATCTGCGCTTATTTCACTGGTAGTTTTCAGCTGCATCAACTAACCACACAAGTGTGTTCATGTAAACTGTCAAGTCAAAAAACAACCACCCACAAGGCACCTGGGCTGTAATGTACATAAATCTGTCTAAATTTAAATCACGCAAATGAACTTACATCACCACAGTTTCCGGCAGACACTCTCCAACCATCTGCTTCACACAAGGTCAGAGGATAGTCCTCCTGCTGGCATATCTAGGTCTTTTTCCACCGTGGTACCTGTGCCTTACCGATGCTGGTGCTATGAATGTGAGACTGATTAGCCACTGATGTAGAGGGATCACAGCCACCATGTATAAAGCTGTGGTACAAGCTGTCCAGTGTGCATTAAGACAGCATTCAATCGCATTGTAGAGATCAGAAAATAGCAATCTAACCATCTTCCAAAACAAATGTCCAACACAAGATGTGCTCGGATCTTATCCATGTGAGCAACAGAGCTGGAAATTTCAGGTTCCGAAAGTATAAAGGCAGACCAAGATTTTGTTTCAACCAACCAGTCGAGTAGTCTGTAACAGAATCTTGGTCTTGATTTTTACTTTCTGGACCTGAAATGTCCACCTCTGGTGAGGACCGACCAGGGTACCACTCTCTGGGCAGTGGGAGGGAACTTCACCTGGGAGCCAGATGCGATTCGACAGCCCTGAAGGTGTGAGGCTACGGTGAAATATGTATCAGTTTTATTGATTAGAACCATGTCTCAGCCTGAGCTTCCATCAAAGTGGTTCCAAAAGGTGAAAAGTGCAGAGTATTTCATAGAAAACAGACCAATGGCATGTGAGTTTAATCTTCATTGGATAGAGCACGCCTAGCTCTGACCAGTCAGGTCTTTGTAGGTAACTGTTTTCATAGCAACAGATGTAACAACAGCATGGGATGGGAAGAGGAATCTGTGTTTATCCTCACGTTCCTGTCAAGCCGGCTGCAATCGAGACGCCCAGCCTTTCAGAGATACGCATTAACATAGCCAGTGCAAATTCATCCACTTTGAAATGCGATTGCTGTCATGGACACTGCAGAGGAGAGAGCAAATGCTTAGTATTTTTATCAGTGCTTCCAGAAAATTACTGACCCCATGCTGGGTGGGGAAATTCAAAGTTAAATTGACAGGATGTATCACTCTGGATTTCATTTGTTCACTTCTATCCTGTACACAGCTACCGTACTCTGATGTGTACAATAGACACTGATGTGGAGGCCGCAATATTGGGAAGAATCTGTAGCAATCACCGACTCCAGAGACGAAGTCTGAGTCAACAAATGAAGACTTTGAGGGAGTCCAGCCAACTGTACCCCATCCCCAAAACGGTGCTGACCTTTAAACCCTTTGGTTTGATACTGGGGTTCCCCCTTCCAGTGTCTCGCATGGTGCTCAATCCCACAATCCCATTGGATCCAGCACCATTAGTCAATTACACATCCCCAGTGGCCCACTTCACACAGACACCTCGCTTTCCTGGGAGAATGAGCTGCGAAGCTCATCAAACACGAAGGGCGCTATATAGAAACTCTAATGACACTCTGCCCCCCC
>JAODJU010000081.1:19094348-19107445 GCA_026776725.1 Gnathonemus echidnorhynchus
TGCGTCTTTGCGACACGTCTGTTTATAAACATGCGAGTCCATTGTTTGTAAACAGTCCGCGTTTTACCCTCACCCAAAGTTTAACGTACAGCGCAAATTTTAGTATACATTATTCCTTGTACTACGCATTCAGTCTTTTCATAGTAGATTGTATTATGATCTGAGAATTGAGAAAAGCATTTGGCCGTGCTTGGTCGTTGTTTTGGTTTGTCATTTGCGGTGAGGCAACGATATGGCATAACAACATAGGCCATATATAGCTTAGTATTAGTGAAGTAGATTTGGTGATTGTAGGTGTATATGTCTAGTGACATTTATATAATGCTAAGCCTTTCCCTTTTAATGGGTCCTTATGGAGAGAGCTAAGCGTTAAGCGCTTTATAATGTTCCCGGAAGTAGCTGCTGGGTGTTTCAGCGCTCCCTCTTGTCTGTTAAGTCGAAGAAGAACTTAGCATTATGTTAGTTATCTCGCAGCGGCTCAGAGGCGACTTTCATTATTTCTCCAAAAAGAGTAGCAGCACCCGAGCTGAAAACGTCTTCCCGTGCCTGTCTGACGAAGCCGTTTCAGTTTGTTGTTGTTGTTATAGCTTATCTGCACCCACACATGGACCTTATTTAAACTGTCACTCCTTTGATGGCTCCATGCACATCGACAGGTTTTTCATAATTATTATCTAGGCATAAATGTTCTTATAATGAGAAGTCGGCACTCTTCTTCTTTGTCCTCCGTGCAGATAAACAGTTCTTGGTCTTCTTCTTCACCCGTCTGCGGCCCAACGAAACCGGCCGCTATCAGGATCAGTTTCCCTTCCTGGCTCTGTGCGGGAGGGAGAGGAACTTCCTGCGCTGTGATGACAGGCCCCTGGTGTTCACCCACCTGTTGCCAGGGGTGGGGCTTGGTGAAGGGGGCGGTGCCTCTGAGACGCTTTCATTCTGTGGGGGCGGGGATAAGCTGACTGCGCCGTTTCGCCCAGAAGCTCTGTTCATGCATCCGCGCACGGGGCGACTCTACCACCCCTGTGCCGATCGGGCGGGGTCAGTAGGGCTAGTGCGCTCTACCCTGGCCTTCGAGCTCAGCCCCCACTTTGAATACCCCCCCGATCAGCCCCATGGCGGGCAACCCACCCACTTCCTGTGGGCAGGAAAGCGGCATTCTCTGACCAATGAGCTGGCCAGACATTTTCCTGAGGATGAAGAGGAGCTAAGTGGGACTAATTGAGCTAATTTAGATTGCAATCACCAGGCTAATTTTTCTTTTGTGGATTGAGATCCAGGCATTTACCGGACTTGTGATAAAACTGATGAAATATGCAGTACAGTGTTTGCTGTTGTTTGTTTGTTTGTTTTCATAAAACAGTAAATTACATTTATATTGTCCTTATTTTAAATTTATGGTGTCAATAGTTTTAATATTTATTAGAGATCGGTATAATGGGCAGATGTGTGCATGTAAAAGGTCAGTATAAGATTCAGTGCTGGGGAGTATTCTGTGATTTCTCAGTTAGCTGGATTAATTTAGGCTAGAATTCTTGATTGTCCAATAGGAATGCTCCTGACCTAAACTCTTATTGCACAAGCATGACTTTTAGCTTAAGTTGGCACACTGACTGTGAAATGCTGCTTCATGGAACAGCCCCTTGGGAAGGATAAAACTTTGTTCTGGTGTCAGAGTGCCCTCTAGTGGGCAGTCAGAATTAAAAGAATACTTGATATCCAATCTTTGAACTAGTGTAAACAATAGGTTTTTTCCCCCCGGGCTGCAAGGTGAGAGAGCCCAACCAGTCATTCATCCAGATAAATGAATTTGTAAAATAAATGTAAGGTAAATTATCATTGCACGTTGATATAACTAAACAAGCCACATTTTCAAATATAACAGTACGATATTTAATTTTATTGAACTTGATATGTTCAAATGGCATTTTCATCTGACCAATAGGGGGTGCAATTGCAGTAAAATCGCCTACGAGTGTAAGAAAAATGTGTTCATTGTCAATAAACTGTACACACAGTCGCACAGTGTTCTATGTATTTGTAGTTGGATGCTCCTATCCCAGTAAAGTTATAAGTATGTTATGTTATATTAAGTGCCCCTTTTGAGAGTCTTATCTGCTCACTAGATAGTGACTTTGTATCCCTGTGCACTTTTTCACGTTCTGGTTTACAGACATTGAAGAAATCGGTCAGAACCTCCATGATCCATTTCCCATTCAGTGGGACAACACATTAATTGTCTCAATGCTGCAAAAAACAACAAAAAAAAAACAATAGCACAGTAGGTACTACTAGGTAGCATATGAAATATATCTACCACAGTTTTAAAAAATGTGAAAAAGAAAATAAAAGTAGTTACTAGCGTAAGATATGCAAAATGTACAAAGTTAACAAAAATGCAGAGAATGTAAAGGAAAGAGCTGTCTGAGGAGCTCAGAAAGAAAATTATACATAGCCATGTTAAAGGTAAAGGCTGTAAGAGCATCTGCAAGCAGCTTCATGTTCCTGTGATCACAGTTACCAATATTATTAAACAGTATAAGGTGCATGGGACTGTAGCCAACCTCCCAGGACATGGACACAAGAGGAGATGCAACGCTGGGTTGATCAGAAGGATAGGGTGGATGGGAGAACCAAGGAAACCATCCAAAACCACTGGCATTTTGAACAATAATGGGCTCTATGGAAGAAGACTCAGGAGGGCTCCACTATTGACAGAAAAACATATAAAAGCGAGAGTGGAATTTGCCAAAATGCATGTTGACAAGCCTCAAAGTTTCTGGAAGAAAATAACAGAATGTCCTTTGGACTGATCAGACAAAACTGGAGCTTTTTGGCCAGTCACATCAGCTCTATGTTTACAGAAGGAAAAATGAAGCTTTAAAAGAAAAGAGCAGCATACCTACTGTGAAACATGGAGGGGGCTTGGGTTTGATTTGGGGCTGCTTTGCTGCATCTGGCACTGGGAACCTTGAATCTCTGCAGGACACAATGAAGTCTGAAGACTACCAAGGCATCCTGGAGCGAAACATACTGCCCAATTTTCAGATCTTTCCATAGATGTTCAATAGGATTAAGATCTGGGCTCATGGAGGGTCATTTAAGAATAGTCCAATGTTGAGTGCTTTTTAGCTGTAAGTTTTGGGTCATTATCCTGTTGGAGGACCCATGACCTGCAACTGAGGCTGTTTTTTTTTTTTTGTTTTTTTGTGATCGGGTAATTTATTCACGTCTGTATGTGTGTGTGTTTATATATATGTTTGGAATGGAATATGTAGTGTTTAAAAATACACACACAACATACATCCCAGGCACTAGAAGAGGAACAGACATGCAATATATATCTCAGACACACACACAGGTCAGGTACACGCCAGCCAGCACGCATGTATATACAAGCATTAATTCATACATGTTCATGTTTATGTGTGAGCTTATTACCCTGGCTGTGTTACATTTATCACGGCGTCCACATGGTGGCAGTGTCAGCACGGGTCTTCACTGAGCTTGTGGCATTCCAAAAAGATCTGCTGTGACAGTGCCTGCTTGCCAGCTGAGAGCGAGCGATCACAGAACATCTGGACGTGGTCTTCTGATACAGCTAAATAAAGCAAAATACCTGAAAGCCAAAGATTCACCTTCTAAGCATCGGCTCTGATACTTTTAGCCTCACATAAATGATATCTTACTATCTTACACTGTCATGTAATAATCTAGTAAAAATGACAGACCATTTGAACCTCAGGGAACCCATTAATAAGTCCTCCTATTAATCTTTAAGTCAAGTGGTACAATTTGCTTTACAACGTGACAATTTTCATTATTAAAATTCATAATTCAGACATAATTCTCTGTGTAAATGATGTCACAAATGAATCATTTAATGACTAGTTTTCATTTTTATAACACAGATTTACTTTTGCTACAGAGTTGTCCTGCTTTTCATACCCTGATGTTTTCTTGAATGTTTAAATGCAGCAATAAAATGAGAAGAGTACACACTGCAAACTCCTTTTGAAAGCAATCTTCAGTAGAATTCAGTTTAGTGCTGCTCTGTGAATCGGGTTTCTAGTTTAGAGGCTCTTTCTTCTCCCTGGTTCCTCTTTAATTCCTTGATCTTTAGCCAGAGAATAAAAGCTCCAGACAAAGCAGATTTCAACGGAGGACTCCAGATGTGGACGCCAGCAAAACGTTGTCTCAGCTGCACTTAGATAACGCTGGTCGGTACTGATGAGAAAACAAGGCCTTTGAGGGCCTCATGGGGGGTGTGGGGGGGTGGGGGTTATCGTCCTGTCAGTGCGGTCTGAGCCAAAGGGAGTTCATAACAGAACGTGAGGTAAACCACTCAGGATCTGGCAGTGATCTGATGTGGACGGACATGCATTTCTCCCTTCTGCATAAACACAAAGAGTACGACCAACAGGTTCTCCTGTCAGAGTTATGCAGAAAGCCAGCATGAAAACCTGAAGGCCTCATGAAGAGGCTCCTTCTAAGGTTGTCCGGCCTCAGCCTTAGAGATAGGGTGTATGTAACAGTTTTATTACCTTGCAAATAGTCTGCAATGTTTGCCTACTGCCCCAACGCGTTTGATGTAGCTAATTTTAGGTCTATAATCAAATAATACAGATTTGCCACAAGAGTCCTTGCGTGAGAATCAAACCAGATATGTAACAATTGGCAACTTTGTAACTATTGGGGAGGCTGCCCGGGGCACCCCCCGCTGGCCTGAGAAAGACTTGGTATCCCCTTGGTGGAGCTGAAGGTGGTAGAAGTGGCAGCGGAGAGGGAGGTCTGGGCATCTCTGCTCAGAATTCTCTTCCCACAACATGGACCAGGGTGAGTGGCAGAAAATGAATGAATGGATGGGGGGTTTACCAGGTGCTGACCAGTCCTAAGAAATGTAACCAGCATTACATTTCAATACTATAGGTAGCGTTATCCTTCAAAACGGTCATTATTCATTTCCTATATGTACCTTTAGTAATCTTGGACGTATTAATACTGAGAATGTGCTTCATTTAACCAGAACTTCCAGAATTTTTTTCAATTTTTCTGTGTGATTACATCCCCTCTCTACTTGCCTGTTGCCGGGTATGAAAACTGTTTTTCATTTTAAGTTTAAATGTCTCTATTGTTGCCCCACTCTGCTGCAGTTTATGTGTATGTTTTTCATAATGAAAATAATTTATGTAATTGTAGCCATGATAAAGTCCTCTGGCAGAAGGAATGCTAGGCGTGACTGACAGTCTTCCAGCCAATCAAAATTAAGCAAGTGCACTCTTCTGACCTTTCCCCGCCCCCCAGTCTTTCCTTTATTCCTGCCCCCTCTTCTCCCCTGTTGCAGCTGACAGTGGGAGTGCTGTGTGCAGCCTGTGATTGGCCTCTCAGTGACCAGTAGGCTGGGGTTCCTGCACACGCCCAGCTGGGGGCATATGGACTTGATCAGGGATTGCTATGCGGTGATGTCACACACACACACACACACACACACACACACACACACACACACTCCAGTGTACAGACACACAGCTGGATGTGGTGATGGCTGAGAGACACACGTGTGAGCGAACCCATCTGAGTTAACATGATTGGCGCTATTCCAAAGGCGCTAAAGTGAGTGTAGCAGCCCAGGAGGTGGAAAAGAACATAAGTAATGCAGAATATTATTCAAATCAAACATGGCAGAATTTCTAGAAGGTAGATTGCCCAAGTGAGTTGAATGGCCTCAGTAAACATTGACAGAAGTGAAACTTAACCAGTAACATAAAATACCTTTATTGTAATTATACTGTAGTACAACAATATTGTGTGGACATCTCTGCTTGTGCAGCAGTTGTCAAAATCAATATGGACAATAGAAAAACACTAATGTACGATTGAATGTAACAATGGCAATTGTACAAAGTTCTTCCTACAATACATTGATTCATGTCCTTTTCTGAAAGGCTTTAGTGTGTCTGTGTAACTGCCCCGTATGGGCTGGGGGTGTGCTGATGCTCTTACAGCTCTCGGCCACCAGGGCGGCCTGCACTAAGGTGGCACTAAAATCAGACCGTTGGGAGCGGTGACCTACATAATCAAAGATGGATTAAGTTGCTTATTACCTATGCAAATCTGAAAATGTTATCAGGGATGTTTTCGACCTACCCTGTCCTGACTTTAACTCAAGAAATTAAAAATACAATTAGGTCAGTTGCAGGAGAAGGCGTACCGCAGAGGGGTCCACTGAGACCGTAAATTGATAAGCCAGCGATCAAAAATGTGGGTCGCCGAGGCCCAAACGGGGGCTGGTTTTAACCTCGGCGGTGAGCAGGGCTCGGTGTCTCTCTGTGCGCTTCTGAAGGTGGCCCACTTGAGGTGCAGTCACCCAAGATGCCCCTAGGTGTCGCAGTTTCTCCTCCGTAAGCTTTGCTTTCAATTTCTCCGGTTTTCCACTCCCGTTTTTTTTTCCCTATTCCTTCGCTGTACTCCCTGCATCTTTACTGTGATATAGAATTCAGGAGGAAAAAAAATCCAGCTGATCTCTTTCCGGCCTGCTGCGCCTGTATTTCCTTTCAAGGCGAACCGCATTCTCGTACACAGAACTGTGGGCCAGCAACGGCTGCTGGCGGGGAGGCGACACGCGTCCGCAATAGGCGAAGGAGCATATTTCATATTATTTATAATACAGTATATAGGGATCCGAGGCAGACGGGAGGGACACCGTGCGCGTTGAAGTGGCGCCGGGCCAGGGGATCTCCTGCGACGTCGCCTCGTTAGGAGCGGGGATTTTGGGGAATGCATCGGCTGGATGGAAGGCGCGGAGCACCGACGATTGCGCCGGGCTTCTGCATCGGCTCGCCTCCGCCTATCACCGCGGAATGAACGGCCGCCCGCGTCGTGTTGCCTATGCGTTTCATGTCGCCGCCGTCCTACCTCCACATTCATCTGTCGCCTCAAAGAGGACCGCCTCTGCTCCTATAAACATCGCACACGTACGATCCGCTTATTTCTGGTGCACATGCATTAGGGGAAATCGTGCGTATAAATTCCCCTGCATTAGCGATCTGGAAGATTTGGATTTAATTTTTTTCTTAACCTCTTTCGCAGAGGTTGCAGAGACGTGCGTGTCGGGCTGTCGTTGGTATACACGCCGGCTGTAAGTGTTTATTCACGGTGTTTATTTGTATGCCTGCGGTTGGGCGCAACAGTAACGCAAGTGCACAAACTATTATCGTGCAACAGCCGTCAGAGGGATCAGAGCTTGGAAGGATGTTAATACCCAGGATGGAAAATACACCTTCTTTACTTTAAATTATCTGGCTCTCTGCCAGAAGCATCTGGAAAGGATAACACGGAGATAAAATCCCAGGTTGGAAAAAAAATATTTGATTGTTTTTTTTTGTTGTTTTTTTTTTTGGGCTGGTAATATATATCCAATTAAATGAATGTGTGACGGTATTTTGTTTCACGTGGCTGTTTTAAATGATTGCACAAACGACTGTAAGTTAATGTTTGTTTTAAGAACAAAGTGAGACGAAGCAGATTTTCTGTTTTTAGTGTAAGCGGCATATGCATGGAGAGGGAAAAATCACAACATCTATTCTCGTGTTTTGATTTATTTTACTTGGTCAGCGAAGAGGCTGGATATTTAGGTTATGCGTAGCTGGCTGTTTAGACACGCTTTTTTAAAACATTGACATTATTTTCCCCCCCAACAAGCCGCGATCTCTGGACTTGTTCTGGTGGCACCCGGGCACCGTTATTGACGGAATCACCGAAGCGCACCGGGCCGGACGGCCACACGTATCCGCCTCCCCGATAGCTGGCATGCAGATGTGAGGATGTGCGCTGCGAGGTTCGGGGGGAGCGTCAATGGCTGCGCCGACGAGCCTGCTGCCGGCACCGGGACCGGCCTGGAGCGGATCCTGCACAGCCTGGAAATCGGCACGGTGCTCACCGTCTTCTACCAGAAGAAATCGCAGCGACCCGAGAGGAGGACCTTCCAGATTAAGCAGGACACCAGGCAAATCATCTGGACCCGGAACCCCGATAAGATCGAGGGCGAGAGTAAGTATTTCTGCGCGATCTGGTGACAGCCAAGACAAATATTGTGCTGTTCTCTTCGCGGCTGGGTGTCCCCAACTCCACCCGCCCTGACCGGCGATGCCGCCACCCTTTCCGGACTGTCGTAATCACCGTCTCAATACGGCCCCTTTTCTAGCTTTCAGTACGATTACGTGTGAGGTTGAGGAGCTCTAACTGGAACTTGGCAGTTAGTAAGAGGAAATCTAGTCTTCTATTTGATAAGACATGGTGGCATAAAGTGTTTATCACTGCTGTGATTTTACGTACGTATCATATTCATATATAAGCCTTGCGGAAAAGGTGACTTTTATATGGAAAAGAAACCCATTCGAAAGTTTGCACCATCTATTAGTCACTTGGTTGTAACATTTCATTTTAGGAAAGGGGCAATTATCCTGTTTCAGTTTGAATTAGGTCTCCCCAGATCACAGAGTTACATTTCAAAGCGCTGTTTGATGTATAAGACCGCGTCGTATGAGCGTAGAGGCCGCGGATTACGCGCATGTTGCTTAGCAAGCTTTTAAACAGGATGAGTCTCTGTTCTGTTTTTACAGCTGTGTCTTAAATTGGTTGCATTTCTTTATCAGTTGTGTAAGAGTTCGGTGTCCCAACTCTCAGTGGCTCTTTAACTAACTACTGCCTACTGACTTCCCACTGGAAATGCAGCAGTCAGTCAGCTGTTGAAACTCAAGCCCCCGGGAACAATGTGTGTGACCCCCAGACCCGCAAGCAAACGGACCCTGAGAATTAAGACATCCTTATACTCCCATGGTACCTGCCCCAAGGTGCACACTTTTGCCAGACATATTCTGATCCACTCTCTCTTTTTTTGCTGCAACTCCCTAATTAGATTACTAATTAGAGGACTGATTGGCTGAGGAGTCCTCACACCTGGGTTTGAACAGCTGACCTAAAGGTTACCCTAAAAACCTGCATACACACCGGCCCTTTGCGGATAAGATTGCCCATCCTTACTCTAGCCTCTTGTTCTATGGATCCTCTTCCACATGGATAGTGCTGAGTCACGTTTAGCTGAGAAGGGGTCTTTTCTCCCCCTGGGCTTAAAGCTGTGATTTATTCAGCGTTTAGAATATCAGGCCACTCTGAGGATTCCGGACCAGGATGTCCCGACTGCCAGCTTATGCTGTTTCGCTTTTCGGCCGGATTGGTTATCCTGTTTCCACTTCCTGTATACAACCTGAGTCATGATTTTGCTTATGTCGGAACCTCTCCCCCTCGAACAGAACTGAGAGAGCTGGAGCTCAAACTGTAAATATTTGACTGCTGTAGGCTCTGAGGTGCGTTAGATGGCCTTGTCTTGGGCATGATGCCACCAGAAGGATAAGGTTTGACCAAACAGTGGCGGGTTGAAACACGTTTGTTGATCAGAAGTAAGGAAAACGATCACCCTTGCTAGTTACTGAAGCGCCATCTCGAGCTGTAAGTGACCTGCGTCCTAAATGGAAGCCTGGGGCTTGTTTTGCTCCGGCATGTTTGTGGGACCTGCTAGCGGGAAGTAGCTGGCCGTGGTACTTCCTGAGGGGTGTAGCTGGAGCGCCGCTGAGCTCTCTGTCAGTACGCGGTGACCGTTCAGAGCTCAGCTGGCCCCCGGTTCAGAGTCACAGAGCACGGCTGGTGGCCCACAGCCCCCCCGCCCAAGCCAGCGCCTCCTTCCAGCAGTCACCCACGCCCTCCGCTGCGTGTGACCGCAGGAGCGCCTGGTAAAACATTCAGTGCGGAGGGGGGTGGAACCGTCTCCCCCTCTCCTCATCAATTACAGCAGCCGGCCACTCGCCGGCCTGCCCCCCCGCTGGTGTGGGTGATGCCAGAACCCCCCCCCCACCTAACCGCATGGGGGCACATTCCAAGAACCTCATGTGTGCGTCTCCTCTCCCCCCCTATTACTCCTCCCCCGCCTCCTCTCCACTATCCCCCCTCGCTCGTGGTTGAACTTTCGTCTCCTCCTCCTCAGTCCTGCGTCTGCTCTTTCATTCTAGGTTTTTTCTTCTTTCCTTTCCTCTCCCCCTTTATTCCACCCCCCCAACTCCATTCCTCTTTGCCACTCCTTCCTTCCGCCCTCTTTAAATTACGGGGTGTTTGGCTTTTTCCGCTCCGACATTCCTGACGGAACGGAGCGTGAACCCGCACGTCCGTCTCCTCCCCGCTCTCGCGGGCCGCGCTCTCTCACAGCTATCTAGGCATCGTCTATTTCTGACCTCCTTTGGCTGGATGGAAAAAGGCACGGAGGCACACCAGCCCGGAAAGGTCTCTGGCGGCACCCACTGGTGTCTCCTGCACTGGCCCCATTTTGTAAAACCTTCACTGGGTGTTTTTGCGCAGTTATACTTTAACACCCATGTTCTTTGCTCAGAAATACAAAGCCATACAGTGCCAGTCAAAAATGTGGGCACACCTGTTTTAATGCATCTGTCTCTATTTTAGCTGTTATTCACCTTATAGTAAAAGGCCTTCAGGCAGTGCAGTACAGTAACACACATCGAATATCTCAAAACTTCCTCAGAATTTACACTTTTCTAAATAGCCCCCTTTTGCTTCGATGACAGCATTGCAGACTCTCAGCATTCTTTCAGCTAGCTTGCACATATAGCCACCTGGGATGCTGGCTGCAAACTTGCTTGCTCTTACTCTTTGATCCAACTCATCCCAGACAAGCTCTACAGGTTTAGGTCGGGGGATTGTGGGGGCCAGCTCATCTGTCACAGCACTCCATCTCTTTTCTCGTTCATAAGATAATCCCTGCTACATAACCAGAAAGTGTGCTTAGGGCTGTTTTCTTGTTGAAACACCAATGATTTTTAGTGCGAGTGTTTAGACTATTGACCTGTCCCGTACAAACACAAATATACGCAAATCCGCAACATATACAGCTTTGCGTACAGTCTTAGGCAGTCAAAGAAAAATGATCTGGGTAGGAAGTATATATTTGCTCAGCAAAAAGCACACAATTTAATATCAGAATATTTGCAATAACAAATAAAAATAAAAGCAGAATTTCTTCTGCTCTACAAAAAGTCACAGGCATCTTGTTGGACGGCCGTTTGAACACCGCTTCAGGTCCCAAACCTCTCCTCAGGGGCACTCCAGCCATTCCATGGTAAATTTCACCACCAGCTCACTTAATTAATTAACTTAATTAGTTAAGTAATCTCAATTAGGTATTGATTAGCCGAATGGGGTATACTTGTGGTCGAGTCAAAATATACATGGGTGTATTGGATGATTGCTGCAAATACTGGGGTAATTTTAGGAGAGGTTTTGAAATGACACTTTGACATAATGTCATAGTTGTACAGCAACATGAAGATCATCAAACCATTTTCTTTGACTGCTAAAGACTTCTGCACAGTACTATATATACATTATTATTAATAAAAAACACAGATATGCCGAAAGACACCCCATAAACACGCATAGCCCAGCCCTAACCTTAACCGTAGGTAACCTAACAAAATACAAGACTTTTGCCATTTTTAATTTTTTGATTATAGTCATGGATTTTTATAAGATCGAGGTTTATATTGTGGGCACCTGAAAAATGTCCCCACAAGGTAAAAAGTACCAGGTCTTACAACCTTGTGGGGACCCTGTGCCTGTGTGTCTCATGGAGAGCAGGATGAAGTGGATAAAAAGAATCTTTCCCATGTGCAAATGGGAGAAAGGATACCTTTGGTGTTGTACATTGAAAGGAAACCTTTGGTGTTGTACATTGAAAGGATACCTTTGGTGTTCTACATTGGTTTTTGCATCCCGTCCAGGGCGGACCCCAGCCTTGTGCTCTGTGCTGCCCTGTGCTGCCCTGTGCTGCCTGGGATAGGCTCCAGCCCCCCCGGGACTCTGACTGGGATAAGAGGCGTGAAGATAGATGGCTGTATACTTAGGACATGGAGTGTGCGGTGTGTGTTTAAAAGGGGGGTGTGCCGTGGGGGCGTTTTGATGGATTGTTCCGTGATGCAGAAACCCGGCCTCAGCATTCTGGCTACAGGGGTGATCGCTTACCTGCAACGCCACCTACTGTCCATGACCTGTATAGCTCCACATATGCTTTGGATTCAAAGCTGACTAGTATGATTTAAAGCTGCTGTAGCATGGATCATGGTATAATCTCCCCCTTATAGAGGAGGTGGGACCAAGAGATCTGATTGGTTGGTTCCACCTCCTCTACAATCTGATTGGTTATCTCTCTAAACCAATCATTTTTGTTCTGCCCTTAGAACATTTTTGTGTAAGTAAAATGCCCGTGAGCTTGTAATAAATTACGTGCGAATGGGAATACCTTTAATTAATCATGATGTGGTCGGTTTGGCCTTCTGTGAATTTTCGGGTGTTTGTTCTGACAGAGACTGTAAAGAGTTATCTTGTTTCATTTATCTGAATCATCCATATTGTCCAAACCTACTTACCATTCTGCATAGTTTTGAATACAATTATGATCAATAATGAGATCATTTACTTTATTTACCATTATTCCATAGTCCCCAGCTCAGATAGTAATTGTATAATTTATTCCTTTAAATTAAACTGAGTACTAATTAGGAATAATTTGTTATAATGAACAGAGCCAACATAAGTGAGGGCTTTATTTGGGGCTGTCACTTGTGACTGAGGTGTGTGAATCTGTAGCCAGTAAGTTTGTTTTATATGTATGTATGTTGTTTCATATGTATGTATCAATGACGTATGTTTTATAATAAGCCAGCTCATGATTGGGTGATGGTGCCGTGGTCCCCCTGGCTGGGCTGTGTGTACATGTGTGATTGCATGTGTGTCCTGTGTCAGGCAGTGGACTGTTTTTTTTTTGGGGGGGGGAGGGGTGGGGCGAAAGGGCCATGCAGGAAGAAGGGGAGGAAGAGTGAGGTTATCCTTGGGAAGGATGCTGTCATTCGGGAAGATAAGGAGACTTCAAAAACAAAGGGAGAGGAAGGATTAGCGTAAGGGATTTCTTAGTGTTGGTCTGTTCCTGTCTTAGTGTTGGTCGGTCCCTGTCTTAGTGTTGGTCGGTCCCTGTCTTAGTGTTG
>JAODJU010000081.1:19180457-19195670 GCA_026776725.1 Gnathonemus echidnorhynchus
TGAGAAGTGTTGGCTGTCCTTCCTTAGCTTTCCCTTCAAATACAGACTCAAATTTCTTCTTCAGGTTACATTTTATTTTGTCCAGCATGAGTTCCCCTGAAGAAATATGGGAGGAAAATGGACAATTTCTTACCAGGATTCTGACCAGTATGAGAGGAAGAATATAAACACACACACACACACATACACACGTTTTTCACTATTTGACAGCGATAAATAAAACTTTAATTTTCACATCACATCATACACATTTTTTTCTGAAACACCACATACTGTACATGTAGATAATAGCATACAGCTCTTACTTTTCTCTGATACGTCACCCAGCTCACTTCCCGCTTGATTACCTGAAATAAGTAAGAATTTCGAATTCATTTCTATCTTCAACATCAGTATGTAACAAACTGTTCATTTCCTATATAATGCTATATGATAAATGCATTTTTAAGAGCTTAAAAAAGGTTACATTTTATATGAAAAATAAGAAAGGTTAAAAATATAATTACACTTCTGCAGGTCTTCCTTCAGTCTCTCAGCAAGGTCATTCAGGGTCATATTCTTCAGAATTTCAAGTGTGACTTCAAGAGCAGCAACTTCCATGTAGGAACTTATCATCGTGTCGGCGAGGTCTGTTCTATCCAAGTCCTTCACCTGACCCCTGGGAAGGGGCTTTAACTCTTTATACTTTGTATGACTCAGTTTCCATTTAAACTTCTTCAGCTCTTCATCATCAAGCTCCTCTAGATTCTCCAGCAAGAGGTCGGCAAGCGAGTTCTGAGTGTGCAGAATGTCAGAGATGAGTCCATGAGATCTCACAGACCTGTTTATGGTCACTCACACACATGCACTGAACTTTCCCTTAGCAGAAGTCAGTTTTCCTGCTCACAGTCTAATGTGGCTGCCGAAGACACCTGCTATGATTTTTTCATTGCTATTGGAAACACACATGTGTGTTTATTTCTGCATTATTATTTAATCTCTATTTAACCAGGTGAGGCTCTCTGAATTTAAAAATCTCTTTCAAATGAGAGACCTGTCCAATATAAAGAGTTTAAATTTAAGATCCAATAGAAAACATTAATACAACAGGGTCAAAATCAAAACAGACTGCAAACATTATGTTAAGGCAGCACCCATTATAATTATTCACATTTTAGATGAAGTTATTCTGTTACAGTACGTGTGTAACATTTGGTGTAGGGCAGTACGGTATGGAAGTAGCCTGGGGAAGAGCCCTGCGGAGAGGGAGCTTTGTGTCTGCTATTTTCAGCAACCTTCAGCTGAAAATCATTACTCAGCTTAAGCTTCCCTGCCTTTCAGTGTCTGGTATTTATGAACAAAATGTATTAAATGCTGAAATGCTGTAGCCAAACCTCTTGTTGAGCCATTGCTTAGATGTTTATGGCTGTAAAGAAACTAGTTCCCGTGTATCACAGTCTGACTCTGTAATGAAAACCAAAAGTAATGTTAGCTTTATATTTAAAAGTCAGTTTACCAGCTGTAATATCTTACAACCAGAGCAAACTGGTCAGTTTTTACTCACACAAGCAGTTTGCAGCCACAGGCAGAGACGTCCACTGATCATTTGGACTATTGGCCATATTTCACCCTGTATTTAAGTAAAAAAAGGGTATAGCCATTACACTGCATGTTCCTTCATTATTCAATGGGTACTTTGTAAGTGAAACTATACACTTTTCTTTAAATGTATTCAGTGCTTGAAGTGGATCAGTACTCACAGGTATGCATTACCAGCACCTCTTTTGTTTTTCTCTTCAGAGTACCAATACCGCACAATATCTGCTGAGAGTACTGGCACCTGAGATCGAATAACAATATAATCGAATAGAAGCTTCATTGTCATTGTACATAAAATACACAACAAATCTAGGCATGCTGCTCCTGTTCAATGCAATAAAGAATTAGAAAAACCCAGTCAAACATAATACTTATCTGTGTATACATATGTAAAAAATAGCCAACCAAAGGACGCAAGTAGCAAAAGTCAATACTTTGGATAAATAAGATAAATAGAAAAGGATTAGTATTATTAAACTGGTTTCTGTAATCACTAAAGACTAATATTGCACACGGATTATTTTTTTGTTGTTGTTCAGTGATCTTATGACCCAAGGGAAGAAACTGTCCTTGAGTCTGGAGGTGTGTGTTTTGATGGACCTGTAGCACCTACGAGAGGGTAGCAGGTCAAACAAGTGGTGTGTGGGATGGGCAGAGTCTCTGAGGATGTTTTGGGCTCTGGAGAGGCAGAGGGAGCTGGCGATGGCTTCCAGGGATGGCAGAGAGCAGCTGATGGTTTTTTGGGCAGAGTTTCTAACCCTCTAGAGAACTGTCCTCTAATACACCAGTATACCACACAGTAATGCAGTTCACCAGCATACCACACTGTAATGCACTACACCAGGATGCATCTGGTGGCGGAGCGATCAAAGGCCAGAAGCAGCTTCTCATCCAGCTTGTTTTTCCTGAGTACTCTGAGAAAGTGGAGTCGCTGCTGCGCCTTCTTAGCAAGTGTCAAGGTGTTGGTAGAACAGGAGAGCTTCTCAGAGATGTGTATCCTCAGGAATTTGATGGACTGGTCCCTTTCCACACTGAAAAAATTGATGTAAAGTGGGGAATGATCACCTCTGTGCATCCTGAAGTCAATGACGACTTGCTTTGTCTTTGTGGTGTTTAGCACCAAGTTATTTGTTGAACTCCACCCTGTCAGTTTCTGAACCTCATCTGTGTAAGTTGAATCATCTCCTCCTGAGATGATCCCAATAACCGTGGTGTCATCCATGAATTTGATGATGGTATTTCTGCACAGCAAATGTGCCAGTGTTAAATTAACACTGCATAGTGTCTATATGTGTCCACACCACTCAGTGTTACCTTTAACACTTTACAGTGTGCAGTGAGTGTCGTTTTTACAGTGTTAATGTTTATTAACTCAGAGTGTTCAATTTACAACCTATAGTGTTGTCAAAGAGTCTCCACCTCCACATATCTGCCCCATTTTAATATTCGCAAAAGACGTCATGAGGATCAGAAGAGCCATCCCAGATTTACCCACCATCATGAGAAAGACTCTGACCAAACAGGACCTTACAGCTTTTTTGTGTTTTATATTAAAGTTTTACTAGCTTGGTTCTGATTGATCTTGAAGATTAGAGAGCTGTGGTTTTGTAGCATGTTGCTATTGATTCAGAAGAAAAAATCTTGGAGATGTTTAGGACATGTCTCCAGAGTGATATATGTTTTAATGGTGTGGGGGTATGTTTTACTGCTAGTCCTGTCCTTGGATGATTAACATATGTGGAAAGGTGTTAGGACAGTTGCGATACTTTTCTCTGTGCAGCTCCTGGTACCACCCCCTCCCCTGTAGACCAATGGTGCTGGATGATTATTTGCATAGCATGACACAGAACTGTTTTTGACTTAATAGAATTTTTTTAATCCACCGCAATTGTGATGAATAAGGCAAGACAACAAAAACCACAGAAATCGGTCCTGGGTGCCAGCCAGGGACCAGGCGGGAGGAAAAAGTACTACGGAAAAGCCAATCATTTTGTTTCTTTTCTAATCCTGGGCTCTCTAGGAAGATTAGTAAGATTTTATGATACTACACAACTAAGATTTCTTTGGGGATACACAAATACAAGAACAACTACACTGCTCATACCATTTAGCATACGCCAAAGAAAAGCAAACAATGAAATGTAGTAAAGACCAATATCAGTGCCATACCATCCTCGATCGTGGTGGGTTTCTAAAAATTCTTAAAGAAAATCTAAATATTAAATGAGCAAAGTGATTTGATTTGTTCTTCTCGCAAATTGTGGTCTAAAAGCAATGAGGCCACCACCCATTATCTGCTTTAAGCAGAAACACACTCCTTCAGTCATTAAGATAGCTCTCACCTTTTTTTAGCTCTGCTAAATAATTATGTTATGCACTCTAACACAGTCTAGCTTCATAATCTCTGTTTGGTGACTGGTGCCATACATTTCTCGCACTTTTATACCACAAGGAGTTCACAGCTGAGCTTCACTGGTTCCTTTTTATCCAGATTGAAAAAAAAAATCACCGCATTCATGCTTAAATAAATACATTTACAATGTGTGTGCTTTAATGTTTTTTAATGTATATAAGCACAATTCTTTGGTTAATGAAAATTGAACTAAAAACTTAAAAAGAGAAAAGGCTATGTTAGTCTGAGTCTTTCTTATTATGGTGGGTTAGTAAAAACACAGCAGCTGAATGCCCAAATGAGTTCAAATGAGAGTACATTAAAATGGGGCGGATATGGGCCACCCATTTTGTACTTGTGTGCCACCCATATGGGCTTGCAATTTGGGAAAAGGTGGAGACACATTGTCCTAACACTCTAGGTTGTAAATTGAACACTATAAGAGTTAATAAACATTAACACTGTAAAAACGACACTCACTGCACGCTGAAAAGTGTTAAAGGTAACACTGAATGGTGTGGACACATATAGACACCATGCAGTGTTAATTTAACACTGGCACATTTGCTGTGTGGGATGGGTGGGAGTGCAGTCATAGGTATACAGGGCATAGAGTAGTGGGCTTGGCACATAGCCTTGTGGAGAGCCAGTGCTGAGCGTAAGGGAGGAGGAGACATAGGAGCCACATCTAACAGACTGGGGCCAGTTTGTGAGGAAGCCTTTTACTCAGGCACAGGTTGTGTGGGTGTGTGTGGGGGGGGTTAGGTCTAGCAGTTTCCTGACCAGGATATTTGGATTGATTGTATTAAAAGCTGAGCTGTAGTCTATAAGGAACATTTTTGTATAGTTTGCGAAGTGTTCAAGGTGGTTCAGCACGGTGTGGAGCGCTATGGCGATGACATCATCAGTGGGCTGGTTTGATCTGTAGGCAAACTGGTGGGGCTCAAAGGAGGGAGGCTGGCCTTGATGTGATGTGTAACCAGCCCCTCAAAGCACTTCATCACCACTGAGGTGAGAGAGATTGGCCTGTAATCATTGAGGCAGGTTATGTCAGACTTTTTTGGAACAGAGATGATGCTGGATGACCTCAAGCAGGGAGGGATGGTGAGTTGGGATAAGGAGCGACTGAAGATCTTGTTGATGATGCCAGAGAGCTGGTAAGCACATGCTTTGAGTATAATTTTCCCTGATCCTTTATCAATACCAGCAGCTTTCCTCGGGTTGACTTAATTGCCTGTGTGCACATGCTCACTTGGTGTTACTGCAGAGTTATTGTGTGGGTGCTGGAGGCTGGGGGGGGCAGTGTGGCTGTGTCTGGCCTGTGTGGCTCAAAGCGAGCAAAGAAGCTGTTTAGCTCCTCTGCTACTGGGGCGTCTGCATTAACAGTAGTGATGTTGCTGCCCTTGAAGTTTGTGATCTGCTGTATTCCCTGCCACACCCGGCATGGTTGCTGTCTGTGAAGTGGTCCTCTATTTTCAGTTTATGTGCCGTCTTGGCAGCTTTGATGCCCTTCCTCTGGTCAGCTCTGCCTGTGCAGTACTGTACCCTGTCCCCTGTCCTGAAGGCAGTGTCATGGTTCCTGATCAGTGAGTGGACCTCTCTCATCATCCAGGGTTTCTGATTTGGAAAAACCTGGGCAGGTTTGTTGACAGTGACATTGTCAGCACAGCTTGCAATGTAGAACAGCACCATTTGTGTGTCCTGCTCTAAGTGCTGATATTCAAATAGACTCCATTCAGTGCGTGTAGCTGGGAAATAGCACCATCTGGCCAAGTGTTAATTGTCTTTGTAATGGGCATGAATTTCTTCCTAAAGTTGATATACTGTAGGCTCGTATGAGGAGAAGAGGAAGGTTGTCTGACTCGCCTAAATGTGGTAAAGGCACAGTTTTGTAGCCATGCGTGATGTTAGAGTAAACACTGTCAGGTGTGTTTTGTCCTCTGCTGGCAGAGTTCATGTATTGAGTGAATTTCCTCCTTCAAATGAAACATTTTTCAGTATATGATTTCATTTGCACTTTTGAGTTTGCCCAGCATTTTAATGTCTAATTGTAGTTATCAGATCTGAATTAAAGGAAATGCTGTACTTTTTCAGCTGACAAATAAAGTCAGATTGGCCCAACTAAAATCAACTAATACTGACCACAAAAGTTAATGGATGAAATATTAATTACAGAATTAATTCAACAACACAGAATTATCATACATAAAACAATTATGTCGGACAGACAACTAAGTTGAGCCAATTAGCCAACTGATTGTGGGTAAAAGGAATAATTAACATAATCAGTACTCTTTCTTCACAAAAAAACAAAGCATATTAATATTTAGAAACTGACCGTGATTGAGGATGGTATGCCACATATATTACTCTGTACCACATTTTAAGGTGAATTACTTTTCAGGGTCATGTCATCCCCCGATCGTCCGCTCTTTCCGTGTGCCACCCCCTCTCGTTAACTCAGTCTGGAATCCCCGTATGATCGGCTGTGTCTTCTTGTAATTATTAGTCTTATGTATTTAAGTCTGTGTTAGGCATGTTTCCCCCTTGCTGTCATTAACGTTGTGTTGTATTCCTAAGTGTGTGTGCCATTGATTAAACCCTTCCTTCCCCGACTTCCTGTCTATCGCTCCGCTGTCCCTGCTCGTCACGACAGACTGACAGCACTCCAACAGAAGACGCCTGCCCTGACCGAGGAGCAATTCCTCAGTCTCTTTAACGAGGCATTGGCTCGAGCAGCCCGAGGTACGGGGCGACCCCCTGCCCCGAGCCTTTGCTTTCTGGATGAGGGACATTCTCGAGGAGATATCCCTGCCTGGAGACACGCACCTCGCGGGGCAGGTGCACAAAAACCTGCGGCGGTTGAGACACGGAGTGGTGGAGGTTAAAATGAAGCAGATAGTCACAGCCTGTGGGTTGCCTTTTGGTCCGCTATCTGAGCTGCCTGAAGTGCCCCAGATTCCACCACCTGCTGCAGGAAGGAAAAACAAGCAGAAGAACCAAAGATGGAAGATGCCAGAGCTCTTCTTAGGGGCTATCTCGGTCTCCGCAGCCTGCCCTGCTGTGTGTCGGAAGGAATTCCTCCCGGTGCTTAATCTGGCGGTGTTCGCTCCCGACGTCATCGCCGCCACTTTATCTGAGCAGACACCCAAAGCCCACATTGCTGCCGCCTCTGTGCAGGGTTCAGCAACTCGCCCGTTTCTGGGAACGCGCCTAGCCCTTAACAGGGCCAGGTCAGTTTGGGATACCATCCAGCGGGTCCCCAGGTTCCTGAAATGGGCAGTGCCCGTTGCCAAGGTGCAGATCCCGGCCGCACCCCCCATGGTTCCTGTGCTGCCGCCACCCGGGTTACCTGCGCCGCCGCTGGCTAGAGCGCCCCCCCAAGGTTCCTGCGCCGATGGTTCTTGCAGCGCCCCTGTGGTTCCTGCTTCGCCCCCCGAGGTTCCTGTTCTGGCAGCTACTGCTCTGCCCCCTGATGTTCCAGTTCCAGTACTCCTGGATCCCATCCTCAAGGATGTCCGTGATCCCCCAGACCCTGCTCCCATGCCCCCGGTTCCAGTCCCAGAGGAGGTCGCCAACTGTTGGATCATCGCTCCTCCTCCCTTAGTGGAGATGGAGGAGGAGCTTGAATGGGACCCCTCGGGGATTACCCTGTCATCCCCAGTGGCTCCTTCGCCACCCCCTGAGGTGACAGATCCCAGCCGGGTCCCTGCCTCTTGGCCTCAGTCCCACCCACCCTACCCCCTGGCTCACCTTTGGTCCCCCCTAGCTTCAGCTCGGAGGTCGCCTGCGGTCCCCCTGACTTCGGCTCAGGGGTCACCCTTGGTTCTGCCTGCTGTGTCTCGTCGGCCGGCTGCGGCCCCGCCTGCAACGCCTCATTGGTTGACTTTGGCCCCCCCCCGTCAACTCGTTGGTCGCCTGCGCCTTGGCCAGCTGCTATTCGTCCTCGCCCCCTCCGCCGGTCCCTCCGCCTTCCTCCTCTGCCTCGTTGACGTTCCTTCAAGCTCCTCCCTCACTCTTGTCGAGGGTCCCACCTGCTCCGGCCTCGCGTTCGCCTGTTGGCCCTGCGGCTTCCGCTTCTCACCGGCCGGGGTTCCCTTCGGCTCCCCGTGTCCCCCCGCCCTTTGCCTCTGCGCCCCCTGTGTTTGGTCCCTGTCCCTCTGTGCCTTTGTTCCCTGCTGGTCCCTTTGTGCCTTCTGTTGGTGCGCCCTCTGATGTTCCTTCGTTGTCCCCTTTCGTGTTCCCGAGTCCTGTGCTTCCGTTGTTGGTGCCCCTGTGTCTGTCCGCGTTTCCTCTGGTTTGTCGTTTGTTGTCTGATGTGGTCTCCTTGTGCTTATTCTGTGTGTATGTGCTGTTCCCTGTGATGCGTTGATGTTTTTGCTTTTCTTTCCCCAGGTTTCGTCGTGTCCTTGGTCTCGTCTCCTTGCTCCCCTTAGGTGCGCCCGGAGTGGCGGAAACCTGTCTGGAGTCTATCCAGTATGTTGTGTGTCTCCAAGTATGACTGCAATAACTGAGCAATAACTATCTTTTGCAGAACTTTGGACAGAAATGGTACATTAGAGACAGGTCTGTAATTGCTGAGCTCCTGTGGGTCCAAACTCAGTTCCTTCAGATGTGGTCTGATTACTGCTCCTTTAAATTTGCCAGGGACATCGTCTGAGGACAGGGACACATTCATTATGGCAGTTATAGGTTTTGCCAGAACTCCCAAGGATTCTTTAGGAATTTGAAGGGGATGGGCCCAGTGGACAAGTGGCAGGTTTGGCTTCAGATATTATTGTTTGAACTCCTGTTCATTGATTATTTCAAAAGCCGTCCCGACAGCTTTGCTCATCGATTCTGTTATTGCGTGCCTTTTCTGACTTGTATATCGCTTGTGTATTGACTCTGGATTGTATTGTGTTTTGTTTTTTTATTCTCGCCTTGCCATTTTTGTACATTTGCTGTGTTTGATTTGCTATTTGGCTTTCAATCCCCCTGCTCGGCTTTATGCCTTTGCTTGTTCTCTCGGACACTGTCGCTTCAGCTTGTGTGTATGTTCTGCATGTGTGATGGTATTGGTGCATAGAGACTGACTGCCATTTAGTTTTGTGAGTGTGTGTTCGATTCTGTTTATTTGGTTTGGGAGTCAGGTGGAGTGTTCGTCTTTTGATTTCCTTTTCTTTTGCACTTAGGTGTGATTAGCCTTAGGTGGCTTGGTAGTTGGGGATTTTTGTTTGTTATTTTGGCTGTGGTCACTCCCAAAGTCTTCTGTGCTGGGTTACTTGTTCAGTGTCAGCATTGTGTGTGAATAAAATGTAAAAATGCAAAACAAATCCCTTCGTCCATTGGTAGTCCCTTGTTCCCCTTATCCTGTTTGTCCCTTTATTCAATTCCTCTTTCCCATTAATTCTGTTACACTCCAGCGTAGACTGGAGGTCGCAGCGCATTTTCGATCTCCAATGTTTGTAATTTTATCATTAAAGAAGTCCATACAATTATGTTCACTACCACACAGCAAATGTGCCAGTGTTAAATTAACACTGCATGGTGTCTATATGGGTCCACACCATTCAGTGTTACCTTTAACACTTTACAATGTGCAGTGAGTGTTGTTTTTACAATGTTAATATTTATTAACTCTAATAGTGTTCAATTTACAACATAGGGTGTTAAGTCAATATGTTTCCACCTCTTCCCAAATTCCAAGCCCATATGGGTGGCGCACAAGTACAAAATGGGTGGCCCATATCTGCTTCATTTTAATGTATTTTCATTTAAAGTCATTAGGGCATTCAGCTGCTGTGTTTTTACTAACCATGATTCCTCATTAAGATAGGGGAATTGTGTTCCTGCAGTCAAAAGAGAAACTTATTCTTCTTGTCTCTTGCCTTTCTTTGATTTTATGCTGGGTTTGAGTCAAGGACTCTTGGAGATTTATGAAAGTGATGGAGTGCTGTATCTGATGATGTGTGGCCATTTTGATTATCACTCTTGACCATGTGGCCTTGTATGATATAAGATATCCTCCTGAGACACCACCCATTCATTTATGTCCATTGTAGTGGACATGTTGCTTTTTGCCATGTTCTTTTTTTGATGTAAGGAAACATATTTATTCCTGTTGTACACTAAAGAGGACATGCTGTGAAATTAAAAATAAAATTGAAAAAATCTAAATTGTAAGATGTCTTATTTCCTCTAAAGACAAATAACCTAAAATTGAAGGACACTTTTTTCCTTGGGTCTCAGGAAGATATGCAGAAACGTGTTAGGAGAGCTGTGACACCCTTTGCTGTGGAGCTACTGGAACCTCCTGCAGACCAGTGGTGCTGGATGTATATTTGCATAGTATGAAATAAAACTGCCTTTCATTTAACAGCGTTTTTTATCTATTGCAATGGTGCTGAATACAGCAAGAGTACAAAAACCTCAAATGTAGCTGAATAGTTTTGCTGCTGATTGCAGCTGCAGAAATGGGTTTTGGTGGAATCTAATTCTTACTCTGTGGCAGGATTTGGCCTGTGTGAGGTTTTTGAAACTTCCTGGGTTGACCACTACAGTTTCATTAATGGGAGGTTTTTAGCTGTGAGAAGAAATGGACAGGTGCCAAGGCCGAAATGAAAAACATGCAAAGAAAAAACAGGACTAATTACTCTTCTCACTTATCCACCCCCCAAAAGAATACCCATGATGCAGCACAAGCACTGAAAAGTATCTTTCAGAACCATGTCTGGGATACCCACATACCAACACCATAACAGCACCAAAACCAACTAACATACACCAACTAGCTCATACAACACAATGAACCTTCATGTACTCAGGTAGAGACTAATACCCTTCACATACCATTCTCATTTATGGTGGGTTTTTAAATATTAAGCTTGGGTTAATTAAAATTAAACCTGATAAAAATTTTGATATTAAATGAGCTCATTGATTTGATCTGTTCTTCAATCTCTAGTTGAGGTCTAAAAGCATTGAGGCTGCCATCCATATCTGCTCTAGGGAAGATGCACTGCTATAGCCACTAGGGGAGCTCTTGCCTTCTCTCAGCCCTGTTAAATAACTGATTGTCTTATGCAGTCTAGCAAGCTTTATAATCTGTGTCAATGAGCACTGTCTTTACACTGACACCCCTGCTGAGAGGTAGGTAAGTTAGTTAAGTTACATGACCAATTGCATATAACTGTTTAACAGTAAATTCTCACTGTTTTATCATTTTCCTCAAACCTGGAACCATACATTTTGTTCATTTTTATATCACAGGTGATGGTGAGGTGGCTAAATGTAACTTAATATTCTAAGTCAGCACAGTAACAGTGTTTTATAAGCTGGAACATTTTTTTGGACAGTGATGATAACTTCAACATACTCAAATTAAGTACACTCCAAATAATACACTGAAACAACTAAAAGTCAGCATTATTTGTTACAGTGTAACTCCTGGTTCCAATTCCACATTCACACACACCTCCATACAGAACTGGCAGCTACTGCTCCACTAAAATCATGCTACGCGTTATTGTTCTTCTGCACATGTGGGTCACTTCAGGACTGTGACCAGTTCACACTGGAAGCTGATACTGGCCACATTTTAAAAATAATGTGAATCAGGCTAACCAAAAAAAAAAATCAGATCTGAGCAGAAAATCTGAATTTAACACCTGGGATTGCTGTGTTGTCACCTGCGTTGAGAAAATGTGATTTATTTTTTGAATGTAATTTATCTCAAGTTCTCTATACTCAGAATATCAGTTTGAAACAGCTCATATTTTGAAGCCATTCAGGTAGCTCATTTTTGTAAGTTTAACCTGTGGAAGTTTTACAGTGTATATGTGAAACTTGAGAGTTTTAGTATGTTGTATTAGGGAAATTCAAAACATATGACACAAAATTAAATTTTATTTTAGAGGTCAATTGCTCTTAAAATAAATGGATAAATTTCCATTTTGTACTCTGCGCTGAGGCTGGTCAGACAGGTCCAGCAAGTTCTACAGGAGCAGGAGGTGTGTGTAACACGTACATCATGAAGAAAACAAGCCCTGTGATTATTACTAATATCACATTGGTCTATTCAGTAACTAATGTAGCAAAGTACTGTGTAAGTAAGATTCCTGCACAAAACAGCTTACAGTGGAACACAGACACTCACGCAAAGAGAGCAACATTCTTATGTGGCTGATTATTATTAAAAACATAATTTTTACTTGGGTCTTAAGCATGTTACACTTTTACTGGAAATAAAAATCATAAACTGCTACAAAAGTAACTAACATCATTTTGCTAAAATACTGTCCATCTTACCTTGAGAACTGAACAGGAAGGCAGACAAAAGCTGGTGATACTGGCTTTGGAGAGAGAAATTGTTAGTTCTAAAGAATTTGCAACTTCCTTTTTTGTAGTGACGGGGTGGGACAGAGCATGTGAAAGTGTGACAGGAGGGTGGAACGCTAGGCAGAGGGGACGCCCACGTAACACCTGGCTGCGGCAGATGGTCGGCCATTTCTGGAGGGTGGGACTGGACCGTGTGTCTGCCTGGGAGGTCGCCAGCCAGGGATGCTGAGGAGTTTCGCCCTGTGGTGGGTGTGGCAATGTGCTCCATCAGCACATGCTCCCCAACCTGACCTGACCATGCAGATCATTAGTTTGACCACCCATAGCCCCCCACCGACACCACAGACCCCCTTTACTGTCCCACAGACACCCGCATCCACCCTTGCAGGCAGACGCCCCACCAACCTGCCCAGGTTAGAGATTTGGAGCCGGAGCCCTGAGTGGAAGGCAGCTGAAGCCTCGGCCAGGACACAGGGTCTCTCCACCCCCCACCTCCTGTGAGCCATCAACACTACACCTGCAAGCAGTGTGGACAGTCACAGAAGCAGGAGTTTGGGCACAGAAGGTTCAAAAATAAATTCTACTGTGAAAAGGCAGAAGGGAAGTCATTTAGAGAGCTGAAGGCTCAGCACAAGGAGCCACATCAGTTAAATGCTTTTTACAATTAATTACATTTTTATGATTGATGTTTCTTATGTTGTGTAATTTAAATTAATCTTTTATATAATAGATTGTTCGTATTATTATTGCATTCTGATATAGTTTATATGATTTCTTTATATAAAATATATAAATATAAGTTCTGCTGAAGTAAGGAGTATGTAAGACTTTCCCAATTAAAAGCTAAATAAGTTGCAGTTATTTTCAGAGGTTGCGGCTGGAGCTGGATTCGGACCCACGAGCTCCTGGTCCGGAGTCCAGTGTTTCACCCCTAGGCAGACATCTTAAAGGGGCAACGGCACTGGGGTATGTGGGGCCCACAACCCCTGCCTGTGAGCGATAAAGCCGACCATCCATGGTGAATTTCAGGGGCCCTCATGGTATGTGGGGCCCTGCTGGGGCCCCAATGGCAGCCATGCTAATCTTCTCTCTATCGTTCCATTTTTAGTATATGTGCCGCCACAGCGAGCAAGATGCTTCTATTTTTACACGTAAGTACATGTATAAGCAGCTTCTCACAGTCTACACAGATCATAACCCTTTAATGTGTCTTTTTAGTGAGTCCAAAGCTGTATTTCCCAAGGCCTCTGCAACAGTTGAGCACTGGGTCTAACCTTGTCTGCATAGCAGTTCCACAAAATATACTAATAATATAAAGACAGGGAGTGAACAAGCAAATGGCCATTTATTTCATCTCCCACTTCCAGAGAGCCCTGACACATAACTACCACCTGACACTGTGTTCCTGCTGGACAGACTGTCAAATTCCCAGTGACGGCAAATCAAATCAAAATATGGACAGTGAAAAACCCGATACTGTCACTGGTAGAAAGGTATGTGATGCAGGACTGGAAAACTGGAAATGAATGCTTCATATGGCAGAGAAATGCCAAACGTTACGAAGTGCTGATACAGACAAACCGCTCTAACAGGTCCATCCGGCTCAGGTGTGCAGGAATTCGAGTGGGGGGGGGGGTGGCATAACTAGGTTGGGTGTGACGGAATAGAGGTTGGAGGTTTGACTGATCCAACAGCAAATCACTGCCTACTGTGCTGTGCTGCTATTACAGTTCATATGTAAATATACATCCATGTAAATTCAAAGCAGCCGATTACTGTAACATGGAACCATTGCATTAGAGTATATTAATTATGAATTGTGCTTCTAGGCAATGAGATGAAGGTAAAGAATGAGGCACATTATATTAAAAACTGTACAGTTTTCCGCATGAGTAAACAAACAAAATCCTTGTTAGTTTATGCGGACAAAACAAGCTGAGAAACAGCAGAGGGGAGGTTCTGGGTTTAGACACCGCAGACCGGATTATTATCACGTTGACTGTGATGTCACAGGATACAGCTGTCAAATGATTGTAATTTGTTGTTATAATGATGCAGCAAATTGCTGTGAAAATAATGCAGTACTTAGCTGTAAATGCATAGCCAGATTTTTTACACTGTATATCCCTGTCAAGAGCCTCCCATTTTTGATTTATTTCAGGTGTCTGAACTTGACTTTCTTACAACCATTTCTTCTTCATATAACTCTGTCTCCAAGTGTATTTTATTTTATTATATTTTATGATTTATGGACCAGGATTATTTGTATAGGCCTTTATTTTCTATATTAAAAACAAACAAACAAAAAGCTTCTTGATGTTTTATATTTTTATTTATATTCCATGGCAAAGTGTCCAAAAAGCCACCCTAATTTGGCTTGGGAACAGGGATGTACTCTCTGATCTGCAGCGTCCAAACCCAGAAGGTGGGAGGTGTGTAGTTTTTAATATAATGTGCCTTATTTTTTACCTTTATCTCATACAATTAATTAATATCAGGTAAGTTTTCATAGTCATATATATTTCTTTCTTGTGTGTATTTCTAAACTAATACAGGCATTGCATGATACTCAATAAATCGATTGAGCTGTCTGTGCGTGACTGTCTGTGCGTGACTATCTGTGCATGACTGTCTGTGTGTGTGACTGTCTGTGCGTGTGACTGACTGTGCGTGACTGTCTGTGCATGTAACTGTCTGTGTGTGTGACTGTCTGTGCGTGTGAGGGCCGCGTTTGAAAACACCACAAATTCAGTGTCACTTGGAGGGTATGTGGAGTTATTTTATTCCCCTACGATGAGTCACACAGGTGTCATTATCTGCAGGGATCTTTATCTGAAAACATGGCTTGTAACTCCGGTTTGGAGCCAACAAAGGCAAGAGAGGAGGATTGAAACATCTTCATTGAAAGTGTGTGACAGTCTTTA
>JAODJU010000081.1:19263186-19275218 GCA_026776725.1 Gnathonemus echidnorhynchus
ATTCTGGGATACAGTATGGAGCTTCCACGAAGCTGCCTGACCGCCGGGCATTCTGGGATACAGTATGGAGCTTCCACGAAGCTGCCTGACCGCCGGGCATTCTGGGATACAGTATGGAGCTTCCACGAAGCTGCCTGACCGCCGGGCATTCTGGGATACAGTATGGAGCTTCCACAAAGCTACCTGACCGCCGGGCATTCTGGGATACAGTATGGAGCTTCCAGTCTCTCTGGAGGGGAACATGGAAGGCAGGATTCCTGAGGCCCTGTTTTGGGGAAGCATGCAGCCATTTCACACAGGAAGCTGGGATTTCACTCACGAATCAAGATTCTTTAATTGTCACATACATAGTTATACAAAGTACAACACGTAGTGAAATGCATCCTGAACCGCTTTCTTGTAGACCGTGCAAGTTAAAAATCCAATTTTGCTAAAGTTAAAGTGCAAAAACCTAAAAATTCAAGCAGAGAAGTATGTTCAAAATGATAGGTAACACAGACATAAAAAGTGACCAGTGTAGCAGTGAGGATTTGGTGAGGGGTACAAGAGCACAATATACAATGTACATCAGGGTGTGAGATGCAATGGCATGTCCAGGTTCAGAAACCTTATGGCCTGGGGGTAGAAACTCCTCCTAAGCCTCTCAGTCCTGGTCATGATGCTCCTGAGTCTCTTTCCTGATTTCAGAAGCTGAAACAGGCTGCTATTGGGGTTGGATGTGTCCTTTATGATCCTGAAGGCCCTGCTCCTACATCTCTTGATGTAAATGTCCTGAAGCGATGGAAGGGCCGACCTGCAGCAGCGTTCTGCTGCACGGATCACCCTCTGGAGATCTCTCCAAGCACAATTTAGAGAAGAATCACTGTGATTGGTCAGAACATGCTTGGCGTGTGTGTATACATGACCTCATTGGTCAGAGCTTGCTTTCTGTATATGTGTCTGAGTTCAGTGATTGGCCAGAATTTGCTTGCCAGTTGTGTCCCTCATCTCAGTGATTGGTCAGTGTTTGCGTGTTGTGTGTGTCTGAGCTCAGTCATTGGTCAAAATTTGCTCGGTGTGTGTGTGTATCTCACCTCCGTGATTGGTCAGAGCTCGCTTGCCCGCGTATCTCACAACCCATTATCCAGTTTACGAACACAGATGCGCACGAACACACCAGAGACACGCGAAGATGCAGACACACAAAAACGTGCGTCTCACCGCCAGCCGAAACCCGTCAGGTTGAGATCCCCAGAGGCCAGGAGGCAGACACGCAGTCGAGACGTCGCCTTCACAGCATACAGTCCACGTAGTGGACAGCAGATCGATACAGAGTGTCAGGGGGACGCCATGCCCGCGCGCCGCGTGTCGTACCTGTCACATGTCCCATGTCTCTGCCAAAGCCCCTGCAAAAGCGATGAGGCATCAATATGACTATGAATGTGACTCGTCAGAGACATAGAGGGACGGTATTGCACGGTAAAGGCCCCCCTCCTTGTTAATGAAGTTAATATATAATTATAGGGGAGTCAACGAGGAGCGGGGGGAGGGGCGGCCAGCCAGGCCTGGATCGAGTCTAATCATTTTTATAGAGCTTGGATCGATGACATCGCTGGGGGAATATTCTGGAAACATTT
Source organism: Gnathonemus echidnorhynchus (assembly GCA_026776725.1). Lineage (NCBI taxonomy): Eukaryota > Metazoa > Chordata > Actinopteri > Osteoglossiformes > Mormyridae > Gnathonemus > Gnathonemus echidnorhynchus. Next base: position 19,264,803 of record JAODJU010000081.1, read on the forward strand.
GCTCGTATTAGTAAATGAACACACTCACAGATCCACCCGCATCAGCACCGACAGAGGCCAGCTGTGTAGACTGATGTGTGTGTCCTGATCGCAGGCGGTTTGCACCAGTAGGAGGTCTCAGTGTAAATATGCGAGGCTTGTTCGGCCCAACAGCACCTAGGTCAACGTCTGACAGACTAGTTCTGACTGGACGGCACGGACAGGCCACAAAGCTCACGCCGCACGTGGAGTGTTTACGGTCCATCCGGACGCACTGCCGGGACTGTGTGTGTGCGTTTGTAGTTTGCACACCAGCTGTTGAGGCTTGCTGTTATAGTGCTGAATGCAGTTTTATTCAAGTTGAGCCTAAACACAGTGAAATCCCACCTGGATTAGAGGGTCTGCTGCCTGAATGGATGCTAATGCGAGTGGTCATGTTCATGGCTAATCCCTGACACAAACCGCAAGTCTGTTAGAACCATGTAGTAGACTTCACCTTTGACCCTTGAACTGAGTTGGGTGTAAGGCCCACTGCCCCCTACAGGTCACTTTCAGTAACGTGTGTAAATGCCTGTTTAGACTGAAGGCTGGACAGTGCCTTGGTGAGATAGTTATTCTAACCGATCACGCGTGTAATGGGATCTGTGTTTGAAATGAGGAGAGACAATGAAGTCTCTTACTTGTAGAATAGCCTTAGGGACATGAGGGGGGGGGGGGGGTTGGATATCACCATCTGCCCCCCACCCTCCCTAAAAACCCACCCCTGCACTGACAGAAAAATCCAGCTCAATGCCAATAAACACACACATTAACTATGATGATCGTGCACTTCATTTGGACACCGTGTTCGCCGTTCAGAGATTAAAACACCCCCACATATACAGGCACACTCTCCAGGCACAGAGCTCTCTAGCTCGCTCACGAGCCCCCCCGGGGAAGCTAGATTCTTAGCAACCAATTCAATTACGGGCGAGATGATTCGCACCTTCTCGTCAGGCCCCCCAGGGCAATTATACCCGAAGAGCCGGGACTTGATCTCACTGCTCCTAATCAGAGAAGGCGTCCGGCTGGGGAAATGGCAATTATTTTGGTATTTACATGCCACTCTCCAAATCCCCCAGACTCTAATGTCTCTCAGATTGAAGCTTTCTGCTGCTAACCTGTGGCCCACAGACACACAAATCCACAGACACACACATATTCAGACACACACATACACACATGCTCTGGGTTTAAATACAGAGAGACACTGGCAGAGCCCAGCTCCACTTCCTTATGTCCAAATTACACTTCAAAGTTAACCTTTTTTATTAATGTCCCAAAATTTAGTGAAAGATTCAAAGTGCATGTTGTATAAAAGGCCAGTTTTGCACTAAATAGCATGTTTTTTTCATCACCTTTAACATAAATTTTCATTAGTCGCTCTGATTTCTCAAGTAGATGTGACTGCTGTCTAGTGTTTTTATATTTAGACTTATTTTGCTTACCGTGCTGTTGCCAAAATTTCCCTTATAAGCTAGACTTATAAGGTTGGATGCATGAATAAAGACACGATATGTACAATAGTCATATCGAATAAAATAACTTTTTGGTCCCATTGTTTAACTTTATAGGGTGGTGCAGTAGTTAGTGCTGCTGCTTCACAGCAAGAAGGTCCTGAGTTCGATCCCCGTCTGTGGAGTTCACATGCTCACCACCTGTGTCTGTGTGGATTTTCGTCCGGGGCTCTGGTTTCCTCCCACAGTGTGCAGGATAGGCTGATTGGTGAATCTAAATTGGCCCTGCAGTGTGTTGGTGACCTGCTCAGGGTTGGATCCCAGGATAGGCTCTGATCCCCCCGCTACCCCAATTTGGATTGAGTAGTTTCAGAAGATGGATGTTTAACTTTATTTTGTATCACTTTAAAGTGTTAACACAACATGGTGACAATAGAACACACTGCCTCTTTATGATTATGATCATAAATACATATTATAACTAATAAACTAATGTACAGAGCAGCTTATTCAGGACCACCCCCAGCCCTGCTCACTCTGTACCTGGCAGGGCACCCCTTCCTCTCTGATTGTGTTTTAACCCCTGCCCTTGCTAATTGTACACAGACCTGCAAAAGCCCACAGGTGCACAGGGAGTCATGTGACCCTTCACCTCGATTGACAGCTTGGAAAGGGCGGTTTCTCTTGGACCGTAGAGCTCGGAGGCTAACCAGAGCTATTTGTGCGCAAATATTCATCTCTGCAGAATAAGTAAATAAAATGCGAGCTTCTCAGGGAGCTGGGAAAAAATATTAGCATATTCCATGCTAATAAATATTGTTTTATTGCTGCCTGGTTGGATTGCGGAGACAGAAAAGCCATTATCCGATGGGATGCTAATCGCCCCTGAGCAGGAGAGAGCGGAAGATAACGGGTCAGGCGGGACCATCGAGGAGAGTGAGACATAATTGGTGATGTGGCAGCGTCTCAAGGAAGGGGGCCACCTCCCCCCCCCAGAGTCCCCTCAGTCCTACACTGGCTCAAAGTACGTAAGGTATGTTTCGGGTATATGTGGGGTAGGTATGCAGTTTGTGTTGGGTATAGAATAGAACATTTACATTTTCTTCATTTAGCACCTTAATTTTTCCCCGAAGAAATGTTTCCCTGTGTTTTTTTTTTTTTTTTTTTTTTGCGAGAGAGCAGGGTCAGACTATCCCTGGAGCAATTGGGGATTAAGGACCCTGCTCAAGGGCCCAATGGTGACATCACTCTGCTGACCCAGGGATTTTAAACCTGCGACCTTCTGATCACAGACAGACTATATGAACCCACTGAGCCACACAGCGCCCCCAATGGGCGATAGAGGGTGTAATAATGTGTTTGAGGTTTATGCAGTGCGGCTGTGTAGTGTATGCATGCACTGTGGTCATGCTGCTGCCTTTTACAGGACATGCAAACGATTTTGAAAACGTTTGTTCGAGGTTTCTGCACCAATGTCATGTCACGGGCCTCAGTAGACATGAATATGGCCGTTTGGAAAGGGGGGGCATGTTTTGCTCAAGTTAGATGAGATCTGAGGCAAGGGGAGTGTGGATTTGTGCCGGTTGGGGGGGTGGAGTGGCTGGGAAAAGGGTGCAGCACTCCCAAACTTTGTGGTCAGCAACACTCACGGGCGTCATAAATCAGATTTCCCAGAATCCCCCGCGGAGGCGCCCCAGCGCGGACACGCTCGGCTGGGCGTGGCCCATCGATTGGTGTCGCTGCCGCGGGGGCTGAGTGTGGTGGATTTTAGGGGGGCTCAGGGGGGTGATGGGATGGGGGTCTGCTAGCAGTCACTCGTAAAGAAATCCGCCTCAGCACCTGCCGACCAAAAGGGGGTGGGGGTGACGGGGGGGGGCAATGTGCAGACTCTTGGGTAATTTCCCACAGGTCAGCAGCCCGGAGCCCCTTCCACCTGAGCACGTTGTGGTGCTGGTAGCGGTGGGGGGGCACCACCAGACAATCAAGCGCGATCAACTCCTCTGTTCTTTTTGGCCTTCAGTTTTGCCCCCTCCCATCAGATTCCACCATTTACCACCTATGGCAGATGACAGTCGCTCATCTTCAGCCCTGAGATGCCCCCCCCCCTCCCACCAGCCTGACAATAGAATGAATGAGAATGAAGGAAAGAGTTATGATTATAACCAAAAACCTTCTGCAGTTGAAGACAGGACAGGTCGATTACCGATAATATTTCAATTCTTAACAGAGGCTTTCATTCACACAGACACGTTGTGCAATTTTATTCCCTTTGCCATGTTTATAGATGCACATAAATAGCGTCGAGGTGGGGGCGGGATTAGGACGATCCCTAGGGCCCCTGCGTGATATGATTGGTTTGGTCAATCAGCCAATCACATACGCTTTCATGGGGTCCATAATCACTAGCAGCAGCCCTGGTTGGACCATGTGTGATAACAGACAGCAGGCAGCCTATAGATGCTAAGTCCACTACCAACAGGTCTGGTGCCTGGTGCAACTTACAGCTCTAGAAATCACACCAAGAGTCTGGATGAAGTACGATCGGCTACCTGTGAGATCTGAAGACTGAAGAATGACTTTCTTTTTTCCCTGAGAATCCTGCCTGTTCCCAGAATACCCTTGAACAGATCTGTCTTTTAAGAAAATGTTTTCCCTGAGCAACTGGCCCCAGTTGGTTCTGATTGATCCAGTCATGGTGTCCTGTGTGATGACCCCCTCTCTCCCACCCCTCACCCCCCCATAATCCCTCCCTTAGATGTCATTGGCTTCTGCTTAGCTATTGATGACACATGAAAACTCAATCTAAATATTCATTGTATGTTCAGCTCCATGCCAAACTTCTATAGCAATTCGCAAAATCTATCCTGACCAATCGGGTGTCTCTCTGTTTCGGTCTTAATATCATGTCTTAAGATGTCTTGTTAATATCTTTGTCTCAGTATTTATATTTTATTAATTGCTTATTTTCCACTTGCACTATGACCAATCGTGGCAACATGACATCAGAAGCTGGCGATAAAACTCTTTGCCTTTGACTCAAAAACAGAATCCTAAGTCAAGAGAAAAGTTCCTGTTATGCTGCCTGGGTTGGGAAGGCGGGGGGTGTGCATGCTCGGGAGGGGTATAATGTCTCTCTTTTATAAATTTTATTAAGAGGGGAGTCACATTCCCCCTCCCCAGCCGCACCCCCAATCCTGAGGTTAACCGCTTCGGCTGGCCGTGTAAATTACTAGCTTAGTCAGGGAGATTCTACGCTGTGAGAGGTTTTCCTCTCTGTACGGAGCGTAATAAACGCTATCTATGTAAATGGGGACGGCATAAGCCCCTCGCGCTGGATTATCCCTCCCTGGATGGCGGAGTGCTGGAGAGGTCGGGTCTGGCCAGAGAGGACTGTGGGAAGGGATGGCCAGCTTTATCACGGCCGGCCAGAAGCTGGCGGAACCCTGACGTCACGTCGATCAAACCGACCTGCCGGCCGGCCATTATCCACCCATTATCTGTCCGTCCGCTCGCTGCTTCCCGATCTGACAACAGGTGAGCTCCATGGAGGAAGAGCCAGGTTTGTTATAGAAGCAGAAGCATTAGACTCCAGATGAGAATCATCTGATGGATCCTACCGTATGAGATCCGAACCAGGACTCGGAAGAATGGACGGGGCACGGGGCATTTTAAGTGGCGTTAGGGTTCATCAGCATCTGGCCAGAGGTGAACAGTCATCACCAAACAGTTTCTTTAAAAATCCCAGTCTGCAAATGAGGTTCCTTAGATATTACTTAACAACATCAATGGACAGCTCTCAATAGTCTAGTCTGTGGGCAGCAATATTCTGGATACAAAAATGCCTGGAGTTAAGAAATGATGACACTCCTGACTCTATACCTTGCTAAAGAAATGAAAAACCATGTCTCACATTCATACATGTAGTGATTTACCTGAAGTTTTTGCCCAAAATGTACAGTCTATGAATTCAATTATATGTCTGACAAAGTCACTGTTTCTGTCTTACCTTCTACAGCCCAGTGCTTTTCACTTCACAGTCAATGTCTCTGGTCTATACCTAGCCAGTATATCATTATTTTCAGAGGGGAGTGGGGGTGCTGCTTGATTATTGATTATTCCCTATCTGATCCATTAATGTCATCTAATTTCCTACCATAAGCTACATGCTGCTTTGCCACATCGCTGTTCTGTGCGGTTTAGCATCGAGGGGGTCTGGTTTGACCCAAACCTGCGATACTGTCCTGGCTGATACCTGATTGGTGGATATTACCATCATTTCGCCTGATATCGCCTCCATATTAAAATGAATATGGACTCATGCTCCTCTGTCAAAAGGTCAGCCTTTGATGAGATGTGCCTTCTGTGCACCACAAAGAGCTTTACAGTGCATGGGGATGAACGGTTCTCCTGCTCCAATAAACTCATGTTGATGACTGTCATGGATTTGCTGCAGGTACAGGCCTAGCCGGCCGATCACAGACTGGAGCCTCCCCGATTTGCAGGCGCCGGGACCTCCAGCTCCTGGATTGATCCGTCCTACAGGGCTGTTCGCTCACCCCAATCAATCAAGGGCACGACAGGTCCCGATCCATAGCGTCTAGCCCCACCGCGGTCCCGGCCCAGGGAGTCGGGGGTCCAGACGATGCTGGGGACCGGACCGCCAGCTGCAGTCCTATGGGTCGATGGCCCGGCTCCCCTGCTTTGTGAAAGCGAAGCAGCCTTTTGGATCAGGAGCACGGAGGTGACCTCCAGCGAGGACCCCATCCTTGAGGTGCCCAAGGCAGATTCACACCTAGGCTACGGACAGAGGCGGTCAGCCCATTAAGCAACAGCAGTGACCACTTTAGGCACCTTCTTCTGAGGAGGCGCTGACTTAGCCAGCCAATTTCACTTTGTCTCAGACAGGGGGCGCCAGAGGTGGAGCCTTCCATGAGTGCAACCTAGGCTTCCATTGGTCCTGGCTATAGGTCAGGGTGCCTCACTCTGGAATATACCAACCCTAACAACTCAAAAATCACCCAACTTCTGTCCATTGTTCACCCTGTAGGACCAGGACCGTACGCTATCCAGCACGGTTTCCGGAATACGATCCCCTCCCCTGGCTTGGCCGTCCAAGGAGCGATGGAAGCGGGGAGCGGGTGGGCCAGAGCGGACGATTATTGCCGCGTATGCAGTTCAGCTCCCCCCGATCTCGCCCATTAGCGATGATAACCAGCGATAGCGTTTGCGGCCCTAATGACGGCGCGGAGCGGCACCAGTTAAAGAAGCGGGGCTATTTGGCACAAATGGAGCATTTTAGATTTGGCGCATTATCAACCTCGTTAATCTCCCCCTCGCGAAGCGTTTCATTTCTGGCCCGTAGTGGAGAGCGAGCGGTTATTGCAGGCGTGAGCGGCAGCGCGTGCGAGGCGTGTGAAGAGGGGAGTGGTTAATGAATAAGTTAACCCCCGCCCTGAAAAAGAGAACAGTGGATGTGAGGCTGGAATGGCTGGAGAACAATTATCAAGAACCATCTATATCAGGTGCCCATCAACAGTGCTGCCCGATAATCAACCAGCCAATCAGATAACACTGGTCTACAGTCAAAATGCTTCTTAAATAAATTTACCCAGATTGTACTAACTTTGGGTTGCTAATAATGAAAATGATACCTAATAATGTTGATTGGCTGTCGTTTTTAAGATACGGTACTGGATCGTTATTAAATACGGGCCGATGTTTCGGAGTGACCAAAGATGCCCCCTTTATGCGTGAACAATGCCGATCAGTTTCGCTATATTTGCGGGGAAGTTACCTTCAAATCACAGAAACGCTGTATGACTGCTGAAGTAAGAGAGCATATCGTCTTTACTTCGGGTGCAAAGTTGGAGACCAAGACAAGAGCTGGGCTCCACACATAAGTAGTACATGATGGCGTTTGCTTTCTGAATCATAACAGATGCTAATAATAAGCCAATTGTAAAAAAAAGTTAAAGGGTCTGTGTTTAAATGAATATGAGCCACTATACAATAGATGTATAGTGTATTTGACAATGTGTTTGATCGCATAACTGAAAAGATTAAATATCTTTTGAACGGTAGCCAATCAGCCTGTTTTATCGTCATATTTGAAATCAGCACACCAAAATGCATCAGAATTGGCAGATTTTATTCCCGAAGCAAACAACTTCCAAAAATATGTCGGCCAGTGTAATCAGTCACCCATCACTGGACCCATGTTGTTAAAGAAAGACGGGGGGGGCAGCCCATGTCATGTTACCTTTTAATTATATGCTATTGGTCGAAAGTATCGCCGCCCCCTGAGGATGGGCTACAGCATCCTTGCTGTAAGCTATGTTTGAATAAGGGAGGCTTCTCCATCCTCTGTGATCTTCCTGATATTACTTTTGGGGGTATTCATTAAATATGCGTCACTTCTATTGTCCTGGATTGCTTTGAACTAGAAGTGGCGCTCTTCTAAACATTGTGGCTTCAACCTGCGATTTTCCTGTCTCTAACACCAGACTGTGAGCTGGAACAGTGAACATTACCAGGCAAAATAGACAGATCCTTAATCTCTTGTAAGCGTAATGATGCTTATTGGTCGATTAACTGGTTCTTACAGGTGAAAGTAGACTTCATGTCTGCTGGGTCTGATTAGCGGAAGACGACGGGAGCTCCACATCTCGGCCTCCTTGCTAATGCCGACTCCGCTGCTTTACGCTTCTTTAGATTGAAGCCGGCAGTAAATCTCAATGCAGTTGGGTACCGCCCGCCAAAGTAGATAGTAAACTCGAGCATTATTGGCTCCCGTGGGAGAATTCCATCAGCGAACTCAAAGGATTTTCAGCCTCAGAAATGTAAGCATGGATAGCGAACAAAACTCAGGAGCATTAAACGTTGAAATATGTATCGATTTCGCCCGTGTGCCCAGCCGCTGTCTGCTCCACACCACGGGGTCTTTCCTAGGCATCTCCCAAAGAGTAACGCATCCACAGGCCAATCAGCAACAGGCAGCTGCTTTGCCAGGCTAACAATTCAAATGCCAGCTTGATAGGGGCGAATACAGGGGTGGAGCCATAGGGTGGCTGACCCCAGCTGAAAGCTGATTGGCCCTCAGAATGCCCCCGCCCCCGTGATTCACCGCCTCAAAACATATCATTGGTTAATGATAAGGTTGTCCCCTCTTTATGCACTCAACTTAAAAATTCCTGGAATTACCTCTGCAGCTTGGTGAAGGATATGTGGATCCGGCACTGGGCTGGGTCACTGGATGAAGATTGAATGATGTTTATAACAGTGCTGTTTCACAGTTAAAGACAGTAACTATGTCTCTGTCCCTTGCCTCTGATCTGACTCTGTCCCATGACTCTGATCTGACTCTGTCCCATGCCATGCTTTCATTCTCATTACCTCTGCTTCTCTTGCTACTTAAGCCTGTATTCTTTGTCATGTTCAAAAATGAGAGAGAATGAGAGAGAGAGAGAGAGAGAGAGAGAGAGAGAGAGAGAGAGGCCAGGTGGCAGAGAGCTAGCAAGTGAGGGTTATTTATACCGGCCCCGGTTGGTTCTGATTGATCCAGTCATGGTGTCCCGTGTGATGACCCCCTCCATTAGATATCATTGGCTTCTGCTTAGCAAGCAGGCAGCCCAGCTCTGAAGGCAACGGGAATCAAGCTTAGAGCAAAACGATAAAGGAAGCTCGGCCCCGTGGGATCTCATGGGGGGGGGGGGGGTTCCGGAGGGGCCCGGGAACCGGGAGGTTAAGGCACAGAGGGCAGGGAAGGGAACGTTCCGGCTTAAAGTCTTAAACAGGGGTGAAAGTGTAGTGAAGTACCAAGCTATGTGTAGGTAGGTATTAATGTGCAAAACTGCAGTGTTTGCCAATTTGAATCAAAGAGTGAACAAAATGCCTTCCTCAGAACTGACTCTAGAACTTTCTGACAGGAAGGCCTGGGAGCCCCGGACCTGTGATTAGGAGGGGGGTAATTTAAGAAATGTGAGGGAGGGGCCAAGGTAAGTATCAGATCTTTATAAGTGATACGTAAGCTCCTTCTCTTCGGCCCCCCGTCAGAGTCGAGATGGAATGCTCCGCCGGGAGATGGTCTTCATCCTGAAGAAACACAAGATCCTCCTCTGTGCTCCGTTCTGGCTGTCAGGCTTCCCATCCTCTTCGCCTTTTGTTGACCAAACTCTGCTTGATAAACTTTACTGCAGATCCCTCTCCTGCAATCTGAATCCCACGGCTTGTTGATAATAGATCCAGGCATCCTCCTGGCCACTGTCTCCAGTGTGATTACCTGCACTCCCGGGCTGGTCTGCAAATGCACATGCATCACTACTGGTGTGTTAATGTGCTGGTTTAAATGGTCTTACTGGTTTTCACTGGAGGACTCTAAACCCACTGTCATCACATCATTCCAAATCTCCTACTTAGCACTGGAGGAGAATCCGACTCCGACATGTCAACGTGTCACCACGGTGACGTGTCACCATGTCAACGTGTCCGGCGCCTCCACGGCAACGGAACAGAAATGCTGACTCGAATCAGGACTGACAACCGAACCCCAGCCCCCAGAACCACAGCAGATATTAACTTCTCCTAAAAAAAGTTTCATTTTTTAAATAAAGTCATAAAAAGAGAGCTTTATTTGTGTAGCTGTGTACACAATTTTCATATGATGCTGATACAGTTTCACAATGTTTTTTTGTAACATTGTTTTATTAGGGGCCCAAGCAGCAATGGTGCTGGATCCAACCTGTTTTATTGGAATTACAGTTTATCCCCTTCGCTTCGTCATTTGCTTTCAGAGGAAACATTTCTGCAACATGAAAGCAATCGGCGCACCATTAGATTCAGTCATTATATGTTAAATCATCCACTTTGCACATGGTAAACACAAAAATGTAATTGGCGCCAGTGAGCTCGTCTGAGCAGGGTGGGGGGGAGAGTGAGATGGAGG
>JAODJU010000081.1:19290536-19306827 GCA_026776725.1 Gnathonemus echidnorhynchus
TCAGGTGTGATGGTGTTTGGGGGGAGGTAGTGAGGGGGGTGATGGCTGACAGACGGCTCCCTGTTTCTTGTGAGTCAGCAGAAACAGGAGGAAGTACCCGAAGGGGGGAGGGGGGGGGGGGTTGAAGACTTTGCTGAACTAGGCTATCCGCCTGGCGACAGGCAGGGGCACCCGGACGCAGACGGGGACACGGGGAGGGGCAGAGGACGTGAGGAAGAGGACGCGGCACGAGAATACCGGCTTGGCGCTGGTGGCAGGAAGGCGTGCACGCACAGGGCGCGTGTGCGTAAGCAGGTGGACGAGCACGTCCTCGCTCCCTCTGCCTACTGTCCGTATCTCCGGCTGTTACAAGAGGCAGCTCGGGCCGCTACGGCCACTCGCGGAGGCGCCAGCGAGCCGGCTAAAGCTCCTATCTCCATTATATGCTTCGCGGGCGGCGTCCATTACCCACCCACCATTCGCGAGGCGCACAGACGGTCAAGCTCCATGAGAATCGCGGTTATCCAAAGATAACCGTCTGTAAAAGCGCTTCTTTGGGTCATTTGCACTGGGAGCGGTACACTATTTTCAAATGAAAACCATTAGCCGATTTAAACTCAAGTTGCAAACTGGACCAAATGTAGCAAATATATATATAAAGCGTGTCGGTATGACGGGAAACATGCACAAACAGAACAATTATTACAAACAGAAAAAAATACAGTCAAAATAAGTTGACCTGCTGGCCTTCTAAAGGAAAAACGGGAGATGCGTCCATGCCTTGAGCGTGTTCCCTAATACGCCTGGATGACTGACAACTAAATAAATAATTTAAAAAGCCTTGGATTCTATATAAGCCATTATTGTTTCAGCTCTCTGTAGAAAATGTCTGATTACATTATATACTAAGAAAATAAATTGCCTGTAGCGGGGAGTTACCGGTGGAGAGGAAGAAGTTTCTAGAAGCTTCTTTGCAGTTAGATTCTTGACGGGAGGTTTATTGATTGAACTCGATGTTCCCAAGTTAAAAGCCATGATCTCCCCGTCTGTCGGCGGCTCGCCTGAGCGTTCAATGTAATTTAAAGGCAAAAGCAGCCAACATGTGGAATTCAGGAATTCTCACAATTAAATGATACACCTATAGATGCATGCCTGGATTTGTTTTCCACGTCACATGTTCATTGAAGCCTCTTGGGATTGTTTGTTTGCAGTTTAGTCTGCGGGGACACGTGAGGTGGATTGCTTGAGTGTTCGGTTGGACAGATGTTTAATGTCCCTCCAGATGTCGGGACGGGTTTGTAATGCGTTAGACACGTACGTGTGTTAACTTTACAATACCGTAACTAACCAGGCTCTTCATTAACGTCACCAATAACTCCCAACATGTAAAAACCGACCAGACAATTATCTCAAACGGCTTGAAGAAGAATGAGACAGGTACCCGTAGCCAGAAATAAAATTAATGGAGTGTCCGTCAACTTTACGGATAGGTCGTCTTCGGTAGATTGGGGACTTTTCACTTTATCTGGCAACGTGCCTCTGCTTTAACAACCGAAACTGAATTCCAAAAATAATTTAGAAACAATTTGTTTCCGTCGTAACCCATGTGTACAGCAGTAATTCTGTTCTGAAGCAAATTCACAATAAGTTTACGCTGATTTATAGCATGTCGTTTATGTTTGTCTAGATGGTCCCGACTAATTTAAATCGCATGTAAAACATTAATAATAATAATAATAATAATAATAATAATAATAATAATAATAATAATAATAATAATAATAATAATATATTTGTTGTATGAGGGCTGTATCTTTATATCATGCATGATTCCTGCATTAACAGTTACAACTTCCTGGATGACTGACTGACATCGATTCACATATATGTAATTCCACTACCACCTCAACCGAATCAATTAACGGCAAATAAATTGTGAATCGATGCTGCGAAATAACTTTAAAATAATGTGCTACTGTCAAACATTCCAGTCCAGCGGCACTTACTTAAATGTGTGTACTTGATACTTAAGCTGTTAAACACTGTTATATATATATAATTTCTCAGTACGTTTCGTCAGACTGAGAGTTTGGCGGAATGAGCCGTATAACAGTTATGCTCTTTGCCAGCGGCCCGCGGCGGGGTCCGCAATAATATTGTTGATGCTGTGAGTATAAATGCGGGCCCGCTGATGGCCGTGAAGGAGACACGCCTCTTTCAAGGACGCCCGACCTTAAATCCCTCCCGACCCCGCTCCCCCAGCTCTGGTCCCCTGCAGCCTCTGCGGTGACCACTGATTGCCTCCCGTTCTGTACAGCGGAGTGACCCTTTCCAGGTCGGACGTGCTCGATTAGATGATAAGCTACTTACAGTAGTTATTTGTTTATACTAGCCTATTACAGAAACAGCACAAGTAAACAAACAAACAAAAAACTTTAATTATGTAATTAATTATATAATTATATATTATCATACTGTCTAGGTTACTTAGTGGACGTCATCAAACCCCCTTAATGCGTCAAGTAAGCTTTACCCATGTGTGCAACAGGAGATTGTTACCAAAGCAGCCCACGTTAAGTATTTGTTCAAAGGTACAACAACAGAGCCCTGGAGTAATTTAGCTCGCGGCCACCAATTCGCAGATATTCGCTCCTCCACTCTGCAGCGCCTCAGCTAACAAATTCGTCCGTTTACAAACTATAGGAATTTATTGCAATTAGGACAAAATTTTCAAACTATAGACAACCAATGATAAGCAGTGAGCAAACTTTAAATGCTAGTAACCTCATAATAAGATATTTCAGTTTTTGTAGTAATTACTTTTGATAGCCTAGATGTAGTTTTATTTGGAGCGATTTATTATTACTATTATTGTTGTTGTTACGATTAAGGCAATCGCCATTAAATTATAGCTGCAAAGTGTTGAAATGCAGAATATCTGCGATATTCTGGTAAATCGTGACATACATTTCTCATCATATTTTAGGGGGACTATAGTATCCATCAATCATTATTAAGACAATGACAGTATCTAAAGTATCTAGTATTTAAAATTTATTGCGCTGAAATGCAGCTTCTCCATTTATGGTACAGTAAGTGCCTCTTTAGACACAGTTAACCCTTATAATATCAGGAACTTTGTATCTGGCGCAACAGGGTGCACGGGACATCTCCGTCTTCTAGAAACACAACTGCAGTTCTGACAGCGAATCCGCCTTGCGCTTTGGAGGACTGTTTATTAAAACACCCGGGTCGGAACTCAAAGATTACCGAGTACCAGGACGGGTTTAGCTCGAGGTCCAGTCCACATACAGGGTTTTCGGGATACAGCTAATGGGTATTGAGTTAGTAAGTTTCACCGCTCAATTCGGGTTTGTTTTACATAGGCCAATCAATTCCACTTTGCGGTGCGCGCAATCGCTAAGTAAACAAACTATATAATCTAAAGTAACCGCTGAAATACATCGGGTACTATGCATATTGAAAGGCCAACGAAACGAGTCCAAGTACGGAGCATTTTACCACAGAAGTGTAAGAGGCGCGGGAAAACGGGTTCGTTGCTTTTAGTGGAAGATGAGTTTGGAGCTCTTTCTTCTAGTTTACGTTTCTGCCTTTTATTTAAAAACTACGGAATCTTCAGCCAGAGAAATGATTGATTACCCTGACCACATTTCCACTCTGCAGAAGTCTTTGCACAAACGGAAAATGCGCCGTTTTCTCCGTCACCAACATTTGAACTTTAGGCCTATAATTAGTTAATAGATTTTATTACCGTTAGGTTCCTTTAAGAGTTACAAATGGTATACAACGAATATTTCTATATAAATTGAATTAACTATGCTATTTAACAATCCTTGATTTTTTTTCTTTATCTAAACAATAAGAGAAAAACTCGGCGATATAATTTTAAAGTCTTGAAAGTCTCAAAGTCTTGAAAAAGTGCCAGAATGTATATGCATTTTTTTCATTGCGTAAATAACAAGACGGCCCATCGACGCATCTTAAGATTTATACGCATATGCGTTTATTAGTTTTTTTTTTTTCGTAAAAAAACCACTTACTGAAAATGCTTTTAAAATACACAAGCATTTTGTTTTAGACGTGCTGACGGGCTCTCGCGTTATTAAATTATTCACAACAACCTTTTACTGTAAACTACTTAGAGCTATTATAATGTTTACAGGTTGTATAAAGACCACAAAGTTTAACTAATGGTTTTAAGAAAATGAACCAGGTCGTATCATTCAGCATACATATATCATTCAGGTAGACGGTCTCACTGAAATCATTCACAAAATACTTATTCTGACACACACAAAAAAATCTTTAAAGAGAATATTACTAAAATTAATTCAACACTTAGCCTACTTCAGTCGCTAAACCGAATGTACAATTTTATGTATACACTAAACGTATAGTCAATTTTAAAACGCGGTTCTTGCAGATAAAGCTTATATCTGTATAGAAAGTGGTAATAATCTTTAATATATTAAAAACAATATATTTAAAGGCTTGTGTATGATGTGATATCAAAACAAGTAGATAATTATCAAAAGAGTTTTAGGTAAAACTGAATGATTTACTACACAATCGATAGAGAGTTGGTGAAATTAGTTTGATGTAGAAAATTCATATAGCAATTTAGCAGTAAATTAAACATATATCTAATTATTCTTACCGTTATGATAATATGCCTAAATGTGTCGTGCGGCAGTTTAAAAATGTGTTTGTAAGATTGTCAGAGCTGCGTGTGCTATATATTTAAAACAGCCCATTTTAAATAAGACGAACACACTTTGAAGGACCAGAAGTGGCCATAACTTTTTATTAAACATTATGAAAAGAAGCTCCAACATTCCTTTTCGAAACATAATGGCTGGATTCGCTCACACTCCGGACCATGTACAAGTCTATATGCATATTTCGCATGTACAGATGTATATACATCAATCGCATAGCGTTTGTTCAAGATAGGCTTTGATTTGTATGATTTAATGTTAAAGGTATCTTACACAAACCTTAAATTCATTTTCGAAAAAGATTATGCCACCTTTAAATGAACAGAGAATGACAGTTGAATGACAATATTTAAAAACATAAAATGGCATAAACTTTACAGGACTACTTTTAAGTATGAAGGTTTATTATTCAGAAGTGTAAGACTGGTTCGGGCACAACACAACAAACGGTGACTTGGCTATTCTTGGACATTAATTGGTATTTTCACGTTGAATCATAATGGCATCCCGTAATCTTTGACTAAAATAAAAAAAAAAAAAAAACAATTTTGGATAGAAAACAAAGCATAAAACAGTTTGAAATTAGTTTTTAAAGTTGTATTTGTATTTGACGCCAAATGTCAGGTTTTCAAAATATGAAACATAGCTATGATATGATATTTTTCGGCATACACAGAGTAATTTCATACCTATATACAATATTGCACTACATGTTTGCAGCAGAAAGAGCAGAACTTTCGTCCTTGAAATATTTATTGACAGTATCATAGACTGAATTTACTTCCATTCCATTGCAGAAGGTGTTATTTTAGGGAAAGACACGTTAATTTTAAACAAGCACTTTGAGCACCGTTTTAAGACTTAGTTCTGGAGGATATACTTTGTCCAAGCACGACCGCAGACATCCCCAAAGCAGCCGTTTCCAGGAGAGCGTCCGTGTCGTATAATACACTTTTTAAAAGTAAAAAATCTGTTTAAATATAGTTGGTGCATAGGGAATTAGCAGCAGTTGCAGACTTTTTACTATCTACATTAATTCTATGTCATTACTATGTTACACCTTTTTGTATAACAACAATGGAACGACAGATCCGTTTAATATAAAACATGATTTGACAATAATTTTGGATATAGTGCTTAAGTTTCGTTAATTGCACATAATAAATAGAATGAGATTATCGCAAAGTATTTGCATGCTGTTACATACAAACATTGTATTAAGACGTTTTGAAGAGTCAAGCAATTAAGAAAAAAGTTTTTGAAATAACACTCTAACAATAAGCTAGATATGTTTACAAGTGGAAATAAATTACCCTAAAATCTGGCTCAGTTTGTCATGTTTTCTTTCCAATAATAGAAACAACTGAAATAACGTCTCGTAATTTACAGTTAGTCGCATTTCCTCAAGACAGTACATCATTCCGCGCTTGTTGGTACGTTATGTTTTCGCGTTGCTAAACTTTTCTGAGAAAGCAGGCGAGACTAATAAAGCTGAAGAGAGAAAAAAGAACCATGGTTCATGCTTCCCATCCAGACGAACTGGGGGACAAGTGAAAGGCTTTGAAATATTTAAAACCATACATGTCCCGCATGCAGGGCTGTTGAAAGTGCGCAGATTTGCGTCGATCTGCAACGTCCAAGACACATCACGCAAAGTGCACGCTGCTCCATGTTGACAGTCCTCTAAAACTGCTTCGGACGACTATGAACATGTATTGCTTTTTTCCGTTTTTTTTCTTGCTTTTCCTTCTAGAAGTCCAGAATGGCGAAAAGGTTTATCATCCGTTATTTCCCTTAACATCATACTCGATAAGTTTATTATAATGGCTTAAAATAATCATTCTAATGGAGAAATTAAGACTGGAAAAGATTTAGCATTTGCCGCTCGGGTCATAATCTATACGCAAATTCTTTTGGCTATTTTTTCATAAGACTTGGAAAACTGATTTTCAAACAGCTGCATCTACTGCATCAGAACTTTTAAATTGGTTATTAACGTGTAATTAGGACGATAATCCCCTTCAGTGGCCAAGTCTTTTTTCCGTTCATGACTCAAAGTATCCTCTTCAGACTTGTACAGAACATACATGCGCACGTGTGTAAGGAGCGTACGCAATGTGCGCATATATAAAATGAATTTACACACAGTTCAATTTTACATATAAAGTCTCTTTAAATTAATGTCTAAACAAAAAAGTCAATAAACGACTGAGATCGGTGCATGTGTACAGTCTCTCACATAAAGAACTCATTTGCCGGGGGCTTGCCGTGGTTGCCGCTGGAGGGGTCCCTGTTATTTACGCTGAAGGTCCGGCTAGCTAGCTTCTCGTACTTCTCCTTATAAAGGTCCCTCTCTTTCGCCAGGCGCGCCACGTCCTGCTTCAACTGCTCCACCTGGTTCTGCAGGGTGCACTTCTCGCTTTCCAGCATGTGCCGCTGCTGCACCCGCTTGTAGCGGCAGGACTGTGCGTAGCCCCGGTTCTTGAGGGTCCGGCGCTTTTGCTTGAGACGGATGACCTCCTCCTTGCTGAAGCCGCGCAGCTGCCGGTTCAGTTCCCGCACGGTCATGCTGACCAGCTGCTCGTCCGTGAAGCGGTCCTCCAGGCGAACGTGATGAGTGTGATGGTGGTGGTGATGGTGGACTTGGTGATGGTGGTGACCATTAGATGCCACTGAGAGGTCTTCCCCCGCAAACTGCTGCGCTCGGAAGCCCTCGTATGGTTGGTGGTGGTGGTGATGATGGTGATGCGCGTTGCCTATCAGGGCCTCCACAGCGTCCTCGGGCGTTAGGTTCAGGGCTTCTGGGTTCAGATGGTGCTGGTAGTTGGGGATCCAATAAAGGTCTTCTAGTTGGGGCTTTCCTGTGGAGTTTTGGTTGTTGTTATTGTTGCTGTTGTTGTTGTTGCTGTTGAGGCTGCTACCGGGATTCTGGACACTCTGTGCCCCGGGGCTCGGAGCGCAGAAACTGGGCGAGGAAGGCACGGAGGAACACGGGGTGCTGAGTGGGGTGGAGGAGAGGGAGCCAGGCGGCAGGCGGTGGCAATACCGCTCCGCCTCGGGGGGCTCCTTCTTCACTTCGAATTTCATGAGGTCGAAGTCGTTGACGTACTCGATGGCCAGGGGACTGTTGGGCAGCTCAGCGCTCATGGCGAGGTCAGTGGCCATGTCAGTCCATGCGATTCCAGCGGCTCTCACAGCCAAAGCGGACAGTGTGGTTGAGGACCGCACAGTGCAGCCCTTGCACACACGCGCACAAGCGCGCACACGCGCCCGGGGCCGTGCGCAGATAACTCGTCAACCCTTAAAACAATGTCTATTTATAGTGTCGCGAATATATGTATGCATGTAACCGAAGGTGAGCACCTGCCAGTTTGCCTCCGCGCCTCTTGTTGACAACTTATCCCGTGTCAAGTGCACACTTTGGTCCGTCGGGCAGAGCGGCTGAAACTTGAAGATGTTACATTCAGAAACACAAACCTGTCTTGTCCTCGCTTAAACTCAACAGCGGGCTTGGGGTGTCCGCTTTAGTGCTCTTGGGTCTTTGCAAGTACCGGATAGTTTTCTTCGCCTTGTTTCCCCCCCCCTTTCGTTAGCTCATTACTTTTATCCGTCTTCGCCTCCGATAATCGTCAGGCAAAATATCACGTAAATGCAGAACTTTTAAAAGTCCGAGCCGATCATCGGAAGCATGCGATTGTGGGTCACCTCTCGATGGGAAAGTCAGTAGTACACAAAGTGTCCTTCAAAAAAATAGCAATAAGTAAAAACAACACTTTCTGCAGGGCAATCACCTGCCAGCTGTCGTAAACATGCCCGGGAGCTGGCTAAAACCCAGTCCTGTAGGATCCGCAGAAGAATGGTACAATAAAAAAGTGAAATTACCGATTCGTTAAAATCAAAGCTGGCTCGCTTAAGGTAATCCACGACTGGAATCCACGACTACAACGCTGCATAATATTTATGCAAAATAAAGATATGGACGCGGTGTATCCAGTGCTTTTTTATGGGAAGTCTGTATTACCGTTACGTCTGCAGAAAGAAGTCCCTAACACAAGTTTCTAGAGCGTTGCTGCCGAACAGACCGTCTCAGACCACAGCCACTATAGCGCTGGAGAGGTAGTCTGCTTATTTATAGATAGCAGAGTTCTATAACCCGCCCATTTGGAGTGCAGGAGCCAATCGGAGGAAGTGACAGCGAAGTGTGTATTTCCCTACAGCAAGCCAGGGAGCAGCAGAGAACGCGCGGCAGCTTTCGGGACAGTCGAAGGCCCGCCCTCTAGCGACTGGCATTATGTAATTACAACTGGAGGCAACGCTGCAGGTGAGAGAAGGCAGCCTGAAGCCGTTTTGCAGGGATGGGAAATACGTGGACTTACGTTACCTCGGGTTGTATAAGCTGTACATTTAACTTTTAAAAACATGTTACATTACGCTAACTAAATATAAATGTAGATCTCGCACGAAAACAGAAATATTTTAAAATACAAAATAATCTTTACGAAAGTGAATAATTAACTAAACGACTTGCAATGATCCATTGTATGTCTAAAAACGTACTCGAAATTCACACCGCAAAAAGCAAAAACCAGCACAATCCCAGCAATTTGGTCTCTAATCATTTGCCACGTTTCTGCCTTCAGCGTGTCTACAGTGAAATATTAGTGCAACGCATTAGCAAGTAATAATGGTAAAAACCATATTAAAATATAACATACAATCATTGCTTTCTTAAAAATGATGGCTTTATATTTCATTCACAAACAAATGCTTATTCTCGTGTTATTGCATATTTCGGAGAGTCATATATGTATACACGTTATGCCCGTACAAGGCGATATAGCTTTCTTAGATTCAGCAACAAGGCGTTAAGCTGCAGATCTGTGTAGCTGGCGGGCGGTTTAATTCTACCTCCATGGCAATTGTCCATAAAGTTGACTAATGAATTTCAGCGTATAACTTTTCTCCTCTTGAAACACCGATCACGTATTAAGTTGCAAAATTAATAACACGTTCTTAAAAATCGTCTGTTCAATTTAATTGCTGGCTTCACCAACTAAAGGACGTGTTTTGTTTTTATTTAGATCAAAAATATATTTACATTGTAACTGAATTAAAATAACTAATACTTTGTTATCCTACGCACAAAGCAAAACATCTTTGGTCATGTATTGTACAAACGTAACAATCAAAAACTAATCAAACACACACACACACACACACACAAAATCACAGCTCATATGGTGGAAAAAAAACTGGGATTTATGGTAAAAACGATGTAATAAACTGAATGATATATATATATAGGTTTTGTTCACAATCATCAATACAAGCTACGTAGATAACCTGAATTTTTATTTAATAGTGATGACAAAAACATTTTAATACGCACGAATATTGGCCTAAATACGGTTTCATGCATTAAAAACTTAATTAAAACTGTAAAACAACGCTTTTCAATTTTAACTTTTTAAAGTATAGTTAATTACTAACGCAAAATGTAACTTAGGTAATTTTCATATGTTACATTAATCCAACAAATACTAATAATAACAAATGCATCATTTTGCATTAGAGATGATTGGTGTTTTTCTAAACCCGCACAAACGGCTATATGAATATGTCCTAAAGACACTTATTTTTGGTTCGTGCTCCTGAAGACGGCAGCAGAGGCAAAATGTGAAGCTCAGGCTTTTCTGAAACTGATCTAAATCTGGCTGGATTCAGTAGCGTATGACATATACGCCATTATCATAAATAATTCCCTGGCATAATGTATCTGCATGTCCCCAGGCCAATGGGAAACAAGGCAAACGGGACTTCAGCTCCTCTGGGTGCGCCATTTTTCGTCAACTCATTAACAATCAGGGGGGATGTGTAATTAAGGGGACGGCCACAATATAATATAATATACATAGGGCTGGTCAACCCTCAAGATCCCCAGTATATCTGGGGCCATTTACACCGTTTATGTAAGAGCAGAATAAAACAGAGTTCAGAAGTAACAGATTTTCGTGAGATGTTTTTTTTTTTGGTCAGTTCTCTGAGTTCGGTCATTCTCAATTAGCGCCTTGAACTCGTGAAGCACTAGAGATGGGCGAAATCTGTTGATCACTAGAGAAGCGCATTAATAAAATACGCACCACCTGCCGAAAATGTGCTGGCGATATAGGAAAAGTAAGTAAGGTATGGAGCGGAAATCGCATCAAAGTGTTTCAAGTTTAAGGTGCGCGAAAGTCGTTTTAGGGTTTTTTTTTTATCAAATAAGCAGGAGTGGACCTTAAAGTCCAAGCTAAGCAGTCCGCATTGAAATGCCATTTTCTAAGACGATCAGGCTCAGGCCATTTACTGTGGCGAGAAGCGGGAAGCCGCGGCTTGAGACATAAATTTTGAAGTCAGTGGTTTTCATTGTGTCTCCGCGTATTAAGACCTCGCTGCTGGTGCACTTCTGCCCATTTAGGCAAAGTGGACATCAGCATGCCGGGGCTAGCGAATGACATCCCAGGTTACCCCCACCCCCCGCGCCCCGCCCACCGTTTAGGTCGGGAGAGCCCCGCTTTGTCATCCACTTTTAGCCCGCTGGTGAGTTTTATGGCTCTGTTCTCCAGTTTAGCAGTTAGTTTGTAAAAACCTCCATCACACCAGGAAGTGCATAGCCTCTACAGACCGCAGACGGGAATCTAATGGCGCAGAAATGATGGAATCATCTTGATCTATGCCAGAGATCTGAGCAGTAAGGGAGCCCCGTAACTCACCCCGCTACGGTCTCCGCCCTTTGCGGCCTTTCAGGCTGCAGGCGGCTCCCAGTCGTGTACGCGGCCACAGACCGCAAAAATTTTGGGTCAGTGCGGATGGAAGTGCGGTTTATAGGGCGCGATGCATTCGGGGAGGGGGATATAAAATGTGCATATTTTGATCCCATAGGGGGTGGGTCTCGCTACTCGAGACTGTAATTTCCGCTGGCGTAGCCCGACGTGCCTCAATCGTGATGCCTTCCTCCTTGGCGGTGGTCCAGCAGGCGTGTGCCCGTTCTCGGCCGGGTCTCGGTGTGACGCTGCGGAGCCGTTACCCCCCGGCAGATACAGCTGGTGGGGGCGGGGCTCGGTGAGGCTAATGAATCACTAGTCCCGGAGAAACTCTGATCGTTATTGATGGGACAGCCTCTCCGCGGACCTATAATAAGTTTGTCTTTTTTATGTTTCTGCAAGCCGTCGAAGAGGAGAAATATTACAGTTGACCTTTTTTGTTTCCGTGAGTTTCTCCCCGCAGCCAAGCAGGTCCCCCCCATACCCCTCTTCTCTCTCACTTTGACTAAAACTTGAAATATTGACCTTAATTAAAGCCTGCAGAGCTCAGCACGTCGGTCGGGAGGAGCGAACGCAGGAAGCCATGGTCTCCGGCCCCTCGCAAGGACCCTGACTGCGTGCCGGGAGGGGGGCGCGGGATTGGCGGTGCAGAAACATGGCGCTGCAGGATTTAATCTGTCTGAATTATGGGTATTTCGGGGCGAGGTTTCATGGTGCCTGCTCCAGGGAATCAGATCACCCCGCTTCGTAAGGATGGACAGCAACGGGTCCCCAGGGAAAGCACGTACCCCACTGACCACGTCATTACACCAGGACTCAAGCGTTGGAGGACGACCTCCATCTACATCATAACCACAGAACATCACAGAGACAGGTTTTAATCAACAGTATATATAAATAAAATCTTTATTTGTCTTTTAATTCAGCGTTTATAAATTAAAATTCATTTGGTGAGCAGGCCTGTCATGGCACAGGACAATAAAATAACAATGTCAAAAGGGGCGTGGCTAACACACCGGGGGAGGAGCCAAGATTTGTAGGAGGAGCTGTGGAAAGTCATCCTCCGGAAACGCCCTGTACCTGTTCTAGAAGCGCGGCTTAATCTGAAGCTTCCTCTCAGGAACAGCCGTTAAAGAGGACCTGTCTTTATAGGGGGGAAAAAAGTAATTAGAAACATGCTCCTTTTTCTCTCAGATAAATCAGAATCATAACTTAAGAATGACCCTATGTTTCTGGCACAAAGGTTCAAATTAGAGCTGTCACGATGACTTGATTAAACTTGATTTCTTGATTATTAAAAAGCCTCGATATTAAAACTTTCATTCTTGATTACTCGGCAATATGGAGGAAGGGAGACGGCGCATAGAGGGTGAGGGTCCAAATAATGTGTGGAAGAAATTCACATTTTAAGCAAATAATGCAGTCGCCTGTCAGTATTGCAAAGCATTATGACTACAATATAGACTATATGGGCTAAAGTACCACACCTCTTAAGATTGAATTGAAGTGCATCATTCAGACCCATTGCCACAGGTGTATAAAATCAAGCACCTAGCCATGCAGTCATGGTTATGCACATTTGTGAAAGAATGGGTTGTTTTGAAAAGCTAAGTGAATTCAGGGGTATCACCTTTGCAATGAGTCAGTTAGCTCCAGCCCAGAAACTGTGCACCGGGAACTTCCATGTCTGAGCTGCATGCAAGCTTCACATCACCAAGCGTGATGCCAAGTGTAGGATGGAGTGGTGTAAAGCACGCTGTCACTAGACTCTGGAGCAGTAGAAACGTGTTCTGTGGAGTGATGAATCACACTTTTCTGTCTGGCAGTCTTTTGGACGAGTCTGGGTTTGGCGGATGCCAGGAGAACGTTACCTGCCTGACTGCATTGTGCCAGCTGTAAAGTTTGGAGCAGGAGGGATGATGGTATGTGGTTGTTTTTCCAGAGGCTGAGTTAACCTCCTTAGTTCCAGTTAAGGGAACTCTTAATGCTTCAGCATGTCAAGACATTTTAGACAATTCTATGCTTCTAACTTTGTGGGAACAGTTTGGAGAAGGCCCTTTTCTGTGCCAACAAGACTGTGCCCCAGTACACACAGCAAGGTCCATAAAGATATGTTGAGGGTGAGTTTGGTGTGGAAGAACTTGACTGGCCCACACAGAACCCTGACCTCAACCCCACTGAGCACATTTGCAAGGAACTAGAATGGAGATTGCAGGCCAGGCCTTCATGTTAACATCAGTGCCTGATCTCACAAATCGCTGTTCTAAATGAATGGGCAAAAATTCTCACAGATACACTCCAAATTGTTATGGAAAGCTGTCCCAGAAAAATGGCAGCTTTATTACTGCAAAGGGGGATCCAGCTTCACATTGACTCCTTTGGATTTAAAATGGGGTGTCATAAAAGTTCCTGTGGGTGTAATACGTTTGTCTATATAGAGTGCATCTTAAAAGAAGGCATTCATGTGTAACGGGCTCACCCGATAATCCAAAGTTAGCCTTAGAGATGTGCCACTTAGTCTCTTGGAGTGACCTAGACTGTCTTTGTCATCACACTGACAAATTATTTTGCTTAATTTACATTCTTCGATTCCTGCATGTCAAAATTATCACTGCTAAAACGAACGATAGGTGATGCGGCTAAGTGACAGGCTAATATAATACAGTACATAATAATCATATAACTACTTTTTGTGAACGTATTGCATGTTTTGAGGACGGCTTCACAATACTGGAAGAAGTTCACATTGCGCTATTTAGGAGTTGAAAATGAATTACAGTATATAGATAATGGACCTTATTATCTACTAACAGTCTGTGAGATAAGTCTGTAGAGGTGCCGAGAGTTGGGCCAACAGACACAAAGCAGTGCAAACAATTCTCTTGCTTTTACTCAATATCTAAGGAATACAAAAAATTTCCATACAGTAGAAGATGAATGTTTTTTTTTTGTGACCAGTTCTTGTTTGCTTTTCTCCACTCATTTTTGTTTAATTTCTCACAACAGCAAGGATGAGACTGATTAAGATTGTCACAGAGAGCACATGCAGAGCACATGCAGAGCACATGCAGAGCACATGCAGAGCAGCGGTCGCAAACTTTAGACCGATTCTTGATTTTTTTTTTCGTACTAGATAATGTTGAAACGGAACCATCATTAAAATTGCAAAGCTTGCTAAATTTTGTTTCGTGTGACTGAGTGAAAATGGCATGAACTCGGTAGACATTGACAAGCTGCCTTGCAATGTTATAAATGCATGTGCATGAAATGCCACGTTGATGTTTCCTTCCACTGTCCAAAAACATGCAACTTAAGTAAACTGGAATGCTTAGTGCTTAAACTGATTGTATGTGTGACTGAGTGTGCAACCTACAAAGGTTAGTTGGTTCCTTCCTTGTACCAACTGCAATGTATATATTATATTATATTACATATTAACAATTAATTGATTAATCGTCAGATTAATCAGTAGATTACTCGATTATTGATTTAATCGTTAGCGGTAGCCCTAGTTCGAATGCAGGAGCATCATGGGCCTTATGCTAAGCTATGACTTAGCCACGCCGGGTCCCGCCCCCCAGAGCCCACTGAAGCAGGGCTCCCCACAGTCCTGCCACTAACTGCAGCCAGGGGGTCCGGACAGTCAGCATCAGCCCCCGATCCTGCCCAATAACAGCAGATACCCAATATGGCAGCTTTCCTTCCCCACAAATACCGCCTCCTCCTCTGGGAGCTGAGCTAGCAGGTCGGAGGGTTACACCCCCAAAAGCCTCATACTGTTCTCCCCCATCTTTACACACATTTACGTGGCTGTGTCCCTAAAATATACTGCAATACATTCTCCTCTGCGGTCTGCTGGACCATCTTAAACACCCACTGAATTGGGTATTTATCTGGTGCTTTGATCAGCTCTTCTTTCATTTGAAACCCTGCGGTTTGTCGTTTATACACCGGACTGCTAAGTAGAAGTATGCGGTCCTCACCAGAGCCCTCCGGTCCCTCGGCAGGGGGTGCGTCCGACGGCTCCGGTGCTTCCGGGGAGCTGGACAGGGAGATGAACGACGGCAGCTTGTTCGGATCCGCAGGCGTCCGCTCACCTGCCTGGCTGCATTCAGCCACCTCTGACCTGGGGATGAAAGGCAGCGATTTATCTCATTTTCTCAACAGTCGCAGTTCTCAATGCTACACAAAAATAATCCCAAAAATGACAACCATAACGCCTACCCAGCCCTAACCATTAATAACCAAACAAAATACAAGACTTTTGGCTATTTTAGTTTTTTGACTGCATTCACATATTATTTATAAAATAGAGCTTCCTCCTTGTGGGGACTGGAAAAAAGTCCCCACAAGCTAAAATATAACAGGTAATAAAACCACAGTGTGTGGACAGACACACACAAACACACGGGCAGGCAGGCAGACAGACAGACACACACACTCCCGTCCTGCCCTGAGGCGTGTCTCTCCACGCAGCGTTAGCGTTTCCGGGGCCACTGGCCTGCTGGCTCACCCTGACCTTTCAGGGCTCTCCGGTCTGCGGATCCGCCTGGCTGGTGTGGAGGTCTGGCGCTGACCCGGGCGCTTGGACGGCAGGCGGTGCTGCAGCTGGCACCTGGAGCCGCGGGGGCAGCCGTCGGCGCTGGAGAAATCGGGGCACACCAGGGTGTGCTTCTTCTTACACTGCGGGGAGGGGGCAGAGAGGGCAGTAAGGGGTGGGGCGGCAGTCGCATGGGAACATGCATGTTACCCAGAAAGGGGCATCATCGC
>JAODJU010000081.1:19314285-19326211 GCA_026776725.1 Gnathonemus echidnorhynchus
GGGGGGGGGGGGGGGGGGGGGGGGGGGCTTCGCTATGCAGTTAAAAGCCAGCAGGTGGCATGACGGTTAAGGTATTGGGTGCCTGGGGAGGTTTGGGGACGATGCCACTTTATAGAAAAAGAAGATACTTCCCCCCAAAGTACAGTGTGTGAAATCATGCCCCACACAGCCTCTTCCTGGGCTTCTTACATGCACACACGCACACCTACTCGCACAGACACACACTCTCAGTCTCCCGGAGATGGGACATCTTCATCTGAGAGCACGCTCATGGGCTCCCACTTGATTTAAGTCCCGGTCCTGGCATCCCAGGGGTCTATTAGGGCCGTTTCGGCGGCAGCAAGAGGGCCGAGTCAGCACGATCGAGAGGGCGGGGCTTAACCCGCCAGTGGCCGAGGCCCGCTGGGCCGACTCCATCAGCACTTCCCCCATTAATAATTAGGGGCTGCCATCCATCTCGCTTTGGGACCGGCGGCCTGAAGCCTCAGACTAAGCACTTCGGATAATAGAATAAATATTAATACTGCCTTTGTTTTACACGCGCTCCTTTTCCACTGGAATATTTAAAACATGCCCTGGCATCAAGAGGAGTGGAGAAAAGAGAGAAGAAAAAGGGGCAAAGAATGAGAGAGAGAGAGAGAGAGAGAGAGAGTGAGGGAGAGAGAGATGGCTCGACGCGGAGCTGAGGAAGCAGAAAGGGTAACATCTGAAGGGAAATCTCTCTGGTACTTATCAGGAAGCCACAGCACGGTTACCGTGGCAATTAAGTGGGAGGTCCAGGGGGGTGATGAGGGGGATTCTCTGTGACATAAAGACCCGCAGAATGCGAGAACGTGAAAGAGGTAACTGGAAGAAAGAGAGGAAAAAGAGAGGGAGGACACAGGGTGGGTGAACCCTGGGTGAGTGTGGACGGAGAAGAGGCGAGGCTTCCCAAGGAGGCGGGGCTTACCAAGGAGGCGGGGCTTCCCAAGGAGGCGGGGCTTACCAAGGAGGCGGGTTTATCTTCACTGCTTAAAAAACAATGCCGGTCCCTCCAAATTAAAACTGCGCTCTGCCGATTTACCTGATTTGCCTGACTTGCATTTCCTCTGTATTGCTCAGTGTAAACCTTATTTCCCAAACATTACAGTGACGGCAAGGCCAGTGGGGCAGAGAGGACGCCCAAGGGGCGTGATGGGACCTACCTTCTCCCCCTGAGGGCAATAGCCCCGGACGAAGTCCTGGCAGATAGCAGCCTTGCGGGACACATACACGTGGCTGTAGGGGCAGCTGCTGTTGTTGCAGATGCCTCGCAGATAAAAGGAGCAGACTGGCATCTGTGAGGGGAGGGAGGAAGGGGTGTCACCTTCTTCATCATTAGTATTCAAAAGTATTCTACCTTACCATTGGCTATCACAGATTGTGACCACCTAGTTCATCAGAACACAGATACGAGAGGCGGATGGCAGAGAGACAAAAAGCAGAGAGAGATGGCAGACAGACAGACTGACAGAGAGAGATCTGCAGAATGCAGACGGATAAACAGATAGAGACAAATGGATAGAGAGACGGACAGCGGGGAAAAAGACCAGCAGAGATGGACAGAGGGAAGGATGACAGAGAGACAGACGGGCAGAGATGGATGTTAGATGGACAGAGAGATGAACAGACAAAGAGGCAAGCATAGACACAGACCTACAAAGACAGATGGACAGAGAAACAGACAGCAGAGAGATGGATGGGCGGAGAGACTGAAAGATGGAGAGAGATGGCAGAGACCGACAAAGACAGATGGACAGAGAAACAGACAGCAGAGAGATGGATGGACAGAGACAAATGGTACAGTGACAGATAGACATAAAGATAGAGAGGCAGACAAAAAGAGAGACAGACGACAGAATGAAAGACGGACAGAGAGGCAGACTGGCAGAGAGACGTATGGACAGCAACAAATGTTATAGAGAGGGACGAGCAGAAAGACAGACAGACTGAAGTCTCTGGATAGACAAGCGAACAGAAGCTTTATTCTGTCATCGTCCGCCCATAGTGCCCATCCAAGAACACCTTCCGTATGCACTCAGTATGACATTAAGGCCTCTCTAAATATAAACCCTGAAACAGGCTTTCAGTGGAGGATCATGTCACTGCTGCCTAATTAACTGCTACAGAAATATTTACCCAGGCAGGGCCTGGGACAGATGTTGTGACGCGTTTATATGCTCGGGGTGAAGACATCCGCCAGGGACCCGCAGGCCAGAGAAACACTCCGGTTACAGGGTGAGGCTTCTTCTCTACTGCGCCTGTATCAGGTTCAGAACCGCTTCCAAACTGCACATGTGCAAGGCCCATGTGTTGAAGGGGCATTAAAGCAGACTCAATTTTAGCAGGTAGGGCCTGGAGTTAAGCAGACACAGTAACACAGACAGGCAGGTAGGCAGATAGACAGGTAGACAGAGAGAATAAGACAGGCAGGCAGGCAGATAGGTAGACAGAGAGTACAACAGGCAGGTAGGCAGATGGACAGGTAGACAGACAGAGAATAAGACAGGCAGGTAGGCAGATAGGTAAACAGACAGAGAATAAGACAGGCAGATAGGCAGGTAGACAGACAGAGAATAAGACAGGCAGGTAGGCAGGTAGACAGACAGAGAATAAGACAGGCAGGTAGGCAGACAGACAGACAGACAATAAGAAATGCTGACAGACAGGCAAACCGACAGGCAGGCAGACAAACGGCTGGATGTACATAGAGTGAAATGTAGGCAGACAAGCAGAGATGGAGTGAGGCTAGCAGACTGATAAACAGGCAGGAATTTCTCACAGTCAAGCAGCGAAGCAGAGATAGGTGGCTGGTTCTATGATGCACCACTGTCACCACAAAGCACCATCAGAGCCTCACGGCTGAGATCATCACAGTTTGTGGTAGCCTGGGGCAGTCTGTGCCCCGGCAAGCAATGGGAACACAAAACAACCCCTAAATCAGGATACCTGGCCACACAACAGTGTCCTGGCTCTTGGAAAAATAGTGTCAAGGCCCTTACAACACCCCTAAATGAAAATACCTGTAAAGCTAATCAAAACCTGACAACCCAATAGTGTCAGGGCCCTTACAACACCCCTAAATCAAAATACCTGTAAAGCTAATCAAAACCTGACAACCCAATAGTGTCAGGGCCCTTGCAACACCCCTAAATCAAAATACCTGTAAAGCTAACCGGGTTAAGGTTCACGCACAACCCCTAAATCAAAAACCTGGCAGGTAAACAGATAAGGAATCCGACATCGAAGGAGCTGAAATGCAACCAGATCCGGGATCCTCCAGAAGTCTGGAGTCACTCCCAAAGTACTGCAGGTGTACCTTACAGGGACAGCCTACAAGCCTGTTGCTTATCGTTGCATTACCTCACCGTTTAATATTTTATTAATAGCTATAATCAGGAACTGCGGGGCACCTGTGTTTGCTGTTGATGCCCTAAAAGATTATCTTTAATTCTGACCAATGACAGGAGGGAGAAAGACATCGCTCTTACCGGGAAAGCCAATCCAGTGAAGAGTCCTGCCCCTCCTACACCCAATTGATTAAAAACATGAGAATAACGGATCAAGTCAATGGCAGAGAAAGAGATGGAGGAAGAGGAGGCTGCTTTCAATGGACCTCGGTACTGGGTGAGGAAGACTCGGGCCCCCCATTTGGGACGGGGGGTGGGCATCGATGCCAACAGAGGATCCCAGGCATGCAGGGAATGCAGGTCACCCACGACAACCCAATACAGCATGGCCACAGCTGCTCTGTGCCGTCGCCATCAGTCAGCGGCCGGACGGGATTTACGCGTTAGCACATCCGAGTCTCACTACACGGGCTCCTTGGCTGGGGGCTCAGTCCTGCCCTCATACCAGTTTGCCATGATGGTGACACAAACATCGGCATCCAAGAAGGAAGGTGGAGTCAAGGGGCGGAGCTTCGGAACGCCTCCCCGCGCATAAATTCAGTGTTAATGATGAGACCTTCAGATCCATTCCCTACCTTCTCTTTGGACACCTTATGTGAGAATGGGCAGGTGCCGTCCGCCTGCTTGCATGTACCTCGCAAGAACCTGCAAGGGCCATTCAGAGAAGCCTCAGTCAGCTGCTCTTAGTAAGTCACTTGTCAAAAAAAAAAAGTATGTATGAATGCCATTAATGTGAATATTTTTATGACTTTCCGGCCGTACCTGGTGCATACGGCCACCTTGTCGGGGTCGTGGATGTAGGGGCAGCTCTCTCCGCGGCTGCAGCGCCCAAAGCGGTTGTAGTACATGCAGTACTGCTTGCTGCGCTGGTGTCGCTGCAGCGCGTGCCTGATGACGGAGCGGCTGCGCTGGAGGGCGCGGCTGGCAGGATGAACACCCACTTGTAAGCTCGGCGGTATAAACACGCGCATTCGTGTTACAGCGGAAGGGGGCCGGGGGCAGGGCAGCGAGCCGGACTTACGGGTGACCCAACGTGCAGCCCAGCTTGCCCTTTGCACCCTAAGAGCCTCTGTTATCGTACAAAAGGTCATCAGGGCTTTCTTAAAGGTTCTCTGC
Source organism: Gnathonemus echidnorhynchus (assembly GCA_026776725.1). Lineage (NCBI taxonomy): Eukaryota > Metazoa > Chordata > Actinopteri > Osteoglossiformes > Mormyridae > Gnathonemus > Gnathonemus echidnorhynchus. The sequence continues at coordinate 19,318,830 of JAODJU010000081.1, forward strand.
TTATCTCCCTTAACAAATCCCTTAAAAGCCTGCCATCCCGCCTACTATGCTTTGTACTTTTTACGTCATGACCGATCTGGCCACGCCCACCTGGCCCAAGCCACGCCCACCTGGCCCAAGCCACACCCACCCATCCAGCCCAGCCCCACCCACCTGGCCAGGTATCTGGTGCTGGAGCCTCTGCTCAGGCCACCGGGGGACGTGTGAGCTGGCAGGTCCTGAGAAGCAAGGCTTCTTCCTGGGGGGGGGACAACATTATTCTGTAGGCCTTGAGCGACAAACGCACGTGAGCCCAGCCCCCGGCGGCTCCTTCCTCACCGATTCTGAGCCGGCTGCTGATGGTGGGGGAGCCCAGGGGCACCGTGCGGCACAGCTTGTTGGCAGAGACACGGTACAGCGCCCCTCCGATCCAGCGCATGCCTCTCCCCCTCCACGGACGCACCCCCTGATCCGGGAGGGGCCCCGGGGGGGTCCGGAGCCTGTTCTGCAGCAGCGTCCTGAAGGAAGAGAAGGGAGGGGGTGTTTTATTACAGACGAGTCACAACTCAATCACTAAGATCTGCATCTGAATAAACCCCCCTATCGAGGTTGACGAGTGGGTGGGTGCGTGTGCACAGACAGACAGAAGGGGGGCGTCACTGAGTGCATCCCTATCTGTGGGGTGAGGGCGAGGGGGATTCAGCATTACGCCGCGTGATGAACAATCTGACTTTGGTTTATGCGACGTGCAGGAATTGCCGCCCCCCCCAATTGCTGCCGCAGGAAATGCACTGACAAGCTGAACGTGGCGAGAGGGAGGTCACGCACAAACAGGGCTCCCGCCGCAACCTCTGGCTTGCGCAGAACGTGCTGAATGTTTTTTTTGCTTAAGAAACCCTGAACAGCACTGTTCCAGACTGAGCCCCTGTATCCGGAACCTTCTTCAGCCCTCAGAATAAGGGTGTTGCTGCTGTTAAGTACATGCAGTCTAGCTTAAATAAAGTTACTACATTGGCATTATTTAGAACATTATTCTAGTCAAACAGAGTCGCCCAGCTGATAAATGTAGACCCCTGTTCCCTAATAGGACTGGATATTTAACATGGCAATTTGCGTGCAGCTGTTGGATCAAAGGTACAACAGATAAGCCCTACTCGGGACACGCAGTCAGTCCGGGATGATCCAGATCGAGACGGGTGATCTATGCCCCCCAGGCCAAGCTTCATGGATCCAACTGCAGATACTATTAATGTAGGGGAGGCTGAGATGGTATCCGATTTCTCCTGCTTGCTGGGGGTTCCTATGGGAGCCTAAATTATCCTGCATGCTGAGGATCGCGGACGGGGTGGGGGGGGGGGGGGTTACCTCGATTGCAGCCTGATCCAGGAATGAGGGTGATCTGAGCACTACGGGGGTGGGCACATGCACGTAACAATCAGTAACCCGAGCTCAGATCTGCTGAAACTGGGGCTCCTGCTGTTAGACCCTTAAACTGCATGTTATTTGTATTTACTCCTTCGGGTTGACGTGTGCGTTCAGTGTGCGTTTCCGAAATGAGCCCACAGCGCGCGTGTGCGGCCAGGCACGCAGACACGCGCCAAGCCAGTGGCACGAGGCGGCCGGGTCCAATGCCAGCATTAAAAATGTGTTTTATACGGCAGTAAAGATGCAGGCCGGCGATACCTGCGCTTACTGGGCGGTGTAATCTGGCCTCGCAGAGCCCATTATAAGGAAGGTGGCTGATAACGCGGCTCTGTTGACACACTGAATTTTAATGGCGCTTATTAAAGCGAATAACCATCCAGTCGTCTTAATGACCTCGTTTGTTTGTCGAGCCTCCCGCTTGGGGTGAGGATGTGGGGGGGGGCGGGGGAGGTAACATTAAACTGCAGGGGCCCTCTGAGCAGACCGACAGCTGGTGCCGTGCCCAGACCCAACAGGCTGGCTCTGCAGGGCAGTGCCCGTGGTGTGAAACAAGACACGCGCTGCAGATACTGGCAGAAAGGGGGCACGGTTGTTAAAGAGTCACACTCCAGTTACAAAGTTGAGGTGCAGATTAGCTGTTTTGAGAAAAGAAAATAATTAACGAATACAGTGAGAGAATCCGCAGAGCGCAGTGCAGTGAATACAGTGAGAGAATCCGCAGAGCGCAAGTGCAGTGAATACAGTGAGAGAATCCACAGAGAGCAGTGCTGTGTTTAGCTCCACCCCCCCATGCACTCAAGCTCATGAAGATGAGCCTACAATGTAGATCTGAGGGGCACGTCTGCCCCATATATTACAGAGCAGGGGGCCTTGTGGTTTGGCAGGGGTGGGGACAGTGCAGTGTTAGCAGAGGCTGGCCACCAGAACAAAATTATGGCCACCTAGTGGTAGGAATTAAGCTGTAACCATACAGTTGTGCCTTGGTATCTGCGAGGCTGAAGTGCCTCATTTGAAATGGCGTAGTATTTGCATATAACCTACGCACATACTCCCGTACACTTAAAATCATCTTATAATACCTAATAGCTTACAATACCTAAAACAATGTAAATACCAAGCAGATGGTTGTTATACCATATTGTTTACAGAATAATGACAAGGAAAAAAAAGTCCCTGTATGTGTTCAGTACAGACACAGCCATCGCAGTACACATACGCTGGGTTGCACCAACATGATCTAACTTTTAAACTGGATTAAATCAAGATTTATCTCCTATACCTGTTACACCAAACTTTAAACCTAGTTTAAATTTAGTTTACAATTAATCCTGGTTAAATCTAAACCTTTGATAATCTCAGTTTAATTTGCACTTAAACCTATATTAAATTCAGGTTTGTTGCACCAGTGAATGAAAACCTAGTATAAAGCTGGATTAGCAGTCATATCTAAAGCACCCCTCGAGGAGGTTTATGTTCGGCCTGTTTCCGTTTTATTGACAAGGCTGGGTGGGATTGGAGGAGAGTCCCATGTAAGAAAATTCGAGACAGGTTAAAGACAATTGAATATTTTAAATCAATAACGATTTACAAAAGAGGCATATAGCTCAGTGGGAAGGTTAGACCAGGTATCATGCATGGAAGTGAGAGAAGCTCTGCTGTACCTCAATTTCTGCATCGGAAAATTCGATCACTAACCAGTATACTTTTATCTAATATTGTCGTTGCCAGCAGTGAAACTTGCCAGTGCTTATTAGCATGATAACATTACACAAATTTTTATTCTGTGGAAAAACGAAAATGAAAGATTGATCTGCTGGTTAGATTTAATAAGAATCATGAACATGGCACGGGTCGTATAAATAAAATATAAAGAACAGGTCTTCCGTTTTGATTGCGATCAATCCCTCAATAACTAACAAATAACTAACAAACTTAACTTTTTTGTCCTCCACTGTTTTGGTGTGGTGGTGTAGTGTCATATAAAATTATGTATGACGTTTAACCTTGGAACTTTCAGCATCTCCCATGCTTATTTTGACCCAGGTGGTACAATGGGGAACTTTTTCATAATTGAAAGGACTACTGGTCTATTAATGCCCAAGGTGTGTGTGAAAAAGTAAAGTAATTCGGCATAACTCAAGCAAAAGTGTGGTAAAAGTAGCAGCTTTTATTTTTTTAAAGTTCACGAGACATTTGTGTTAACTTTATTTAGGGCCATATTTATTTAGCCTAGGATGCATCATGAATTTGTTTACATTTAGTCTGAATCCGTCATGGCAGACATTGAACCTAAACGAATCCTATTTCAATCATAGTTTAAACTGGGTTAACTAATCCAGGGTTAAAATTAAGATGTGCAACGCATCTCTGATTAATTTACCAACAGTTTAAGGGCTAGACTTACTAACCCTACATTAAGTCTAAACCAGGATTGATTTAATCCATATTGGCTCATCCACCAATCAGAATGACAGAGGCTTTTTCGTTTGTTTTTTTTAATTCCTCAGGCTATCAGGGCATTAGATTCCCTGACTGAGATCATACCTGATGCACACGCCCCTTCTGAGGGGGGAGAGTGCGCCAAACCGAGGCGGATATCAAGGCAGTAATGCAACACCTGTGTGCTATCAGATGGTCACTGTGGTCAAGCACAGGTCAGCCTGGCCCTCAGGTCAATGGCGGTGACCTCTGACCCTGTAACTACCAAGGATAAAACAAACAGGCAGCACAACTAACCAGCTCTCTTTCTCTCTCTCTCACTCACACACACACACACACACACACACACCTCTGTGCTCTCTAACACATACTTATTCCCAGACACAGGCCCGCTGTGTGTAATTACACCTTCCATACTGAATTATGCTACCACCTCTGACGAGGGTAATTAAGGAGACAGCAAAACGTTGTGGGGGGGGATGGGCTCATTCCGGGCAGTCGTTACTCAGACCAGTAAAACAAGCCGCTTCGTTTGTGTCTGTTCAAGTGATCTGAAAACCAAAGCCCCCCCCCAAATCCACTCCCAGCCAACCCCTGGTGTGTCACAGCAATAGTGCAGACAGTGCCCCAAGTGGACAGCAGGTGGTGCAGTGACTAAAGGCAGTCTCTCTCTTGAGGAAGGTACAGAGATCTAAGAGCATCACAGCCCGAGCGGCCCTCCAGAAAGCGCTGGTAAATAGTGGAGCCGGCCTCTACAGCTCCCCGGGGAACTCTGAATAAGGCATCCCATAATTTAGGCTCGTGGCCTTGGCAACGGTAATGGCCGGACGCAGATTCTCAGTAGAGCCCCTCTCAAACCTGCATTCATCCTTTAATGACAGCAGAGGAAGCAGAGGAGGACAGAACTGTGAGTCAGAGGGAGAGTGTTTTTGGAAGGACGTTTGACGTGTCTGTGTGTGTGTGTGTGTGTTAGAGTGAGTGAGTCAGTATGTGTGAGAGTGAGTGATTGAGTGAGTGTGTGTGTGTGAAAGTAAGTGAGTGAGAGAATGTGTGTGTGTGTGTGTGTGCGAGAGTGAGTGAATGAGTGTGTGTGAGAGAGTGAGTGAGTGTGTGTGTGTGAGAGTGAGTGAGTTTGTGTGTGTGTATAAAAGTGAGTGAGTGAGTATGTGTGTCTATGCTGTGTTTACCTGGCACACTGCACCTTCTTGGTCCTCCAGGAGAGAACAGGGCTGTATGACGGGCTGTGTGTGGCTCCAGGGAGCCCTCGACGGGTCACTATCTTGTATCGCGTCTTGATGACCCTCAGGGCAGCGGGGCTGCGTAGCGTTGGGGAGGACGGGCCTGGGGAGGGAATCACACGCACAGCGTGGGTGAGGACAATCGCACACTGACTACTCTGCTGTTCAGTAGGCTTCGCTGCCCAGATATTATAGCACAAACTGGTTTTTGGTGGTTCAGGCAGTGCCCAGGTAACAAATAAGACGCATTCCTTCGATCTACCTTAAGTCAAATTTGTACGTCAGAACAGGTACATATACTTCTAATTAGCATCAGTTAGTCAAACGTAGTATGAAGTACTTAGTATAAAGTAGAGGTGGAATTGTTCACAAAATTCATGGTTTGGTACAAATCTCGGTTTTGGGTTCAGCATTTGGTGCAATTTCGGTACAGCAGGAAAAGCAGAATTTGGTTTGAAATTCATTATTAATTATGCAAACAACCCAATTAAGAACAGTTGTAAACCAAAGGCAATGTGACTGTTGACATGTCTAAATAACAAAACCTAACAGATGCTTATTTGCAAATTGTAACTCTGGGACTGCCTGTAATAGGCTTTATGGCAGTCCTTTGTAAGGATGAGTTACGTCAGATGTTAACACACTGACTTCCAGGACTTTCTAAAGCAAATGCTATTCCGGTGTCTTGGTGACGAAATTAAAATACTTTCGCTCTGTGGTTGGTTGAATACCGTGACAGACCCTCAGACCACATAAAGCCTCAGATTTACATAGTGGGTGACAACCAAATTAACTGATGCGATACAAAACAAGCAACCAAACTCTGTGAACAGCTCAGGCACGCCGCCCCCTTCTGGTTGTTGGTGGTAATGCAGTGTCAGATAATGGTCGGTGAGCCAACGCTGTGAGAGTGACTATAGTCAGCCTATGTGTTCAGGCTTGTTAGCTGTTGTTAGCTGTTAACAGCTACTGACGATACATAAGAACTTCAGTAAAGTATATTGGTCATTCTGACTCAAAATGTCATCCTGCACCTATGGGTGTAATGGATTTGTATGGATGTTTGAAGGGGGGGCGGTTACAGAGGAAGCTATTGCCTCCCAGCCCCCCAAGAGGGAAACAGAGGGCTCTCAACACCAGTCAGACGAGTGTCTTCAAAGGGAAACCCAGAGACCTGTACTGGGCTTCGCGCTGAGATACCTTGCTTGTACCATAGCAGTGCCCGATCCAGTTCCCAATCTGGAACTAGTTACACATGTTTCCACAGCAAAAACTTGGCCCTGGACCAAAAAATTGGTTCTAAAATGGCACCACAGAAAAGCTGGTCTCAGAATTTGGACCATAACGTCAGCAGAAGTGGGACGGGCTATCACGTCCAAACCTTCCGCATACCTGAAAAATGACTGACATAGTTTTGTCTAATATTGCCAGTGCCGACAGTGAAGGTGAGGGACCGCTGGTTCTGATCCCCTGTCTGGCCAGACCTGGAGGCAGTGAGCCTGGTTGGGCTCCTCAACTGTTCCTGGGTCACTGCCCTTCCCTCCTCCCCCAAACACAAGCAGCTGTTTGTGGGCCTGATGGACCATACAAACTAGCCGGTGCCAGAATCGCCAAGGCGGCAACCCCAGAGGATGCCCGCGGTTATGAGCCTGACCTTCCCCTCCCGCACCTCCTCCCTAACTCCCCAGCCGCCTCCATCATGTGACGGCTCACTAACACACTTAAGCTCTTGCTTAAATGGGGCAGCCATGTTTCGGGGGGGTGCGGGGCAGCGTTACACACGAGTGAAAGTGAAATCCTGTTGGGAGGACAAGCGGCAGTGACAGCCGGGGGCGATGTGAAGTCCACCCCCCCTGCCGGACGCTGACTCCCACGGGGCCCATCTTCACGCCACTGTCACCGTCAGGGGGCGGGGGGGGGGGGTGCTGTAACTGGAGAAGCTGCAGGCCACCAGGCAGGGGACCGGCATGGGGGCTGGTCACACAAACCCCAGAGGGCTCGTTTTCAGCCCGAAACAACCCACGGGGAGTGGCGGCAATATGCAAACACTGGGGGGGGCAAGGGGGGGCTAATACAAAAACACAAACAGATGCGGTCATGATCACGGTCGGGTACACGGAAACGGTCCGAGGAAGCCTGGCCGCATGACTGGGATTAGGGATCACCTGACCACAAAACCATGTGACTACACAATCACCTGACCACAAAACCATGTGACTACACAATCACCTGACCACAAAACCATGTGACTACACAATCACCTGACCACAAAACCATGTGACTACACAATCACCTGACCAC
>JAODJU010000081.1:19329494-19343430 GCA_026776725.1 Gnathonemus echidnorhynchus
TCAAAATGAGCAAAAATGTGAACCGACTGGCGGTCCCCCAGAACACATTTACTGGTACGGGCCACAGAGGAACTGCAGGAAAGGATCTTGGAATGCAGGAGGAAGAAGGCCAGAAAAGAGGAAGAGGAGCACAGCAGAGGTAGCTCAGCCCCCCGCCCCCCGCCCCCATCAAGAATAAAACATCTTAATGGTGCCAAACGTGTGTGGATATTCATTCACTGGAGGCAATTACACTGAGATAGGGACGTGGTTAAGAAAGGGCTGTAAAGGCGTGATTGCGTTCCATCGGCCCAGGCCCCCATGCCGTACTTAGTTAAAACAATCCAATTTGCAAGGGATAATTATATATTAGCTCCCCTTTATCGTTTGGGCCGATGGAGTGCGCGGACTCGATAGGGGCCCAGTAGCAGGCCCAGAACAGCCGCAAATTACCCTCTATCGGCACCCGCTTGCTACTGCTGCTGGACGGGCTGATCCTTTACAGCCCGCCTACGACGAGCGAGGCATTGAGGATGCTGACACCTGCTGGAGGGAGACGGCAGTGCGCCTCAGTTTCAGCACATGCTCACATAAAGTTTGCTGCTATCAGGTCATCTTACACCTGGGTTCTTCTTCCCCAGAGACAACTGCGGTTTTACTGTATATTTTGGATCTTGGTGTAGTTTCTATACAACTGACTGCTGGAACCAGCTCCCAGTGAATATCAGAGGTGCCCCAAGAATAACCCGCTTAAGAAACTGACTTTAATCTGCAAAAAGTACAGCCACCCAACGTCTTTTTACCCTGTTTATCCAATATATCTCTTCTTTTAAAGGATGTTGTGGTTGCTAAGCTGTGCATTTCTTCACCACGACTTCAGATCTTATCGCTTCCATGATTTACCAAAAGTCACACGTGACGTGCTCCACTAACCGAATTTAATAAGCATAAAGATACCCCGAATTCATACAGATTACTAACTTCTGGGCGTCACAATACGTATCTCATTAATATTTTAGACACACTACTAATCTGCTTATTGAATTCTGGGAAAAAATAATGCCCGGATAGTTCTGAAAAGCCGGCGTCTGTTACCTAAAGCCCTGCAATGATATGCAGTTTGTTCTAGTCAAAATAAAATTAACTTAATTTAAAGTTGATTTTTTTGAAGGAAAATGAATCATTTAGATGAACCAATTGGTAAAAGAGTCGACAGATTAATAAGTAGAAAAATAGTCATTAGTGGCAGGCCTACCTTTCACTAATTAATCATTTACCACTCATTTACAGGAACGTTATACATGCACATCATCACCATAAAGAGTGAATACTTGTATTTCATATTTACATTGTGTGAGATGCAACTTTATATATATATAGCTACCAACACAAACACTGTTCTCTCCATTGTCTGCATTTTATGGGAACTAACTGCTGTTTGGTCTTTCAAATGAGTGTTTTTTCTATTGTTCATTTTTATGGTCGTTTTACAACTGCTGGAAAGGCAGAAATGTCAACACAACTTCACTGTACTGAAGTACAATGACCAAAAAAAGCTGTCATCTTTTTTACTTCTGTAAAACACTTTGATTAACCTCTGTGTATGTAAAAGTGTTATATAAATAAATTTGCCTTGCCTCTGTACTGACGACCTCATGTGTCCATGCAACACACAGACATGAGAGTGCGCTACTGAGAATACAACTGCGACAGAAGAACAGAATCTGATAGGACGAGACCTCGAGCTAAATGAACAGCCCCAACACTTCTGCACAGGCACGAAACACCGGCCGTGTCGGTCCCCCAAGTCCACCTACCTGCCCTAGAGAGGCCTGGCGAGGCCGTCGGTGAGAGACGGCACAGTCTGTGCCTCCCGATAGCGACCAGGCCCCGCCTCCCAGCCGGCTGACTCCGCCTCCTCACTGAGAAATAGCCGCCCACCGCGGCCGGAACTGTGCTCACGCTGCTGGAGAGAGAAGGTGTGAGAGGAGGGAGGGTGTAAACAAATAGGCCGGGCCACGGTAAAAAGTTAGGAAATGTTCAAATAAATTTCACCTTTGATAGGTGGGTGTCTGAAAGTCGCCTCCATGCTTACCTGCCGTAGGGCTTCCCCCGGATGATCTTCGTGCGACTCCTGAGTCTGAAACTGCCGGTTGAGGGGGACGGCCCACGTGGCGTCCTGTCTGAACTCCAGCGGTACGCGGAGCTGCCACCCTTAGCCGTCGCACCCTTAGCTACAGCGCCCGCCGCCTTCCAGCAGTACACTGAGCCGCCACCCTTAGCCGTCGTGCCCTTCGGCACCACGCCCGCCGCCTTCCAGCGGTAACGGCTGCTATGGAGCGCGGCGGCGGCGGCAGCAGCACTCGTCCCAGACAGAGAGCCTCTCCTGGGCTTGGCCGCCTGAGACGGGCTGGGTTTAGGCTTCTTCGCGGGCGTGTCTGGCCCCCGAGGGGACAGCAGGCGCTTGGTAGGCCTCGCCTGCCGCCCTGCCGCCGCCGACACCCATGTGTACTTCCCGGCACTGGTGAGCCGGCACTGTGCTGGCGAGAGGCTTGGCCTTCGGGGGGGCTTCCTGTCCACGCCTGGCGCTCTGCCCCCGGCAGCTTCCGGAAAGGAGGGGGCGGCGGCCGGCACCTCGCTCCCCTTCACCCAGGTGAACTTGGACCGCTTAAGTGGGGCCGGGTTGCCAGGCCCTGGGTTGCCAGGCACTGGGTTGCCAGGCACTGGGTTGCCAGGCGGCCTGCCAGCACTCGCTTTTGCTCCGGAGGGCACCTTGTGCTGATGCTGACCAGAGGGAGCTTGAGGAGGAGCAGGAGGAGCATCAGGAGCTGCAGAGCCCACTGGGGGCTTAGCCAAGGAGCCTGAAGTCCCCAGGAGGAAAGGCACGCTGAAGCTCGGTCCGCTTTGGGCTTCCTGCTTCTGGACACTGGATGTCGCCTTGCCTGCAGACCCGAGGCCTTGCTGAGTCCTAATTAAAGGGGTAACTTCAGCTGTGGGAGCAGCAGCCCTCGATAGGCCGGACTTGCTCACTGCAGACAGGCTTGGCTGTCCTGTTGCTTCTGAGAGACCATCAGTACATACAGGGGACCTTCCCTTTATTCCCTGACTGCTTGGCTCCTTGGTTATAGTTGCAGGATGATCGGTACTTGTGATAGGGCCAGGCTGAGAGCTACCAGACGTGGCTGGCAGCCTCGCTGCCACTAGGGGGCCCTCTTGTGCAAGGCTTGAGCCAGAAGAAGAGGGATTTGTGGCATCGCTTGATGCAGTGACACTCCGGTTGCTGAGGGAGTACTTCTTCCTCCAGTGCCCCACAGGCCGGGGTGCATACAGCCCCGGCCGAGTGGGAAAAGAGTGGGGAAACTGAGCGCCGCGACCTCTGCCTCTAGAGGGCGCTGGATTCCGCCACTGACCGGCACCTGATGGGGCGTTGCCATGGATACTCTTGTGGTTATTGATGAGACCTGAGTTGGACAAGACAAAATAACAATTTTAAATTTAATCCATAGGATTCCAGTGATATGATCTTTGGACGTTCGAATTTTCCCTCACAAACGCAGGGCGTGTCTTAAATGCCAATGATTTACAGCAGGGCTGCCAATTGTCACGTATCTGGCGTGACACGTACGCTTTCAGACTCTCACTCTCGCGCAAGAAATCTTACGGCAAATTTATATTATTACATTATAAACCTAAAATTAGCTGCATCAAAAGCGTTGGGGTAGTTTGCAAACCCTACAGACTATTTACAAGGTAATGAAACTGTCACATAGGTGTAAATGCGTGTGCGGACTTGTCTGGAATCGAAAATGTCACGCCAGCCGGCTGACCAAAGTTGACAGCCCTGTTTACAGTAAATTTGCTGTTTACATCGATTAATCAATAAATGCACTTTAAAACTTTCCAATAAAGCAATGAAAATTAATCATCTGTTAAATTATTTATCAGGAATCTACAAAATGCCAGTAAAAATCATTTTTGCTGTCTATCGTAGCGACATTTTTTGAATTTCACAGCCTAGCAATTGTGCATATAACTGGATAACACAAAAAACAATTTACTTGCTGACTGTTGGAAGTCTATTTACACAGTATCTTCTTTAATCAAAGAAAAAAGGTGAAGACTTGACAGCACGAAACACGGATAACTACGTTAAATTCATATATGCATATATACTGCATATATATGTAATGGGCTGTACAGCATTCTGAAACTTACCAACACTAATCATTAACACAATAACATATACAGTTCACTAGCTGTCTCGTAGGTTAACATTAAAGACATTTGTTTATGTTGTTAGCATTCACTCAGTGGGTGGTGGTTTGCTAGAGAGCTAGCTTCCTAGCTAACTATGACTTAATAGCATATTTTGCCACCAGTTACATAAATGTTGTTTGACATTCACAGCACATCCACTGTTTATTACTACACAGACTTGAAGGCATTCAGGTGCGTGAAGAAAACGATCCAGTAACTTACTTTGTAACAGTTCGATCTGTCTCTTCAAAGATTCTCTCTCCTCCATTTCTAAAAATGCCAAACTACGCGTCGCCAAGTTCACCCAATCAGAGGAAAGAATCGTCGAGCCGTCAACCAATCAGACAGTTCGGACTTCTGCAGCATGCCTTATGGGAAATTGACTTTTTTTCGATGACTTATGGGAAATTGAGTTTAATTTTTTTCAGCGGTTCAGAAAGATTTTTATTCTTAATGTTTTGTCAGTTCGCTTTGCATTGCTAAGCTTTCACTTCACTTTCAATCGTTTTCATATACGACATTACTTTTCTCTTATTGTTTTGTAAAAGCACGCATGTGTTTGTAGACATGTCATTTCTGGAATTGATATTCTGGCTGCATACATGTATGTGACGTCAGTGACATTAGTTGACAAGCAGGCTGACTGCAGGACAATATTTTGGTGAAAACGAAAGCGACGCAGGGATTATCGTTCTTGTTGGTTGGGAAGCTGGAGGGGACACGTTTATGTGACGGGGACACTGGCGGCGACAGTGTTAAGCAAATCTTAGCGGTGCTGATCAGCTGAATTCAACTAGGAAGCACAGTGACAGGAAGAGCTGTGTCTCCGATCGAAAGAAGCAGCACAAAGTGTAAGGCGGCGATACATAATTCATCTAGCTAATGGGGATAAGTGGGGCTTGGAGTGGCTGTCCACCACAACTGATTACTGCTGAATAGTTGACCACCAGCTATCGTTCTTTTATAATATTATTTTGTTACCTAGCAAAGTTGGTGTCAAGCTGATAATAGACCATGCATGTATCACACAGTAATGGTTTCATTTTCATTTTGCTCGTTATCTACTAATTGTCGTCCATAAAAATAGAGAAAATTTTTTATTTTAAAGCACAATCCATAGAATAGCTGCCGTATTTTCTCTAGATATTCTCTTATGTAGTTTTTGTGGTGAACTAAGGAAATCAGGCTAGTTCCTCAAAATGTGCTGACAGCTGAATGTCTCGCGATGTTTCGTGCAGCTGTGTTTCTGCCACTTTTAATTATTCTAAGTGGCATGCAACAGCAGATCTACTTTATTCAATAAAATACCACGTGGGCCACAGGGCATCTTCGTGAGCGCATCTGGTTCCTTCAGTCGAAACAAATAACAATTCCACATCTTATCTGGGGTATTCTTTTCCGTTGTGACCTGCGCTGCTTGGAAGAGATTCCAGGCTCCCTGAGACCCTGTTCAGGATAAGTGCATGGATGGATAGTAGTTTCAAATGGATTTGTTAAATTTATTGTTGTTGCTGCTGTTTTTGCCACTAGGATTATTATCATATAGATTATTGTTCTTTTTCTGCTGTTTGTAGCTGGTTACTGCGCCCATACAATGACAACGGAGAACAGCAAGGAGTATGTGTACTTCATCATCTCGAAGACCCCAAACTCCATCTTCTGTGGCCGTATATGCTACATTTTGGAAAGAAAGTATGGTTCCATTTTGGATTCCCAGGAATGCAAAGTGCCAGTGAGATGTGCACGTTACGGGACTTTCCTAGAAGTAGAAGGTGAAGCCCTGCAGCTACTAACAGTGAAGGAGGCAGAGCTGCTGCTGGCCCTGGACAATGAAGAAGAACGGCTGAGGACCTTTCAGGAAAAAGAGCATCTGGAATTTGCCGTCAACCTCACCGAAGGCGCCACGGTGAGCGTGGAGGTGACTGGAGCATGGTGCGACGGGGTAATCCGCTACATCGGGACGATCACGGACACGAAGATGCACACAGCCCCCATATCGGGAACCGTCTTTGGGATTGAACTGGAGGTGAGGTCCTGCTGGTGCTCACGTGAAATATTTATTCATGTAGCAAAGTGGCAAATGTGATCAGAACGGGAAAAAAACAACAAAAACATATCTTAAGACAGCATGGGCCCCATTAAATGATACATGTTAATCAGACACTTTTATCCAACGTGACACACAGTACAGAAAGGAGGGTCACCCTCTCGCTGGAGAAGTTGCAGTTAAGGGCTTCACTTAAGGGCAGAGGTAGGGATTCGACTAACTGTCTCACAACTCGACTTGGGCTCAAGTCACAAATTTGATGACTTGTGACTCAATTCAGCAAATCTGATGGAAAGACTTGGACTCAACTTTGAGTAGAAGACAGATGACTCAATACTTGCACCTAACTTGGAACATATAACTTGAGAAGACTTGAGGTTATAGTCCCCTTCTGGATGCCGTAACATTAATGTAATAATTTCAGTGTATGTTAATTCTCAGCTGTCTGCATTTTCATTTGGTTGAACGCAACTCAGCTTTGACTTGAGTTACGAATTTGATGACTGCCAGTCTGGCAGCCACAGGATTTGAATTCTCAACCTTCTGATCGCGGTGCCCTAACTTGTGTAGCCACACACTGCCCGAATATAGCACTTTCCAAATTTATTAGCTTTTGCTCTCACTGTGCATCCCATCTGATCCTGAACTACACAAACATCTCAGTTTTTCCAAGGCCAGAAAGGCGAGTGCGTGGCAGCCACATAGCTTACACTGCTATCTGTCACCTACAGGGTTTAGGCCTGGGCACTCCTGGTCAGGTGGACCAGGGCCTGTAGGTCACCTGTGATTGGCTGTTCACCCTCCTGGATGTAAACAAAGAGGCGTGTCTAGGTTGTGTGCTGGCACTGCTCAGCCCTTTCTTAGCAGGCTTGTCCTCTTCTCTTCTCAGGGGAAATACAGAGGAAAAGGCATGAACGACGGCACATTCTACGGCAAAAGGTACTTCACCTGTGCTGCCGACTGCGGTGTCTACGCCCCTTTCTCCCGAATCCGAGTCGCGGTCCAGAAGAAACCGGATTCCCCCCCATCCAAGAAGCACAATTCTGGAAGCCAGATGGAGCCTCTCGGAATTGGGGACAGGGTGACATTCTTCACGGACGACGACAAGGGACGCCACGGTACTGTCTTAGGGCTGGAGATACAGCAGGAGGCGAAACACGTGCGCATCCGCACGGTGAGTTCTGATTGGTCGATAGGTGCGGTCACCAGTTTATACATGTGAATGTTACATGTGATCTGCACGTCTGTCCCACAGGATGGAGGCGAGAAGGGGGAGGATGGACAGATTGTGGATCTGCCCATCGACTGCGTCATCCGAGAGGAGCTGCTCTCTCCAGGTGTGTCCCAGCATGCCGTGCACGGGGCATGGGGCATGGGTATCCTGGCAGATTCCGGGGGCCCAGCACTTCACAGAGGCCCTGTGAATATTTAAAATATGGGGGGGGGGGGGGGGGGGGGGGAGTCAGTTGGCCCAGAATTTCTAGTTGTGCCCCTGACCACATCTCTTCCTATCCTGTTTTGCTCCATTTTACCATTTATGAAAAGTAACATTTACTTCATTGACAGGGCTGTACAGAGCTTGTGTTGCATTCTGGTTTTCTGTAAAATCTATGTAAGTATGAAGCCAGAAATGTGAATTACTTTTCTAAACAGAAATCTTGCACATCCAAAAATAAAGTTTTTTTTTTACCCCAAAATCTGAATTAAGTCAGTATCAGAAGGTGTGAATTAAATATCAACAGTTCAGTCTTTGAATTTGGGTCAGTTTTCAATCTTGTCTTAACACCAGGTACATTTGTAAGGTTTTTAACTCACTTTGAGGTATTAAGAGATGCTGGTGTTCAAATGTGTTTATATGTGTTTGCTCTAAACAGCAGACCCGAAAGTGAAACTGACCCCGGATCAGCCACTGGCATCGAGTGTGGATGGAGAGGCTGATGATATCAGCCAGAACTCAATGGTGCAGGTGGAGATGAATGGGAGGAAGGTGTACGGAACGGTGCGGTGGATCGGCAAGATGCCAGATAAGGAAGAGATGATGGCCGGATTGGAGATGGTGAGTGCGCTCATTCTCGCCCCCTGTTGATCAGATCAGAAATAATGATAACATTTCTTCATGTTTTTCAGTTTTTTTTTCTTTTTTTAGAAAGTCTAAAGGCCCTATTTTCCACAAGCGGAAAGTGCAATGTAAAGTGTTTTTGCTAGTTTCATACTGGTGCATTTGTCGTCAGAAGTGAGTGGTGTTTTTTAAATGAGGTGTGGCCAGGCACGTTGTTGGCACGTTGTAATTTTACGGCAGTGAAGCGACTTTGGGCTTTTGACCAACAAAAACCATGGCAAAAGTCAGTGGTGCATTGTTAAACGGTATTTTAGCAGCGCAACACAGAAACGTGCACAACTCTTGCTACAGAAAAAGGTTCGTGCTCAAAGTGCGCTAATGCTTTTTTTTGCTATTTAATTTTATTTAATTTTATCTTATTTAAGCATTCACAGTAGCAGTCCACCGTAGCCAGAGGTGGACATTTCAGGTCCAGAAAGTAAAAAATCCAGACCAAGGTTTTGCTCCAACCAACCTTTGGTTTACGAAGAGTCACAATCACAGAGCACTCAACTGGTTGGTTGAAGCAAAAGCTTGGTCTGGATTTTTTCTTTCTGGACCTGAAATGGCCACCTCTGACGGTAGCTCATGTGCCGCTGCATTTTAAAGGTGAGCTGATACTGTCAGGCGGAGAGAGAGAGACGGGGATCCAGAAATGCGAGGTGAGGGCTTTATTGAGGAACAGCACAGAGTAGTGACTGAACCTGTAACAGTTCCGTGAACGGAACACGAGCAGGGAGGTCTCTCTCTGATGAGAGCCGAGGCTAACGAGGCTGGAATCGGAAGGCAAAAGTCGTAGTCGGTGTCCAGGCGAATAGGTCGGCAGCCAGAAGGTCGGTCCCACGAAGTTCCACAAGACGGGGTTACGGAAGGGAAGGAGGACGCCGGGCTCAGCAGGGCAGGTACGTTAGGGACGGGAGCTGGACTGCGGAGGAGAGACGTAACAGGTAAGGGTGCGACAGAAGGCAAACAGGGCAGGTACGGGAAATGAGGAAGACGAGAGACAAGAAAACGCTCGGTGATGTGTCGATACATCGGCTCAATACTTTGCGGTCTGATCAGGACTCTCCTTCTTTTAATGAGAGTCTAATCAGGGTCGGAGGAGTCGCCCCTGGCCTGACCTGCCCCGGTGGGCGTGACAGATACGCCATTCCTATTGGTTTATCGCATGTTATGCCCAAAACACACCTGATTCACCTCCTTGTGCCAATTCCCACACAGCTCTTGAGCTGAATCATTTATGGTGGAACAGGGAAAGAACTAAGCTACTCAGGGCTCCGCCCCGCCAGGACTGGAGTTCGACACCCTTGCATTAAATTGTCACAATAGAGCCTCAGAAAGACAACCTTGAAAATGCTGCCCATAATATTGCAGTGCACAGGCTGCTTGCCTCACTTCTGTATCCGTGTCTCCCTGCACAGGAAGAGGACCACGGCGTCAGTGACGGCACCTTCAAGGGGAAGCGGTTTTTCTACTGTCCTGCCAAAAGAGGCCTGTTCATCCGGCTGTCCTCCTGCCAGCCCGACACCCGCTTCCTCCCCCCGAAGGCGGATGAGGGGGCGCCATCCAGCAAGTTTTCAGGTCACTTGACAGGAAAAAGACACTACAACTTACCACAAATTACTACTTTTAGACCATTGTTTCTCAGCCCAGTCCTCAGGGACCCAAGACAGTCCACATTTTTGCTCCCTCCCAGTTTCCAACGCACCTGTACCAGGTATTCTGTGTTCTTGATTGGCTGAGAGCTGGGAGGCAGCAAGAATGTGGACTGTCTGGGGGTCCCTGAGGACTGAAATGAGAAACACTAATGTTATGCAGTGATCTGGAAGCTAATGCATCTGAGATTTAATCCACTTGGTTGGAGGTTGGTCCATGTGCTCCAGGTCCTCAAGCTTTCGTAAAGTAGACATTGGGAGAGGAAGTGACCAGGGTGCCAGGGGTCAGACATTATGTCACTGGTTCTGTTCTTCATCCTCAATGACTATTCTAGGCTAAATTGGCACGTCTTCTACATCCAAATCCAGAGCGACATATTTGGCTCTGGGAGATTTTCAGCAAACGCCCGAATTAAAGATGCATGACACGCAGTTATATGTCCCAGCACAATGACTGATGATGTTTAAAATTCTTTTTCACAGGCAAAATTAACTGGCTGGATTTGTTTTGCTCCTCTGTATTATTTTGGGTGTGAATTTGAACAATTCCAGCTTTCATTGGGGTCCTAGATTGAGTTTGGTTTAGGCTGGTTGCTGCAGCGCGTTTATTCCACAGCTGTTTCCACATTAAACGCTTCTTCTTCTTCTTCTTCAGACATAAATGGAGCAGATGTTGGGCCTGTCCTTGGCAACGTCGCCCCCCTCAGGACAGACCAGGTACAGCAGCTGCTGATAGGCAACATGAAGGGGATCCAAGGACACTGTAACTCGTGCTACATGGATGCAGCCCTCTTCAGGTCAGAGAGGCACGAGGCTCCTGCACGCGCCGCAGCAGCAGGTCACGTGGGAGGGGGGGTCCGACCGTCACCTTGTCCCTCTTTCTTGTCCCCAGCCTCTTTTCCTGCTCCTCTGTGCTGGACTCCTTGCTCTTCAAGTCGGCTGGCTCAGTAGATCAGTCCGTCCAGACCATCCTTCGAGAAGATATCGTCAACCCGTTACGCAGGTAACCCCTCCCCCGCCTGGTCATTGGTTAAGAGGTCATGACACCCCCACTAGGGAGTTACTCTATGCCTCTTCTATGCAGGGGAAAATTCCAAGGGCCCCTGACAAACATCATTTGATTATTCTGAGTTGGGGGCCATATAGGATATGCCTTCTTGGGGCCCGAAATCCATAGTGGCACCCCTGCCTCTGTGACTCTTTACTCTGTCCTCTTAAAACCACCCCGTTGGCACCGTTTAACCGAAACAATGTTATACGTCTAAGAGGGTCCGGGAGGACATCATGAAAATGATGGCCGCCAATCAAAGGCCCTTTAAAAACATGCGAGAAGAAGATAAGCAAAACATATCGAGGTACCTTTAATGTTTATAAGGGCTGTAATAGTAAACATCGTGTACCGTTCGGTACATCGTTTCAGTTTGGTACGCATAATGAAACGAATGACAACATTTATTGATATGGGTGGAAGCTAAATTCGCAAGTAGATGTTTCTCAAGGAACACATTGTGCTAATTGTGGCTATGAGCTAGTTATGACTATGCTAGTCAGTCAAAATGAGGCAGTCTGGGAACATTTTGGTTTCCCGATAAATTACACCAGCACTGGAGAGTTACCAAGAGACCAAGACTGTCTATCAGTTCTGTTATAGCAAATGTGAATATGTTGCTGGAAACACATCCAACATGCTAACTCATTTGAGACAACATCATCCTGTGTGTGTGTGTTTAGTGTGTGTGTGTGTGGATTATGTTTATATTATATTATGGGGACCAAATGTTCCCACAATCTGCAATGTAATAAAAACCTGTTATTTTGACGTTGTGGGGACCATTTTTCAGGTCCCCACAAAGATCTGTGAATGCACTCAAAAAAACTAAAAATGCCAAAAGTCTTGTATTTTGTTTGGTTACTTATGACTAAGGTTAGGGCTGGGTAGGGGTCAAGGTCGATATGCTGGTAGTTTTCCCCACAGAAATGAATGGAGAGTCCCCACAAAGATATAATTACAAACCTGTGTGTGCGTGTGTGTGTGTGCGTGACCAAAGCAAAGCAGATACAGCCTTTGCAAGGTAACTTCCCTGTAGTATTTAAGGTCCTTTTACCAAGAAATTCAGACCTAGCTGAAATAAAATTATGGCTAAGGGTGTTTATTGCTATAGGAATATTTATCACTGCATATAAAAGTTTTAATAATAGGCTAAATAATGTCAAAAGACATTCTGTTTTCCCTAAATACTGAAATTACACTAAACCCTGAACCCAAAACCGAGGTTTGTACTGAGGTGTTGTGTACCATTACAGCCCTAGAAATAATTCGTAATGTGCAAAAAATGTGTGTAATGGCATTGTGGGATATTTTTCCGCTGCTGAGTCATTCTGGTGAGCCCTCTTTCAGAATTGAACTCAGGAACTGTCTGCGTGCTCTTGCAGTAAGGGCTTCGTGGCGGAGAGGAGCGTCATGAAACTCCGCAAGAAGCTGCAGGCCAGCAGATACATGACCACAGGCCCCACCTTCACCACGGACGAGAAAGGTAGCAGAGCGGAGTGCTGGGACGAACTGGACCTGGTCCAAGCGTGGACTGGTCTAGGAGGACTTCCTGAAATTCCTTCGATCACAGGAAGCGGACGGCATGTGCCGGTAACCATGACGATCATTCTCCCACAGATCCGGAGGAGTTCCTTAACCTGATTGGCCACATCCTGCACCTGGAGCCGCTCCTCAAGCTGTGAGACCCTGCTCTCTGGCAGCCTGCCACCCCGACACGGCTAACAGTAGCTAACACATTTCATGTTTGCGTAGGGTGACCTGTGGGGCAGTTGAATGTTACTCTTGAAAAACACGGAACTGGAACATCGGTTCTTTAATACACACACATTAGTAATGATTACACTGTGATTTTAAGTTCAATATTCAGCACAACACCAGAGATGGTGAGATAAACAGCAGGACAGGAGGATACACAACTAAGGTGTGTGGCTGCATGAGTGGCACTGCGCATGAGCAGTAACTGTCATATATATGGCTCAGTAATTGATTGTTATTGTTATTTTTTGTTAGGTTATTGTAAATTTTAATAGAATCTTATTACTTATTGATAACTCAAATATTTAATTTTTATACTGATATTTTAGAGTCCTCTCAGTTACTTGTACAGTATCTTCATGAGTTTAATTCTCACTGAATACTTCACCAAACTGTACAGACACCTGGGCCCTGTCCTCCCTTTCATCCGTGACGGACTGTCTGTCAAACAGCAGAAGGACAAAAGCACCACTCACTGGACACTTTATGTAATTACATGTAATTACTGTAAGGTACTGTGCTGTGAGCCAACAGGTCGACGGGGAAGAAGGTGCAGGAGAGTTTCTGCTATCAGATATTCCTGGATCAGGACAGCCTGGTGCTGCCCACAGTCCAGCAGCTTCTGGAACATTCTTTTTACAACAACTCCCTCAAGCTAGCTGAGGTAAGTGTGTGAGTCTGTGAAGGGGGACATATTTTAATGACTTTATAAATGTAATTTATTATATCTGGTGGAGACGTGGAGTTACAGACCACTGATTGCATTAGCATCTGTCAGTGGGAATTCCTCCCTTCTGTCCAGGATGTCCCCCAGCCTTGTTCCTCTCCCCCCACAACCCTGGCCAGGGTGAGAGGTTGGAGAATGGATGGGTGGATGGATGGATGAATGGAAGTCCCTGCAAATACAGACACATGCAGTGTGTGTGTGTGGTGTGCATGTGTGTGCTCAGTATGGTTCAGATGGGCACAAGGAATGGAGTAGGTTCAGTATAGCCATGGAGTAGGTTCAGTATAACCATGGAGTAGGTTCAGTATAGCCATGGAGTAGGTTCAGTATAACCATGGAGTAGGTTCAGTATAGCCATGGAGTAGGT
>JAODJU010000081.1:19385266-19399321 GCA_026776725.1 Gnathonemus echidnorhynchus
TAACTGGAACTGGGAGGAACACGATCAAGCCCTCTAACTGGAGCTGGAAGCAATGTGGCTGTCCATCATCCCCCATCCTGAATCATACACAGGGCACTACCACCAGCTGAAAGTGGATTTGCCAATACCCGTGTCACTCAGAGACTCAAAACATATCATTGGTTTATGATAAAGTTGCCCCCCCTGTATGAATGCTGGCCCCTCTCATGCTCCCACACTTTAAAAACTCCTAGATTTGCCCTGA
The DNA here is from genome assembly GCA_026776725.1 of Gnathonemus echidnorhynchus. Lineage (NCBI taxonomy): Eukaryota > Metazoa > Chordata > Actinopteri > Osteoglossiformes > Mormyridae > Gnathonemus > Gnathonemus echidnorhynchus. The sequence continues at coordinate 19,385,511 of JAODJU010000081.1, forward strand.
TAATCATGCAGTGTCCACAACAGAGATGTTACATGTCTCATGTGAGCATGCCGGGCGATGCCTGTGTGTCTCTCTGCCTTTCAGGGTTTCGTTGTGGCCCTGCTCTACTGCTTCCTGAACGGAGAGGTGAGTAGACCAACCGGCCCCACCCTGGCCCTCTCCCTTACCTGCACACAAATCATGAGGATGTGACATGTGTGTCGCACAACCTGGGGAGTCTCCGAGAAGCAGTCTGGAAAGTCCCGGAAGGGGACACCTGACAGGACAGCAGCACAAGCAGCAGGGAAGGCAGGGGAGTGATAACATCTGAAAACATCCTAAAGGCTTTTGTGAGAATGTTTGGACCCCATTTACAAGTCTGAGACATATGGGGGCTGGCTTTTATGGCAACTTCACCTTTTATGCTAACCTCGACATTTTTGTCTTGGGTTTGACGTTAAACTGCATCCAGCCCTGCAAGTGATCCTCCGACTTGCAGGGAAACAATTTTTTGGGGGTTGGTGGCAAGATTGGCACTCCAGGCATGGTAAAACACTTCACAGCAGCTCAGTCTAAACAGGTACGACATCCTTCTGCTCCCCATGGGAGTAGCTCTGCTGCAGCCGCCCACAGGATGGCTGTACGCACCATGAAGGGATTGGGGTAAGAGTCGCAACCGTCAGGGAGCTAACAGGGTCAGGCTGAGGTGTCGCCTGCTGCAGGGCAGCACTTGGGTCCCAATTTGAGGTGACCCTTCCGGGTAGGTGCATGGAACGTCTTGTCTCTTCGGCAAGATGATCATCTTCCTCTGCTGTCGGGCGAGCGTCATAAACTCCGCATTTCGGTGCTGGCAATCTCTGAGGTACGCAGACCAGGGAGTGGCCAGATCTCTGTAGGTGAGTATACCTACTTTTGGTCTGGTCGCTCTGATGGCTGACATACTCAGGGAGTAGCTGTTTGGAGTGGCTCCATGTTCTTCGACTTTGTGAAAGGTCAGGGGCTGCAGGTTGCTGGATCCTGGTTCCAACACTCTGAGCAGCATAGTTGGACTTGGTACTCCATTACTGGTGGTGCGGTGAAAGAGATCAATCACATCCTCGTGGGCAGATACTGGAGGCTCCTGCAGAACTACAGGGTCTACAGAAGTGCCCAGTTTGTGAATTCTGACAATAGACTCGTTGCTGCTACTCTGAAGATTCAGCTTAGATCCAATAGGCTATCAGCTACTAGGAGGACGAGGATGGACTTGGCCAGACTCCAAGATCAAGCTGTTTCTGATGAGTTTGCACGCAGTTTGTGTGAGGAACTTGCAGACTTGGGTGCGACTGCCGACTCTAATGTGATGTGGGAGACTTTCCGTGATAAAACCCTGAAGGTTGCTGAGGGTTGTGTTGGTGTTGCTGGTGTTCTCAGAAGGAGGTGTTTCATCTCACAGGGCACCCTGGATATTTTGGAGAGCAGGCACAGCACACAACTTGGTGGCAGTTTCAGTCTGTACCGGGAACTGAGGACAGTGGCTCTGAGGGCAGACAAAGAGGTGTTTGTTAGACAAATCTGTGAGCAGGTGACACACCATCTGTGGTGTAGTGACCCACGTTCTACTAACAGAGGAATCGAAGCATTACGTACATCTGAATCTGTTCCTCGGAGACTTGCAGTCAGGGTGGATGATAAAATGGTCCTTACGGACGACACTGCAGTTGTGACCCACTGGGCCGGCTACTCTGAGCAGTTGTTTAAAGCTGACCCTCCGGCTAGGATGTTGGACATCTCTAGGTTCACTGTCCTCCAATCAGCTGTGAACCACCCAGTTCTCACTGAGATTGCATGGGTGGTGAATCAGATGGGGGTAAGGAAGGCCGCAGGGATCTGTGGTATCCGGGGTGAACTTCTCCAGGCTGGTGGTAAGGCTGTGCTCCTGGCATTGCAGGCGTCAGGCGTCATCCCAACTGACTGGAAAATGGGACATGTAGTCCCTATCTGGAAAGGGAAGGGTGATCGCCTGGATTGTGGCAACTACTGTACAGGGGGATAACACTGCTCTCAGTGCTGGGTAAGGTCCTTGACTGGGTCATCCTATCAGCAGTGGGAGCAGATTGGTTTTACGCCTATGAAGTCTACCATCGACTGCATACTGGCACTGAGGGTTCTCATTGAGCATAAGCATGAATATTGGCAGAAGTTCGTTGCAGCCTTTGTTGATTTTCGTAAAGTGTTTGACTCAGTTGATCGAGTTGGGATTCCCCTAAAGCTTCTGGACACCATGGCTGGCCTATACACTGGTACAGTATCTGCTGTGCAGGGTGGAGGGAGATCCTCTGCTTCACAGTTAATACTGGAGTTTGCCAGGGGTATGTTCTTGTTTATGCTCTGTTCAATGCTTGCATGGACTAGGTGTTGGGCAGGGTTGTGGGGTCCAGCGGTTGTGGGGCATTTGTTGGTGAAGAAAGTTTTACTGATCTTGACTTTGCTGACAATGCTGTGATCTTTGCGGAGTCAATGGATGCTCTGATCGGGGCTCTTGAGAGACTGAGCGAGGAATCAAGTGTCTGGGATTGCGGGTGTCCTGGATAAAGAGCAAGATCCAGGCATTTAATGACTTCTTAGGCACAGCCACCAATAGTGTGTCTATGGGGAAGGTGTCGACCTCATCGAGAGATTCACTTACCTTGGCAGTGACGTTCATGTCTCTGCTGTCTCTTCCTATGAAGTCAGACAACCGATTGGAAGAGCATGGGGGGTCATGAGGTCACTGGAAAGGAGTGTGTGGCGCTCCTGATATCTTTGCAAGAGGACGCAGGTCCAAGTCTTTAGAGTCCTGGTGCTACCTGTCTTGCTGTATGGCTGTGAGACATGGACACTATCCAGTGAGCTGAGACAAAGACTGGATTCCTTCGGTACTGTGTCTCTTCGGAGAATCCTTGGGAACCGCTGGTTTGACTTTTGTGTCGAATGAGCGGTTGCTAGAGGAGACCCAAATGAGGCACATTACCTGCATTGCAAGGGAGCATCAGTTACGGTACTATGGCCACTTAGCTTCCCTGAGGGTGACCCGGCTCACAGGATCCTCGTGGCTGAGGACCCGAGGGGCTGGAGCTGGCTGAGGGCACGCCCACGTAACACCTGGCTGCGGCAGATGGATTTCTGGAGGGTGGGACTGTACCATGTGTCTGCCTGGGGGGTGGCCAGTCGGGATCCCGCGGAGTTTCGCCATGTGGTGGGTGTGGCAACGTGCTGCATCAGCACATGCCCCCCAACCTGGCCTGACCTGACCTTATGTGCACGGTTTGTGGTGCCTGATCCCACTCCTTACTGCAGTCATAACCCTAACCCCTAACCTTAAACCTAAGATAAAAATAACGTGCATTGATGAAAAAGTGGATTTTTCAGCCAAAAAATAGTGGGTGGGCAGTCTTTCACATTTCTGAGCAAAACTTAATGAGAACAATGTATAAACACTGCAAGATCCTTGCATGAACAGTACAAGGATGTTGCTTGAACATTGCATGGACGTTTGAGAATATTGTGTGAACCAGAGGTGGATAGTTCAGGTTCAGAAAGAAAAAATCCAGATCAAGATTTTGTTTCAACTAACCAGCTGAGTACTTTGTCACCGTGACTCTTTATGCATGCTCTACTGGTTAGTTGAAACAAAATCTTAGTCTGGACTTTTGCTTTCTGGACCTGAACTTTCCACCTCTGGTGTAAACATTGTGAGAACATAGCATGAACACTGAGTGGACGTTGTGAGAATATTGTGTAAACATTGTTGCATGGATGTTTGAGAACAGCGTGTAAACATTGCAAGAACATTACATTAATGTTGTATGAATGTAGCAAGAACATTGCATGTACATAGTGAGAACATGACGTGGATGCATCAAGAACATTGCGTGAACATTTTGTGAATGTTAAGGGAATGTTTCTCCCGATGGCTGCAGGTGCAGGCCGAGCTAAAAAAGCGACTGTGCAAGTGGCAGAGCCAAGGCTACCTGAGCTTTGCCAAGAGGCGGCGGACGCTATTCGCTGAAAGCAGCACCGTCACGCAGATCTCCGTGCTGGAGAAGGCCAGCCCCAAGGAGCTGCTGTCCTTCGAGGGCCAGAACAGCGTCTCGTCCATCTGAGAGCCTGATCCAGACCCCTCTGCCCCCTGGGGGCCCAGTACAGGGGCAAGTACTGACAGAGGCACCTTCACTAAACACTTGCTGTCTGTTACAATGAGTGCGAGTTTGCAGTCAGCATCCAAAGAGGACGATCCCTTTGCAGGAGTGGAGCCACAGGGGCACTAGCCCCTGAAAAATGATTGGCCGCCTGAGTATCCCCTCCCCAGTCACTCACCAATTCAAAACATATCATTGGCTAATGAAAACGTTTGGCCCACCAGTTTGAATTATAGCACCTCACCCCCCACTTTTGAAAATCCTAGAATCGCCCCTGCCCCCTTTTTTTTGTGAGCATCCATTGTAGTTTCACATGAGTCAGTACAATGAACAAGTTTTAAAATCGCAGGTAATGCGATGGTGCAAAAAGGCATCCTATTGTGCTGATTTCTGAGGGGGCAGGCTGGTTATACATTCCCGAACGTAAGACATTTGAAGAGTGAAGTTGGAAGTGTACATTACGACCCACAGAGGCAAAATAAATGTGTGTCATATGTGCCAATCGAGGAAAAAACCACAAGCCTTCAATGTTCATTGCCATGAAAACTCATATTGTTTGGAGGTGGGGTCAGTAGAAAATGTAAATGAGTTCTGTAAATTATTTTGTCATGAGACTGGAAATGTCATTGTTAACATCATTGCTGAGGTCATTGGTGATGTCACTGCTGGTGTTACCTAACCATTAACGTAAACCCAGATGAATCCCAGATGTACATGTCTACATCCATGGACCTACAATATTGATGCTTAATGGGAGTTTTGGTTATAATAGGGGAAAATAGGAGAACAAAAAAAGAAAAGAAAATCTGAAAAATAATTAGATGTAGTAAGAGACTGCACTGAAAGGTCATGTGAATGAGGCTGCTAGTGACAGGAAACAGGTTTAAAAGCTAGGTATTTTTAAATAAAATATGACAGTGTAAATTATGGATTTTATAAATTATATATTACAGAGAGTAGGGAATGACTGAAATGAAAATGCATACATTAAAATGGTGTCAATAATACACCAGAAAATAGAATATAGACATAGACTGCTAATACAACATAACAGGAAAATGAATATTAGATTTTCATTCAGTCCATATTGTATCAATAAATAGCTTTATTGTGAATCAATCATTTTTTTCACGTGTCATTTAACAGTGAAGCTATTAATGTGCATCAATCCATAACACAAAAAGACAGTATTAAATGTATTAAAGCACATATTGAAAAGCAGGGAAATAATATGTTTGTTCTTAAGTACAATATTTGTGCTCAACACTTTGACTTTTATAATTATGAACGTGCTGCATTTGCACAGCACACTAACTTAATTTTTACAGCTATCCTTGTCATCAGTGACACTTTTGTAATATTTTATCATTTTAAATAATTCCAGTTACTTTTATTAGGCATTTCATGAAGGGGTGTCACATTTTCCATACAAATTATTTTCAAATAAGGCACCTATCTCATTTGCAATATTAATTCTTTTTTTAGATGATAATTCCCTTCGTAAAGCAAGAAAAATAAAGTCTGCATCAAGTCACCATATGATCTTGTTTTTTAAGATAAAGAATATTTTAAGGTTTAAGGATTTTTTAAATGACTTTTTAAAAATGTATAAACCTGGAGCACTAAACTGTAAAGTTTATTATTTTAAATACATGTCACATGTTCATGTGATGTGCTGTAAATAGTTTATATTAACAGAAAAAAATGCCGAATTAATATCTGTTGGAAAATAGCCCTTTAGCTTGTCCATCAGTGTGTTTTGTGTCAGAAGTTAAATGTGGATATATATTTTAAATGGAATAATACAGGTGAATAGCTTCAATGCGTTTATTCCGTCAAGCCATAAGGTTAAATTATTATATTAAAGATGCTGCTTGGTATATATGGTAAATGATTATATGTTAAAGGTAAAACACATGCGTCATGTTCGGGATACGGTAGAGAGTGTGGTCGTCCTTCTTGAGAATATTGATGTGTTTAAACCTAATCATGTGATCTTATCATTTGTAATAATAAAGAGTGTGAAGACTGATAGCTATTGGATAGCAGAACAATAGTTCTGACTACTGCAGTTAGGGGATTCTCCCTCTGGACCCAGAGGATGGGGGGTTGGACTGTCTCCCGTTGACAGAGGTACAGAAAAGACTGCTCCCTACTGGAGGGTCACCGAACTGTCTATTTTTGGACACCACTTCCTGCTTCACCTGATGTTCTGGCTGCTAAGCGATTTGGAACTACACAGTGGATGGAAATGGCTCGTGCTTTAAACAGCTGTGCATATGTTTAGCTTCCAAATAAACTGCTAATAGTTGTAATTCTGTTCAGGTAAAATGAGCGATTTCACAGTTTGATGGTAGTTAAACATTGATCCATGTATTGTAAAGTTCTTTCAGAATTTGTAGAAACATGCTCTTAAATTATTTGGATATTGCCCTGTGTGTTGTTTTTTAAACACGTTTTCCTTTGCATTCACATTGGTTTGTCCTCTGTCCAGTGATGTGTTCTCTGGCTTTTCTCTGTTTCAGCCAGTGATCCTACGGAAACACACAGCAATCGCAAGTAACCCACTGTCAAAAAAACATTTAATGCAATTAAAAGTCAATATTGCAACGGTGTACAAAATTCATCTGTTATATGTACACTGAAAGAAAACAGACATTTAAACAGTGTGGTCAATCTAAAAAAAAAAAACAAAGCGAACAACCATACAACAAGCAGAAGAGCGGACATGACCTTTCACCTTTGTCAGCGTAACTCTGACCCCAGTCTTATTTACACATGAGGTTTCCATTATTGTGTACCGGAAACTCTCAGGGATGGATGCAGACTGTAGCTTATATTGCAGAATAACATAAACATTTTAAAAGCCCACAAATGACAACTGATATGTTGTTTAACTTATCCCATGTAACTTCAAGTGTACCAATCTATTCTCCCTACAGACTCATGTATATGTCGATCTTTTTCTTCCCTGGTGGGGGAGTCTATGCTTATTTCAATACAGTTATGTCATTCAATGGCCTTGATTTGTAAACACTGGGAAACTCGTTAGTAATGTAAATCAGGGGTGCCGTATAGGGGAGGAGGGGGTGCGTTCGTACAGGGGCCCTAAAACATATGCAGACTAATTGGAATGGAGTTGGGAGTGAAATATGATATATATTCATGGGGCCCGAAATCTCTAGTGGGGCCCGTGTTACAGCACAGACAAGAAACATACAGACACACACACACACACGGAGCCTGGGGAAGAATCACAACCCCAGTACTGGAGGTGTGAGGCTCCCACTGAACCACCTTCCTGCCTCAAATATAGTCATATATTTATATAACTGTAAAAAACACCCCCTGACTGACTCCCCTGAAGATGCAAGACTGGATTAGCTCATAGTTTAAATATGAAATCTGATTCATATGTAGTATCTCGCTTGCCCAATTTCTGCCGTGCTGTGGGAGAGAGACTTGTGGTGTATAATCCCTCCCACACCAATCTTCACCCCCCAAAGAGATAACCAGGTCCAGTCTAAAATAAGCCCCTCAGGTTTTAGGAGGAGATGAGACCAAAAACAGTGTTATATAAACCGTCCAAGTCAGGCCTCGCTGAAGTCACCCAGCTGGTGGCCTCACGCCTTGACCCATCTTCGTTTACAATCAGCTGTGGAATAGCTGGTTCCTGATTCCTCAAGGGAAAGTCAAACGACATCAGACATAAATGCCGAATAACATGCTCAGCACATTCACGGGTCATAAATTTAGAGAAGTATTACACTGAAATTCAGATCTTATTTTATATAATATGACACACCAATCTCCCTATAAGCTTAATTTCTAAGCCACTCGTGTTGCATAGCCTAAGCCTGAACTTAACCGTTTCCGAACCTGGCGCCACTCATCACACGCGCAGTGATACCTGCCACGTCAATTGTGGGGAGCATGTTGAGATGTCTATGTTTCGTCTGTATTCTCTGGTTGTAAACTCACATAAAAAGGACACCATTTCTAAAATCCATTTCTTTTTCTGGCAAATACTTGCCATTTAAATCGATGTCTCCATTCGCTGGGGGACGCGATTGGTCTGGGTTGGGAGCCAAATAGACTTCTGTCAAAGTTGGCCAAAACCGTTCACGAGTTCATCAAACACTTATCCCAGTACTAGACAACATTTTAAAGGATCTTTTCGTCTTGTCAAAAATACTGTTATTGGCACCTTAGTTCATTTTACACAAAAATAACAAGTAAGCATGCATATAAAGAGCAGAAAGGTGGCTAAAGGACACAAATTTACCACACGGGCACCAGGCTGTACATCATGCTACCCACTAGCACTGAAGACGATAATATAAAAGTAGAGAAAGACGCAGGTTTTAACCAACCTCGGCAGGTATTGTGACAAAGAGTCACAGAAACAAACCACCATTGTACCGGCTGAAGTGACCTATGCAGTCAAATGCGTTGACATCAGGGAGAGAATATTTAAGGCTCATTCACGAAGTACTGAACACGTTTTTTTTTTTTTTTTGTCAACACAGCAACAAAATGGGCCACAGGCGTCTGAGGAATTGGCAGCCACTAGGGGGCAGTAGATGGCTCAAGTGAATTTTGACATGAAGAAAAAAAATGTGGAACTTTGATGGGGATTGCTTTGTTTTGTTAATTGGCTTATTGAGTTCTTTGGGAAACCTAAAGATGCCACACAGAGAGAAGTCTGGGCCTCACCAGCCGTGCAGGGTGATAATTTATTCTGCTATTTGACACTGTAAACTGTTGCTGAAATCTACATTAGCATATATTTCATCAGAAGAAATAATATCACTGTGGTATTACAAAATCAGTTAGAAAATAATCTATTTTATACTCCTTTTCTAAATATTTGCATTTCACTCTATTATATATCTAATATAAAGTAAATTTAAGACTATACTATTTTTATTCATTGAGGTCACAGAATGTGGACCTTGTGGGATTCATTTAAATGTCTCATTCTTTTCTAGGATATTCCAGTAATGGTTTTTTTAAGTGTTTCTTGTGGCCACAGGTTATGGCATCTGGAGAGAGAAAGTGTCTCATCTAAAGGGATGATTAGCTGCTGTTATTTAAATTACTGACACGCTCCGATAAAAAGCACTTTGCACGCCAGATCATCGAGGCTCTCGGAAAGAGAAGCAGATGTTCTCTTTGTAGGATAACTCAGTTGTTATGTGGTTGGAAAGGCACTTCTGAAGATGGAATGGATATACCGAGCAATGTAACATGCTTATCACGAAGTATAAATTGTCTAAAAGTTTAATCTTATAATTGGAAGAAACAACCGAATTGTACTGCCTTGTTTGGTGTAGATCTCGTCCATGTCAGGCATGACAGGATATATTAGTATAGACCACACACACACATATTTTCCACAAATCAACTGAACAGCCCAAAAATTGTTACATTTGCATCTTACAGCTTGATAGAAATCCCACTGCTCCAAGTATTGATATTTATATAAACTTTCTCTACATAACCTTTATATGAGCTCGATAGGTTGGGCTCTGGACTTAAAATAACAACACAAGGATTTTCTTATATCAGTGAAATTTTTAAACGATCACAGTACCAAACACACACAACATTTAAGAAGACAACAGGTCATTCTGAGAAACACAGAAGTTATTGACATATTCTGTACTGGTGGCTATTAAATGCTATAGGCATTCTGCTGTAGTAAGGCTTTTGAGACAATGCACTCTTCATAGCCAGGGATCTTTCAGTTGTTTTTTTTTTAACATTTTGTCAATGTTAAGTCTCGTGGGAAGTGTGTTTTTTAACATATAAAATAGAATACTCTGTATTAAGAAAAGTATTCTGAATAAACTAAAAATTTCTCAGATTTTCCACTTCATAACCAGTGCAGAAGTACATAAAAATTAAGCTGCCGTTGGCAATATTTTGTGATTCATCAAATCTTACTCCATTTAGAAATTTAAATGATTTTTTTTTTCTAGGACTAAACTGATGTTTCCTAATTTTAGTCGCTGTTAATAAATCTAATCCTTCATGAACCGACCCTGTCCGACCTCCTGCAAAGCCATGGCTCTGAAGATACCTCATAAGTCTGTCCCTTTACTGGTTTCCTCAGTCTGATTTCATTCACTTCCTTTGTAGGACCAGTGACAGCATGGAGATTATGAAGGAGTAATTCTTTCTTCCACACGTGACCTCATTCTCGCACGTGTCATCTTACAGGTGACGGTATCACTCCATCCGGGTGGTGCAACCATACAGAAAACTCCGGCAACTTCCATCCAAGTCGGTGCCAGAGAGAAGCTGGGCATCCCCTTGAACCACAGCGATGCTTTGTGGTCATATTTTCCATAGAGCTTTGATTTGTCTCCGTTTCTGAACCCCGGATGACACATATGCCGGAGAAGGGGGCACTAGGATGACAATCCAGGAATATGGCAGGTCGCCGGTATTCCAGACGCATTGACGCATGCAGGTACTGCAGGTTCTGTTACCATTGCAAACATGGCGGATGGATATTTACATGTCCTACTGAACCACGCCTTTCTCCGTCACAGGCCGCTTCCTCATTGACGACCATGACCGTCGGTCATTTCCTTCCAGTCAGCGACGTCGATTTTATGTACAGATTCACATCGGTGGCCAGGCTCCGCCATTAACGAGCTGATGAGCGCCACCCCACTTGGGCCGAGCGCCAGCCACCCTGACCTGCTCCATGGTCCCTCGGGCAAAAGCGGTCTATGACCAATGGGCGACTCGCAGTTTCCTGCATTTCGATTCAGTCCAAGTAGAATGAGAATGAGACGAAGGGACATTTCACTCGTCGTTCACTATGTACAAGAAGATGAACATTCGGCGTTTCCGTTGCGTTTTTCTCAAAGGACTATCACTGGCCCTTTTTTGGCAATTCCAATGTGTTCGTTTGGTGACCACTAGGGCGATAGCTGCCAGGTCGTGGTGCAGGCAGGCAGGCGAGACTCTGTGCTGGCCGCTGTTGGGTGTCTGGTGGGTCCGGGCAGGTTTTGAACGGGGTTTGCTGGTTTTTGGGATGGTGGGCCAGAGTGTGTGTGAGGTGTGAGTGTGTTGGCGAGTGTGGCGAGGCTCCAGAGCCCACTCTCAGGCGCTCAGGTGGCCGGCGTCTCCGCCTGCAGGCTGGACATGCGGATCTGCGAGCTGCTCTTGCTCAGGATGGACAGCTGCGTCCCCCCGTTGACCCCGCTGCTCGCCAGCGACGGGTGCCGGTGCTTCAGGTCCACAGCAAAGTACCGGTTCACCGTCCAGCTTCGCCATTTCCTCTTCATCTCCGATTGCACCTTTAGGGAGAAACTTGAAAAGGTCATTTTTTAATGTACCGAGCTGCAAAGGTGTCGCGATATCTCCCCCTCACTTCCTCTACGCTGCTGTGGAATGTTCTGGACTATAACAGCAGTGTCACTTCCAAAACCAACCACTGCCTGAAATAAACAGATGAGCCGAGTTGACCTGACCTCTGACCTTTTAAACACAACCGCCGACCACCACTCAAACAGAACACAGATCTGACGAAGTCGCACACTAGTGGACAAATCTGTCGGCCCATCTGGATTGCACCCTTTCATTAGGAATCTGATGCAGCCACCCCCTAACCCCCCTGAAAGCACCAAGCCTTGTCCGGAGCAAAGATGTGTAGCCCCTGACAGAAACTGTGGCCTGTAGCTCATTTGCATAATTTTTCCAGAAGTAGAATGTAGGCTCAACAGAAATTGACTGAAGACTGTGGTTTTATTTTTCATAACTGATAAGATGGTTATTGAATGTATATATCTGCTACTGAAGTGGCTATAGGCTGGAGTTTATTTACGTCGACATGGAGAAACTGCAGTTATCAGCCATCAAAGACCTATTAATCCTATTAATGGAAGGAGCACCAACATGGACTCACCTCTCCATTGAGGAAGCAGTACAGCACAGCCACCACGAATCCCTGCAAGCATACAGATGGAAGGGGAATTAGAGACCCGATTAGCTTCAGCATGCTAGCCAAGTCTTATATTTAGACATGTGAGAGCATTTGATGGATGAGAAGGGAACTGTGTTTCCATGAGATCAAAAACACCTATTCAGCACAGAGACACCTAGTGGCCAAAGGCGATTCTGCATTGTGCCGCAGAGGCACGCATGGGACAATTTAAAAAGATGTGCACAGTGCCACCTAGTGGCTTTCTGAATTTCTGCACGCACCTGGAAAGATCCGAGGCCCAGCTCAAAGACAAGCCGCTCCCTCTTGCTGACGTCCTCGGGCGAGAAGGCGAACACCGTGTAGTGGATCCCGAACAGGGGGATGAGCAGGAGGGTGGAGCGGGCCAGTCTCCTGTTGGTCACATGACACGTTCAGGAGGGCACCACTCATATGACCACATAATGTCCAGACATTACGCTCGAATAAAAACTTTTGAGAAAATATTTTGGGAATTAAATTATATATACAGTACCAGTCAAAAGCTTGCTGGTAGCTAACATTCTTATAACTATGTTTGACATTCTAAAATAGAATATACAATTTACAATACACAAAACACAACCAAAGCGATGTTCAACGCAATTGAAAAATCGCTACGTCTCGGATTCCGCAAAAGAGCTCTGTTAACAGCTTTAGAGACACAAAGCGTTTTGTTTACAAGTTTCAGCTGGTAATCACCCAACGTGTCGCGCTGCTCATCTGCATCGATTGCTTCACACAGCCCCCTGTGAGCAGCTGTTGTTGAAACAACTGTACTTTAAACTGGCTTTGACATTCACACGATTGTTCAATATCATTCACTCCAGTGTAAGTATACATGTCATCAGAAGCGATTCTAGGATTTGAAAATTAGAGGGCTCACCCCCCTGAATAAATACAGACTCGACACAGTAGATGTTTTAGAGCGGGTTAATTTAGATAAATATTATTGAAGAATGTATGTTTTTTAATTTTATTTACAATGACAAATTAGGAACTCAGTGCATCCAAACTCCAGCAAAGACGCGAAAAGACGCGCCGCCACTACAGCGCGAGACGCTGTTTTACAGTTGGTGAAAAAGGCGGGAGGTAAAATTCAGCGATAATATTCACCAAGGAAACTGTCTTCACTGGGTTTTAAATCTTCAAGTAAATGTTTCTTATATATATATATATATATATATATATTAAACTGTTTGTGGGTTTAGAAATGGTTATACTCTCAGTTGTTCTTTTTGAATTACAAATATTTAAAGAGGTATGAGGTTCCATTTATCTAGCTGCTGAAATTAGTAAATATTCAATATTCAAATAAATTCAGTCTTGTACAGATAGAACGATTATTATCATGATTATAATTATTTGGGTTATTTTTCAAAGGATATTTGTTAGACATCCTGGGGTGTATATTTTTTTAAGCTAACTGGGGGTCATATATGTTATATATTTGACTTAAGTCAATAAATACACATTTATTTGGGGGGGCTAACCCTGGGGAACCCATGGGGTCATATACGACCCTTCCTTTTATTTCTGCCTTACATTCATCCCACTCATCAAAGTTAAGATTTTTTTTTACTTTACAGCCCATTGTACCATATACAACCCAGTAACCAGGGACGGATTACGGACCGGGCCAGCGGGGCCGCTGCCCAGGGGCCCTTGGGGTGCAGGGGGCCCGTGGGGCCCCT
>JAODJU010000081.1:19409937-19427167 GCA_026776725.1 Gnathonemus echidnorhynchus
ACCTGTACCAGAACTCTCACTGCCAGGGAAAACCATGCATCTGTACCAGAACTCTCACTGCCAGGGAAAACCATGCACCTGTACCAGAACTCTCACTGCCAGGGAAAACCATGCATCTGTACCAGAACTCTCACTGCCAGGGAAAACCATGCATCTGTACCAGAATTCTCATTGCCAGGGAAAACCATGCACCTGTACAAGAACTCTCACTGCCAGGGAAAACCATGCACCTGTACCAGAATCCTCACTGCCAGGGAAAACCATTCACCTGTTCTGGAATTTGAACTGCCAGGAAAACCATGCACCTGTTCCAGAATTCGCACTGCTAGGGAAAACCATGCACCTATTCCAGAATTCTCATTGCCAGGGAAAACCATTCACCTGTACCAGAATTCTCACTGATAGGGAAAACCATGCACCTGTTCTGGAATTTGAACTGCCAGGGAAAACCATGCACCTGTTCCAGAATTCGCACTGCTAGGGAAAACCATGCACCTATTCCAGAATTCTCATTGCCAGAGAAAATCATGCACCTGTACCAGATTTCACACTGCCTGAGAAAACCATGCACCTGTTCTGGAATTTGAACTGCCAGGGAAAACCATGCACCTGTTCTGGAATTTGAACTGCCAGGGAAAACCATGCACCTGTTCTGGAATTTGAACTGCCAGGGAAAACCATGCACCTATTCCAGAATTCTCATTGCCAGAGAAAACCATGCACCTGAACCAGAATCCTCACTGCAAGGGAAAACCATGCACCTGTACCAGAAGTCGCACTGCCTGGGAAAACCATGCATCTGCACCAGAACTCTCACTGCCAGGGAAAACCATGCATCTGTACCAGAACTCTCACTGCCAGGGAAAACCATGCATCTGTACCAGAATTCTCACTGCCAGGGAAAACCATGCACCTGAAACAGAATTCTCATTGCCAGGGAAAACCATTCACCTGTACCCGAATTCGCACTGCCAGGGAAAACCATGCACCTATTCCAGAATTCTTATTGCCAGAGAAAACCATGCACCTGTACCAGAATTCACACTGCCTGTGAAAACCATGCACCTGTTCTGGAATTTGAACTGCCGGGGAAAACCATGCACCTGTACCAGAATTCTCACTGTCAGGGAAAACCATCCAGCTGTATCTGAATTCTCACTGCCTGGAAAAACCATCCACCTATACTGGAATTCTCACTGCCTGAGAAAACCATGCACCTGTTCTGGAATTGGAACTGCCAAGGAAGACCATTTACCTGTACCAGAATTCTCACTGCCTGGGAAACCATGCAGCTGTACCTGAATTCTCACTGCCTGGAAAAACCATTCACCTATACTGGAATTCTCACTGCCTAAGAAAACCATGCAGCTGAACCAGTGCCAGGAAAGACCACTGAGATGCAGAAAGACACACATACACACACACCCTTCCACCCCCCCACTAAGTTGCCAATTGTCCCACTGAGCTCTGAGGGATAGTGATGAATAAGTAATGAATATTAATGACATAAGACTCCCACACGTGTTCGGCGTATGACGGTGAGAGCCAGGGTGATGTGTGGGCCGTCTTGTGAAACATGCGTGTGACCGACAAGCTGCTCAGCCACATAGCTACCGGAGAGAC
The DNA here is from genome assembly GCA_026776725.1 of Gnathonemus echidnorhynchus. Lineage (NCBI taxonomy): Eukaryota > Metazoa > Chordata > Actinopteri > Osteoglossiformes > Mormyridae > Gnathonemus > Gnathonemus echidnorhynchus. Next base: position 19,411,561 of record JAODJU010000081.1, read on the forward strand.
TCATAATTTAACAGCGGGAAAAATGTGACAAGGAGCTCTGCATTTCTCTCTCTGTCATCCTCTTCTTCTTCTGCCTGCCATCCATCCAATTCTCTTTTTATCCTCCTTTCTTATTCATAATCATCCTTCTACACTCCTTCATTCTCTCTTCGCTCCATTTTTTCCTATGTATCTCTATCTTCATCTTCACTCTCCTCTTTCAGTTTACTCCCTCTTTTCCGTTCCTTCCATTCTCTGCATGTCACACCAGCCTCACGCTGTTTCGCACCATCCCAGCCGGGAAAATTCGGCATGAAAATTCAAAAATAAATTACGTGCAAAACAAGTTGGAAATGCGTCACTGGGCTGCACATGTCACAGAGCAGCACTGAAGGTAACTTACAGTGGGGGGCAGGTGCTTGCTGTCACAGGAGGGAGAGTTGGGTACTAAGGCTTCTTGTGTTGGTCAGGCCTGCCTGTTCCTTATTTCTTTGTCTCCCACATGTTCCTGTAATTTTCCTGTTTACAGCTGAGGTGCCTTGACCACTGTCTTGATCAGCAGGGGCGATTCCAGGATTTTATAACGTGGGAGACATAAGAGGGCCCATCATTCATTGAGAGGGGGCAACCTCATCATTAGTCAATGATGTGTTTTGAATCTGTGCGTGACAGAGGAGGGGGCCAATAAGCTTTCAGATGGTGCCAGTGCCCCTATTGTCCGACTCCTGTCACTGCAGCCCCATAGCCCGGTCCCTGCTGCGAAGATCCTGTTATGGAGCACATGCACTGCCCATGACATATCCCACTGGGCCCAAACTGGGCAAGGGAAGAAGCTGCTCTGGTGCTCAGTGCAAATTGTAAATTGTAAAATATACTACCAGATGTTGCTCACTGAATGTCATCTAAAGGACAGATAAGCAGTGCAATTAGCAATCAGCAGTGCTGTGCTCTAGAACTTGTTTAATCACTTGCAAGCCTGCTAGTGGCATTCAAGTTAATTTCAACAGGCGTGCTCAGGTAGCGGCCTCTTGTGGCGCGTCATATATGGAAGCCTTCACTAGCGATAAATCAGGATATCTACTTTTGTAAAATGAATTTCATTAAGCTAAACGTAGGCGATTTTATAGACTAGTGAACTTAACATCGCGCATTGTATCCGTCACAGCTGCGTACGCCTAACAGTTTCTTCTTCCAGTTTGCGCATGTTCAGCACCCTGCTGTAAGACTAAGCGGGAAATTCACGCATTATGATAATTAATTTAACAAGGCGTTAAGGTGCCTCCTTGCGCGTGCACGTACACTTTACAGTTCCGGAAGTCGGAATCGCCTTGTCCCCGCCAAGCCCAACTCGCTGCTGCAGGTGCAGTCTCTCACGCTCTTATTACGTCACTAATGTCACAAAAGTCATGTTTCATTTCGCAACTGGCACTATAACATATGAAAATCACAAAATTATTATTCTGTTTAAAATTATGGCAAATAGTATATTATGTAAATATTCCACATTACTTGAGCTGAAACAGTACACGTGTTCATCATGTACTGTTACTAATACTATTGTGTTTTTGTATTTTCAAATCAAATTACTTGTATTTTAATTACATACATTTTCTCGGGTCCATATTTTGTATTATATTTGATGGCAAGTATTTGTTATTTGTAACAAGATTTTTTGATTTGTATTTGTGTCCATCTCTGTTTCTCCTTTATGTAGTTTTTAGGCAAAAATATAGCTGCATTTCTTGTTAAATCGATTTGTACAATCAATCGCACGGCAGCTCTCTCCCATTTTAGGTGTGTTTTTGTTGCGGTACCCAAGCTGAACGCTAACTCTGCTGCTCAGTGGGTGTGAGCGCAGTGACTCTCGCCTGCTGTGACGTCATGGGCAGATCATCTATTCCCAAAAATTAGACCTTCTCTGTTCCCTCCCGTATTACGGACGTGCGTGCTTAGCTACATTTCTCCGGGGTCTCATTCTCTCTGCCTTCCTGCGCCATCTGCACGTCAGTCAGAGGATAGGGGGTCTGCGTTGTTTCCTGCAACGACATGCCATCTCATCTGGGGCTGGCGAGCGTGGAATCGGGACCGTGTAGGAGTCATGACACGGGCTCCAGCGGAGTGCATGGCAGGGCTGCAGCCAGAAATAAATTTTGTGGGGTGTCCGGCAACCCTACTGTCTGACTGATACATCCCCCTCTGGAGATTTTGCTGACCAAGTGGGGGGGGGGGCTCAAGTACATTTTTTGGAGGGTGGGGGCGGTGGTCACATCTGTAATCTTAATACCTGTCTAGATGCCTGTTCCATGGCGCTCTAGCTCCTGCTCAGAAAACACACCCAAACATGCTCAGACTCACTACAAACACTAATCAGGCTGTTTGTCAACACAAATCAGGCTGCTAGAGAAAGATGAAGAATCCAATACCTCTATTCAGCCAAATTGAACCATGAAGATGGTGCAGAGTTAGGTTCCACTCAGAGACGCGACCCCCCCACCCCAATTATCTGCATCGCTCATTTGCTAAGCTCCGACACACCCAGAGTGATAGTGAATGCAGCTACACTCAGCCAAGACGTCCATCTGCGTCAGCAAAACGAAACATGGGCTCAGACTTCGCTTCTGATGCGTCTGTCTGCGAAACAAACACAAGTGGGGTCACGGAGAGGCCAAACTAGCTTTCCGTCTGCTGCGGAGCAGAACCCAAGACTGGGCTTACGTTCCCGCCACATTGGATTAGCAAAGGGCATTAGTAAGCCTTGAGCTAGTTTTGGATCAGTTCATTACGACATTGTGTATGTGTGTATGTATATATACACACATGATGCTGGTCTATTAAGGTAGAGAAGGTATATTTTTCAGATTATGTTCTGAAACAAATAACTTTGAAATAACTCATTACCAAAATTCCATTGTCATCTAAAAATGCTACTGCAATGCAAACTTAAAATTCAATAACGTAATACTGTAATATTGTAAAATGTATTATCTTCATACCTGCCAGTCAACCAACCACCAACTGCCAGTCATATACAATATTTAAATATATATACACAAGTCATACTTTCTTCTGATTTTGAATATGGGTTATGATGTTTCAGAAGGTCTGGAACAGCGTCCCACACTGACATCCCATGGGGGGGAGATTTATTTTGCTGGGGGTGATGGACACCTTCCCGAAAAGGATAAACATGGCCAAACAAAATTTCCCCTGTCAGAAGCATTGCAAACCCGCCCCCCCCTCCCCACACCTCACCTGGGGAACCAGTTTCTACATGGACAGCTGGGACTCTGACTCCAAACTGGCTGGAGGGCACGTGGAGAATGACACAGTCCTGTGTTTTGCCCCATTTTTGTTTCATTTCCCCGAGACAGCAGTTGCCCGATTGAGAAATCACATCAAATAAAAAACACAGAATAAAAATGAGTAAATGTGATTTTGTAAAGGTCAGCCTAGGCTCTCCGCCGCAGTATAATCTGGAAATGCCTTTTAAAGCTCTTTCTCGATGTTCGTCTGCCTTGTGACGCACGGTGACTGCAGTCAGATGGAGTCAGAATCTTACGTTCTGTTTTCGCCAATGTATTTTCCGAACAATCCCATTTGTTCCGTGATTCTCCGCCGTTCATGTCAGTTTACCGACAGTTTAGCAGCAATTAATCAGAGACGAGGGTGATGTCTCAGTAAACCTAATTGACAGATAATTGATTTGGGTAATAGGGCTGACAGGAATACTCTGTAAGGTATAGGCCTAGTGGTCTACACACTGCTGTAGCCAGCTATGACGTCACATAGGTCTGGACCTCGGTAATTTTTTAAGAGCTAAAAATAAAATTTGAAGCTAAATATTCAACTGAATAAAAAATTAGGCTGACTAACGTTTCACATAACTCATTTATTTTTTTTAAATAAAAAAAAAACAGCTTATGAATGGGAAGGTATTAATAATATGATTGACGAGACCCGTCCCCTTCCTCGGGTCCCGGACCTCACTATTTCTCAAACACGGTTACAGGAGGCCCTGGTTCTACACAGCAAAGTCTGCTCCAGCAGGCACTGGAATGCATTGTGTAAGAGTTGATGTAAATGAAAAGTGATTTGGGTTTGGAGAATGAGTGCAAAGGTATAAGAGAGTGGATATCTGGCCTTCCTCCAACTGACGACAGAAGGAAATATTCTAAGTAGGTTACAGGATGTTTGGGACATGCTTTTTATCAGTGAGAAACGTTTGTACGTTTGTGTACTGCTCGTACGTTACTGTTTCTTCTATAATGATATATTATGATCTGCCTTGTCCTTAAAGAAGAACAGTCACCCATTCCGAGGCAAGGTGCACGCACACACGCACGCACACACGCATGTGCGCATGTGCTCAGGCAGCGGGCAAGCCATACCTGGGCGGTCGGGGTCGTTGTCACTCGCTATCCTCTCCATGCACTTCTCCTGCTCTCGCTTGATCACGCAGTCCCCATGCTCCGAGTGCATGCAGCAGGCCTGGGGAGGAGCACAGGATAGCAGGAAATGAATCTGATCACTGAACGTAAACCACAAGCTTGAAAGAGGATCGGGACTATTATCCACTGGGTGTGATGACTAGCACGAGCGTTGTCACATTACCGCGCCTTCCTGTAGGAGGCGTGTACGTCCGTGGCCTGTGTCACGCCTCTGTGCAGGCGCCACTCAGCCCATCTCGTGGCGCTAACGAAGGCTGACAAACCGTAGCCCGCAGTAACGCTCTGACACGCTCATCATCGACTAATTGGCCCGAGATCTCGTTAATTATGTCTGTGCACTGTTTTTCAAAAGGAATTAACGCGCCGTCTCACTCGGCTACTGGGGGCACACGTGAGGTCATGGCGATAAAATGAAGGAAAATTGTGTATAATGACTTTAATACTATACATTTTTACGACCGATTTTGTGCTAGTGCTCAAAATGGAATATGACACATAGCACAAACAAACTAGCCCGAAGCGAAACGCAAAGCGAGTAGCGAGGGGTTATTCCGACTATGGATGAGGTCATCCACTTACATCTGCAAGCTGCTTCACTCCACATTCCTTCCTGATCCAATTATTATTCATGTTGCTAAGCAGGAAGAGTCCAGGCAGAGGGAAACGATGCTATAAAACCAGGAAGGCCAAATGGCTTCCATGACAGGGAAAGACGTGGTTTCACGTAAACCATTAATGTCTTAACAACTCAACAAGTCTAAACGTCCTTCTAAACTCTTGAGGTTGTTATGGGGATAACTACAGTCGGCTGTTTATTTCGAATTCGCCACAAGATGATCAAGTTTTAAGCTGAGTCACGGTCCGTAACTATAGTACATTTGTGTTAGTCTAGGACTATGGCCAAGAATCTTAAAAAGATCCTTCATCCCTCAAACAGTTTACGTACTAGGGGGCGAATACAGGCACAACATTTAACCTACTTCCTTGGAGATGGAGGAACAGTACGATTTGTCCCAAGTCATTTGGTTTGACCCTGTTGCTGTTTGGTCTCCACGGTACTCCACACCACTCGGATTCCTCTGGCCTGACAGGGGAGGGTAAGCTCTGACCTTCGCGGCGAATGAGCTACGACTTCTGCAGCTGGTCCTGGTGAAATCGGATCGCCGTCTGTATGACATTATCCTGAGCCGGGGAATCGTTCTAACTTCCTACGTGTGACTCTGCGCCATGATTGTGACACGTAAATAGTCTGGAGCGGTGAGACAAATCCCCCTCCAGGCGATGTGCTGAGACACACGCGCAGGCACTCAAGGGGCTCCAGAGATCTCCAGCTCATATTTGATGCAGCAGGACATGCTGCTCGGCCCTGCTCTAAATCTCTGGTGGCTATAACAGGGATAAATGTCAGAGTAACACCCCACAAACCCCATGCTGCCTGGGAAAAATTAAATGATGTCCAGAGGGAGGGAAGAGAATCAACCTCACTCAACCACAGTGCAGCCCCAACGCCCCTACTCTGGTAAATGTGGTGGAGAGCATTCTCACTGCATTACAGTATGGTACTGGAACTGCTCTGCAGCTGACAGGAGGGCACTGCGGGGGGCGGTAAAATCTGCTCAAAAGAATACGGACAGTAATCTTCTATCTATTTGAGGACATTTACGTCAACAGATATAGAGGCATAACGACGGATGCCACATACTCTGGTTTAAACTGTTACTTTTCACATTCACTGATATGAATATTTAGGTGGTGAGCTATTTTAGCTCTTATTCAGTTGCTGAATTTTATTTATTCTTGAGTATTGTACTGGATCCAAGTTATTAATCTTCTCTTCGTGTGTCAACGTGTTAAGAATGAAAACAAAAAGAACCTGAACCTGAGCCTGGACCTGAAATGCTGCAGAATTCTGCTACTGCGCCTCAGATAGACGCTTCAGTCCCACAGGTGTGTCAGTTTGGTGGCATCTAGGAGACGGAGGTGGGTTACAAGGGAATGTTTCTGAGGATGACCTTCCTCAGACGTGCGAGGGACCAGCTCTCGCGATTTCTCGCTGCTTACCAGTGGAAGGAGGAGGAGGACGGCGAGAACGCTTCCGGTCTTCTTGCCGGACATTTCGTTGGGTTTCTCGGGTATCAGGTTCTCCGTTCAGCAGAGCGCGGCTGTGCCGTCGAGCGACCGCAGTGAAGGCGTACGTCCTGTAGGAGGCGACAGTGCGGATCCTCCTACCATCCCAGGGTCTGAAAAGCAGGCCGTACCTCTGGTTACTCAATCTGTCATCAACCGAGACATGACTCAGTCTCTATCCAATGAAGTGAAAATATGAACGATAATTAGGTCACGGTTTTATAATGTAAACCTGTAGACTGCATACTGCTGGTTGATACCTATATAACCTGTAAATAAAATCATTTAAAATATTTTTAGACAAAAAAACACTGCAACCTGGCAGCATAACAAATGACCCAATGTCCCCACAATGTGATAAAAACCTGTTATTTTGATGTCGTGGGGACCATTTTTTCAGTCCCCACAAGGGGAAACTCAATTTTATAAAAATGGAACTGCAATCAAAAAATTAAAAATGTTCACAGTCTTGTATTTTGTTTTGGTTATTTATGGTTAAGATTAGGGCTGGGTAGGGGTTAGGATTCTCATAATTGGGATTAGGGTTTTGCCCATAAAAACGACTAGACGGTCCCCACAAATATATGAATACAAGCATGTGTGTGTTTCTTTTATCTATACTGTAAGTAGCGCGATTCGTTCTGTCCGTCCTGTTGCCTTTCCTTCTGGATTTCCTGTTTGAGTTCGATGCCATACAGAAAACCAAAGATCTGGCACAAACAACCCCCCCCAACCCCCAGTTCTACTACACAATCCAATTACCCTCTTGCTTGCTGCTTTATCAAATAATAAAACAGGCCGTATTTACGGTCCGGCCTTAGAGAAAGACAAGGGCCTTTTCCACTGCTGGCTGGAAGGAGATGCATGATTAAAGCACCGCAGCACTGAGGTACATATCCTGTGCCTTGGGCGCAGGTGGACTGAAATTCCAAGATGCCCGCAGCCCCAGTTACGCCTGGAAACTTCCTGCCAGAAGCCCACTGCGGACCAAATGGCCCCCATGTGTCCCTGGGCCAGGCCTAGCGATCTGAAAACACTGTGCGGTTGTCAGGGCAACCATTCAGAATCATTCGAAGTTGGAGCCAGGGACCGGTGCTGTAACCCAGAGCAACAGAGATGATGCCATGGTTTGACATGGCTGCTCATGACAGGAGATTTCTGACAGAACTTTCACGTTCAAATGATATGGGGGTGGGATTTTATGGGCTGTTCATTTTTCGTTTGTATAATTAGCTCTAACGAAGCATTGAACACACAATGAGTGCAGCGATATAAAGACCTGAGCCCTCGACTTACGAAACCAATCAAGCTTTTCACTTAGACTCCTGACTTTGATTGAAGAAGACAGTCGAGTAAGGGCCTATGTCTCCAGCTCAGGGAACCAATCAGATTCTCACGTTTACTCCATGGGGGCAGGGACATCGGCGTCACATGGTTTTACAATTAATACAACACTCATACATGTCACCACATAATATACAAGAAGGCTTCCTTTGGTGAGGCACTCTGACCTGCTGGCTTCTGGATATTTACAACAACGCTGTCTTTGGCTGGGTCAGAGAATAACACTTTGCCCATACGATGATGAGGCCAACATTATTCAGTCTTTTATGGTACTGGGTGAATTGAGCCAGGCCAGATGGACAGAAATTTAAGGTCCCAGAAGGATCCTGCTGTGGCATCATTTACTGTAGTACGTCCAGCTGCTTTGGAATAAAAGGTTACTGTGCCTTCCTTTGCAGCAGGTGGCGCTGTGCTTAAAACCCTTGATTAGCCAAAGCTTCCAGAATAGAGGGCATACTACTAATTTTCTTAATGGGACTTCGATCCCCCCCCCCAAAAAAATCTCATTTTTACATTTTTTTGGCTTTACTATCAGCATCACTCAGAAGAACTTCATCATAGCACAAACCACCCACAAAGGTTCAGTAAGTCACACTATACCACCCACAAGCCAAACTACAGCCTCAAATGTATATAAAACAAAAAAACACCCACACATATATTGAAATGCACGTGTTTGGAAACTCACACATAATGCAAGTTCCATACACACACACATTCACAAGCTAATTACATAACACAAATACTGAAATACAACCACAAAGTCACACATGGCACCAGGCACCAGATAGCCACACATTCCCAGATCCTGAAGTTCCATTTCCATACCGGCAGTGTCTCACTCAATGCAGTGACTTTCCACAGTACGTTTCAATTTGTAAAAAAATGCATATAAGTAGTGAGGATAACCTGTATAAAGACCACTGCAAAATGTCACCTGTGGTTCTTTCATATGCTATCACATATGAGGCACCACTCAACTTCCCCGCCTGAGCAGAAACATCGACAAGACAAAGTACAAATTCGAACCGCGCAAGTCTTTCACTGACCAGTCATTTGTCGACCAATCAGCTCACGGAATACTGGTATGCCGCCTTCTCTCTTAGCCAATCAGGAGCTGGGGCTTTCCAGCACATCACAACAAAGCCCTCATGATAAAAATGCTATCTGTATTTGAAATAGGTGTACGCTGCACAGTCAGATTCTTTCTAAGCAATTATTAATAATTATGTAAGTTATTTGCTGCCCCCAGCAATATTGCAGCAAAAAGCTGTTTCATTTTCCAAAAATGCCTGCACCACTCATGTGAGGGCAAGTCCTCCATTCTCCAGATGTTGGGCAGAAAAATGTAAATAACATACTTTTAACTGCGCAAAATGTAAACAGTTTATATTCTCTGGGTAAGACTGAGGCCAATGGGTACTCCTATCTGACTTGAGGACAACGGGTCATCCAGGAATCGATGGTCTGCTCTGAGCCAAAAAGCTCGATGTTAGTATGAAGTAGGTAGGATGATTGCAGCCTGACAACAGATAAAGTGAAGTGAGGGTTGTGGGTTCGATTCCCACCACAGCTCTACGTGGATGTCGACAAAGGCATAACTTTGGGCTGAACATTGGGGGCAGGGGGGGTTGAGGTCTCTACCCATTAAAGGGTTTGTAGGAGGTGGTATTGGCTAATTAATGCCTACTGTATGTTTGTCGTGTTTGTATATTCCTTCTATGTTGGTTTTCGGGTTTCCTCCTGCAGTTCAGAAGCATGTGGTTTAAGGGAATTAGTGTCTCTAAAATCATGCAGTGCGTGATGGGCTGGGATCCCATCTGGGGTGTCCCCCTGTCTTATAACCTGGGACTGTAAGCTCCAGGCTCAAAGAGAGCCTGTAGCGGGTAAGTGGTTGTGGAAAAAGTCTTAAAAAGCACCTCTAAGCCCTTAATATAAATACAGTCATGGCCATTAAATCATTTGGTAACTCAGCCACGCGCAGAGCGACAGCGCTGAGTCCTATACAAGCCGCGAGACGTAGCAATTTGCTCAAAACCTCGCATGACATGAAATGACACAAAGTTGGCTGATGCCCATGTGAACATCAACATGCATTAAAAATTAACTGATGATTAATCATTTTCAAAACACATGCAGCTAGTGAAGTCAAGGTCGCCCCGGTTTTACGGGAATCGTTTCATGACGTGAGCTAACAATCACATTCGTACCCAGAATCCCAAAGTACATTGTAGTGACAGCATAAGTATTAAGTGTCAAATGTCTTGCTCGTATGTTTTAACAGAAATAAACAAAACTTAAAATGACTGAATACACTGTATGATGTTTTTCGTTCATATTATATACGTTTTTGTGTTATACCTTATATGATAAACGTGTGGCGGATGGTAATTCTCAGCTTTTCCAGAAGATGAAGATGGATCAATGCAGGCGTGTTCACAGGTCTGGGGCAACGTGCCCTCGCCTGGTCCCTCCTGCACTATTAGGAATTCGCACCCACCCCTGTGCTGGATTTTTGCTGTTGTTGTTGGTCCCTGTCACAGCCGTCACCTTCAGCCTGACGGGAGCTGTTTCCTGACAGCGCTGGTCCGTCGGACCTGCCACTCGAAGACGGGCGTCCAGATCGCTGCTGTCACACAGCACCCCGCAGGAAATCTAAGTGGCTTTCTCGTAAACAAACCTGACCTTTATGGGGACGAGCTAAATATGTTGCCTATCAGGAAAGATGGCGGTGTGACTCAGGCCCCCAGGAAAGGCTCTACTGCTCATGATTTATTCTAATAAATAACCTGTAAGTAGCAGTATACAGAGCTGAAGCTGCTGGCTGCCTTATATTGGGCTGAAGCTGGAGCCGTTAGCTGCTAACAAAATATATAATGATAGTTAAGTGATGTCTTTGGTAAACATAGAAATGGGAAAATAATTCACACAGGTGATGCTGACAGCAGGGGGCGCCATAAAGGACTATCCCAAGGGCCCCTGAGTGACAGGGGCCTAAAAATCTGGAACATAATTGGATTGGTCTGGGTTAGGGTCCCATAAGATATGCCTCCATGGCCCCCGAAATCTCTAGTGGCGCCCCTGGCTGACGGCAACCTGAATACTAGATTCACCGATTCTCCAGTCGCCTGCATACATCCATGCATTTGTAGTGGCTGCTAATCTACTCGAGATCACACTGATCCCAGAACACTTCCTTGGAAAACACATGGTATAATGTATCCTCTCTAAGAAGGTGAGATTTTTTTTTTTTTTATTGCACTCATGTGACTGATCACATGACTTACATAGTTTGCCACTCCTGCACTTTTTCCTGCTGCTGGATATTTTAGTGCAATGAAAGCAATGCCCACCCGGCAAAATGGATCCTGGAATGAGGTGGTGAAAGGCATTCTTCTCTGATCACTGTCCTTCAGCTGACAGAGACTGCAGATGTCAGAAGGGCAGTGAAATACTCGTCGCCTTTCCTCGACTGCTACTGGTGACGTGCATTTAGCAGAGGCCCAGTAAGAAATGGAGTAACTGGAAATTCTATGAAGGAATTTTTAAAAAAAAGACATTACATCAGATTCCATATGTTGTTAAGGGTAAAACTCTACTGCTCTTGGATCAGAACCTGCATCCTTCTGGTTACCAGTCCAGTTCCCTTCCTCCCTTCAGGATCCATACATGCTGTTTCAGCCTGGATCCAGAGTGAAGCAGCATCCTCACATGCGGGGCGATATCCGAGAATGTGCAGAATTCCAAATTGCTCCAGATAAATCTTAGCGTAAACCCGAAAGACGTGTGTGTCCTTCAGAACTCAGATTTATAGATTAACCTGATATAATTATGCTCAGACAATAGACAGCATATTGCAATAGGTAAAGTATCACTCGAAAAACGGTCTTTCAAAACAGTACAATGTTCTTAATGTTTCATGGAACCTCGTGCAATTTTCAGCACATTTAAATAATCTAATAAATTAAAAAATAATCTAGTTACGATAACACATACGTAACTAACAATAGTATGGGTACACTAGCTGAAAGGGCAGTGGAATGAAACACTGGTTTAAATGTCCTGTCAGTAGCGATATAGGCATCACAGATCTGTCAAGTCAATCACTTTTACATAATACTTAGCGTCTTGGGGCAACAGAGCCTCAAAAACTTAATGAATAAACTCAATTTTTAAGTATAACAAAACACAAAATCCTTTCACCCCCGCCCCGGGATTTACACGAACGTGTAAAACAAGGCAATGATTTCATCTTAAATAATGTAAAAGAAAATAAAAAGAACACAGAACAAAATAAAACCAGACGCGCAGTAACCAGTATGTCGTTATAATGCAACATTTTCATCAGTCTGATCACCGGCCCTTCGGTATAATATCAAAGCGTCTGGCACTTTGATACTCATTGCCTCTGTTGAATGAAATAAATCATTTATTATTTGAGGGGGGTAAGGTCCGTATTTTAAACAGGAAGGGAGCGAGGACATTTTCTGTCGCTGCACATTCCGCCTGTCATCGTCACCGGTCCCTGAATCCCATACATGTCCGCTAGCCTGTGTTCATATATGGGACTCAGGAAGCGGCGGGGACCTATAGTGACTGAGCTCTCACAGAAAGGAATATTTTGCTGTATTTCTTAATTACATGGCACAATGCAGATTATAAAAAGGTCCCATATAAAACAAGAGGTGGGTGCGTGAGGAATTTTGGTAATTTAACGGAAATCATCTTTGCTGGAAAAAAAATGTTAATTCAATAGTCCATATGTTATATATAATATAATACAACAACCTTATCTATCTATCTATCTATCTATCTATCTATCTATCTATCTATCTAGGGTTAATATGTTTATATTATAATGTTTATTTTGTGCGTGTCCAAGAACAGTCACACTGACTGGATTACTCACCGTCCACACACATCTGCAGTGGTAATTAAATGATTGGAGCGTACGTTTAGATCAACAGCATTGCTTGGAAGAACATAGACGTGAACTTTCCCACAGTCCAGGAACATGGGAAGGCTAGCCGACTCAATGAAAACTTTATCATTTACATTAAGAGACTGTTTCATCTTTGATTGCGACGTGCGACGCAACAGAGGAAGGGACCGCAGTTATGGGTATATATGTCTGCCAATACCATAGACCATATGTGTCGTTTTTCTTCACCAGACATTTTATTCTCGGGTATCCTGGCGAAAAACCGCACAGGGTGATACACACGCTTCGCATTTGCAAACTGCAGCGCGCAATTTATGCGCAAATTAATATCGGCTTTGCGGAAACGCCTCCCTTCAGATTATTTGCCATTTTGCATGTCAAACAGGTTCCGCTTTATTATAAATCTCTGACACATTTAGACAGGAATTCCCCAACTCCCCCGACGATCTCTCCGTTAATACATCCCGCAAACCGTGCTGCATAATCCCATTCCTATGGGGGCGATGGACGCTCGTTTCTCCTTAACGTAAATCAAAAACCGAGTCCTGTCCTTTTTACAGGTGACCAAAAACACATTCGCTGAGGTGTGAGAATCAGAAATCTCATATAAGGAGTCTAACTGTGTTATGCACCATTACTATCGGGCACATTTAAAGTGCCGTCCCAGACGCAAAATCATGCCATGCTTTGAAATCCCTGTTATACTGCTTACCACATATCCGCCCCCATCTTCTTTGCATCAACCTGTCGGTCTTATATTAAATGCAAATTAGACTGTACGCGCCTTGCACCATTTGGGATAAAATGAGAGCCGCATCGCTTACCGGTAGAGCGGTGAGCTGTCAGGTAGCGGAGCTCCTCCGTCCCGTCTGTGGCGCCGGAGCCCGGTTCATTCACGTATGGAGCACCGTCGGCCAAATGACAGACGACAGCACAGCACGCCTCGATTGAGCTTCGGCCGAGTGGGGGTGGGGACGGAGGCACAGCGATTCAGCGCAATATCGGCGCAATCGGTGAGCTCCGCGGGCGGGTGCCCTGGTGAGAGAGCCCACTTCGTGTTTGTTCACTTTCCGTGCCCCGAGGCATAGGGACCTGCAACAGTGGACTGTGGTTTTTAAGACACAAACTTCAGAGAAATCCACCCCGAGAACTCGCTTTCACTGAACACCCAATAATCTTTGATTTCATATGCAGTGAGTTACATGCAAGTCAATGAGATGCGGTAATTTTCTGTAAAAATTTCTGACGCTTTTCCCACTGTCAGGCGAAGCCCGCATATCACCCTGACACTGTATGGTACCAGCAAATGACTGTACAATAAGTGTATTTTCCTGATGCCATCCTACTTTCCATTCATAGTTAAGGGTGTTATGTCAGTAAATTACTGTTCTTGAAGCAACAACTCAAAACCTGACTACATCTGATGGGAGTAAGATACGAATTATATAAGTATTTCGAAGTAAATGTACAACCAAAACAACCACAAAGGCGGTAAATCTGATTATTATTTGGGTGTGTACAGACACTCGTCAAACCCAAGTGAAAGTAATTTATACGCAGACAAAGAAAACGCATTAGGCCAGTACTATGATATTATCGGTGCAATTACTCCACAGAGGACAGCAGATTCAAAGGACAATGTTAACAAGATTGTTGTGGAAAAGGATTTAACCCGAAGCCTAACCCCGCTGCGGCTGGAAATAAAATACGATACCATACGAATTTATTTCTCAAAAAGTCATCTTCGGAACGCTGGGGAGGAAGCAGAGTATGCTGTCGATCAGCTATAGATACTGTGCATTTTAGCTTAGCAACAGATATTGGCTGTTAGTCTTAAGTAATTGTTTTGCTTTCCCCTTCGTAATATATGTAATATTAACAAGCCTGTCAGTGCTATCAGTCTCTTTAAAAAAATTCTGATAAATTTATTATGAGGGTGCATTTGAAAATTACGGTGTCTATAAGCTATATTCAGCCAATGAAATAGTTTCACATCTTGTCTTGCAACCTGAAAAATCAATACATTAAAATTAATTATTTAACATGCCCACTTAACATATTACACAGCCTTTTTTATAAAGTGGTGCAAGAAAATATACATAAAAACTTTCTCGTACTTGAACACTCACCCAACCCCTAACACAGCACCCACACGTACACACACACACTATACCATCTCTTAACATTTTATGTGGATCTTTTATTTCTAACAACTTTCACAGTCCTCTGCCTGATTTTCACACATATTCACACATCATAAATAAATACTTCCTGGCTGTGTAAATATAATGCACAAAAAAGGTAAGGTGTGGGGAGATAACTTTGGTGAAGTCAGAGCTGGATCCTCTTTGTTTAGGATGAAGTCCCACAATTCGGCTGTCTATAGGAGAGTCCAGGTCACATTCAACTCTGAGGTCTATAGGAGAGTCCAGGTCACATTCAACTCTGAGGTCTATAGGAGAGTCCAGGTCACATTCAACTCTGAGGTCTATAGGAGAGTCCAGGTCACATTCAGCTCTGAGGTCCATAGGAGAGTCCCGGTCACATTCAACTCTGAGGTCTATAGGAGAGTCCAAGTCACGTTCAACTCTGAGGTCCATAGGAGAGTCCAGGTCACATTCAGCTCTGAGGTCCATAGGAGAGTCCAAGTCACGTTCAGCTCTGAGGTCCATAGGAGAGTCCTGGTCACATTCAACTCTGAGGTCCATAGGAGAGTCCAGGTCACATTCAGCTCTGAGGTCCATAGGAGAGTCCAAGTCACGTTCAG
>JAODJU010000081.1:19429676-19445659 GCA_026776725.1 Gnathonemus echidnorhynchus
GTGATAGACTGGCTCCCTGTCCTTCATGTCCCCTGCCTGGTGATAGACTGGCTCCCTGTCCTTCATGTCCCCTGCCTTGTGATTGTCTGGCTACCTGTCCTGCATGTCTCCTTCATTTATCTCACCCTGTATTCACTTCCATGCCACTTCTAACTGTTGGTAGACTGTCTATTGTTAAAGTATGTGAAATTTCATGTGGAGATACTTATAAACTGCCCTGAAATTACCATGTATGTTTCTTTAACATTCTCGGCTAATAATGAACTGTCTGATGCTTAATTCTGATTCTAGAACTTGAACTTTTAGAGGTCGATAATGTTGAAGCTGATGATTTCAGTACAGGGGTCCACGATTAGCAGTTTAATGCCTACACAATTGAGCACAGAGAGAATCTCATGGAGATATAAACAGAGATTCTTACAGCTGTTTCCGTGGCCACGCTTCCACATGGGAGTCCTGTCAATGGGAACAGGAATTCCCGTCACGGACACATCTCTAGCTCAAGCTCCGCTGCAAACAGCAGCCTGAGATGATTCTGCAGCCCTTCCTTTGCCGGGATAAGTCCGCTTTGGACATTTGCATCGTAAGCAAACTGGCTTCAGCAGATTCCTGCACTTATGGGACAACACTTTATCAGATAAAAACACCTCAGAAGAACGCTCATTTCCAAACAAGTGAAGCAGAACTTCCCGGTTTTCGCCAGGTGAATGGCTCTCCTCTAAGTGAGATAATAAAATATTTGCAAATGTGAAAAAGAAAATTGTGCATTCAAATTGTTTACAGTAAATTGTCCTTTTTTTGTTTCGCACGCAGGGACCATCTGCAAAACCTTTGTTCGAGGGAGATACTGATGATGCATGGTGAGTCAGAGCTGTGAGAGGCAGAGGGAGGGGGACGGATGGGCCGGCCCAGTGTGTGGGACTGGCTGCCCAGGTCAGCGGGATGCCCAGAAGACCCTTTCTCCTACGTAAGAGGGCTGAGTCCAGACGTCAGGCCCGCGGAGCGCTGGGTCGTTTTCCAGAAACCCCGCGAGGGGAACGAATTGGAGCAAGTGAGAGAGAGATGGATGGAGAAAAGGCGGGGGCGTCGGCTGACGTGAAATCGAGCGGGAGCTTTCCCCCCAGTCGCATCACTACTCCTGCCAGCTCATGCCGCCGACCAGTGCTGCTGCTTCACTGTACTCTGGGAGACGTCGTAATAAGCGCACCCCCCCACCCCCCTTCCCCGGGCTAATTCCCCTGCAGAAACTTTTTACCAGATACACCCATCGAGCTTAAGGCTTCAGAGGTTTGTTCATTCGATCTTTGTCAAGTCAAGCCGAATGAAGCTCTATTGTCTTCAGTTATGTATACAGTGAAACAAACTAACATTCCTCTTGACATTCCTCCTGAACCTGTGATGCAACATTAGGACGGACATTACAATTTTAAAGACAGAGCTGTGTAAGGGGAGACAGAGTGGATTCAGAGGAAAGACAACTACCTACCTACCTTCCAAACGTAACATAACATAATATAATTTAACATAGCATAAAGAAACATAACGTAACATAATACAAATAGAAACATAACATGACATACAGTAACTAACATTACATGTTATTTATGTTATGCCACAACATCCATCCACATAACATGACAAACATGACATGAAATAACGTATCATAACTAACATAACATGACAGACATGACACGACAATATAAAATACATCCATCTATTTTCTATACTGGCTTGTCCTATTCAGGGTTGCAGAGGTCGGAAACCTAATGATATATATCATATCACACAGGGCCGTAACCAGGATTTTTTTTTTCTTATTTTTTTTTTTTACAACCAAATTTTTATTTTTGGTATAATGCACACAAAGTGACACATCAAAACTGTTCAACATACAAAACAGAACAGAAAAAACACCAGAACCAAAACCCCACCCCACCTCTGGAGCAAGACATTAAAGGAAGCAAAAGAAATACTGATAAAATTGTGTCTGTATATATACATATTAATATACATACAGTAATAACAAACATATGTATACGTATGTATACATATACACAGATATACATACACACACTCATACACACACACACACACATCTACGTACAGATCAGCGTAACCAGGATTTTTAAAATACTGAGGTCAAAGGTGTTAGTCCATCCTAGGTGTGCTCATGATGGATCAGGGATACTGGAGTTGCAGAAAAAACAAGGAGGACTTGACCTTGGGGTCCTCAGCAGTACAGTAGGTGCGGGTATAATATCACAGCCGAACATTTCTAACAATTAACACTGAAAGACTGGTAACTTTTATTGCATTTTTTAGTTGTTACAGTCATAACACAGGAAATTGCACAGTTATAAAACTGATCATAATAACACCAATAATTTTATATTTATTTCAGGCAACATAAAAGAAGTGAAGCAATTTAACAGTAATCGTGGCAGTAAAAGATGAGAGGAGCTGGTCTGAGGTGGACGGAGATAGACAAGGGGTCCATAAGCTAAAGAATGAGGTGTCATCCTTGGGGAGTGAGGAACACTGCAGCTCCACTGCTGATGGCTCACCGGGGGGCTTTGCACAGGCGAAAACACACACATGCACACATGACTAACCTTAACCATGAGTAACCAACCAAAAGACTTTTAGTTTTTTGATTCCATTGACAGGTTTTTATAAAATTGAGGTTTATCAGGCACCTGAAGAAATGTCCCCAGAAGTAAGGCAGTTTCAGGTTTTACCGCACTTTGGGAACATTTTGGTCCCCAAATTTGATCTATGCAAACTCATGTGTGCGCACGTGCACACACACACACACACACGCACACACACACACTTCAGTACCAAAAATGAAAGAAAAACAT
This sequence comes from Gnathonemus echidnorhynchus, assembly GCA_026776725.1. Taxonomy (NCBI): domain Eukaryota; kingdom Metazoa; phylum Chordata; class Actinopteri; order Osteoglossiformes; family Mormyridae; genus Gnathonemus; species Gnathonemus echidnorhynchus. Next base: position 19,432,538 of record JAODJU010000081.1, read on the forward strand.
GGAAGAAGACAAACAGTCTTTACAATGTTTATCAGAATACTTTAGGTATTGGTGAGATTCTTTTGCCATGGGCAGGGGGGTGGTGCATAGGGGTTTGGGACAAACTGCTGAACAATGCAAGACAGGACAGGGCAATAAAGGACTGAATAAACAAGAAATAAGTAATAGGAAGTTTAATGGGGGAAGGTCCCCACAGGGACCTACAAACCTACAAATTATTGCAATCTGTGATATTGTTTTTTTTTAGGGATATTACACTCTGCCTTGATATTAAAGCAGGTTATTACCTCCCCCTAGGTAATTATCCCCCCCCATAGACACACACACACACACACCAAAACTACTCCAGTTTGCACAGCTGGAGTAATCTCCCCGAATTGGGCTCGGCCACATTATTCTCGAACCTGCTACTCAGTGCAGATTTCCTCATATGCTGTTCAAAGCGGCAGCTGCTTCGGAGGCATCTTCTGAGGGAGATGAAACAGAGAAAACGCCACTGGGACTGGATGTGAGATCGCCTCTGTCAATCGCCCGTCAGCTCCCCCCTGCAGGGACCCGGCTGGACCTGCCTGTCGCCGCCTGGCCTTGCTGACATGCGCTTCTGCCCGTCCTCCATCCAGCTGGGCCCCTGCTCTCACCACGAGCGACTCACAGCCTATGGAATGACATCATCTTGAGAAAGGAATGGGGGGGGAATTAAAACATGCTATAGCGCTGTATGGTGTAACCATGGCAACCCTCAGATCGCAGTGCAGAGGGGATGGAGGCTGAGGAGCACTGGGGAGGGGGGTAGTGCTTTTGGAAAGAGAGAGATCAAGATGAAGAGCGATGTCGCTGTGAAAGGCGCACCAGATCCAGCAATTATGTTGCACTGTTCCAGGACACACCAGAACTGCATTAACATTTCATCACTGGCCAGGGGATCTTACCCAGAATCCCATGCAGTGCCTCCGCAGCCATGCAGCAGCACAGTATGAGAAAAAGCAAGACGTGACTATTTAAAATACATTTTGGTTTTGTCACAAAGATATAATTTTGAGATGACCTAAGAACCAGTTTTACTCGGAACAATGCATTACCACAGTAAATAGATAATTTACTGCTGTCTTTAGGAATGCCTAGTCTTGGTGGAGAGGGAATTAATCACTCAGAACTTTAAGAGCATAGTCTTGTGTTTTAAAAGTATTTAAGGTGCTTGTTCTAAGCCGTGGTAACAATTCCACTGATCTGTTTAAGACCTTTCCCAGGCTAACCATTGGCCATCAGCTTGACTGTGCTACTGACTCATGAATTATCTAGATCTGACCCCAGGCAACTTTAAAGGCACCAAAGGATGGAGGACACAATTACAAAGTAACTGATGGTGAGCTTCTGGGGCCATGTGGCTATATAAATAGCCCAGAGATTCGAAGCTGTGATGTCACAGAACCGTTCATATGAGCACTTCCTGGAAGGACATAGTATATGATGTCAAACAGCAGAATTATGACATCATTCTTGAATGAATGCGATTACTGAGAGGTTCTGAGATATCACAGAACAGAATTAATGAAAAGGTCCTGGAAGGTAGATAGAGACCAAATGTATGAGAAATTGCTGGAACCCTTTTATTGTGACTGCGGTACATGGCTTTTGAGCCCAACGCAGAGGAACCTAACTCTTCTTTGGAGTCCTTCATTTAAGCTTTGTATTTGTGCCATTCTGAAGATATTCATCTATTCAATTATGAGATACCAAGTTATCAGCAGATCCAGGCCCGGAGTGGCCAGCTGGGAGACTCGGGAGAAATCCCAGTGGGCCACTTAGCTACTGTGCTGGTCAGAAACAAAATCATTTGACAAGTTTAAAATTGAGTCGGCTGGAAACAAAATAATTGTACAACTTTAAAATTCTACAACAACACATCAGAATGTTAACCAGCCAGTTTTGTAATGCACATAAAAACACACACACACACACACACACACACACACACACACAAACAGGTTTGTAATTTTATCTCTGTGGGGATTCCCCATTCATTTCCATGGGGAAAACTCTAATCCCAACATGATGACCTTATAAGTAACCATAAGTAACCAAACAAAACATGAGTCTTGGCATGTTTAGCTTTTTGATTGTATTCACAGATCTTTGGTGGGAACATGTGGTTCCCACGATGCAATATAAACCTAATCCACACACACACACACACACACAATAGACCTCGATTGCTCTGCAGAGAGAAACATGCAAATACGTGGCACATGCGTCAGTGTGATGACTTGTCATTTAGAAGTGAATGAGTGCAGTTCAAGGTTGCAGAGGTGCCAAAGTTAATTGCTTGCTATCGCTAATCACCGGATGATAGAAAGAGACCAGGCGGGGCTGAAAACGTCAGACTGCTTATGCAGTTCAATATGCTTATTTGTTATGTATTTTTGTCTTGAAATAAATAAATTTCAGTAATAAATTTCTTGGGAAAATGAGACTTGAACTGTGGTATCATTTATCAAAGTTCCCCCTGAACGAGGACAGAATGAGCTGGTCTCAGGCGTAAAACTCCCAGACTGAAAGGTAGTCCCACTGTGCACCTGACCAGATCCAACAATGCAGCAAATCTTTTTCAGTCAACACCGTTATATTGTATAACATATTAAAATTATTAATACAAATGATACTGTATATTCAACACATAAGTAAGTTCCACCATGCATGTTGATCTGCTCTCCTGGTTGCCTGAACATACACCTGATGAGACTCTTTTGGGTTTGACCCGACTGCAGATTTCCCTATATCTCCTTAAAGGCCCGAGAATGCCAGGCTGAGTTCCTGACCTGATTTCTGGACCATTCCCATCACTGTGCTCTGAGGGTTTCGGGGAGTCGGATTGAGCTGCAGACCCCTTGCTCCTTGACGAAAAAGGGGTCTCAGCTTCCCCCACCCAAATGAGTTGGCTGGCTGCCAACAACATGAGTTACGTACCACCCCCCCAGATGAAAGCGACTAACTTTGAAATTATTTCTTTTTGAAAAGCTGCCTCACACAGCTCACAGTCGTACCCCGTCTGCCCATTCTGACCAGTTTGATACTTCTGGAAGTGGTCCTTGGGTGGGAAGAGAGGCTTCTGCTCCCTCTCACATTCAGAATGTGACATCCTCGCTGAGATATGAGACATCTGACCAGTAAAGTTTTGTACGTGCGACCAGAACCGCGAAAAATAAATCCAACTGTCCCAGAAGCTTCCTCCTTCCCTGGCCGACACAAACCATATCTGTGAGGACTTGCCAGCAGAGTTATCTTCACTCATCTCGCAGTCACACTCCGTCTGTGGCACCGTCGAAATTGACCCTCCATGCGGGCAGCTTCAGTACGAGATCTCCAATGCCATCGCCACTGTGACGCTGCAGACGTTCTGCCGGGCCCCCCCGTGCCTCGATATGCAAAGAAAGGCGACTGCTCTCTGTGCAAAATCTGCCGACAGGTGCTGATGGGTCACCATGGCAACCAGCCCAGGTGCCCCATGTGGATGATTCTGTGGAGCACTTATATACAAATCGGCTCGCTCGTCTGTTTCCGGGTCATCTGCTTTATCATTCGAGGCACCCATCTATCTATCAGGTGCTCCCCCCCCCCCCCCATTACAATCATCGTCGAGCCCTCGACCAGGCACCCCTCACACGTCCTCGCCTACAAGCTGCCTTATCACCATGGCGACACAGCTTAGAAACAAACTGCCCTCCAATTATGGCAGGAGCATCATTAAACTTTCCAGATCCCTCAAAATGAGACCCTGCGTTTTTCTTTTTCAGTGCTTTTATAACTTTTTTTCTGGGATAAAAGTTCTACAGCTTCCAATCAAAGTAAAACAAAGCAAAATTTCACCGACATGCTAAACGTCTCAGCCCTCGAAGCCCGGCTCATCTACGGCGTCCTGTTCCTTCACACAAAACCCGAGAGGAGGACCGCCAGGGGCATAATAATGTCATTAACATCTCACTCTCAAATGACCTACTTCCCTAATTGCCTAATTACTTAAGAGTGGTGACATCGTTCTTTATATATTTTTTTTCCGCTTTACACTGGGGATCACCGGCTGTGACTTAAGGCCTTCTTCCTTGTTGGCCACCTGTTTTTTTCCACAGTAAAGACAGATGAGATCTCATCCAGAATTCTGAAGAATAATGCAAGGTAAGGATTTCCCCTGGCTGCCCCGACCTTCTAGATCTGCAAGCGGATGGGCTGTTTCTCCGTGTTTCAGATCAGTCACCTTTGACTGTCCCTGGGTTATAATAATACTCATTATTTTCGCCATCCCATAACTTTCTGCTGTGTTACTGAAGAGGGATGCAGCATAGGCATCTTTCAATGGCTCTCTGAGGTTTGCGACTAGCTGATTTAATCTCCCTTCTGGTTTCATGCTATAACCTTCATATTTTCAACCACATGCTAGATAAGCCCAGCTTACGAAAATAAATATCTGCGCAAGATAATCTTAAAAATGTAACCAATAAACTGAGCTGAATTTCCAGAAAACAATCCAGCAAACTACAGAATTTTTAAGTAATTTAAGTAGTTAAATTACTAAATGGTCTGTATTACTCACCCGGAGATCAGCAGGCACGGATGCTGGCGCACTACAAGTAATGCTACTGATGATGAACCGGTTCCACTGACTGAAAACCGATTTGACACTGATTTGAAACCGGTTTGATGAAATAATGGAAACCCGAATATGGATTTACTTGAGCATGTTTAGAGAGTAGTGAGCTGTCCTTTAGCTTTCTAGCTGTTCTCTTTGTCCACCTCACACTGAATCAAAGCCATCTGTTTCTCTATTAAGGCAGACTTTTGATATTTATTTATAGGGAGGCCTGGGGGAGGCCATGATTTTTTCCCTATGATTTATTATTATTAGATGGTCCTATATGAGACCACAGTAAGATGGAGAAGCCCCCCCCCCCCCCATCCCCAGGACAAGCTTTTATCTGAATCGAAGCTGCGCCGCGGATTCTAAGCTCAGCAGGAACCATCAAAACTGCATTGCTGCCTTTCCCCCGTTAAAGTCTTTGAGTGAGGCGGTCGCCATGGTGACAGGAAGCCCTCGCATCCGACAGCACTGTGCTGTGCGGGAATTTTGCTCCGTGTCACTACCAAAGAATACGATTCTAAATGTGCACATTGCAGAGGAACACGTCTACTGCGCGTCTAATGCCAATCAAAGCAAAGGTCAAACAGGATGCCCTCAGGTCGCCTCTCTGCCCACATCCCTGCCCCGCAATAACGATTGCAGCCGCACTCGACTGCACTTGGAAGCACTTCAGATAAAATGTCACCATTTAGCAGAACAATTTGGGATTAAAATATAAAATAACGGATATTTCCAGCAGAAGTAATTCCACACTGAGTTTCCGGGAAGAGTACCTTAATTCCAAGAATGAGAAGTCCTGTCTATTTATTTAATAAATATGAATAAATGGCAAATGTTCTGTCTACTATTATTTAAATTGAAAATATGTAAATTGGTTAACACCGATTGGTACTTTTTACAGTGAATACTATAGTTGTCTGCACAAAGTGAAATCACAACATACTTATATGTGTCTGCTGTACCTATATTCAGCTGCATTGCCATGGTTAGTCAGAGAGTGAATCAGAACTACATTTGTTAGGTGCCAGGGAGCAGAGCTGGTGATGTTATGCTCTTTTCTACGTCCTGGTAAGCAGCTTCTGAGATATCTAGATGTACATATATACTAAGTGCACTGTGTGTAGAATGTAAGGTAAACAAATGACAATGGGAAAATATGAAAGAAGATGAAGATGGAGGTACAATAGAAGAAAATGCAGTGAAATGCAGGTGCATCTTGAAATGGGATGCACCGTTTAAAATGCAAAAATGAGGTGCGAATTCACATGTCATTAATATCATCATAAAGGACAGAATCACAGATGGTAAAACAACAACAAAACTGAAAAATGATAAAGCAGGATGCTATTTTCGGTCATACTTCCTGGCTATTATATTGCTGTTTTGCGCTGGGTTTAATAGGGGATTCAACAATGAGTTTCTTTCAGAGGTTGGGGGCATTGGCATAAATTACCCACAAATCCCTTTCATTAGGGCAGCAGTCGGTCATGACAATAGTCAGATAACCATAAGCTTACACACCTGGGCTTTGGACTGTTTGAGATGATAATCATGTGACCAGTATTTTGGGATCACATCCTTAAAAATGGAAATTGACGTAAATTGCTCAGCAGAAATGCTTTTGAATAAATTTGTGATTAAAGACAAGCACAATGGGCATGGCACAATATACTAATTCAATGATTTATTACAATTAACCTAAAATACATAGCTTACGTATTTTGTCCCTTTTGAAATTCTACCTCACAGGAAAAGTGAAGTAGAGTGGCACCATGGAGAGAGTCTGATTCTTTCATCTGCTACAGCCTCTCTAAGCCATAATTGTTTTCTTCACAGAAATTGATTTTGCATACAAAGAAAGATCCACATTGCTGTCCTGCTGTTTCCGCCTTAGGTGTTGCTCTGTATGAGCGTTTGGGGTGTAGCGAGAGAGTCAGATGTGAAAAATGGAAGAAAAAAGCGAGGAAATAAATGCAAAAACATGAGAAGAAAAATTAAATAACTAACCACGCATCTGTCCGTTTGTCCATCAATCATCTAATATTTCCCAGCTGCAGCTGGCAACAGAGGAATTCTGTGAGAGTTCACTTCCCAGTTTAAAAATCACGCATGACACACGGATGACTGGGTAGGGGCCAGAAAACTCGAGTATGAAATGCTGGAATGCTTTTGTATGACACTGTGAACGCTTCTACAGCTGGTAAAACTCGATCGAGCTTCCACCCACGTCCAAACATTAATATGCAAATAATTTTCACAGTTAAACCTTGGCATGTCTTAGGTTATAACGGTGAAACCTAAGAACTGAATGCGAAAGACTTGGGGTATATTCTAAAGGCGAGCAACAGCTAAATCGCTAAATCTAGAGATGAGGGTCTCTAGACCACCCCTTACGTCCAAATCATCCTCCACTGATCATTTTAACACCTGTGGCAGCAGGTTACCATGGCAAATTTCTGGGATTTTAACCCCCCAGCTTCCCCCCGCCATTGTGGGTTCAGCAGTGAGGGACAGAGAGAACGCCTTCTCTCACGCCCTCAGCTGGAGTTCCCCCCAAGGAGCCATGACACGCGCCTTCAACACGCCACACGCAGCGAAGGCACGTTTAGTCAGGCGAAGTCTGCTTAGGACATTGATGAAATGCCGAACCACAAATCCCTTCCAAGAATCCGAACCCATAAGTGCACAAGAAAATAAAGCCCAGCTATTCATTATAGCCATCAGTTACACTTACCTGTCAAGCACTATCATTCAAAGCAACACACAGTTGAGAACACAGGGTCAGACAGTCTTCAGCGTAATTAGGGGTTAAAGGCCTTGCTTAAGGGCTCAACAGTAACATTTTTCTGCCGATCCAGAGATTTAAGCCAGCAACCTTCTGATCAGAGGTACAGGACCCTATCCCACCAAGCCACACACAACTCCACACCATACTGCCGCATGGGTCACCTGACAATCAAAGGGTAGTGGATTTCAATCCATCCTCAGCTTGGTGTCTATGCTCACATTCACCAAAGACACGGTTTTACTTGAACTGTTGTAAAGTGCGTGAGCATGTTAGCATGTTAGCATGTGAGCATGTTAGCATGTTGCAGTTGCTCCTGACTGACACATTAGAAATTTAGAGGCACACTGTAATTGTGAAATGTGCTAAGACTTAATGTCACGGCTGTAAATAGACAGTGCAGCGGCCGTAATGCAGGGTCCTGTAGTTCTCTGCTGCTCACACTGGATAAACTGTATTTCCAGAGTAACCAGTTATTCGAATCTCCATCTTCTGCCCATCAAACACCTAATCATTTGGCCCGTAGCTCCGGAGAGCAGCTCTGCATTATCCTGACAAACGGCACAGTCGCCATTAAACGGTAACTAGAGCATCCTGTTTGCTCTCAGTGCGCTAATTCAGCAAGTGTTACAGTAATTTCATTTTTTGCGCTTTGCATGGTGTCATTTAATCCTTGATGAAGATGAACGAGGCTGAGGAGCCTTAAAGGGCACGACCTACAAAGTCGTACAAAAAAGTGAGAAAAACAATGAATCAAGATGAACTTTGGCTGCTATTTCATTATTTAATGCAGGTCTTCCTTTTACTGGAGGAGGAAGGCAAAGTGAGTTATATTTACTTCATTCTCAGCAATAAAAGCAATAAAATTCCTCCTAAGTAAGTAATGTTTCATTTCCTGCGTCATCCATTACAGGCAGTAACATTCAATTTCCAACAGAAGATTTCTTGGAAATTTCAATGCAGAGACCGAGAAGGAGAATGTGGTTCCGGAATGTTCCTTTGTGCATTTAGTTTCTTTTTAAAAACAATGGGCTGGTTGCCAGTCCATGTAGTGAAGTTTATTCCAGTGTATGTGGAACATCATTTGGCACTAAGCTCCTCAACTCAAGACTGAGGCTAGTGATATATTTACCAAACTGGGACCTTCAAAAAGCACCAGTAGGAGGTATCCTGGAAGGAGCGAGGTTCCACGCTCGTTTATACATTGGTAACTGGGGTTGACAGCATTGCAAGCAACAGGCGCAGATGGACCAGCACACTATTAAAGGATAACAGACTTCCCCACCTGTCTCATTGCATCGCTTTTCATTACATTGTGCAGTAAATCAGTTTAACCAGTAACTCGATTTTCCCTCCAATCGTCATCCATACAGACTTAATTCACTAATATTATTTTTGCATCAGATACAGGGTCAGAAACAGAACAGAGATGTACATAGACACAGTGGAGTTGGACCAGTGACTGAAATGCTGTGACCAAAAGGGGAACTGCTCTTGTACCTTAGACTGAAAATACTCAGAAGCCTCGCAGGGAAATAAAATCACAGCATGAAAAGGACACCCCAAGCCCGTAGCGGATTCTACGTCTGGCTAAAGAGAGCCATCTTCACACGTACGCAGATCTCACACCTCTTTGTGAATGGCGTCGCCACTTCCCTGCAGCCAAATGGCATTCAGATACGCAGTTTGTTGGGATTTGTGACAGCAGAGCTGTGCTTGGTTCTCCAGTTTGCTCACAAATTCACGGCGATATTGATTTTCAGGCGCAGTGGGTAAGGTGCTGGTCCCTTCATCACGCGGTTCAGGGTTCCAGTCCTCTCGTGGGGATGCTGTGCGGCTCGTTGGGTTAGGCATCTGTGTGTGCGATCGGAAGGTTGCCAGATCAGATCCCACCCGCAGCAAAATGCTCGCATATCTGTTGGGCACTTGAGGAATGTCCTTAACCCCCCCCAGGGGCATCAGATAAATGGCTGACCCTGTGATCATACCCCAAGCTTCACACTCACCATTTGATGTGTGTGTGTGTGTGTGTGTGTTTGTGTGTGTTAAAGGAGAGCATGACGGGTTGGATATGCAAGAGGAAGCATTCCACTGCATTTCACTGTACTTGTGCACATGGCAAATAAAGGATCACTGGCAGTGTTTTACAGTTCCCCGGGAAAGGTGGGGGGAGCCCAGGTGGGGGCTTGGATGATTCTCTGTGGCCTCAGTAGGTTGTACTACAGCTCAGCCAAGCTACATGATGGTAACCAATGAGCAGGTGCTGTGGGGAGCCGGGGGGGGGGCACCCAGCAGGGGATTGTGGGTGTAGAGAGATGGCCACTCGCTGACCCTGATAAATGAGGTACACACACACACGTTTAACACACGTTTAACACACGCCTGCAGCTTCAGGCTGAGATACAGGAGGTACTGCTCACCAAAACGGGACGGCTGCTTCTTCTACCAAAAAACAAACAGGCTTTTAATAATAATGCACTTTCTGGCTGCATCTGTAAACATTCATGAGCAGCAAGCAGAACTGTGCCACGTCAGTGTCACATCACCGAATGTGAATCACTCAGACGGCTCCTTAATGGTGGATTAATTCGTTATTAATCAATGACCATAATTAATTTGTTGGGATAACGGGGCCCGGGTGCACAATTTAGATTGATGAGGAGGAACCAGCCAGCTGCCTGTGTCACAATCCCCAGAACAGCGGTCTGTACTATTAACCAGTACCTGCATGCAGGTGAGTAATGTTTACTGCGATGTTGTCATCATTCAAACCGTGGGTGGCATTTATGGCCATTTAACCAAGAAGCAATATAGGATGTGTTGCACAGTTTACCTGTTTAGTCAGTATTTTTAAAAATTTATTATTCATTTATCTGACACATTTATCCAAAGCAACTGTGGAGGGAACTAGAGTGGAGGAAGGAGATACACATTTATCTGCACTCTCGGGGATTCGCACCTACAACCTTCACACTGTTGGCACAATGCTGTAATTGTTGAGCTGCAGGATCATTCGCTTATTAAATCATATTTTTCATTCTCTAAATTGTAGATAGGTAGAATTATTTGCATGTTAAGAGATCTGGCCTGCAAATCAGCAGCTCTGATGTAGAGAATCCAGGTATGGATAAGACCATGATCTTAAGGTGCCAATAGGCTCCCCAGTACAGCCCCCTCCCCCACAGGCCCCAGTCAGTCACAGGCTGCTCCACCCCAATCTCTAGTTTTACATTTTAGTTTTAAATAACAGACATAAAAGACGTCACAACCATGGCGGTTCCTAGGAAATGCTCCAGGATCCGTACAAGATCATGCCGGTTGAAAGATGGGTGGATGGATGGATGGATGGATGGATGGCTAAAAGGCAATGATGGACAGAGAAGGGGCAGAGGGGGTAGGAGAGAGAAAAGCAGAAAAGCAGGACCAAAAATGCACATGTGGGAAGAGAGAGTCAGAGAGAAGGGAAGAATGGATGGCATAATGAAAGAGTGCTGAAGAAGGCAGGGCAGGAAGAGAACGAGACTGACAGGATAATTATGGGATGTCTGAAAGAGACGGATGGGGTAATTGGGAGATGGAGAATTGGATGCAGTTGTATAGTACTGGAGAGAGAGGGATGGTGAGAGGGTGTATAGTGGAGGAGTGAGGGGGTGTCAGAGAACCAGAGGAGTGAGAGGAGAGCCAGGGAGGGGGGCACTCCAGGAGGCTCGGATGGAAGCAGTGAGAGGAGGGAGTGATGGAGAGGGAGCAGTAAGGAAGGGTGGGATGATTCATCACATACAGGGACACGCAAGGGATGTAGGGGAGAAGCTGGAGGTATCGGTGATGTGTGCCACATGAAAAACACACACACACGCATACAGGCTTACATACATACACAAACACACACACACGCATACAGGCTTACATACATACACACACACAAACACACACACACGCATACAGGCATACATACACACACAAACACACACACATGCATACAGGCTTACATACATACACACACACGCATACAGGCATACATACACACACAAACACACACACACATACATACACACACAAACACACATACAGGCATACACACACACACGCATACAGGCATACATACATACACACACACACACATACAGGCATACACACACACACACACGCATACAGGCATACATACACACACACGGCTTAGGTATACATAAATCTGATGGGGCTCTTCACTGACTGCTATTTAACTGTAACTAGCGATCCCTAAAGCTTCAATCCTCCAAGGACTCATTCAAAAACAGGTGAGAAACAAAAAGAGTTTTGGTGCTCTACATGAATGCACACATTTACACGCTTACTGATCACCACCCGCACACCCCACCATGATGCTGGTACTGTACTTTGGTCCCGGATATCAGTTATATATAATGGTCACGCGACCCCTGGATGTCGACTGGCTCATGTACCGCAGGAGAAATGGGCTGATGGCCACAAAAGGTCACAGATCCCCTCACCCTGATGCTAAGGGATGCTTGACTTGCGATCATCCTCTTGTAATACTGAAATTCCACCCTGAAAGCTAGAATCGCTCAACATATTAGTGTGTGTGTGTGTGTGTGTGTGCGTCTCTGAGCCCTCGCTGCCAGAGTTGTGAGGTCATCACCAGGCTCCCCCCCCCACCTCAGGGCGAGCCGGACCAGACCAGGACTCCTTCCTGACAGGCGTGGGACATAAGTAGGATAGGGGCTCATGTAAGGGCAGTACCTGGCCCCGCTGGAATCTGTCTGCTTCCAACAATAACCCAAACTGGGACAGTGTGGGGCCTGGGGCATCGTCCACGTACATGACGACTGAATAAGGGCAATATCAACTACGTACATCACTGCCGTCAGCAGCGTAATCGCTGGGAATACAAAGGCGCACTCAGGCAAAGTGTTTATAAGCGTTTTTATGGAGCCCTAAAGCTGCCTTGTGACAACGTCCATAAGGAGGCGCTAACAGGTCACCAGAATGTGACTGAGATGACTCAGGCCGTGTGTGTGTGTTGAGGCGTCAAACGATTTATGGAAATGAAAATTTATCATGTGTAACACCCCACTCCCCACACACACACTCCCCCAGTAGGTTGCGTAGAATTTAATAAATCCCTGACGCATTCGTCATAATTAAAAAAGCAAAAATATCAGTGCAGGCATCTAAGTATCAATTTAACGTGTATTTTTAACACAGTTTTCCCTTGCTCACTGCATGAAAAATTGACGCGGCAGCAGGACAAAAAAAATGTCGTTACACGAGCTGACTGTGCACGGGACGCTTTGACCTTTGACCCGAACCTATGAAAGGGTTCCGCTCCTGTACTTCTTGGGGCAAAACACAACATTTTCCCTCTTATGATAGATAAATACAGTAAATCAACAACAGTTAACAAAAAATCCAGGTAAATAAAAACAGCACAGTGAAACATCCCTCCATCCCTCCCTCCCTCCCTACATCCATTCATCCATTTTCTGTACCCACTTGTCCTACGCAGGTTACACAGCCTATCCTGGAAGCTAACCCAGAATGGGACACCAACCCAAAGTGAAACAGATGCTTGCTATGACTCCTGTCCTGTACGTCCATGCTGAGGACGTACAGGACACCCTGTGTGCACAGCTGCTAACCCTATCTGACTTTCAGGGCTAATTTTGTCCCACGGCATCTGCAGGAAAACGATGTAAGGCAGATGAGA
>JAODJU010000081.1:19469918-19490430 GCA_026776725.1 Gnathonemus echidnorhynchus
GGGGGGGGGGGGGGGGAGCAGTGTATAGCTTTGCGTTTTGAGGTGCTTCTCTTCTGCCCGCATGGAATGGATGATATTACAGATCACCGGCTTGTAATTACCACAAGGTTTTGTTTGCCTGCGACTCGTGAATCCGTAACAATAACAGTCAAAGTTGGGGTCACGAATGGCCGAATCCTTGGAGACGTGGAGCGCGCTGCGTTCAGAGCTGATTGCCCACGAACGCCTCCACCGTGTAGCTGTCAGCATGTCGGTCTGACAGGCGTCTGAATCCCCGACTGCCGGTACGTTTCCCACGAACACGGCAGACTGTGTTATCTCCCCGGTGCAGTACAAGCTCGTATGCCAGAGCAAACAAGTGGGTCAAGTGGAGTCGGGGGAGGGGGGCGGTCCTTAGAGAGGCTCGGTGCTGCCCTCCCAGCCTCTGTGCTGTCAGAGAACATCTCAGCCCCATTCTGTCACTCCATGGCACGCTGCCTGGCTGGACGTGGCAGCGCCCCCCCTGCCCCCTGGCAGCCTATCTATTTACCCCAGACATGCCAGGCCACCTTAAGTGAGGTGACAGGGGATGGTCCCGGTGCCCATTCCGGGCCTCTCTGCCTAATCATCACATTCCTGCCGCCAGAGGAGGACAGGATATATTGGGAGCTAAAAAGTTAAGCTCAGAGCTGATTAGGGGTTGCCATTTAAAACGCCTTTCACTCATAGATCACCGCCCACAAGGACAGAATATTAAAACGACGGCAGCGGGGCTGGGTAATTAATGGGGACATGTTTCTCAGCATGCAGGCGCTGACATGCTGCATTTGTTGTTTTTTTTTCCTTAACTCCGAATCCATGAGGACCAGAACTTCCTTGGATCGGTGTACCACAGTACATGCTGACATAGTGGTAAACAGGCTGCCTGAACAAAAAAACAAAAAACAAAACACAAATAGTTTTTTCTTTTGTTTTTATTTTGAGGGTCACTGAGGGGACAGTAGCGGCCAGTTTAATGAAAGAGCTTTTATGTTCCCCAGAGACCTGCCAGCTTCGCCTCCCCCAACCCACGGCCTGCCTTATTGGTGAGGCAGGGGTCTTTGCTCGCTTTAGTCGATGCGCCTGATTGGCCTGCTTGTCAGCTGGGATGGGGGGGCGGCGCTCGTTTGCAGCCTCTGTCTCAGCTAAAGCACAGGGCCGCCGTTTACTGGATGCTGAAGCCAGGAGCTCTGTGAGCATTTGCGGGCCTCCTGCTAATTGGAATCAGAAGCATGGGCTAATTACCCTAAATCTGCCTGAAAATTGCATATTTTTCACCTTCCCCTGCCTCCAGCTGGCTGTGCTGATGAGCAATTAGTCGGGTTCAGAGACCGTCGTCTGTAGGCAGAACCTTCTCCTTTCTCCCATCTCCTCAGGATAGCAAAACTCGTCGGCTGTGGCTTCCTTTCCGACTCAGGGCCGCCTGGACCTCGTACACGTTCACACAGAGTTTCCGACATATGCAGCCGACTTGCTTGTTTACACGCGTGTACGCGCCTACGTGCACGTGAACATCCCTGGCAGGAAAATCTCCTCGACCGCTGTCCCACCAGACCCCGTAGCTGCTGTCAGGAATTGCTGAGAGCACCGTCTCCATGTTATATCAACGCTCTGTCACCGGCGGAGCAGACCGGTGGTCTGTAGTGCCATCCGTCTTCAGTACAGAGGTTTCAGTGTCGAATTTTCTCCGCTCCTCCATTGAACTGGGCCCTGTGGAGCTATTGATCGCCTCGAGTGTAATAAGCAGCTCTGTCACTTCACGACAAAGGGCAGAAAGAAAGCAATTTACTGTGGGTGAGATTGCAAGGCAACATTTTGTTTGGGTGGGTGTATTGAGGCTGGGGGGGGGGTGGGCTGGAGGTTTGGTGGGGTGTCACTGGTGGTCTTTTTCTAGTGATAAAGATAGCAAAAACACATTAACATATTAAGTGGGCTGGAAAAACACATATGAACCTAATGTTGAACGCATAAAATATCAAAGGACGTGACACCTTAAATTCCCAACGAAATCATGTGATCAATTAAATTACATCTATTTCACTGAAAGTTAACGGTGTTTTTAAATAGTGGGATGGACTGTGTGCTGTCAGTACCCAGCAGGTGGAACCCTCTTCCTATTGGTTACTTTTTGATCGACATTGTGCTTGACCTATGTGTGACTGAAGGCCCATAGCTTTCCCACCCATCGTTTGCCTTTGATTACTTCAATCAATAAATGCTATACAGTAAACTCTTTTTCTATTAGCCAATCTTCCATTTATGTGTATAATTTGTGGTTTTAAAACCATAAATTAACTGATACTAAATTAAAATATTTATGGCAGTTTCATAATCTTCTCCAGTTCAAACATATAAAATTTAAGTTTGGATTTAATGGGAGTAGCTGGGTGTCCTTCCAGAGGACAGACTTAATATCCGGCTTTGTGTTCAGCCTGAATTCCGGAAAACTGTTCAATTAACTTGAGAAATGATAATTTCTATTAAATTTATATTTAATGAGTATATTGTTTTATGATATGTAACAGAAGTATGTCGTGCCTGATTTAATGGATAATTCAATAAATAAATACTATACAAGCAGCAGAAGAATAGAGTTGGATTTTCATCACCTGACACATCGTACCAAACTGTCTCTTCACGCTCACGTGATTTAAATTGTTTTGCGTTAGGAGTTGACATGAGTGATAACTGAGCGTAAAAGATCTCCTCGCTGTGGACACCACACAGCCCCAAAGGTATGAAAATCTTCCACAGGTGAGACTTTATAAGACATGGCTGTCATCTTAGCCCTTGCATGCTCCTAAAGACAAATGTGGATTAAGATTTTTTAGGGCTCAATTAAATGTAAAGAAATGGCAGTTATGGGGCTGGAGCATGAGTCCAGCACACAGCATGCAGGCTGGAACCTGGTTCGTGACATCACCACGTCACATGACCCATGCTGGTTCTGGCAAACCCAGTATTTGCGTGTGATGTTCAAGTTCTGATTTTGAAGATCGTATGTGGTTTGTGGAAGCATTTTTGCTCTCATGGGATCCCATTTCTTGCTTCTGTTTCGTGTAGTGATTAAATTTTCATAGTGCGTTCTGAAATACACCTGGCGAAATTGCTCCTCACTCTGCCGTCTGTCTAGGTCTTCTTTGTGAAAAGTGTAACATTTAGCATTTAGCATTTAATACCTGTTGCTGGGTGGCAAACCGCGGATTCTGAGTATTCTGTGAGGTCAACAGATGCTGGTAACCATGTTAGTGCAAAAAGGAATCTGCAGCCCAGGTGGCGTAGCGGCCGGGGGGGGGACGGAGGCCCCTCTCCTCTCCTCAGGCATTGGGCACCCGAGTTGTGTCCCTGCTTCGTGGTTTTGTAATTATTACATAGTGGGGACCAGATTTCCCCGCAATGTAATAATAAAGTTCTATAATTTTTTACCTTCTGGGGACATTTTTTCAGTCTCCACAAGGATAACCTCAATTTATATATATATGTATATATACAGTATATACACGCGCACACACACACACACAGATACATACACATATATATATATATATATAAATATATAATATAAAAATCTGTGGCTGCAACCAAAAAACTAAAAAATGCCAAAAGTTTTGTATTTTGTTTGAGTACTTATGGTTCAGGTTTGGGCTGGGTAGGGGTTAGGTTGGGATTATAGTTTTTCCCATAGTAATGAATGGAGAGTCCCCACAAAGATATGAATATGAGTGTGTGTGCATGAGTATGTATGAGTGTGTGTGTGTGTGAGGATGTACACTACCAGCCAAAATATTTGCACACCGCAGGCTTTTAACCACTTTTCATTTTATTTAATAAACTGCAGAACAAACTAAATGAAAATATGAGTCAATTAAAACAAGTTTCCTTTATAACATAGAATGAGTATGTGCATGTCTGACATCCATTTAACTGGGTGTGTGGTTATGGCAAATTCTAGACTGTTCTTTAACTTAGTAGTTACACTATACACTAGTTAACTGTTTCATCCCATGAAACAGAACAGTATGTAATGTCCGCTGTAGAAAGAATGCCTCAAATTTGTCCGCTGTTATAATTGCTAGAGGAGGTTACTTTCATGAATCAAAGATATGACACTTTCTTGCTAATAAAGGTGCTCAAATGGTGAACATACAGTAAATCTATGTGTTAGCAAAGAATATTGAGTGTATTTTTAATAAATGTTAAGTGAGTAACATGTAAATGTAGAAACTGTGTTCAAAAACTTTTGAATAATAGTGTTTGTGTGTCTGTCTGTCTGTGAGGAGTGTGTGTGTGTGTCTGTCTATGAGGAGTGTGTGTGTGTCTGTCTATGAGGAGTGTGTGTGTGTGTCTGTCTGTCTGTCTGTGAGGAGTGTGTGTGTGTGTGTGTGTCTGTGTATCCCTGTGTGTGTGCAAAGTTTGCACGATTCTCCCCGCGTGCCAAAGGCTTTATCTCTGCTCTTTTCCTCACTAGCATTCAGCCCTAGAGTTCCCTTCACTATAATCACATGAATCTTTTTCAGTTGCTTACACAAGACTTGCGATTTTGCCTGCAAAAATGGATACTTCACTGTGCCAAGTCTCACCGTTCGATACAACAAGGCCACTCCTGGGACGTCAACCCACTTCCATTTGATTATTAATTCAAATCAAATCAAAGTTTAATCATCAAATGCACAACAGTACAGCGTACAGCAGAAGATACAGGCTATGAAGTCAGTTTCCCCGAGAGCTCCTTCTTTCAAAGTAAGAAGTTATAAATTATGAGTCTGTGTCCTTAAACACAACGCCACCTGCTGCTCACTTGCTGGTAGAGCAAGCGCCATCTGTTCCACTGTCATGGCGCATAAACCTGAAACCTGATGTCTGGGACTTGGCTGCGCGTCAGCAGAGCGATAAGGCCTAACCATAAAGGCACGATTGGACAGGGATCCGACGCTGAAAGCCAATGAGATTCTGGAACCCCACAGACTTGCCCATTACCATTTAGATTGCGTGTTCGGCAAATACACGCAAAAATGCGTAATTGAAAGTGGGGCCTATTCAGACACGTGTATTCCCCTCATTTTCCATATCCATATTAGCATCATGGTCGCGTTGGGAGCCCAAACGGCAGTGAGGGCAACTGAGAGAGTCAGGAGGTTGTCTGAAGGGATTTGCTTCTGTGCTTTCGTGATATCAGTACACTTTGTTGCCCTAGTCTCTGATATATATATATTTTTTTTTTTTTTTTGGGGGGGGGGTACATGCCCCCCTCCCCCCAGTTGCTATGTCTCTGGCTGTATGAACAAAACACAGGCAGAGGCATCAGCAAAGCTGCACACAGGCGCAGGAAATAAAAGTGCACAAAGAGTCCCGTTCATCGTTGTGTGGCTGTGCTCGTGTGTCTCCCAGCTTTATCTCGGAGAGACATGGGTCTGCTGCTGCGGTGACTCCCATACCTCATTTCCTGAAAAGTGCTCCGGTCATCGGTGGCATCAAAGTGTTCCGTTTGCAATTGTTGATGTCTAAAAATATATCGCCTCAGTGGCACTAGTGGGTAGATGTTGTAACTATGGCGAAAGCAGTCTATGACACACATGGGCGTAAATTACGGGGGGGGTTGTAGCCCCCCCAATAAATCAAAACCAGCTAATACAACCTCCCCAACAATCATGTTTCCCCTGTAATGGGTGGAGATCTCAACTCCCGCAATGTTCCAGCCAAAGTTATGCCCTTCATGACACATAGTTCACTCTCGTCTCTTCATTATGTTTTCAGTTTGTTGAGTAACCTGAAACCAAGACTGTGGAGTTACAGTCACTAATAACTGGTCTAGGTAGCGCCAACTGACGGACACCTGAATTTATTTATTTACCTTTATTTTACCAGGAAGTCCCATTGAGATATAAAATCTCTTTTACAAGAGAGACCTGGCCTGTACCTGAAACGAATCTTACTCTGGTTTTACTATGGGGAGTAGTCATCTTATCCAGAATATTGTGACCTTGATGCAAAGCGATCGATTCAAGATTCATTTGCCTTTTGTACAGCAGTACATATAAATTCTTCACTATCCAGTCAGAAACATATAACACCCAATGGAAGACAAGAAAAAGGCAATCAAAACATCAAAGCAAATATACTACTGGGTTCTAAAGAGGGACATATTTATGGAATAAATATAAAATAAACAATTTAGCATGTAATCCAGATGATAGGTGGATGACTCACTGGTATTGGGACCAGCCTTTGCTCTAAGTACAGTTAGTGTCCATATTATGAGGTACTAGGGAATTTAATTAAACATATTATACAGCTACGCAAACTACATTCACCCTGAGAAATGGATAGTCACTATTTTTCATACTTAATACTCAGCATTTAATTGTACTGGGGTAGCCAGTATTTAGAGAGATAGTGAGAGGAGCAGGCCGTACTTACCTGTATTGTGAGGAGTTATTGAACTGAGTCAGACGAGGATTCAGCTTCTGCATCAGGATTCGGATGATGTTCACGAACAAAATGAAATTCACCTGTCAGGAAAGCAAAGGGGGAGACACTTTCCCATCACGCAGCTGCCCAGATCCTCCAGAGACGTCACTACAGCCCATCATCCCCATTTAGCAGAACTCCACTGGGTGCCACAAACTCACTGCTGCTCACACACGCACAAGTCTTATTTATGATTATCGACTTTCTGAAGAAATAGCACTTACACCAATGGACATCACAATCGGCCCCTTTATAATCCACCAGTAGGGGGAGTCCTCGTTAATGTCCCAGCACCTGGATAAATGGAGATCATTCAAACCTGCGCGTTGGGAGAGAATGTCGTAAGCAGAGGATGTTCATTGTGTGGATGCAATTAGCGATGCTGTCATAAATTGAACTTAACCTGAAATGCAGATATCCAGCAGATAGGTATCGTCATGGCAACTGCATCTCAGAAAATGGCAAAAGGATGAGAGTGGCATCCTTTGGCTGCATGGATTAGTGGATGGCTAATAGACGTGCTCTAATGAGCCTGACAAAGGAATTGTTAGCTTGCTTCTCTGTGAGAAGATGCAACCAGGCAATAGTGCCCTTTAAGAGGCAATTACAGTGCCCCCCCACCCCCCACAAGTATGTGGTTGGCATTGCATGTTGCGTGACACATCCGTGGGTCATCCTGGGGTCAAAACAATCTTATTCCTGCTGCAGCCAGAGATGGACCACTTGACTTCAAAGGATGTTATTTGTGAGATACTCCCATTGAGCCATTGTATAAATTACTTTGTATTATAAATTATAAATGCATAGAGGCTCAGTGTGCAGCCCCTGTAGGGTTCTGGGTTAGATTCCTGCCCTGGATGTGCTTGTGTGCAGCTTGCATGTCCTTCTCTGCTCGGTGTCTTTCCTCCTGCGTCTCCCTTATATCATAATCAGTAGCTGTATGATAATTAAGCCCAGCAAGCACTAATAAAGGATATGTAATGGGTCAGCTGAGCGGATTAAGGAAGGATTTGAAAGCCCATATAGTTTGAATTAGAAATAATATTCTGTGCAAGTACTGTCTTAGGTAGTCAAAGAAAATGATCTTCATGTTGATATAAAACTATGACGTCTATCAATGTGTGTCAGCTTAGCCATTTCAAAACCTCTCCTAAAGTCAGCGCGGTCTTTACAGAAAATTCCAATACACCACTAGTGTACCATGTTTGGCTAATCAATACCTAATCAAGTTATTGTACTAATTAAGCTAATTAATTAAATCAGCCTGAGGAGAGGTTTGGGAACCAAAGTGGTGTTCATGCAATCTTCCAACAGGATACCAGTAGTGTTTTGGAGAACAGAATTCTGGTTACTTTTTATTCTTTAATTGTTCATTTGTATATTTTGTAATGATAGTTGGTCTTTTTCTTCTGAACAAATATACATATACTTCCCAGATAAGTAGATGCAAACATTTTCATTGACTGCCTAAGACTTTTATTCTTTTATTATATGCTTTTATTATGGTTAAAAGTATTTATCCCGTCAAATATGGAAACAGCATTCAATAAATAAGCTGCAATGAATATTCTTACTCTGTGTCTTCGAAGAATAACCTGGACACAACCCATATGGCCATAAACACTATAGGAACACCTATGGAAAGATAAGAAGTCAACATCTAAGCAGCTTAACAGCCCCTTTTATAACCACACCCAATAACAGCTGCTTTTACTCATGTAAGACAGCAGCACAAGTAGAATCAAATGGGGAGAGACGAGGGACATCAGGATGGAGGTGAGGGACAGCAGGCTAGAGATGAGGGACAACAGATGGACATCAGGATGGAGGTGAGGGACAGCAGGCTGGAGTTGAGGGACAACAGATGGACATCAGGATGGAGGTGAGGGACAGCAGGCTGGAGATGAGGGACAACAGATGGACAGCAGGCTGGAGATAAGGGAGAGAAGGATGGACACGAGGCACAGGATGGAAATGAGGGATAGCAGGCTGTAGATGAGGGACAGAAAGATGGAAACAAAGGACAGGAGGAAGGAGATGAGTCAGTGGAAGAAACAAGTGTTTTGGAGTCAACAAAAGAGGAAAAAAGTTCATTTATATGCTTATAAAAGTTTTAAAAGTAAGCTCAGCCGCTCAAAGTTCAAAGTTTGGTTCAAATGACGTTTGACAAGAAGTGACTTCAGATGTCAAGCAGACAAAAATAAAGAATTACTTACTCTGTTTCAATTATATTTTAATTATAAATAATTTAAAAGTGAGGCAAGCCCTCAATGTTCTGTTCAAATCAAGTCTGACAAAAAATAGCGACAGTGGTGATAATGAATCAGGCTGTATTTTAAATGCTGGTTTTAACAGAACTGATTAACATTTCTGTCA
Organism: Gnathonemus echidnorhynchus; assembly: GCA_026776725.1. Taxonomy (NCBI): domain Eukaryota; kingdom Metazoa; phylum Chordata; class Actinopteri; order Osteoglossiformes; family Mormyridae; genus Gnathonemus; species Gnathonemus echidnorhynchus. Next base: position 19,478,781 of record JAODJU010000081.1, read on the forward strand.
TAGTCCTCTAACTAGATAAAGTGTGATTGTGATATTAGGGTTATTGCTATTTAACCTTGGCTGTTCCAATAAATACATGTCAAACTAGTCAAGTGCAGAAATGTAAATCACTGTGGCATGTCAATGTGAGGATTAAAAGAAAATATGAAAAGAGTGATGGTTACTCATAGTTTCTACAGCGATTTGGAAAGAGATTCACAAAGAAAGAATAAAAAAGAAACAGAGACAGCAATACCAGTGATTTTGCTGTAAAAACACTAAAGAATTGGGGGGCCTTTATACATTTAAAGCCAAAATTATAACTGAAAACTGATAACTAGAAACGAAACTGAGAACTGAAAATGCTTTTGACAATCAAAAGTTAAAAGAATCGAAGATACAACAGAGCCAGCCAATCACAAACCGAAGAACAGCAGGGTATCACAGTATGAAGTACGCGGTTTTGTAATCGAACCTCAGTCCAATCCTAAAATTTATTATTCAGGCTATTAAAAAAATAATGACTTCCCAATCCTTGAATATTGTAATTTAACCCTGGGTTACTTAATATAATGAATACCTTCTGCATTTAATGCGTGACTCTGAATACCATTACTAAAGAGAAGGTTCTCGTGGTGTTCTTCTTAACATAAATATGATATTTAACTTTACAGAGCTTGCATTTTGACATGAGTAACAGAACTCACAGAAAGATGAACATTCTAAACAGAGCCAGAGGCCAGTGCTTTATGCGTCTAAATGCATAGTGCAATATAAAAAATACAGAATGAAGACAGTAAATGTTGATAACATACAATACCAGTCAGAAGTCTGGACACACCTGCTTTTAATGCAAATGTCTCTGTTTAACTGTTATTCACCTTATAATAAGATGCCTTGAGGTAATGCAGTACAGTAATACATATCAAATAATGCAATGACCAATAGAAGTTTCTCAATTTCTCACCATTTTCTCAGATTTTACACTTTTCAAAATAGCCCCCTTTTGCTTCGATGACAGCATTGCAGACTCTCGGTGTTCAGTCAGCTAGCTTACAGATATAGCCACCGGGGATGCTTCTCCAACAGTCCCGAAGAAGTTTCCACAAGCTCTGGGCACAAGTTGCCTAACATGTTCTTACTCTTCAATCCAACTCACCCAAAAGAGCTCTATAGAGTTTAGAGAGAGGTGATTGTGGGGGTCAGCTCATCTATCAAAGCGCTCCATCTCTTTCCTTGTAAGATAATACTTACTACATATCCTCCCGGTGCGTTTAACGTCATTATCTTGTTGAAAAACAAATGATTTTCAGTAGGTGTGCCCAGATTTTGATTAGTATTGCAAGGGAAAATACCCTAATTGCAATGCATCTGCATTTTACACTGGTCTTGGGTCCCACTTCACTTTCCAAATAGAGAGCTTGACCATCTTCAGTAAACGTTCTAGGTGTAAACATGCAAATTCACAAGGATTTGTAGTTATGTTTTCTTAAAAACTGGCAAAGAAAAAAAGACGCCCCCGGGCCATTCTCACCCCAGCCGAGGAGCGCGAACCACCACAGAAGGCGTCCACCGACGGGGGGCCGAGCCCACAGCAGCAGCAGGTTGAGGTAGAGCGCTTCCACCAGGAGCCAGAAGAAGTTGGCCATGACACAGTAGTGACAGAGCACGACCGAGGCCTTACATGCCGTCTGGTGAAAGAGGCAGGGGGAGTAAGGATGGGGCATAGTTATTTTATGGATAGTAAAGGAACCTACCAAGGCTATGGCAACATAGTAAAGGTACCTACCAAGGCTATGACAGCACAGTAAAGGTACCTACCAAGGCTATGACAGCATAGTAAAGGAACCTACCAAGGCTATGACAGCATAATAAAGGTACCTACCAAGGCTATGACAACATAGTAAAGAAACCTACCAAGGCTATGACAACATAGTAAAGGAAACTACCAAGGCTATGACAGCATAGTAAAGGTACCTACGAAGGCTACGACAGCATAGTAAAGGAACCTACCAAGGCTATGAAAGCATAATAAAGGTACCTACCAAGGCTACGACAGCATAGTAAAGGAACCTACCAAGGCTATGACAGCATAGTAAAGGTATCTACCAAGGCTATGACAGCATAATAAAGGTACCTACCAAGGCTATGACAGCATAATAAAGGTACCTACCAATGCTATGACACCATAATAAAGGTACCTACTGTACCAAGGCTATGACAGCATAGTAAAGGAACCTACCAAGGCTATGACAGCATAGTAAAGGAACCTACCAAGGCTATGACAGCATGATAAAGGTACCTACTAAGGTATAGACAGGGGAAAGCGAAGCCTTCAGTGATCCTATAGATACTATAAACTAGAAAAAATATCTATCTGCTGGATTTTGGCAAATAAAACGAATAATTAATATGTACTAAACAGTATGAAACAGACTCCAGCCACCCCCCACCTCCCAGATGGAAGATGGATAGATGGATAAGTGGGGAATGATTTCATTTTAACAAAATAGAGATGTATGTGAATTAACCAATTCGGCTGACTGAAAACGCAGTTTTACAAATGAGATGAGCAATTAGTAATCAATTAGAAATCAGTAACAGCTCAGGAGCTGCTCACTAATGAAATATTAATTTTAAGTGCTGTAGTTGTGGTTTGAAGAGCACAGTGCTTCCAGTAATGAATTTGTGCAGGCTGGTATTGTGGAGATGATACTGTGATAATGATTTATATTGGTGCAGTAATAGATGTACCTGTGTCTTTTTGGAGATTGATACAGTGATAAGGAATGATACTGATGCATTAATAAATGCACCTATGTGTTTGTGGAGATTTAGACAGTGATAAGGACTGATACTGATACAGTAATAAATGTACCTGAGTGTTTTTGGAGACTGATGCTGTGATTATGACTGATACTGATACAGTAATAAATGTACCTGAGTGTTTGTGGAGACTGATGCTGTGATTATGACTGATACTGATACAGTAATAAATGTACCTGAGTGTTTGTGGAGACTGATGCTGTGATTATGACTGATACTGATGCAGCAATAGATGTACCTGTGTGTTTGTGGACCCTGATGCTGTGATTATGACTGATACTGATGCAGTAATAGATGTACCTGAGTGTTTGTGGACCCTGATGCTGTGATTATGACTGATACTGATGCAGCAATAGATGTACCTGTGTGTTTGTGGAGCCTGATGCTGTGATTATGACTGATATTGATGCAGTAATAAATTCACCTGTGTCTTGTTGGAAACTGGTACTGTGATGACTGACACTGATACTGTGCTATTTCTTTTATCAAAAGCATTGTGAGATTCGTTAAAAGCATTAAACAAAGGGACTAAGTGAGCACTCATCAATCATAATACTGTGGCAACGACCATTTACAAAGTCAAGTCTCTTTGTTTTAATTAATCCATTCAAGTCCACAAGCCATTTCCAGGTTGTTGCGCAGATTTTAGTGTTTTTAGATCCACGTAAAATAACCTTTTAGAATTTATATTTTTATGATGGAATCAGTAATGGTCTTGTGTAAATATATTCTGAAAAATAAGTATTTTAATGAGGAAAAATGCATTAGGCAGAAATATCAATTAAGTATAATGACAGGATGAAGTGCTCGTCATAATTAACATTTGTAAACAATTATGCCCAGCATTCAAGCATTCTATGATCACTTATGATCCCACTTAAGCCCTCCTGGGTTTTTAGTGTGTAAGTAAACACTCCAGTAAATTTATACTCTATTCTCAGTTTTTAACAGCCCTGTGGAAATGCAGGCATTAAGGAGGGCCACCCCAACACTGGGTCCTGCTCCCAAAGGCTATACTCTTAAATACTCTAACAAGCTGTGAGCATATGTCACATCTCACATTTTCCTGCTGATACTTTCACCAATACTACTGTATATGTTTTGCAGGAATGTATTAACTTGTATTATCTGTTCTAAACAACTTAATTCTGACTGATATTCTGTATTATTTGCTCATTAATTACATTAGCTTATGTAGCGTGGAGTTGTGTGCTGTAAGTTTGTGTGTACAGCCCTATTTAACACTTACATCATACATCTTAATATTATTGCAATAGGGGGTTTTGATTTTTCTCTCTCATAATTTTTTCGCTTCAGCCACGGTAATCTAAAAACGAATAATACTAACTGTTGTTATGTCTTTACTCTGAACCCAGCCATTGGGAAAGGTGTTGTATTTAAAAATGTATTAACTGAATAGCTATTTCTTGTTATATGACATTTCTCTTTAACCACGACTGTAAATTTTATTTCTTTATTAATGACGATAATGCGCGTATTGGAGGGTCAACCTAGACAGAGGATTTTACTTTATATTATTACAGACCAGTATGAGTCACAGCTGTGGGGGTGTGGCCATGGATCAATGGATGGCAGTGATTGGGTATTGTGCCGACGATCCACCCGGTACCTATTAGCTAATTATGTCAGTCTGATTGCTTTGTCTTTATAAACAAGCCATTGTACTTTTGTAATCACACACTGATAAGGGTGTAATGCTAAAATGTTTGTGTGCAGAAGTCATGGGGGAGTCTAATAAAATACCATAAACCAGTGGTATTTATCATCCGAGTTGGTAAATCTTTGAAGTTTTTTTTTTTTTGCTGAACATTGTCATATGATATTTAAGATCTTTTGATAAACAACGTTAAGGATGGACTTACGGTGGACAGTGTGCAGTGATCCGTCTCAGGGTTCGCAAACAGGGTGGTGTCCTTCACGAAAACCGCCCCGGCCTTCAGGATGAAGGTGAGGAAGAGCTGGATGTGGATATAGTTCCGCGTACAGCGAAGTCTCCTGCGAGGAATGCAGAGAGAAGCGGGATGGTCGCCATGGCGACGGGTGGTCACCAGGGGTGCTGGTCAATGATCACAAGTAGGGTGGCACTTAAATAATACTCGATGGTATCCGCATGCACATGGCTTCAACTCAGACCAGTTAGGGGTTACTTAGAAACAGCGTCTAGTTAAATATCTAAGGGTACAGCAGCAGATCTACTTCTGGGATTTCATCAGTCAGTCTAGTTCCTTAATTCCTCAATTACGATGCAACCTGCCTACCTGTCACATGACTGTCAATGGACACTATTTATGTAGGAAGCATATAATTTTATGTATTCAGTATATTTACATGTAAACATAGTAGGTACATGCCCCCACACCACCCCCCCAAGAAATAAAAATGATTCCCACCCCCCAGGAAATTGTTACTTATGGATACAGGCCTGTGATACAGGTATGTATTATAAAAATGCATTTTATGGGCTATGGGTAATCAAATTAATAAAAAAAGACAAATATAAAAGAACATTTGTTCGGAATTGAGTGCTTTTAACTAGGATCTTGGAGGAGGGCTGAATGAGAGATGGGTGATGGAGAGAGAGAGGAAGCAGGTGTTTCTTTGTCGGGGGGGGTGCTGGTGTGGCGCTCCCATGGCCGGATAACAGGGGGGCTCTTTCGAGCGCCACGATTTCGGGGTTGCGCCTCTCATAGTCGCCCGGAGACCACACTCCCTCATTAACCCTCGGCGTCCGAACACACCTGGCGTTGAGGGTGAGTTCGGTAAGCATGACAATGATGTTTCCGACGCTGGCTGCCCTTTCAGCGACAATGGATTAATAAGAACTGATGCAGCCTTTCAGTAAGCGGGGGCTTCATTTAATTTATCTCCTTCGTTTAATGTGATTAAGAGGCGGGTTCTGTTTGGAAACAGGGCAGTGACCCCCCCCGGGCACCAGACAGCCCCTAACTGGCGTTCGAGTCGAGACCAAATTGGGTTTTGCTTTTTTTTACTTTATTACTTTTTGTTTAACTTTTTGGCTTCCAGCTCATCATCCAATGGCTTCCCGTAAGCCTCGCGTGAAAGGCATCGATCTGAGCCTTCGCTTGTTCGGGTAAGCGAAACCCCCACCCACCCACACCACCCCTACCTGAAGTACAGGAGAATCCCTACAGCAACCGCCAAAGATATCAGCGAAGTGGCGTAGCCGACGGTATAAACGGTCCTCACTGCAGCGAAGTACCACTCCTGGGCCTTGCAGAGACAGATAGGCAGGTAAATCAGGGCTCTCCAACCTTTCTGACAGTGAGAACTACTACAGCAAAACTAATCTGATTGTTAGATCGACAGGTCAATCTTTAAGACATTCCTAATCGATCGCGTGTGACGGGTTGGTGACCATTGAGCTAAACATTGCAGATATTGTAGAGCTGCATTACATTATTATTATTATTATTATTATTAATAAATATCACTTTTCATTTTTTTTTTTTTATATCACGCCTGAGGTGACCAGTAAAGGGTAAGGAGTTTATCCAGAATTCCTCTCACCTCTGGTATCTCATCCTCCACGCTGCAGGCGATGTAGTACGGGGGATAGGGCCTGGACCAGCCGGCACTGGTGCAGTTCCGGCTCACGGTGCCTGTGAACGAGTCTATGAGAATCACGGTGCTTGGCCCTCCGCCGTCCAACAGCCGGCACCAATCTCTGAGCCGTAGACGAAGCCGGACGCTCGCGTCAAACTCAGTGTAAGGTTCAGGAGATCCAAAAAGATGGCGAGAGATGTTTCCAATATTAAATTTATGTCACCACAGATGGCTAGTGTGAATGCATCAGGTGAGGCTCCCTCCCATTGGTCTGTCACTGTAGGGCATCCCATGATGCCTTTCTTCTATCACACTGCTCCATCCACCCATCCATCCATATTCTGTAACTGCTTATCCTGCTCAAGGTTGCTGCTATTCCAGAGGCTATGGGCACAAGGCAGGGAACAACCCAGGATGGGGCACCAACATACCCCAATGCTCTTTCCGCCATTCACCTGACAGTCCTGCCTATAGCAGCATCTCTGCTTCTCGCACAAGTTCCCATCTCCTACTCATACTGCTCTAAAGGATTCTGGTTTATCTCGGTCAGGGCTCTTCCAAATCTGGACCTCGATTCCAAATCCAGGCCTCGTTTTCAGGTCTCCCATGTAACTTAGTTTAACAATGACTGATTCTGATTGGCCAGAGGTCTCACAGCTGGTGCACAGGTGTAGGAAGGCTGGAAAATCCACAGGGCTTTGACCTTGAGGACCGTGATTTGAATAGTCCTGGTCTAGGCAGTCCCAGTGTGAAGCCTTTGGCTCATACTCATGCCCGCTTCTCACTGCACTGCATAGTAAGGTTTCAGCTACAGCTCTGGCTGCACGTTATGCGCATGTAACAAGACGGTTTGGTAGTGGTGCGATTAGGTATCTGCTCAGGAGCTGACTTTGAAGCTCTGAGACTTGCGGTTGATCAGTGTGTGTGTGGGGGGCTCGGGGCTCGGGGCTTGCACTCTGAAATTAATTAATCACCAGCAGCCTAATTTTTCATTTTTTTGTGGTTGCAGTTGCCATACCGACACTATCCGGGTTCTACTTTTCAGGACCCGTCTGTTCCACTGTGACACATGCTAAGCCGCTCTCACTCAAACGCTTCACCGTATCCATCATGTTCCTGTGTCATCATGACCCTGGCACAGGATTAGCGGTGAAGGAAGAGGGATGAATTTCGATAAAGAGGAGGATAATTAGAAAGGAGGACAGAAATGCAAGATTCTGAATAGTCATTTTACATTGTTAATCATTTTCTGTAGTTCAGTATTTTGAGGAGCTCATGCTTTTTTCGGTTTTCTCGTGTATGACTAATGTGTAGTTTAAAAAGTCATTGACTGACTCTCCCAAATTCTTAAGCATATGCGGATAAGTCTGTTTAAGCAGTTTGATAGTACAGGCTCACTTGGATGTCTTTTTTTTGAAGAGAATAAATTATTGTATCCATGGGATCCATGGGACACATTTTAGAGAAAATTGTTCTGGAGTTAAGGGAGTTTTGAAAACATAATGTTTTTCATTGGATTACATGAGAACCGAGTAAGTTTTGGTTCCCAATGCTGTAACATATGATGAGGAGGCCTGACCTTAAGTCATTGGCGGTCTCATCTATCTCAAAAACAACAAAACAAATACACTGAGTGAGTTTTGGTTCCCAATGCTGTAAGATATGATGAGGAGGCCTGACCTTAAGTCATTGGCGGTCTCATCTATCTCAAAAACAACAAAACAAATGCACTGAGTGAGTGTTGGAAAAATCCTCTTCAATTCCCATCTTAGGCCCAAACCTGCGACTGCCATGTTCCCTGATAGCTAAATCTGTAGAGTGGCAGAACTGCCCAACAGGACTGTATCCAGACAGACGCAAACAAGTCAACAGCCTAGGGCCAGATGGGCAAAAGCAGGCCCAGACAAAGGGTGCATCTCAAATTGCTTACTTTCCCTACTGTCTCATCCATACTGAGGATTTGAGCATACTGCTCACTTTGCATGCTATATTTCACCTACTACACAGCAAACAAGTATGCTCGCATGACCATATATACACACTCAGACGCACCCAAACTCATGAAAAAAATATTACACAAAATTATAAATAACACAAAGTTTATGTCCAGGCAGAAACATGGCTAGATTTAGCTATCGGTAGCACAGGCAGGTGCCTGAGGCCTCCATATTCCCTGTGTGGTGGAGAAAGTGAAACGATCGTCAGCTTTCTTCATAGGGGCGTCTCCTGATTCTAGTGACTTTGGGGGCCCTAGGCAAAAAAAAACTCCATGACACCCTCCAACTCACCCTCCCTCGACATGGTAAAATTTACGATCATCATTTTAGCGTGAAGGCTAAATTAATAATATCAACAGGTTCTTCGTTTTCACTTTTGTGAATAAAAAACAGGAATACTCATGAAGCAGATTTTCTGTTGTAATGTTGTAATCTGCAGTACTGGTAGCTCAGTACTATAATTTCACTACTTTTGGCTGTAACAACTAATGTAACTAATGCAGCCCATTCCCCTAATTCCTAATTTCCTGTTTATAATCTAACATCATCTAAACTTATAATGGTGCAATGAATGGGTGATATTAGGCACAGTGATGGATAAAATTTGACAGTTACATCGTCTCGCACTGTCACATCAGGAACATTAAAATAATATAAGTACCCAGACAGCAGACATGCATAGGCACGATGTCTCCACAATGCTTTATAAGTCCACCGGCAAGGCATCTCTATGAGGTTGTTTGTTAACTGGCACATTGTCACAGAGCCATTGCTACTGAATGCTGATTCGACATTCCCTCGAGTCAGTGCAATTAATTCCAACGGCAACACAATGGTAATGTGATCACTATGCCACGTGTGTATATATATGTAGAGAGAGAGAGAGAGAGAGAGAGAGCGAGCTTAATCTGGAAAAACATGTCGTTCCGAACGGTAACGGTAATGCTGAACTGAGTAAAGCAAAATTATTGGAAAAAAAAGCACTTGCCACAACACACATCAGCATATGTAATAATTTAAATATTGTTAATGAACCTAAATGGAACGCGATCGTTTAATGATGTTCCGATCCTAAGGTCCCAGTGACGTATGTGTGCTGTCTGAGCAGGTACGCATTAATAAGAGAATTGAAGTACCGCGAAAGTTACTTTCCCTGCTAACTAATTACTTTTACATGCAGTGATTGTTAACGTGAATGAATAACTTTTGAATGAAGTAACTAGTAACTGTAGCTAATTACTAATTTTCAGTAACCTGCCCATCATTGGCCATGTGCCACCATCCCAGCTTGGCACCAGAGCCCGTTGCCAGCCTGGGCTGTTCTGTCGCCATGCCTTTGCTCCCAAGTGACGATCTGCCTACGGCCCCTGAAGAGGTGGAGCCGCCCTGCTGGCCAGCCACATCACTACGGGCGGCCTCCGGAAGAGCGTCCCGTACCTGTGCTGTTCCCCAACAGGGAGAAGACCTGCGGACAGCTGGTGGTGACCGTCTCCCCGATGTCTGCGGTCGGCCAGCAGACCACAGAGTCCCAGGAAGGAACACACCCTTTGGGGGTGAGAGCAGAAGATACCATGTTAACACTTCTGGGAGGGTTTTCCTTTATCTACCATTTTCGATACACCCCTCTGTTGTCCTCTAGATCAGTGGTGCGCAACCTTTTTTGCACCGCGACCCAATTTTTACCATGCCAGCTCAGTCGCGACCCTAGAACAATATAGATTTAAATTAACATTATGATCAAGCAGGCAGTGCATTCTGCAATTTATGCAGAATCAATGCCAGTCACACAAATCTGATTGGATGTGCCAGTACATTTTAAATTAAGCATCTGTGGTTTGGCTTCTTGGATGGCTTGAGTGCTCACTAGTTTTGCGCGAAGCATTTACAGACCCAAATTTGGGTCGCGACCCGTGGGTTGAGAATCGCTGCTCTAGATTAAGGGTTCCCATGCGCATGGAAAGGTTTACATAGTACTTAATTTGCATTTGGGACGGGGGTGTCCCCACAATACAATTTGCAAACCTGGGGGGGGGGGCTAAAAAATGTATACTAAAATACAGGATAAATTGCGTACATAAGTAGTATGTATACCATTTACCTGGATCACAGCTTTTTGTTTTTCAATACGGGCCGATCCAGTACTATATGGGACATGTGGTAACTTTACCCCCAGCAATCTGCTGCCCCGTGGAATATTGTCTGGGGGGGTAGTACCAGTCTGCTGCCCAGGGGCCCCCGACTCTATATAAATTCACACAGGTCTTACAGTATAACTTCTTACTTTCTTGCTTTAGAACCTGTAAAAGGCGAGGACTTTGGGAAGGGTTCTATAAAAATTTAAAACTGACAGTCACCGAACTGACAAAACACAAAAAGAAAAAACAAATACAGTTAACCGTACGCTGCACTGCAAAGCATATTTGTAACAAGTGTATAACAATTTTCCCACATAATTTAAAATTGCTCATCACAATCATTCACGCCCCCCTGCATACCTGCAGTGGTTCGGTTTTCATGCTCAGCTATTATTCTGAGACATCGGCGCTCGTCTCTCTCCAGCTGAAAGATAAACTCGCATTCGGGGTGCAGAGTGGCCAACGCCTGGCGGGAGAAGCAGTGAAGAGAGATTGGAAAGAATGAAGAGGAGAGAATCACAACCATATATACACATTTTAAAATAATGTATGGGGAAAGTGTATTTTCCTGGAGGAGCAAATTTGATTGGTTGAAATAAATTGGATTTCTGTTTGGCCTGGGGTGTGCGGCTAAGGGCTTCGGAAGGGAGGGAGATGTACTCAGAACTGACCGTCCTATGGCTACATTTCAGTAAGCGGGACAGCACTCATGTGAAAAGAGCTCTGCTCAGCATCGTTTACAGTAACAAGGCCTTCCTGCTGTTAACCAGATGCTGCACATCTGCACAAGAAAGGCTTAAAAAATTGCTCAGGCAACATTTTTACATTTCATTTTTTTTTTTTTTTTTTAAAAGACGCTTTTATCCAAAGTGAGGTGCCTTTTTTGAGAAAGCTGAGTTGGCTGGTCCCAGGAGCAATTGAGGTTAGGGCCCTTGCACAAGGGCCCGGAAGTGTCATCACATTGCTGGCACTGGGACATGAACTGACAACCTATCACAAACGCAGCATCTTAACCCTGCTGAGCTAGTTAGACAGCACCATGCCCAGTCCTACTACTGAGAAAACACCTGTAGGAAATATGGGACTGTTTTTTTTTTTTTTTTTTTTGGGGGGGGGGGGGGGGGGGGG
>JAODJU010000081.1:19490440-19500529 GCA_026776725.1 Gnathonemus echidnorhynchus
GTGTGGTAGTTGGGTTTGGTGTTGGTTTTTGTGGCCATAACCTGAAAGTGAACCTGAATTCTGTTTGATATCTAGGGCTTATTATGCCTGTATGAACAGGACAAATCCAGCCTGTGTTATAAGTATGCAGTATTCTCCAGATTCTCCTGATTTGTATTTAATGTGCCCCGTTCCTTCACAATCTAGCAACCCGCCACCGGGCACGTTTCAAATGTCATTCTTGCCAACACCGCCCCTCCAATCCCCCCACCCGTTGAATGAGCGTCCGATAATGGAAATTCAGCCCCACCCCCACCCCATCCCCCCAGCTCCTGCTGTAGAAATGTGATTACAGGATGCCAAAATGCAAGGATCAGTCCAGGAGGTCGCCCGGCAATCCGAGGAACAATCACTTCTCGAAATCCCGAATTGCCGCCAGCCAACCCTGTGAACTCGGCAATTTATCCTATCTTTAAAAAAAGACTAGCCTACAGTTATATTTCAACGAGCTTCAACCTATCATCTAGTTCGCCCAGCCTCGCACTTCTTAAATCACGTGAAATAGTCCCACGTACGTATAGCGCAGGACGTTACGGTGCCATAAATCCGTAAATTCAGTAAGTCCTGAATCTTTAAAGAAAGCACGTAAGGCTGGGCTGTCAGTGCACATGCTTCACTGCTTCGGTGGATTTAGCGTGCCGAACTAAATGGGAAATTGTTTAACAATCTAATAGCCATGCTGCTTTACATTTTCAGGGCTGTGGATTTACACTACATTCACCAAACAGACACATTTATACTATGCTACGTACATTTACTTTTTTGAAGAAAGCGGGGTGGGACAACACCTGGAGTAATTGGGGGTTAAAGGCTTTGCTCAAGGGAGCAACAATGAAACTGCTGCTCCAGCCTTGGGATTTGAACCCATAAACTTTGGGTTCCTACGCACACATGTCGCCCAGTTTTCCTCCCACAACCTAAAAACTGTTAGGTAAAATGATACTGCCTATGGTATAGAGGTATTCCATCTGTGGGGTGCGTCTCCCTTGTGAGGCAACTGAGGGAGAAAAAACAGCTTTGTGCGGGGGGGGGGGGTTGTAGTAGGGGAAGACCTATTTCGAAATTGCAAGCTTCAGAAATATGTTGATGAGCTTTGAGCGAAGAACAGGAAGATCCATCCCACTGAGCTGCAAGGTAAAATTTGTTTGTAATCAGTGTGACAAACATATCAGCTCTTGGGGGGGGGGGGTTAGGGTTCTTTTTTTGTGTGTGACCCTGACCAAGACAACAGTGTGGATGGTTGGATGGAGCTGAGCTTCAACAGTCCCCTCACAAGTCAGAATCTACATATGCTAAGAAGAAACTTTGTCAATAATTTCCCGCCGTGTTTTTTTGCCCCATATTGCCAAGCAGTTGAGCCCACACTGTTCTGGCGAGGTGTTTTTTAGGCTAATGCATTTCTGCTGTAATTACACAGGAGGTGCAAATGGGCAGAGGCACCTGCACAATAAACACTATCCTACACCGGGGATCTTTTCCCGTAAATTCTAATCTTTTTATATATTTTATGCTAATTCTATGCTTATTTTTTCCCTCAAGAAAGCGCAAATTATCGTGTGCCTCTCCTGCCATCGCCTTCTTAAATTCCATTTTAAATACAACCACTCAGACACAGAAAGACGGGATTTAATTTTCAACTGTTGCAAAATCAAATTATCAGGTGTCTTGGGAAGTTTGGGTTCCGGACCCCTTCTCAGTCAACTGAACCATGTTCAGCTGATACTTTTCACTTCTCTCGGTGCACAATCACATATGTAGCTCCCAGGTGTACTTTGACTGACAGACGGACGGACGGACAGAGAGACAGAGCAGGGGATATTCAGATGTCTTCGTGTCGATTAAAATCCCACTTAGCTCCAGCAGTGCAGCCTTTTATGGTACAGATGGCATTTTTGAACAGTTGCCAAGGTGACGGACCTCAGTGGCACGCGCAAAACAATAGGAAAAACCGATTTCTTTCACATTGCGTCTGATATCGGTCAACTTGCAGCATTATGCTATAAGTTTTGCTGAGCTATTTACAGAGTTTTACTGCGCTATCAACTAAAATGTGACAGGATATCTTTCTCTTGAAAAATCATCAATAGTGTTTTCTGTTTTGTATGTTAATATGGGTAAACAATACATAGGCTTCTTCATGGTAATGTTAATTGTTGTCATATTATTATTATTATTATTATTATGCGAAATCATAGTTCCTCATTGTCCCTCTTTCACGTTTTTTTCTCTTTTAATTTGGATTTTTTTTAAAAATTATTTTAGGTGCTTATGAGCAGCTAGGTGCACTTGTACATTAGACGCCAAACGGGTCCTCTACCCACCGACTCAGGCTGTCCAAAGGGTTTATGGTCATATTGTCTCGATCGACTGAAACAGCAGGTGAGGTCCTGCGGCTGCATTGTGATCGCGGTACACTGACCTTTACTGCCCCTGTGAACTGAAATGGTGACACGTCTCCGGTCCCCGAGCGACTTTTTGGGATAGTTGAGCAAAGGAGAACCACAAAAAACTCGTGTTTGCCCTTCAGCCACAACAATAACGATTATCATCCATATTTTGTCCGTCATTTCATTGATTTTGTACTTACAGTCAAGTCACAATGACATAGAGTCAACTGTTTTTTGTTTTTTTTTTTACAACAAAATTACGTCGCGTGTACAAAAATGATTAATAAAACGCCTGAGGTGTAGGAAAAGTACTTATTTAAAGTACCACTTGGTACTTATTTAAAGTTTAAATACATCTTAAGTATAAAGTAGTATAAAGGATGTATTATGCATGTATTGTGAATCAGCAGGAATTAAAATATTTTTTTCCATAAAGGGTAATCTTAATTTATGAGGATGTTCACATCAAAGTCGGAAACATCAGTTTAACCAAGAGAATAAACTAGAAGCATGCACAAAAAGCAGAATCTTTAATTTTGATTTGACAGCCTTCACAAATCAGGCATTGTCCTTTGAAATCCAAACCAAAGTATTCTAAAAATAAGTTAAGAGTTTCATATACTGTATATCAAAAAATGAACTTTGTTTCATTGTGAAAGCTTGCCAGTGGAAACTCAAAATATTTTTAGAGCCTTAAACAAATGTCTCATTCGCTGCTGATATTTCAGAGCCAAGTAGCCTACTATAATTCTTTTCCCCCGCTAATATTACTGTGCCAAAATCATTTTTTTAGATTAAAAAAGCCAGTTTTATTCACTTACGTAGGCGATGAGGGACACCCAGCAGACAAGCCCGTAGCCCGAAACATGCATCTTCAAAGAGCGAGGGATCAGACACTACCACTGCTGCCTCGATCGGAGAGCTCCTTTAAACGCTGAGCATGTCAACGTCACATACCATCCAGCGGCGACACCCGTTTTCCTTCCCCATTTCAAATACGTTTTATTTTCAGTGGAAGTTATTTTAACACTATATTTGCATCCAAGTTTTGGCTTTGCGTAGATGATGAGGGGGAGAACGCGCTGCTTTATATGAGTGATTATTTCCACAACTAGCCTATATAGTGCACTATTGTTTGAGTTGTGCAAGCATCTCTGCAAGGATTATTGTGAGGGTTTTATGCAAAATTAATGTGTGCTGAATGTTGGATCGGACACTGACTGAAAAACGCTGACTTATGGAAAGTGTGCTGGTGCATAAAAACGTTGGGAAACATTGGTCTAGATTTAACACGGTTATGAACAAAATTCAGTATTTGTATCCAAATGTTAATGGAGAGTACTGGAAAAATGTTGCAAATTGTCAATGGATAGAAAAAAAGCTTTAGTGAATAAATTGCTTGTACAGTGGTACCTCAGAACTCGAATTTAATCCGTTCAGAACTCAGGATTGAATCCTAAAAAGTTCAAGTTGTGATCGAATTTTCCCCATAAGAAATAATGGAAAACCAATTAATTGGTTCCCGGCCCCAAAAAAATACACCTAAATATGTTTTTTAGCATTTAAACACAAAATGAAAAAGAAGAGCGTATACTATACTAAACACATCTAAGCACAAACAGTAATTTGTAAAGTAAGAAACAATGTGTCCTGCCCCTATCGTCCGCTCCTTCCGTGTGCCACGCCCCCTCGTTCCGTGTGGAATCCCCATGTGATCAGCTGTTTCTGGTTGTTGTCATCAGTCCTCTGTATTTAGTCCGTGTTTCAGTTTGTTTCCCCAGTCCGGTCATTGTATTGTCCGTCTGCGTTTTGCCTGCCTTACCTGTAATTAAACTCCGTATTCCCCGGTACCCTGACGTCTGCGCCTTTGTCTCCGTTCTGTCCCCGCTGGGCACGACAATATTATTGTAATTAAATTTATTAATGGTTTATTGTTAATATTAAAATAATTAATAATAAATCTTTATTTTAAAATGTATTTTATTATATAATAATAATTACTGTTACTGTCTTTCATTGTCAATGTATTTTTACTGTCAAAATATATGTATTCAGCTAGTGTAAACATGCACGATGCTATCACAGAGGCTGAGACTGATTTCAGCTTGTTTCCGCTGAGAGACCTGCCGCGTGACTCATTTCCCTACACATACAACTACAATCTTAGGTTGGCGTTCACGGTTTGACTTCTGAGATTCAGATTGAGTTCTAGGTTTTTTTTTTATAAAAAAAAAAAAAAAAAAAAAACTGGTTGGTTCGACTTTTAAGAAATTCGAGTTCTAATCAGTTTGAGAACTGAGGTACCACTGTATTCTATGTGGGCTGTTCCATATTCAGTCAGTTTCAGTAACCATCCCAAAACAATTTAACACAAGCTGCAGGATACCAGTGTTCTGAGGCATAGTCAGTAATTATTTCATTAAAATTTAAAAATCAACAGATTAATAAAGAATGAAAATGATCATTATAGGACTCGCAAAATTTCGTAATCTTTAAAAATTCCACCTGGAAACATGTCCTATAGGCCATTCTTATGTTTTCAGTTTAGGCAAAGCAGTCACTTTGCATGACAGAGGCAGCATTAACTGGGCATCAGCAGCGAATCTGAGACACAGCAGTTTGTCAGCATCACAGACATCAACAGAGAAAAGCAAAAATAAACAACTGAGACAGTCACTTTGGCTAAATGAAAGCCGCACATCCAGCGATAAAATACATCGATCAGCAAATTACCTTTATTCAGCTTCATTTGCTTCAGTGCTATCCACGTTTTTTTTTTTTTTTTTTAAACACATAATTAAGGATTCCCTCATAACAGACAGTGGGCGGCTCAAAACTATTTTGGTTTCAGTGTGTTTGCATCACAGCCAGTAATATCTGTTCTGTTTAAATTATTGGCTTTTGTAAAGTTATTTCACATCACCCACTGGTAGAGCAACGGTACACTGGGCCCTGGGGCAAAAATGGACCATATATGCCCCCCCTTTTCCAGATTCACACCATCACGGAGCTGGTGCTGGGCTGGTTCCCACTTGGTGCCTTTGGGAACCAGCCTGCGTTTCCACTGGTTTCAAAAAAGAATGGAACTTAAATGTTACGTAGGCGGAAGTGAAACCGAACCTCCCCCTGCTGTTGCCACATCCCGGAAAACGCTGTAAATTCATATAACATAAACTGTTCTGTTTTTAACATTTTCATGCCCAGAGTTTTCTACTGGACTAACACGATCTCCAGAACAACTACACCCCTCTACACTCCCCAGTGCCATTTCCAGACTTGCGTTCACTATACAGTAACAGTATGTTTACGTTCGTAAACTCCAAGTATACAAAGTCAGTCAGTCAGTTTGTCCATCCATCCGTCTTCTGACTCCTGGGTCACCCAGAGCCTGGACCCCATCCTAGGCAGCACAGGCTACAAGGCTAGGTTACAACAGCATGTAGCCCATTTCAGGGCACATACACACGATGGGCAATTTAGACACCAGATAACCATAACATCACATACCCTCATACAGAGTAGGGGCCGGGCTTAGAGCCCTTGCCCCTTGACACGTAAGAAAACAGTGCCCACCCCCTGAGCCACCCTGCATCCCCAAGATAGTAATGTACCCAGCAAATGAAAAAATAAAGTTAAAAGGCAAAATTATCACTATAAACATTTTATTTTTTGAAGGTGTACATATATAAATTCAATACGATGGAATCCGTGATTGTCTATACACGCACTCAGCTGTGATAATACATACGCACTTATGAATGGGTTGGGCTGCACGCTGCTGCCTTACATTTGGTGCTGAAGGGTGGACGACCACCATGGTTTGTCTCCAACTTAACCGGCTATGTAGGTCTGTAGTTGGGCTGCCTCTGGTTCTCCTCAATTCACCACGCAAACCAGCAAAACCTCAGTAACGAAGGACGATGCATTCTTAAAAAGGGACATGGGACGATGCATTCTTAAAAAGGGACATGGGACGATGCATTCTTAAAAAGGGACATGGGACGGTGTATTCTTAAAAAGGGACATGGGACGATGCATTCTTAAAAAGGGACATGGGACGATGCATTCTTAAAAAGGGACATGGGACGGTGTATTCTTAAAAAGGGACATGGGACGATGCATTCTTAAAATCCTTGTACGCTATGAAAAAAATAAATGATACACCTCAAATACGAAAAAATCCCATAGAAAATGCCCCCCCCCCAGTTTGGTTAATGCTTATTAAAAAGTGCTTTTTATAAACAGTGCACCCAGTCTTAGTTTGGCTGGTCTGCATGCAGGTGCATATACATATACATACATATACATACACCTTACGTAATTCCACTTACGGCCAAAAAGCACGTAAATCGCTACAAGTAACTATTGCACCTGTTACACCCGTGGGGGTTTGAGCACATAACAACTGATTTCTGATCGAAGTAAAAACAGATATTGCACAGAAATTAGTGTTATATTTTGTATCTATCCAAAATCTAGGCAAGGGAACAGATATTTCATATCTGTACAAAATACTTTGCATATATTAAAATAAAATGTAGCAATGCTTATTATTATTAGCCATTGTTATTGCTATTATTATTGGCGTGTATTTACAGAGATTGGCATTCTGAGTAATTAAAATCTGCAGTATGATTTGATGTTAACACAGCAGTGTGGCTGTCATGGTGATTTGGT
The DNA here is from genome assembly GCA_026776725.1 of Gnathonemus echidnorhynchus. Lineage (NCBI taxonomy): Eukaryota > Metazoa > Chordata > Actinopteri > Osteoglossiformes > Mormyridae > Gnathonemus > Gnathonemus echidnorhynchus. Next base: position 19,497,544 of record JAODJU010000081.1, read on the forward strand.
TGTCACGGTGACCCTCCACCCAATTATCTATGTTTGCTGGTGTTAAGAGCTCGGAAGCTTGTTATAGTACAAAAAAAAAAGACTGAAAGTGCTATTTATTATCCCTCTAATTCCCAGCCCTGAGTCCGACCTTAAAAAAACTCCATAAAAACTTTGTTTCTGCTGAGCTGTCGTCTGTAAGCTGTTTAAGACTTGAAAGTCCTTGTTAAAATTCTCCAAAATTCCAAGCATGCACGGCTGACATTGTGAATGATATACAAAACAAAAAATGTAATAAAAATACAATGTAAATAAAATAAGATAAAATAACGCACATCAAGCTTTTCTCTGAGTTTTCTTAAAATTTCTTGGAAACTCTCAGTTCTTCAGTCACTTGTTTGTGACTGTAATGCTTCTTTAAGTTTTTTTTTCCCCAATCATTCTAAGAGTTCTGAAAAAAGATTTACTTGGTGATTATTACTTCTGCATTTGGTCTGAAATGCACCCTTAATGTTTTTTTTTTTCTTTTTCATAACCATGGCTATTATTTTTAAAATGCTTTAACTCAAAGGAGCCCATCAAAAAGAGTGGTGTCATAATGGGATTTTTAAGCATCTATGGGTTTTTCAAAGTAGAAGACGAGTGTAAAATGGAATCACAGAGTGATGCAGTTAGGATCTACAAGAGAAAATCGCACAGACCATGAGGAACACGAGGACCTGAGTGACTCTACACCCAGGGAATTCTGGGGGAATCTGAGTTTGGGGGCAGGACCACCTCGCTTAAGAATCACTTCCATCATAGATCACTGGGTTTTCAACTGTCAAATGGTAGAAAATATTCTTTGAGATGAACCTACAAAAAAGCAATACCATAAATATAATTAAAAACGGGAATAAAACGAACAAAACGAAAATGAAAAATATAATCGACAGAACAGAAAGGACGATAAATAAATTGAACTTATAGGTTACTGATACCGACTCAAGCTTTCCTGCCTGTAACGGAATGGCGTACCTGGAGTAGGAATTGTCGAAGACAAGTGTATAGACTCCTGGCCTGTGAACTTTCAGCTGTCCCTGAATTGTCTCCTGGTGGGAGTTGCAGCGGGTCAACGGGATCAGAACCTGCCGAGGGAGGAGGAGAGATTTCAACCCTCTGCTCTAATGTGAGAATCTGCCCTCACATGCAGGAGGTGCCCATACTGATTCAGTGTGAAAGTGACTCTCATATAACAGCTGGCAGTATTGATTAACACAGAGGCCGCGCTCCACCTAAAAAAAATAATAATTCACCATTCAGCAGAAAAATGCTAGGCTTAAAGTCTAAGGGACAGGATAAAAAGAATTCTTTATTACATCTGATTATATATTATAGATCTCCTCGCAGCTCTTTGTGTGTGATGATAGTGTGAGGTTCCTCCAGGTTCTCCAGTTCACACCCATCTCGGGGTTCAAACAGGCCCCGGTATGACATGTTCCTCTGTTCCCTGGGATCGGCTCCAGATCACCGTGACCCCAACTGTGTGCATATATGGGTTGCCACAGCCTTCCAGTAATGCCACTAAATCCTGCTTACTGCTCTCCTGTGGTGTATCTTTGATGTTAAGAAGTCCATCCTCACCCAGGTTCCTCAGTCAACGCCTGATGCTTGATGGCCTTTGGAAACCGAGGCGTAATTTTTTTTTTTTCCATTTCCGTAAGGCACATAGACCTTATTCGGCTAAAATAGGCCCATCAGAACTTGGTAAAAGGAGAACAGAGGCCTCTGCGTTTCAAAAGGAGTCGTGTTTAATCCCAGTCAGGGCTCCGAAGGAGTGTCGCTTTACCTTGGCCTGCTCGAGTGGGGCATCATCCACTTCACGGTACACCACGCTGAAGGAGATGCTCTTGGGCTCGGAGGAGAACACCCAGCTGAGAGTGGGTCCCGGCTCAGGCATGGTGATGGACAGCACACTGTAGCAACTGGAGCGGATGAAGAGCTCCCGGGGTCCTTCACCGAAGTGTGAGATGTCCTCGAGGGTCAGCGGTACGGCGGACCTGCCCGAGACAGCCACAGCTATATGTTCAGGTCCACGGGCCGCTCACATTTTCATGTCTTGCAACCAAGAGACGACTTGACAGATTTATGACGTAACGCAAGGCGCTGACTTCAGCAAATTCTCACCCTGGAATCTGTTTTAAAAGACTTTAAATGGAAATGTAGGCACCCCCCAGCTCATGGAAGATTCTACAAGGCTTTTCAAGACTTTCCGCAGGAGAACTTGCCGAAACATCTACCAATGATTGGGTTTCTAGGTGCGCCAATTCATACGCTATGATGTCGCAACAATGTATTTATGGATGCATTTCTGTTCAGGGTTTCAATAGTTTCAGTTTATTGCTACTTGAAATTAATGTTTAGCTTAAGTCTACTGGTTGTTTGTAATGTGATGTATATTTTTTTGCAAAAAAATTAATAAAGTAATGATTTTCGTAGTAAAACCAATAAATCTGCAATATGTTTACTGAATTAAGCAAGCCTCCCAAAACTTTCTGTTAGCACTGTATGTGAAATTACAGTGTGCGCCTTAGTTTGAACAAGGCGGCCACAGTGGTGATGATATGCTCTCCTGTTCACTCACGTGAGCACCCCTGACATTAGAAGCTGGATCTCTGCATCCTGACGGTCCAGCGTGACACCCTCAGGCTCTTTGGAGGCAGCGTCCCCTGTGCTGATTCACGGCATAACAAAAAAAACAACAAGAAAACAGCATCAGGTTTCTGAAAGAGCAGCAGAGCTCCTCTCTATGGCAGTATGCACTCAGCCTCCCCTGAAGCGGCAGTCAGTGTTGTGACGCGTTCCCGTAAGCGGGGACTGGTTCCCGGACGCGTTCCCGTAAGCGGTGACTGGTTCCCGGACGCGTTCCCGTAAGCGGGGACTGGTTCCCGGACGCGTTCCCGTAAGCGGGGACTGGTTCCCGGACGCGTTCCCGTAAGCGGTGACTGGTTCCCGGACGCGTTCCCGT
>JAODJU010000081.1:19500629-19511994 GCA_026776725.1 Gnathonemus echidnorhynchus
TTCCCGTAAGCGGGGACTGGTTCCCGGATGTGTTCCCGTAAGCGGTGACTGGTTCCCGGACGCGTTCCCGTAAGCGGTGACTGGTTCCCGGATGTGTTCCCGTAAGCGGTGACTGGTTCACGGATGTGTTCCTGTAAGCGGTGACTGGTTCACGGACGCGTTCCCGTAAGCGGTGACTGGTTCCCGGATGTGTTCCTGTAAGCGGTGACTGGTTCCCGGACGCGTTCCCGTAAGCGGTGACTGGTTCACGGACACGCATTCGCGGGAGCTGCTCACGTGTCAGTGCCGGCCGTCTGCTGGCATGCAGAGTCGCCGTCGTAGATCCCGTCCAGGTCCTCCTCCGTGATGATGTCGAAGGCGGTGTCATCCGACTGGGGGCTCGGGTCTGTCACTGAGGCAGGGGAGATGGAAATGGGAAGAAGGTGTGAGATCTGCACACGATATGTCCACCGATTGCATCGCAGGGAACTTCCCAGAATTTATGAGAATGGCTCCTGGAATATTTAGCGAAGCAGAGAAATTCCCAACAAAGAAACCCATCAGAATCCATTCATCCATGCATCCATCCATGCATCCATCCATCCATCCATCCATCCATCCATCCATCCATCCATCCATCCATCATACCAGCTATCCAGAACAGAGCTGCCATAAGCCAGCAGCCTACCCCAGGGAGAACAGGGCAGAGGACACCCTGGACAGGATGCCAGTCCATCACAAGGGACACACACAGGTGTTCTAGGAATTTTTCAAGTTGGATTATTCTAAAAAATGTGCCCTACACAACTAGGAAGCTCATATGAAACCTTCTACCATTTGGGTAAAGAGATGCAATCAGTCTGATCCCCAATCAGTTTCTAGCTGTAACCTTGTGGATGAACTTGTCTCTTCCTGGCAAAATGTTGGCAGAACTCTGCCCTCGGTCACCTCTGCTGAGCTCAGCACCTTTTAACCTCTCCTTCAACACCAAAGTTTTATATAAAAAAAACCCCACCTGTGATCTTCTTTGCTTACATCATACTAATGCTGAAATTGTCCTGCCTTGGAGAAATTATGCTCATATCAGGAGACCAAGACACTTCCTTGGGCTCCCTTGAAATTTAAGACAACTATAGACAAATACAGTTCCCTGCTTCATCCAGAGGGACTCAGAAAGATTTCACAGTGAACTCGAGCAACGGCCACATCGGAAAGACATAATTATTTTCTTTTTTTCTGTGGTTTTTTGTTACCTGTCACCCTAGTTACGGGTGTGTAGGGGGCGGGTCCCAGAGCAGAGGGGGGGCAGGGGGTGGTGGGGGTGTCCTGGTTGCTGCCCACCGCGGCCTGTGTGAGGCGCTCCACCACCGCGCAGTGCTGCGAGTAGCACTCTCTGCAACAGCGCTCCTTTTTCCCGCTATGCTTCGTCGTCGCGACGTTGTTGCTGCAGTAATAACAGAAAATGCGCCCGCACAGCCTGGCATGACCAGTAGGGGGCGGCACACATCTATGTTTTTTTTTTTTCCATGTTTTATGTCAAAGGACAAACACCTTCTTGACTACCAAGGAGGCCTGTACAGTAAAAACTATGAATCAGGTATATAATACCTCAAAAACTGCCCACAGGAATTAACGCTAAGCTTTTCAACCTAAGATTTAACCAAAATCAAAATTAAAATGATAGAGTATGATTTCAATAAAAGAATCATTGAAGATTTAATGGTTAACTGACTGTCAGGCCTTGTGCAACACATTTAAAAAGTAACTCAAAGAAATTATTTATTTAAAAATGTTTGATATGAATTTGGAAAAAAAAAGAATGCGTAATAATGTTTTCTCATTTCATTCTATATCACACGCCAAAAAAAAAATCACTCATCAGAGACCCAATTATTATCATTAAGACAAAGGCACCAGCCCACACCCAGCCAATCAGTGGCATCGTCAGAGATGGCCGTCCAGCCAATGGGAAGCCCCGTTGTTTTCTGCGCTCACCTGCAGTGGTGCCTTCGCAGCCACCAGGTGAAGGTGCTCCGGCAGCCCTGGCAGCGGTCGGCCTCCTTGTCCACGAGCCACCACTGCTCCTCCGCCCGCAGCTTCTGCTCGAACTCCAGCGCGTCTGACTTCTGCCACAGGGCATCCTTATCCCTGTGGGGTGGGGGGCGGCGGGAGGGGGCAGGAAAATGGTTTCAGGGAACAGGAAACCCCGGCAGTGCCAGACGCACACCGTGCAGGTCAAATCCCAGAGAAATCCTGGGGAAGAACACGGTAGCTCAGTGTTTTTCAACCTTGGGGTCGCGACCCCACGTGGGGTCGCCTGGAATTCAAATGGGGTCCCCTGAAATGTCTAGTAATTGATAAAAAAGAATTACTGATAAAAAATATTTGTTCAACTAATTATTATTCTTTTACAAATTATACAATTTTAAACAACTGCATTCTTTCACGTTCATAAATATCAATAAATAATAAATGAGTTCAAATAAAATGATCACGATCACCTTCAGGTTTGTAAAGGCAAACTCGCCTAACTGTACATGTGATCAGGGAAAATAAAATGTGACTTTGTGCATAACAAACATGATAAAAAACTAACTCTAGAAAAAAAAAAATGTCTATGGGGTCACCAGAAATGTATGATGTCAAAATGGGGTCACAGGCCAAAAAAGGTTGGGAACCACTGTGGTAGACTCACACCTCCAGGGATGCAGGCCTGAATCCGACCCCACATTCATCTACAAGGCCTTCCTCTGGGGACTCCTCCCACTGTCATACCCATGTGGTTAGGGGGTCGTGCTGGATTTAAAATCACCTGTAGGATGTGAGTGTATGTGCCCTGCAACTGACTGGCATCCCATACAAGGTGCCCTCTACCATGTTGTGCTTGGGATAGGCTCAAGGCTGTACTGGATAAGAGGGGATGATAAAATAAAAAAATACAACCTTAAAATGCATATTATAAAATGACAGTGATACATACTAACTGCAAGCAATGTATACATCACCCAGTTAAAAGTAAATACAAATATATCAGTACATTCTTGCGGGCATTTTGGAATCTGTCTATCGCATACTGGGGTATTGTGCTTGTCCCCTGCTGTGTGAGGGTAAACCTCACGTGAACGGCTGCTGCACATTTAGACATGAAAGCCTAGGCATTGAACACAGCCTCGGTCCAGGGGAGGGACACTACGGCCGTCGCCGTGAAGCCCAGGAGCCATGTGATGTAACAGACTCAGACGTGCTAAAAATGTCTTCACAGCAAGACAATTTCCTGAAGCTAAAGACTCCCTGTGGACAGGCAGTAGGCAGGAAAAAATGCAAAATCCATTTTTTTATTGCCCCCCACGAAGCCCCCCCCCCCCCCCAAAAAAAAATCCAATATGGATGTAAACAAGAATAGAACTAAATGCTTACCTATTTACTTTGGTTACAGATTGTTTCATCCATTGTGGTTCATTGTATTTGCCTGTTATTATCCCCCTCATTATTGTACTACATTGTGTTTTCCATCATCTCTGATATAATGTTAGCTAGCCTGTTATTATCTGTGTTTATATCCGTGCTTCAATGTGTCCCTGTTATTATCTCTGTTGTTACTCTTTCATATTGTGTTACATTGTTTGTTGTTATGATCTAAGCTGATATTATTTCATTGCATCCATATTATCCCATCAGTGTTTCACATTGTTTCTTGCTGTGATCTATGTTTATATGACTGCCATTGTATTCCTGTTACAGTCCCTGTGTTCTCCATCATTCCTGCTAATGCGTTACATTGTTTCTCCTATTATCCCTGTTGTTACTCTGTCTCACTGTTTCCTGATCTATGACTATTATTACTGTGTTCCGTCGGCTTTCCCCGTGACCTCTGCTGTTACAGTGTTTCACTGTGATTCCCACCATTACTGCTTCTGTTGCCCCGACTGACGCATTACCTGATCAGCTCAATGAGACGCTCCTCCAGGGTGCTTTTCGTCTTGCACAGGTCTTCAATTTCAGCCGTGGTCTTCATCTCCATGACTTGTCTCTCTTCTGCAGCCCTGTCCAGCTTCCCTCTCAGCTCCTCGCACCCCTTCCTGGCCACAGACAGCTCCTCCTCAGTCCTGCAGGAGTGTGAACAATGCAGGACGTCGGCAGTTTCAGGTCAACGTGCATGAAGGAGTGAGGTTCAGGATGCCTCAAACGGCACCTGCAGGCAGCTCACCTAACCAACGTTCCTCTCAGCTGCTGGAGCTCCTCCTCAGCCTGTCGTACCTTGGCATCACTCCTCGCCATGTCCTCGATTTTCTCCTCCATCTGATGGGCGCAGTCACTGTTTGCGGCCTTGGAGGAAATGAAGATGGCATCACGCACAGACAGCCACGAGCAGACGGGGCCCCCGATGGAGAGAATGTACAAAAACAGGGGGGGGTTTAAGGCCTCGGTTAAGGTCCCAACAGACATGGGTATCACACCCCGCTAAAGGTGGGGCAGACAGGGCCACCACCCCTGGGCCCTCCCCCCAGCCAAAAGAGGACCCTCTCATATACTAAATATACATAAAGTTATATTGCTATAATTCCTCTCAATTTTTTGACAGGTACAATCGGTTACAATTGTAAATACATTACTTACATTTTAACTGTGACTTGCGATTTTATATATGTCAATTTTAGTATACATTCTTATTACGGTGGGTGTATGGTGTAATTTTTAATTAAAAAAAAAAAAAAAAACCTGTAAAAATCCCTGCAACAAACTTAAAATATAATACACAGTAATGTTTTGAAGTCAAACTAAGCTGTTCCTTTTGTATTTAATGGTTTTCCGTTTGAGGAATTTGCAAAAAACAGCAGTGCATGATGGGTAAGATCTAAAGAAAAGAAAACTTTGAGCAAGTTCTGTTCTAATAGGCTATTACACAGGTGTCAAACTCCAGTCCTGGAGGGCCGGAGCCCTGCACATTTTTGGGTTTCCCCTCATTTATCACACCTGTGTGCGTGCACAGGAGGGGGAGGGGAGGGGAGGGGAGGGGGGGCCCGATCGGTGTTCTGCCCCGGGGCCCGATCGGTGTTCTGCCCCGGGGCCCGATCGGTGTGCAGTTCTTCTGCCACTGATGGGTATGTGACCTCCCTATCACTGAAACAGAGGCCCCACACGCTGAGTCACACAGAGCTTTCTCTTTCTTTCTTTCTTTCTTTCTTTCTCTTTTTCTCCTTCCTATTCCCCAGTGACCATGGTCATGCCGTCTATTTTCCCAGAGGCTGTGTTGCTGTAATCTTGCTTTGCTTCAGTAAAATGCCCTGTACTCTCCATAAGTTCACATACTGGCTCCTCAGATCTCTCCAGTGCTCGAATGCGCATTTCCAAGGAGCCAGTCTGGCTTCAACTGTCAAACTCACAAACCTCCAGCTGTAAGACTCTGGCCTCCAGCAAAGACGATTTCTCCCTCTCCGCTGTCAGCTGGCCTTTGAGATTCCCCACCTCATCCCCAAAGCCCTATGAACACAAGCCTAAGGTTAACACCCCAAAAACGGTAAAAATACACTCTACACAACACATCTTTAGAATTTAGAGATCTGTGATCATTGTTGACACACCACAGCACACAGTGCACAACAACAAAATGTGTCCTCTGCATTTAACCCATATGTGACATCGTGACATAGCAGGGGGCAGCTAATTCAGCGCCCGGGGAGCAGTGCTTGGGGGCGGTACCTTGTTCAGGGTACCTCAGTAGAGCCTAGCTGGTCGGGGATTCGAACTTCCCTAACCATTCAGCCACCACTGCCCCCTTTGAGAATGCATGCAATGTATCTATATCCATATGGATGTACACAATTTGCATCTACATCTACAAGAATCAATCTATAAGAATGTGTCTATAGCTATAAGAATGTACACAATCTATCTATATCTATAAGAATGTATCTATAGCTATAAGAAATAACAGCTAGAAAGAACTTCAGACAGAGAGAAGATGGTCTGACTGGAACATGAACCTTGAGCTGATTCTGATGGTTTAAGGCTTCACTGGACATCTGAAACTTCAAGGCCTTCACTTCCTCCCGCGCAGCTTCCTGGATGCTGGTGGCCTGCTCCAGCTGCTCCTTGAGTTCCAGGACGGTCTGCGTGAGGTTCTGCGACTGGGCCAGCTCCTCACACAGACTGGTGTTCTCCTGCCGGAGGGCGGCGAGTCCAGCTCTGAGACGCTCGGCCTCGCGGGCCCCCTCCTCCAGCCTGCGGGCCGCCTCCTGGTTCTCGGAGGTCAGGCGGCAGACAGCGACGCCCAGCTCGGCCGTCTCGGTGTTGGCCCGGTGGAGGCCCTCTTGGGCTTCTGCACGCTCCAGCACCAGGTTCTCATGGAGAGTCTTCAAGGCAGACAGCTCCTCCCTCACGGACACTAGCTCAGCCTGGACCTGGGTTTCACGATCCCTGATGACCCTCATCTCCTCTTCCATCTCCACCTGCCTCCCCCGGAGTTCCTCCTCCTGGCCCTTCAGCTTCTCAAACTGGGTCGCAAGCTCTTCCCGTGAGGTCTCTGCCACATTCAGCTGACCTTCAGTCCTCCTCTTGTCCTCGACGGCACCCCGGAGCTCAGCACGCAAATCCAGGAGCTCTGCCTGCAATCTGGAGACCTCCTTGACGTTCAGCTCTAGCTGGCCCTCTGCAAGCATCAGGCTGGAAACTGCGTCCTTCTTCTCCTCTGCCAGTTCCTTCATTTTGGCTTCCAGCTCCTGGGTCTGGAGCTTCGTGAACTCCAGCCGTTCAGCAATTTCCTGTAGCTGCTCGCGGAGTCCAGCCTCAGTCCTCTGGGATTCCGCCAAGCTGCCCTCCTGATCGACCACCCGACTTTCAGCAGCTCGCAGCTCCTGACGGGTGGAAGACAGTGCCCCCGTTGTTGTCTCCAGCTCCTTTTTCAAGTGCTGGTTCTCCTGCTCAAGCTCCCTCACGGCCCCTTCTACGGTCTCCTTCTCCAAGACGGCCCTGCGAAGGCCCTCATCCAGGCATCGGTTCTCCTCACGCTGCTTTTTCTCCCGCTCATCCAGCGCCATGGCCGCGTCGTCTATTTGGCTCCTCAGCTGCTTCTCGGACGCATGCAGGGCAGCCAGGTTGCTCTCCTTGACCATCCCGGCCTCCATCAGCTCTTTCTTGGTCTGCAGCAGCTTGCCGTTGAGCTCCTCAAGGCTACTGCATCTGGTCTGGTAGTCCTCCATCTTCCTAGCCTGGTCCTTTACAGTGGCCTGCAGCTCCACCTGCTTCCCCACAAGGCCTTGCTTCTCTACAGCCAGCTGAGTCATCTGCTTCTCCAAGTGTCCGATCTTCTGGAGCCTGACGGACGCTTCTTCATCCTTAGCCTTCAGCTGCTGGGTGTAAGTGTGAATCTGGCCCTCTAGCGAGTCCCTCAGGCTGGCGAACCTCTGCTGAAGTTCCAACTTCTCCTCCTGGGCTTTTTTCCTCTCTTCTGTTGCCTCGACCACTGTCACCTCCAGGGTGTGCTTCAGGTCTTCCAGTTGCCTTTCCAGGCTGCCAGACGCCTTCTGCTTTGCCGCCAGTGCCCCCTGCAGGCCATCCGCCTTGGCCCGTTCTTCGGCCAGCACCCCCTCTCTTATCCTCAGCTCCTCGGCCAGCCGCCGTGATTCCTGCCTCTGCATCTCCACCTCCCGGCACACCTCCAGCCTAGCCCTCTCAGCCTCATTGAGTTCATCCAGCAGGCTGTGGATCTTCTGGGCTGAGTCGAGGTAGCTGGTTGCATGCAGACTCTTCTCGTCCAGCACACCGTCCAGCTTGGCCAAGAGCTCTGCGTTCTTCCGCTCCGCTGCGGCCAGCTGGGCCCTCAGCTCATGCTCTGTTGCCCCCCTCAGTCCCTCAGCCACCCTCAGGGCCTCCAGCTCCCTCCGGCCGGCCTCCTGAGTAGCCAGCGAGGTGTCCAGCTGACCCTGTAGCGCCTCCACCACGGCCCTCAGCTCGGCAGACTCCTGGCCCAACTCCACCGCCCGGCCCAGCAGCTCCCGCTGCCTCAGCTCTGACTGGTCCAGCTGCAGCCGCAGGTCATCGGCCGCACAGGGGCTCACGGCGTCACAGGCCGCCTCACCTGCGACCGGGTCAGGGCTGGACGGGAAGTCCTGCACCTGCCAGAGATGTGGGGAACAGATGTGGTTAGATGTGGGGAACAGATGTGGTTAGATGTGGGGAGCAGATGTGGTTAGATGTGGGGAGCAGATGTGGTTAGATGTGGGGAGCAGATGTGGTTAGATGTGGCTCCTCTTGAGGACCGTGCCCGTGCTGGATTTCATTCCACTCTGTCAACCACATTTCTGGCTAATAATCTATGCTGCTTAATACTGTAAAGATTACAGTACTGTTAAAAGGTCTTAGGCAGTCAAAGAAAATGTTTAAAGGATCTTCATATTGGTGTAAAACTATGATATTACGTCTGTAAAGTGTAATTTCAAAATCTCTCCTAAAATCATCCCAGGATTTGCAGCGACCATCCGATAAACCATGTATTTTTTGACTACACCACTGGCAAACCATGTCTGGTTAAATAAAACAAACACATAGAATGGCTCAGGTGCCCCTGAGAAGAGATTTGGGAACCAAAGTGTTCTTCTAGTCACCTAACAAGATATCAGTGACTTTTTGGAGAACAAAAGAAAATATTGTCAGTGTTTATTATGCTGCAGTTAATTTGCATATGTTCTTTTTTTAAGTTGTGCTTCTTTCTGAGCAGATATACACTTATTGCCAAGATAAATAGCTTTAAACATTTCCTTTGACTGCCTGTGACTTTTGTACAGTTCTGTATGTTAACTGAGTAATTAAGAAACTTCATGGCAGGAAGAGAGAAAGAGACTCCCACTGCAGCACAGCTGGAATACAAAGGCACACAACAGAGAACGCTTGATTAAAAGGCACTTCACTGAAACAAGTCTGCTCTGTGTAATATCGAGTGCCACCTAGTGGTCGTAATAAGTCATGACAAGCCCCAAGATCAATGCATGCAGGGCATGCTTGTGAACAACAAAACTGAACCACTAATGACGACTGTTCTTCAAAACCTGACAGGATGATTCATTCAAGATAACTGGTGTTCTTAATGAGAATCCTGGGATGGCGTGTGCCTGTACAGGCTGAGCAAGGCCCTTAGCTGCAACGGCTCCAGCGACATTAACTGATCTTTCTCATTCGGACAAACGTGGACATGCAACGAATCCTGGCATCCCGATTTGGAGGAGCTTTACCAGAGAGTAGGAGCTGACCAGACTGTTGATGCTGGAGCTGCGGCTGGGGGGCTTCCACAGGTGGGCGGGGGAGCCGCCCAAAGTCCTCCTGCAAGGACACATCTGCCATCAGCCGTCGGCGTCACGAGGTCGGCGATCGAAGGCCGCTGAGCGAACTACACTGAAATGCTCTTATGTGATCAGTGCCTTAAACACAGCAGGGTACTTGACAATTTAAAATATAGTTCCATGTATTTGTATGACAGCTTGCAAAATGATTGCTTGACTTACAGCATAATAGACTCAGACTCTGACATTGATACTCTGATGGGGATTTGACAATGATCTTCTAAGCCTCTTTCGATATGAGATCACTTGCCAGTCCCCAGGGACCTCCAGACAATCCATATTTTTGTTCTCTCCAAGTTCCCTGCACAGTCATGCCAGGTATTAGGAGTTCTTGATTGGCTGGAAGCTCAGAGGGAGCAAAAATGTGGACTATCTGGGGGTCCTCGAGGACTGGCTTGGGAAACACTGGTCTACAGAATATGTTGTGAAAATGGACTCAACATGTTTTTCAGTGTTCTGATTAGACAGATGCTTTAATGAAGTAGTTAAACCGGAGTACCTTACTTAAGGCAACTAATTCCGATTAAACGATTCTCTCCTTAGGACTAAGACTTCATTTGTACACGTCTCCTGTTTGGATTTTGTTCATGTTGCACAGCAACATCTCTTTAGCGCCCCCTGTTGTCGCTTTGGTTGGATGCAGTTTTGAAAGACGACAAAACGGCAGCCAAAGTGCTACCTGGCGAAGGTAGGCCAGGCAGCGTCGAGATCATGGCCCCGAGACGCCACGTCGAACTGGAGGTCGTTAAGCTCGTACAGGTGATTGATGATGTCAGCACTCAGGTGGGGCTTCATGAGGGGGCTGCGTGTGTAGTACCAGTCGCTGAAAGGGGATATAACCGGGGGTGGGGGAGTGACATGTAAACCACAGATCAGCCGCATGAGGCCCATCACAGTTGTCTTAAACTCACAAACCTCCAGCTGGAAGAGAGCCTGGCCTGCAACAAAGAGGCTCACTTGCAAACGGAAACCCACCCTGGCATCTTCATCTGCGTACCTGGTGACCCTCTGATTCATCAAGCATTGCTGAAGGGTGTCAGCCAGGCGCTGGTGCACCAGCGAGTAGCGGATGAAGGCCCGGCCTTTCCCCAGGGACGTCTTCAGCTGGGGCACCAAGGTCAGAAACAGACGGTGGTGTGATACAGTGCAGGGCACATTTCAACACCTCATACTCTGGCTGGAGACTCCATACTGGTCCTGGAGTAATCACTAAACCCGGGTCCCGAAGCTCCATGGTGTACTACTAAAACTGGGTCCTGTGGGTCCACAGAGTCTAAGTAATCAGTAAAGCCAGGTCCTGGGCATGCACATAATCTAACTAATCACTCAATCACAGGTATGAAGATCCACAATATCTATCTAAGTACTCAACCAGAGTTCCTAGAGATCCAGAGAATCTAACTAATCTCTCAACCATGGTCCTGGACATCCACAGCATCGACTGATCTACTAAATTTTGGTCCTGGAGATCCACAGTATCTGCTAATCTACTAAACTCTGGTCCTAGAGATCCACAGCATCTACTGATCTACTAAACTATGGTCCTGGAAATCCACAGCGTCTACTGATCTACTAAACTCTGGTCCTGGGGATCCACAGTATCTACTGAATTCTGGTCCTAGAGATCCACAGCGTCTACTGATCTACTAAACTCTGGTCCTGGGAATCCACAGTATCTTCTGATCTACTGAACTCTGGTGCTGGAGATCCACAGTACATGCCGGGCTACAGAATGTATCTCCTTGAGTGCCATGCTACCTGCATTATTCTACATTCTTCTTATCCAATGCTATTCCTTCACCAAGACTGTGGTGAACCGAAGCCCACCATCATACCTCAGCAACAATTGCACGTTCCTGGGTAATGCTCACCTCCGAGATGGACCTGACAAAGCGAATCCCATCACTGGCTCCCTTCAACTTGGCCAGGCAGTCGCTGAAGTAATCCCAGTAGTCTTTTCGAGTGCCCAGGAATGTCACTTTTTCCTTCAGGTCAAACTGAAAGCAAATCAGTGAGTGAACATGTGATGGTAGTGGAACCTCGTAACTACT
>JAODJU010000081.1:19543289-19559881 GCA_026776725.1 Gnathonemus echidnorhynchus
AGATCATCATCAAATACACTGTCCACTTTAAATAGCTAAACATCCACCTTTTCACTGTAAGGAGCTCCAAGTGTATGCAACTATAAAGAATTATTAGTAGTATCAGTATCTATCTTTCCATCCATCCATCCACCCCGGATCCCACCCCAAACCACAATGCCTAGACGAGATGCCAGTCCATCTCAGGAAACAGTATTTATATACCATTCAAAACTAAGGCTTATAATGTAGTACCACTTTGGACAAAATGTTAAATAAATTTAATTAAATGTAATGTAAATGTCAGATCTCACATCTGCTAGGGTTTTGCCTACAAATTAAAGCCTGAAAACGTTTTCTGCTCTTCCTATCGTTAGTCCATTACGAGTCTCAGGCTTCTACCTGCTCCTGCGCTTTATCAGTCACAGACCTGGCTCTCTTAAAACCCGTCTCTAAAACCCTTACGTCCTCCAACACTGCAATGAGGCGTGCCATCTTACCTGGGAGGCCACTGAGGGTGAGGATGAGGAGGGAGAGGAAGAGGGTAGCCATGTGTCATGTTATGTGTTAGAAACCAGAATGTCTCTGAGGACGGTCTGAGATACTGATACCCTGGGGGCATTGCTGACCACACCCCCCCCCGGCCCACTTCCTTATCTATTTTCACTCAGTGGTGCTTCATGCAGAAACGAGAGTAGAGCTAGACGCCTGGATAGATAAAAAAAAACCCGAAGCTCTGACCCTGGATGGATATTTATTTTAAAAAGGCCACAGAGAGCGAGAGAAGGAAGTGAGAGAGTGAGAGAGGGTCAGAGGGCCTGTGGGCTGCTCCACTGCCTAAAGGCATATCAAAGGTCGCACATGCGCCTCTTCGGGTTTGGAGACGCTGTCATGTTCTAGAACAAAGCCTGAAAGGTCATGTGACATTCACAGTATGTGCCGAAACAGAAGCACATGACCTCTGTGCTCAGCATCATTCTCACTTCACTTTCAGTGTCTGTCTTCTTGGTGTTCAGTGCAGAATACCTCCCATTCAGGTGTGAATATGACACATGTCATATTCCGAAATTACCACGCGTCCTTAAAAAGCAAGACAAATAGTTTAATGACAAACACACAAACACATTTTGATATTACAGTAATGAAAAAAATACATAGCTGTGTCCACATTCAGTGTTTTTTTTTGTTTGTTGTTTTTTTAAACCACGATGCTTTTCGGACAGAAATGGAAACAGAGGTTCTCTTAAGAGAAGGTCAAGCACGAAATGTTTCATATTCATTATAACAAAACTTCACAAGTAGCTTTGTCAGTGAATGCCATAATAATAATAATAATAATAATAATAATAAACTTCAGAATATTAGTCCTCGTTCTGTGTGCACTGGCACTGTGCTTTAAGTGCTCAGTCCTCTGCTCTTCTGCATACAAACACAGTAAAGCTTGTTCCTTCTGCACCACTCTAAACAGTGATTTTTCAGTGAAACATTTAGCAAATTTGGCACTGCATTGCAGATATCTGTGCATCGCTTAACCAGGGAAAATCCCACACTCCATGTGTGAGCACAAGGGGGAGACATTTCTTCATCTGGGGGGGTGAATATACACAAAAGTGAGTGCTGGGGAAATGTTGGTACACCGAGCGTGGAACCACTTCACCATGCAAACTCCACAACAGGACGTTGTCCTCCCAGTAAAGAAAGCAAGAGGACAGGAGGGTGGGCAGAAGCAAGCACAGTGAGAAATGCTGCCCATAGTGTCAGCACCCATAATGCTTTGCTCTGTGACTCTGTGTAAACAAGGGGCCGTGAAGCTGGATGCTCAGGCCCAGTCTCACCAGCTTTGTCATCACATAACTTGATGTAGCTACAGTTTGATGTAGCTACACTCTTAGCGATAGAATATTCACGCGGTTTTTCACCGCGGATTACTGGTGTGGATACGTCAGACGGCAACCGTCAGCCTCTTTTGTTGTGGTTTGACAAGTACAGTTTCTGTTTCAGGGCTTCGTGGAGGATCTGAAGAACAGTGTCTTTCTCGCAAGTCTCTGTCACAGCTATGATTCTGCTCCATTTTTGACCATCAGGTTGGCCGGGGCTCTTCTCTAGTGATGGTATATCCAGCTAAATTATTATTATTATCGTCCTTTCGATGGCCTCTCTGGTTCTCTTTCATGGCAGTTTCACAGGGATGGTTCCTGTTCATAATTACTCATTTGTTACAGCCTACTTCTTGTTTTGATGCATCCGTGTTCCTACTGTTGTCTCTGCCACAACCTCATGTGATGGTTTTCTTCGTATATGGTCTCGCCGTCCTTGTTCACCCAGCTCCCCCCCCCCCACAGAACTCTCATCACGCATCAGCGCTGAGCCCCGGCTGTCCGTGACCTCGGCACGCACTTGGGAAATGGCCTCCATCTTCTTCAGCAGTGGATCTCGTAGGCGATCTGCTTGTCAAACAGCAGGCTCTGGCTCAGGAAGAGCTCCTCGGCCTCCACGTCCATAGTCGGCACCGCCTCCTCCCCCTCGCCCGCCATCCGGCTCATTGGCCGCGGAGCACGGTGCTGCGGGGACTCGGCAGGCGACAGCGCCCCCTGCTGGGGAGGAGGAAGAACGGGCCGGTCGCGGTTCAGCACGTACATCTCGTGGCCGCGCTCGTCGCGGTACTCCTCCAGCTGGGCGAAGGTGGTGGGCCCATCTGAGTAGTCGTTGACATAGAGGACGCTCTCCTCCTGCTGGCCCTTCTGCCGCTGCCGGTGACGGCTGTAGATCATGGCCACCAGCAGCAGGGCGGTGAGCGCCAGCAGGGCGATGCCGGCGGCAATGGCTGTCTGGGTGGCGGTGCCCAGTGCGTTGAAATCCATGCTGCCGAGGGCGTAGAGAGGCTCCCTGCTGACGTCCATCAGCGCCGGGTGGGATGACTGCAGCCAGGGGCGCCAGGGCGAGGAAGGCGAGGCAGCGGACAAGCCCGAGGACGAGGACGGCGACACGTTAACGTGCAGGTGAAAGGTCACCCGGGCCACGCCCCCGGCATTCCAAGCCTCGCATTCGTAGAGCCCCGCATGGGCTTCTGTCACATTGCTAAGGAATAGCATCCCACTGCCCATGTCCGGGCCGAACCGCTCGGACTCCCCCTGGCCGTCGGCGGCCGTCGGTGCTGTGGCCTCAGGGTCCGGAGCCGCTTCCTGTGTCAGCCCCTGGGGTGTGGCCCTGGTCCTGTCCTGGGTGGCCTTCCTCCAGGTGACCTGTGGCTGTGGGTAGCCAGACGCCTGGCAGGACACCCGCAGGCTCTCGCCGGGCCGCAGGGAGCGCCGGCGCGGCTGCAGGCGCACGGCAGGCGGGATGCACACCAAGCTGTTCCGGGGCACCTCCACCAGGCTGAGGTGTGAGAGGCGCGGCGGCTCGGCGCACACCAGCCGCCGGTCGGCCGAGCTCAGCAGCCGCTGGCCCTCTTCGTCGATCCAGCTGCGCAGCCAGTGCAGTGCGCAGTCGCAGCGCCAAGGGTTGCCTGGGGGTGACCGGACCGGGAAGGTGGGTTGAATCAGCAGGGAATTATGGGAGAAAATAGAGAAGAGATTTACGATTCGGTTTGCGACCATAGCTGCAAGAATGGGAAAAAACAACAAATAATAATAATAATAAAAGAAACAAATGAGCCGTCAGAAAGGATAATAGGATTGCGTGAGCAGAATGTAACTGCAACGTGCAGTGCACAGAAGTACTTCAAAATTTCTATCCCATGCACATTTATTTGAAGTACAGTGATTGTTTGCAGAATAATACTTTCTATTTTGATTTGCTAATAAAGCATAGAATGTGTATATATGAAAAATAGCCCTGTATGCAACAACACAAAATTTTTATATGTGTGTCTGTGAATTCCTTTTAAAATGTCTCACCTGTGACACGCAGTACCTGCAGGCTGACCAGGGGGCGCAGCGACGCCTGGCTCAGAGTGTGCAGGTTGTTGCGACTCAAGTCCAGCAGCGCCAGGGAGCCCAGGCCCGCCAGAGCCTGTTCCCCCAGCACCTCCACACTGTTCTCCTGCAGGTGGAGCTCCTGCAGCCGCTGGGATATGGGGAGCAGTGGGATGGACCGGTGGAGGAAGAAGTGGGTATGAAAATACACAACTGTTAGTCCCCAATATCGAGGGTCTCACACTAGCATAAATATCTGATTTAGTCACCAATATACATTAAGGTGATCAATATTACACGTCAGATCTATGACTTATCTTTAAATTACATTCTTTTCAGCACCACAATAAGTATCGATAATACAAATAAATCATACGTAAACGATTACGAGACTTATAGTCAGTAAAATTATGTTAATTACGCAACAAAGATGCCCCTCGCCTTACAACGGTTCGATTTCAGATATTTAACTTTACAACACTGCGATAGCAATGCACATTCGGGAGTCAGTTTTCGGGCTAGCGATATGCCATACGATGCTTTCTACAGTTAATAGGTGAAGGCAGCATCCACATAGCTATGCTTCCAGCCTCTGTAGTGATTAGCGTTAAACATCTCATTTTTTCCACTTACAACAAGGTTCATAGGAATGCAACCCTATCGTAAGTCAAGGAGCATCCCTGTGCGTAAATATCGGATCCATTCACCAATATACGTTAAATTGACCAATCACAATGAAATTAGTCTGTACTACATAACAATATTATCTTGTTAATTGTGTTCTCCGTAAAACAACCTTTAGTTCTAATAAATTGTATGCAAACTCTTATGAGATTTGTGGTCATTAAATATTATCCCTATAAAAGTGTTAACTTTAAATATTTAACGTAATGTTTAATCCATCAGAAGAGATTATGTGATGTCAATACCTGGAGTGTACCGTAAATAAAGCCACCGGTCAGCCCCCAGCCCCCAGCCCCACCTGCAGCCCGCGAAAGGTGAAGTCCTGCAGCCGCGTGATCTGGTTGCTGGCCAGGTAGAGCACGCGCAGATGCGCCAGCCCCAGGAAGACGTCGGGCGTCACCAGGTGGATGCGGTTGCCGTTGAGCGCCAGCTCCAGCAGCTGGCCCTGGCCGCGGAAGGCGCCCGGCTCCAGCGCCGACAATCCATTGTGCTGCAAGTACAGGTAGCGTAGGCTGGCCAATCGCGACAGGTCCCGCCAGCGCACCTGTCCAATGGCGTTGTCCTGCAGGAAGATGGTCTGTGTGGGGCAGTGGGTCAGAAAGGGAAGCATTGGTCTTCAGTCATCTGTTTCCGGTCCAAACTGGTTCAGACTGTAATTTCGCTGCCTTTTCTACTAGCAGTACCAGTTTGCTCGCAAGTGCTGAATTGACTTCAAATTACAACAAAACAACTTTATGACCAAATTGCTTAAGCCAGAAATATGCCCCAGGGGTTGCTGGTTGGACATCTGACCCTGCACTCAGACCCAAAACTTTACTGTCACCTCTATGACTGCGTGTCTTTAAAAAAAAGGAGACAATGATGGGATTTGTGAAATATGAGATGGCAAATAAAGCTTCATTTTGTTTTGAGGGGGCAGTGGGGGTGTTTACGATGCAAGGAGAGAAGGGGAAAGGGAGACATCATCCCCCGGTGGGGTTTGGCCTGGATGTAGCCCTTCAGAGCTGTAGGCGAGGTTGCGGACGAGGCACTGACCTGAGTGATGGGTGGAATGTTCTGGGGGAACTCCCTCAGCCCCATGGAGCCACATTCCACCGTCAGGCTGTAGCAGCGGCATCCGGCCGGGCAGCCCAGGGCCAGCGTGGCGTCCAGGGCGCGGAGGGCCAGGACAAGGACAAGGAGCGAGAGCTGCGGGACGGACATCACGCTCACGTGGGCGGGGCCGGTGGGCGGGGCCTATGGGCAGGGCCTATGGGCGGGGCCTAGGAGCCAAAGAGGAGCGTGTCTTTGTTTCACTGTGCTGCTGGCAGGGAGAACACGCTGTGACCTCTCTGCCATCTGCTTATTTACTGTAGGGTCAAAGTGCATTAATTATGGAAGCATTAAGGTAATCAACAAAAGCATTTCAGACTACTATACTCATCTGTCTTCCATAACCACTTTTGCAGTACAGGGTCACATGATCACCGTAAAAAATTGTCATGTAAATTCAGAGCAAAATACTGCCAGCAGAGTTGCCAGCAGTTTATTGTTAATTTCACAGTTCATCTACTATAATCTGCTTTACAGTATGTTACTGTTATAATACCACACTGAAAAAAATAACCTGTAGGATTTACTCAATTATGGCAATATTTTTGCATTCACTTATTTTGGGGTATATTTAAACTGATTTTTTCTTTCAAGATAGGTATACCAAATTTTTGAGAATATATTTTAAATAAATTAAGCAAAAGCTCACCTACACTCTATACCCTGCTAAGTTGAGTTTACTCAAAATAGTTAAGGAAATTAGTGGTTTCAAATGATTTAAGCTCTGTTTTTCAAGTTGCTTGTTTACGTTAATTTCTAGGCAAAGCATCTCAGGCTCATTGACACTGATTATAAAGTTTGTTAGACTACACAACATCATTTTGCAGGGCTGAGAGAAGGGGAGAGCTCCCCTAGTGGCTATAGGAGTGCATTTCCCTAGAGCAGATATAATGGGTGGCAGCCTCATTGGTTTAAGACCACAACTTGGGATTGATGAACAAATCAAATCATTTTGCTCATTTAATATTTAGATTTTGTATTAGGCTTAATTTTTGGAATACTTACTTAGTATTTAGAAAATCACCGCAGCTGAGAATAGAATGCCATAGATAATCTGTATCACATTTTATTGTTAGATAACTTTCAGAAATTTTTGGGGTGATTGTTGTGTTCCAGATAGCCTTTTGCTTTTAGTAGCAAGGGGTATGCATCTATATATAGTCCTATTTTCTTCAGTGGGTTGCGACATGTGGGTTAGTAAGAACAGTTCATTATGGGTGCTTTTCCACCGCACCAGGTAGCGTACTTTCGCTACTTCCATAAAGTACTAAAAGTATGGTACTCCTTTTGTGTCGGTTTTCCACTGGCGTAAAAACTGGTACCGGCGCCAAAAGACATCATCAGTGACCGTCCCTGGCTGACATCATCACAAAGCGCGACGCGGTATTTCTTTCGCTGAATTCAAACGTGTTATTTTGGTCCTTCACTTTACTGTAGTCCTGCTTAAGTTTTTTGATTTTCAAGCGGCATTGTTCGGTGTTTCGCGTGTGCTGAAGAGGGCCCTTGGGTATATTATTTGCTAAACTTGGGTTTATTTTAGATATAAAAATGGTAAAAATTAACCCCAAAAAAGTGAGTGGAAACATGTTGCCTTAATTAATTTGAGTAAATCTTATAGAATGGTACTGTGAAAGTAGGTCGACTTTAGCTTAATTTATTTAAACTATCTCCTAAATATAGGAGTATACTTTATTTATTTATTTATTTATTAAAAAAAGGTTTAAACCTCAACCAAAGAAGTGAGTGCGAATTGTCACCTCATTTTATGAGTAAATTCTACAGGTTATTTTTTTCAGTTCATGTACTAAATTACAGTACATTGCAGTATTTTTTGGGAAATGGTAATTAAGATTCTCATAAATATATTGCCCAGAATGCATTTTTTTTCCACCAGCATTGCACTATTTTACTGATAAACCACGTGTTACTGTAATAATTTCACAGTTTTTACAGCATTTTGTTACAATGTATACATGGTCCAGCTGCAGGACCAGGTTGCTCAGGGCAGATGTCAGAGGACAGTCCATCACATGGCACATACGCTCTCTCTCTCTCTCTCTCTCTCTCTCTCTCTCTCACACACACACACACACACGCACGCACAATTCAGATGCCAACTCCACCCTGTTGCATGTTTTTTGACTGGAATAGAAATATGATGAAAACATGCAAATTCCACACACCAGAGGTGACTGGGGCCACCAGATGCTTAATATTACACATCCTACACAGCAAAAAATACCGCTTCTAACTGAACATGGATTTACGCCTTTCATTAACTCTGGCGCCCCCTTTTAATACTCCAAGACTTCATCAAAACCATTTCATTTTCATGTGACTAATGCCACAAATGATCATCACGGTTGAAAGTGCACATTATGGTCTATTTCCTAACCCAACCCGCAGATTAACCACGTAAATAGCCACATAATTAACCACACATAAATCATCGACACCGGCTCGTTCGCAACTCCTTTTTCCTCATCAAGGGAACGCGACGGGACGGAATATGCCCGTAGTATTTTCACATTTAAAATAAATAAAGGCGAATATAAACAAGCCTTTTGCGAACGCATTATATCATAATACACATACAGTCCTACATGTAAGTACACATATATAAAGAGAACATAATAATTACAGTGCGGTTATATAACGCTCACATACAAAGAATGCAACTGATGGAAGCATGTTCTTCATTCATGATGCTCATTTCATTTCATTGTTAAATTACAAAGCGAAACGCATTAAAAAAATAATAAAAGCAGCACTTACGTATAGACCTTGTGAACTCGGTGTATTATTATTATTATTATTATTATTATTATTATTATTATTATTATTATTATTGCAGCATCAGCAAAGGAATACTCTTTACCTCCAGCGATGGGTAAAGCAGATGCCCGCTGCTCACTCCCTTGTCGCGTCGATTACCATTGAAATCCACGCATCTGGTCGCACGCTGATTTCCATGCCGAATGCGTCCCGATCTATTAACACCAACTACCCTTGTCATTTAGGACGTGAAAGCGGTATCCCCGAAACATGTCAGCCTGCGAGGGAAACATCACGTCTCCATCCCGTCCAGTCCCAGCAAACGCCGCCGCCTGCCGACCATAAACGATAAATGATGGGGTTATGAACATAGGCGAGAAAAGCGCCGTTGTTGCAGTCTGCGGAGGCGAAGGGGGGCTTTGTTTAAATCCATATTTTTCCTTTTTTTTCCCCTGCATACAATGCTTATAGACGCAGTCTCATGTTGACTCTGCAGTAGCCTACAATCACTGACCTCCTGCCCCGCCTTTTTCTCAGAAACCTCTCGGCATGTTGCCGAAATAAAGCGGTTCGCGTTTTATACATTCTTAAATGGCTAAAAAACATAAACACGAGTCGCTAGTTTTCTATTCTTTTATACGTCTTTTTCGATTGTTGAGAACTGGGAATGGGGGGAGTTTGCAGCTTGTTTTCGGTGGGTGCTGTATAGTCTCACGGGGTTTTGCATTGGTGACTGTAAATTCTCTGATGTGTATGAGTGCAGACTCTGTGAGAGACTCGTGTCGCCAGCCCTGAGCTTCCTGGAAGAGGCTCTCTATTTTTCTCTTTTTCTTTATTATGTTTTACCTTTTTTATCCAGAGAAAGTCTCCACGCGCAGCACATGACGACTGCTAATGATTTGATGATCTTACATCGTGTCTTCTGGAGCTTAAAGATGTCACTGCCAATGAAACACATCTGTTATTTATATTAGATGATAAATGGATTTGTCTGTAGTGGCATATAGTGTGACACTGTCACATGAATCCCCAGCTGATCGCATGCTCCCCCTGTGCTGTGTGGAATACCCTCAGTTTCTTGCACTCCAAAGGCTGGTGCCTTTAAATTGCCTGCAGTGTTTGTGTGTGTGTGTGTGTGTGTGTGTGTGTGTAGATTAGGTTTATACACTCAGTGAGAAAAAAAGTTATGCACCCAGACGCAGTGGTGGAAATGAAATTAATCTGCATGCAATGAAAAGTCATGTGTGAATGAATCACAATGATTATAATATCAGATCAGACAACAGAGTAGGCAGTATGGGCACACTGCTAGTCCCATGTCAGTAGGGTGTGCCCCCCCCCGGGCCTGGATACAGTACATGCGGCGATATGGTGTGGGAGGGAGTCATACAGCCGCTGGATCCTCTCCTGCGGCAAGTTGGCCCACAGCTGTTGTAATCGGGCCTCGGCATCTAGACTCAAATCTTAAAATTTGGAAAGTGTAAATTAGGATTTTGCCGTTTTCTCCATTTCACTTCCTGTGCCGCCCCCTGGAGGATGGGCTCCCCCTCTGAGTCTGGTTCCTCCCAAGGCTTCTTCCTTCTAGGCAGTCTTTCCTTGCCACTGTTGCCTCTGGCATGTTCACTGGGGGCTTTGGATGGGGATGCTGTAAAGTGGTTTGAGACAATGTAATATTGCAAAAATGCACCATATAATAAAATTGAATTCAATTTAATTGAATGTACATGTATTTAAGACATCTATTACTTTGTAAACACTTGTAAAACACGTTTGATGCAGCCAATTTTAGGTTTATAATAGTATATGGCTTTAATCTCTATCTTGAGCATTTTGTGTTACATTTTTAAGAAGTCAGAAGCTAAAAGTACACTCTTGAGCATTATGATTAGTCTGCAAGCCCTTTGATAATCCAGCAATTTTTTTTTTAAATGCACGGATATTAACCGCCCCAACTCATTCTTAAATATCTACTCAGAAAACCTTAGCGATGTAAAAATCCAAAGCCAAAAACAGTATCCTGTACAGCTGTGAGCTATCAGTCAGGATGCAACTAATTGCCTCATGGAACAGAACACAGCACTCGCATGAAAAAACGCATCACACTGCAATCATCGAATCGAGGCACGTGCACCGGCGCCGAAAAGCTCGCAAGATGCTTTGCCGTGATTACCGACTTGTACCGAAGGCCCCTCTCTCTCAATATCACACCCCTCCATGTAATCTGGTGCATCTGCTACAAGAAACCACAGAATTGGCCTGTGGGACCTGGACAACTGAGATGGCCAGATATTATTTCATCACCTATATGAAACAGGAGATTGTGCAATCCACCCTTACAACCATTATATACGAATGCAGACACACATGAAGTCTAGTCATGCAATAAAGTCCAGATCATTAAAGAGTGGTGTGCAGCTACTGTATGTGGTATGAACAGTGGTAGGTGAATGGGAAGAACAGAGCAGGGATTCTGGACATCGTTCCACAAGAATGTTATCCGGGTAGTTTGGAAAACAGAACTTTGTCGGTGATAGACTGCGATTAGTCATAGAAGTGTGTGTGTGTGTGTGTGTGTGTGTGTGTGTGTTCCCGCGTGAGATATACACGCAGCCCAATGACAGCGTTAGAACGAGAATCGCCAGTCATTTCGAGGTGGCTGCTGCCTGCCTGTCATCTTTAACGACAAACGGGTAGGCAAAATTTTCACAGATCTGCAACACTGACCTCCTGTCAATGCATCAGAGTCACGCTGGTTAACACGAGCTTTCAGCAAGCTAGATAAGGCACAGTAATGAATGTATTAGTATTAATTATTCCACAGAACTTCTAACAAAAAACTGCTGCGTAGTTTATGCAACATGTCTTGATAAAATAAGTGGCATGTTCGTACAATGAATAGATTCACTATTACATTTGAAGTATTTTATTTAATAGTATATTTAATTTTTTTTTTAACAGTATAATTAATGTGCTTATTGACAATAATATGCCGCAATTCAGTGCTGTTAGATATTAATGTATCTGCAAGGATACGTTGAAATGAATCCCTTACCACATTGCCTCTGTTTTATTTTTAAATACTGAAACAGTTTGAGTTTGAAATCTTATTCCGGGGTTGTTTTTGTACTGGAGACCCATTTAAGATTGTCCTAGCGAAAGCAAAAAGGCGTTTCTTTGAAGAGTGAAAAATGTTCGCTGCATTTGAAATATATGTTTAAGATAGTCTGAAGATGATAATGATTGTTGATGTGTAAAGGTCAACTGGTCATACTTTACTTGAGGCAGTAGTACACGCTTACTTAATGCATTAATTAACCGGTAACTAAGTGTTAATTACTTACTGATCCTATGCTTGTTCATCATTAATCAATTATGACAGTTTAAGTATTCCATTCAGGCACTATATTAGTTAACAATTAACTAATTAATAATGGTAAAATTACTTATTAACTCATTTACTACTCAAGAATAAATCATGAACTGATACAGGTTTTCCCATGAAATACATGAACTGTCATGATTTATTAATGATGAATGAGCATGCAATGTACTACTATATTCGTGTCCCCTTTAGTAAAGTGTTACTGCTCAACTTTTTCTCTATAGTCTTTTTTAATTAAAATACTTTTCAATCTTTCTATATTGGAGTAGATGGAGGAGTGTGGCAATTTAAAATTGTTATTACTGATACATTGAAGATTTTCCTTACAGAATTCCCTCGGCAAAGTGTACGTCTCACACCAGTCTGGTGTAAATGTTTCATATCCTTTAATATCTCACATATTTTCATAAATAAAAGTATAAAAATAAAAGAAATACCGGTCAAGTTTCTTAGGATGTGGATGGACACTGTTGTTATATTGTGTACCCACATTAATGTCAAAGTTTACATGCTATAAAAATGCACACATGATGCACTTTCATGTTTCAGGTAGAATCAAAATGGCCGCCGTTTGGGGAGTTCTGTCTGTGATCATCTTTTTGTCTTGTCTTCACATGAATGCAACCTCAGAAAAAGGTAGCTTCCCAACTTTGCCATGGCCAGACACACATAGCATGCTTACAGTACTTCCTACAGTGGTACATAGCTTTAATGCATGGTTGAGCTGAGCTGGGGACCTCTGAATGTGATGCTGTCGTTTGTGCCTGTGGTCTGGACAAGAAGCTTAGTTTAGCATTCTGGGTCATCATGTCCTGTCCTCTTTTGCATTACGTTTGCTTTCAAAGGAGAGTTGAACTGTTGCAACTCTGCAACTGATTGGCTTAACTTCCTAACACTTGTCTTATCTCAGACATAAGTTACCATAGTTGCAAAACACTATCACTACACATCAGGAAGGGGTGATTCAAACAGAATATTGTAGTTACACACACACACACACACACAAATAAATATATATATATATATAATTTTTTTTCCTGAGTTGCAATATGATCAACAGCCTGGCGATAAAAATGTTTCAAGTAGTTTTATGGAGTTTTATTAAAACAGAAACAGGCAAAACATAAAATTCTCTCGGAATGGAACAAGCAAAATCCCCACAGATAAAGGTTAGAAACATGGCTAGTAAATAATTAACAGCTCAGCTAACGTTGAATGTGCCATTTCCACTATCTGCAACCATGTCCCTGTGCTCCTTATTGCAGCCTGCTCAAAATGGGCCACCATGGACATCGTGTTCCTGGTTTCAGAGAGTCTTTTGGAAGATGGTAAAACGGGAAGTGCAGTCAAATCCTTTCTGTGTTCCTTGGTGGACAGCTTCTATTTAGGTGAAGATAAGATCCAGATTGGTTTGTCTACATTGACTATTGGTACCGTACACATTGCTTTCCTTCTCAAAACCTCCCATCAGCTGGAAGATATTAAAACCAGGATACGAAACCTAAGCCCACAATCAAACTGGACTATGGTGGGTGATAACTTTCTAGTGTTTGACCAGTTCTCAGAAGCAGCGGGAGGCAGGTACAGCAAAGGGGTGCCTCAGATTGCGGTGTATATCACAGTGGAACGTGACACATTAAATCATCGCTCTAAAGCACTATTAAACCATCAAATCACAGTGCACAGTATAGAGTATAATTCTAACACAAAGAAATGGACAATGGATGGCAAAATTATGAAAATGCAGGAAACAAGCAGTGATAAGAATCAAGAAACCGTCCAGAAATTCAGCGATCTCCTGTGTGATTCAGCGGAGCTCATGCTCCCCCTGGACAAAGGTAAACATGCAATTGCTCACTCACGCTCACATTCTTTTATATTTTTGTTTTGACTATGACTGAATTAGTCATGTAGTGTTGAAATATTTAGGTACCGGTGGGTAAGCTCATTGACTGAAGGAAAGTGTAAAAACTAGCCCAAAATGCTTCAGGTTCATCACTCATCATTTCTCTGTCCAGAAATGTCAAATTTAAATCATTTTAATGAAATTAAAGGATTCCTTACTCTTTTGCCAACCTCCGTTTTGTCTTTAGTTGTTTCGAAAACTC
Organism: Gnathonemus echidnorhynchus; assembly: GCA_026776725.1. NCBI lineage: Eukaryota > Metazoa > Chordata > Actinopteri > Osteoglossiformes > Mormyridae > Gnathonemus > Gnathonemus echidnorhynchus. The sequence continues at coordinate 19,557,224 of JAODJU010000081.1, forward strand.
AGGTACTGAAATAAAGCTTGAAAAAAGTTAGCTATATCACAAAAAGTGTTAAAACGTTAAACTGGAAATTTATTGTGTCTTCATTTCTTATCAAAATGAAACCCTCAGAATCATTAAATCTAAGCTGGGCCAGTTTTCAATTTTTACCTGTCGAGACCTAATATGATAAATATATGTGACTGTGACTAAACAAATACCTCCTTCTAACTGGCTGATTCAAGGTACTTGATGGTTGAACGGCTTTACTGCTATATAAGTACCACTGAATCTAGAAAAATACCTTTAACCTATTGTCACACATCCATATGCTTGTATCAGTAATGTCACAGCTGTGTAAATATGTGGTGAAGAGTTTTCATGCAGGACTTCACTGGTAATCAATCCCAGGACAGGGCCGCTTTTAACACAGGTGCAATCGGTGCAATGCACTGTGGGCCCCTGCAGCGACGGGCCCCTGTTTGGGATTCGGACGGTCTGAAAATTATGGTGTTAAATTAGAACTAGATAGGGTCCAGCGAACGTGAGCGCATAGAGAGGATGGGTTTTCAGCTCGCGAGCGCACACGCGCGCGCGGTTCGACTTTTGGCACTAATGTAACGCCGAGCGAGCGAGTGCTGCGTAAACGCGAGCGCGTAGAGAGCATGGGTTTCCTACTTGCGAGCGCATATGCACGCGTGGTTTTTATGTGCGCGAGTTTTGGCACTAATTTAACGCCATATGAAATGGTCAGCCGGGCCCCTATGACAAATTCTTACACCGACATCTACAGAACCTTAAAAGCGGCCCTGTCCCAGGATTCTTCTTTAGAGATTTTTTTTGTCTCTTGGGTGCTTTAATGTTAACAATGTAACTTGCAGGACCCCATGCAGTCTGCCCACAGGGACTAATGGCGGACATACTCTTCGTGGTGGATGGACCGAGTTCTGTTGGGTGGCTAGAATTCGAAGCGATCAAGGACTTTCTTTACATCTTAGTGGACAGGTTATACGTGGGTCCTGATCAGGTCCAACTTGGACTGGTAAAGTATAGTGACAATTTTCAGGCAGAATTTAGGTTCAACACCTACCAAACAAAGACAGAGATCCTTAGGCACCTTCGAAAGTTACGCCAGATCAATGACACCAAGACTGGGTTGGGCCGGGACTCCCTGTCAAGTCATTATTTCACAGGGGCAGCGGGAAGTAGAGCCATTGAAGGAGTTCCTCAGATCGTGGTGGTCATCACTAGCAGTGGGATCACTAGCCTAGTGAAAGACAACTTGCTAGAGCTGAAGACGCATGGCATTAATGTCTATGCCATTGGAATCGGACGCAAAGTCATGGGGGATTTTCTGGGGGTTGCCGACAAAAAATACTGCATACAGAAAAACTTCTTTGATCTGCTTCAACCAAACCAAGACAAAACTGCAAGCTTCATCGACTCTTTGTGTGGTATGGAGAAGCAGCACTGGCTCAGTATTGTCCTTGAACCAGCAGGTAACAAAACCCATGGACTAGTATTCCTTCCAGCCGAGGAAATTTGACGGCTCTGTTTCAAACACTAAACATGTGTATGCTGCCCCCTACAGGTCAAGGAAACGCCATGGTGGATAACCGCGTCACTTTGAAAAGAGGACAATCCCTAATTGTGCAATGTCACTATGATGAGAAGTACAAAGATCATGTGAAATACTGGTGCAGGGTGACATCGGAGAGTGCCTGCTCGGTCATTGTGCGCTCTGATGCTCCACGGAATAGGGGCAATGTGTCGATCAACGATCACCCTCACCAGCATCTATTCAATGTCATCATAAAGAACCTGCAGACAATGGACTCTGCTATATACCTGTGTGGTGTGGAAACAAGTGACATGGAACCCTATGTATATATAGCAGACTTAAACCTGACAGTCACTGCTGGTAAGACTCCTTCCATATGGGTCATTTGTATAGTACAGGACTGGACCCTCCCTCACTTGGATAAACTCGTAAAAGGTGCAGCCCCCCATCCCAACTGACAAATTTGATCATGGTAATGTATGTTGGAGGGCCTGTATGGGATGTAATCCAGTCCAGTCCTGGTAGATGAGAAATCAGTTTCAATTCATTCAATAATTTATTATTATGTTCCACAGAGAGATAAACCCAAAGGCAGGTACCGGCTGCATGGTGAACAGATGAGTCATCAGACACACCACTGGGGGGACATTGTTTTCTCGAACCCTTCACCAGGGGCATCAGAAATAGGGGGGGGGTGGGGGATGCTTCTCCCCCAGTACTGACAGATTCTTCCCAAAAATGAAAATGAATAGATATCTATTTTGGGCTGAATGATACTGGGAAAAAAACCCAAATTGCTATATTTTTGGGTTTTGTGATAATCATTTATAACTGTGCCTTTTGCTATTTAACGCATTTCTGTCATGATACAGATGCAATAGATAACTGACACTGCACCCTAAACAGTCTTAGTCTTATTTCAAATTACGAAATCTTTATTATTCAGAAATAATTGTAAAATCTTTCTTACATCGCATCCTTTCACGATGTGACTATTGCATGTGTGGTCATTGTGATGTTGCGATATACATCGCACCCCCCCTCCCTCCGAGCTACCACCCCCCCCCTTGCAAATTCAGCCCCCCCCCAGTGTCAATGTCCTTCACACCACCTCTCTGCTC
>JAODJU010000081.1:19560873-19580761 GCA_026776725.1 Gnathonemus echidnorhynchus
ATTTATCCCAGACTACCTTAAATCTGGCAAGTTACCTGGCTAAGCAAGTAACCCTGCTTTGTGAAACAGGCCCCAGGGTACCCTCAGCTGGACAGAAATACAGCAAACTGACTAGATGGAAGGAAGGTGTCCTATATAGGTGCCAAGGCTCTAATCTCTTATGTACAACCACCCATTCTACTGCCAGTTGAAGACAAAAGATGTGTGATTGTGTCCTTAATTGAATACTTAGCATGTGTGTGGGTAAGTTGCCCAGCTAATAGTGTCCACATATTTTTGGTTATATAGTGTATTACACATACGTATACTTCTTGAGGCCTTCCAATAATGAATGCTGCAGGACACGTTTCATTTTCTATAACTAATTCAGTGTATTCGGTTCATCCTCAGCATTCACCGCGCCCCCAGAGATGGCTGGGATACTTGAGGCGTTCACCGTGTCGCTGGACTTGGTGCTGAGGCCTGTACGACAAAGGTGAGCATGTTAGCTTTAATAAGGGTGCTGCTTCAGAGGGATTGGGCTATAATGCTAGCAGGTAGGCCCCGGGATCGCCAGCTGTGTGGGGCTGAAGGGCAGAAAAGGGGGGGGGGGGGCAGTTCACATTCCCAGCATCTGTGCCATTGCCTGTTGGTAGCCCATAGTGCTCAGGGGTCTGCAGCCACAAAGGGCTACTACCTTAACCTTGATGCACCCATTGCTGCTGGCATCATGAATCTACCAACAGGGGTCATGCACCAAAATATGTTGTATGTGATGAACAGCTTATTATATGGCAGAGTCATTTTTCATTCCCTTGGACAATATTGCGTACCACACATTAAAAGTGTATTTTTTACCAATATTCACTCAATAGATCAATTTATTCCCCAATAGGCAAATTCTTCTTCTGCTGTTTTCGGCTGCAACTGTCCTGGTCTACTTGGTCTGTACCATTGTAGCAGTGACTAAGATCTGGGCATATTGCAGTAAGTCATCAGTGCGACTTAATTTAAAACCATTCTGGAGCTTAAAAGAAGAACTTAAAGTGACAGTATACACTTATGAAATTAATAATTTTCATATATGAAATGTGTATTGTCTGTATTGGATCATTTTAGAGCAAAAAAAGGATGAAGCACTATCTCTCACAACACAGATCAGAAATTAAGAATGAGTAAGTATTGCATCTCTGCTTTATTAATAACAATATAATGTTTTATAAAAAAAAAAAATTAACACACTCTCCCTCCCCCTATCCCACAGCGACAGCGAGACTGATGGTCATCCAGAGAAGACCATATGTAAAGTTAGTATCTGAATAAAAGCAGAATTACTAATGATGTTGTAATGTATCACAACACACCCATGTAAAGCGCTCTGGGGAGGCTCTGTTGTGAGAGACGCTATATAAAAATGAATTGAATTGAACTGAATTGAATTGAAAGAATGTAAAGAGCTTCTGTAGTGCTTTCCTGACTTATCTGTTATTAAAGGCCATTTGTATTTAATCCTGCCAGCTTCACACACCGGCTCATGCGATATGCGCTTTGATATATCAGGTTCAGGGCTTTAACCAAAACAAGCACGGTAGTATTTTCTGGCTGCGCTGGACACTGTTAGACAAAGAATGCATCTTCCAGCAAGAAGCAGTGTCCATGCATCTGGCTTATCCAGTGCAGGCCCAAGGCCAAAGCGGCATTAGGCAGGGAGACATTGTGAGACCTTTGCAGGGCAGACATACAGTGTCAGCCTAAAGGGACTCTGTGTAGGATGTGCCACCAGTGACCGGAAGGTTGCTGGTTCTAGCCCCAGGATGAGCAGAGTGGCTTCACCCCAGGCTTTTTAACCCAATTGCTCCAAGGTCTGGCTAACCCTGCTTTATCAAAAAAAGCTGTTTCTTTTGTTTGATTGATAACAAAAAGATGATAGATATAGGCTGAATATACTGTAGGGTATGATTCCACATGCATATACAGTATTATATTTTTTTTAACATTCACTTGTGAGCTGCATTTAAGGGTAATATGTATGATGTAATGTGAAATAAATATCCCTGTCTTGACTTAATGTAAATTTATAGCGCTTCTGGGAAACATTAAAAGTGTCTTGTAAATATACGTGAAATTACTTAATTTTTTTCACTAGGGGGCGAATTCCACTCACCACCACATGACTGTTACGGTTTAACCAATGCTACGGCTGCTGATAATAAATAATAATAATAATAATCATAATAATAGTAGTAGATGAACAGCTGAAAGACAGATAAATGTTTAATCCCATCTATATGCCACTGCATGTGTGGTCATCGCAATGTTGTAATACATAATACACATGAGATGTATTAACTGTATAATATAAATAAAATTAAAGACATACCATAGTCCCTGCTGTTCCACACAGCACAGAAACAAAAATCAATATGCTTTCACATCATTCTACCATTTTTTGGACATTTGCAGACAAAGGCATCAACTGTTGCTAGGCAATATCTCTGTTAAATAATTAAGGTGATGTTTCAAGGACCAGTACACTGGCTCCAGTTCTCAATGAGAGATGAGGTGAGGAGCATCATGAAGGTCGGTGTAGATAGTAGTAACAGCCGCAGTGACATGCAGCTATGCACACCCATAATCCACCACGGTTATTTCTAGACTGTTAATTTTTGTTGACCACAGCACAGAAAAGAGCTGCTCTGTACTTCATACTTTTTCTTTTTTGTTGCCTTTTCCTGTGTATAGCTTGTGGCTGACTTTCATCTGACAGTTTTCTAGCTGATTAGGTTCCTTGAGCACTAACTGCTTCAGTGTGTTGCATCACCATGGCCCTGCTAAGAGTCTCATAAGCTTGTGTGTGCCAGTCAAAGCCACTGACTATCTCATGCCTCTGATCAACTGATTGACGGGTCACAGCTAATAAGCTTGTGAAACAAAGCAGCAGCAGTTACAAACAGAACAGTCAACAAGGAGGTCAATCAAGGGATGTCTGAAGCAGAGTTGTGAGATACAAAAGTGCTCCATAATAACACTGAAATACAATAGCAGTATAAAATATAGATCATCCCACAGAACTCAGAACGAACAGCTCAGTGTTCAGCTACACAAATAGGCTGATTATTAAAGATCCATTAAAAAAATATCTGCATCAGTCCCTTCTCTGTTTTACTGATCTGACATTTTAAATTCGCAACTGGTTACTGAGAAAGAAAAACACACAAGAAGATAAAGAGATGGGTGGAAAGACAGAGAGATGGACAGACGAATGATTCTGTACGGCTGTGGAGTTGCACACAACAATAACCAATATGACTGACTGAGGAAAGGCAAGGACAAGTACATATACTGTACACACACGGATAACAAGGGCAGGTGAGGTTAATTAGCAGATACAGAAAGGTACAAAGACCAAGGGAAACTAAAACAAAGAAAACTGAACACGATTCAACCTGTGAACACACAGAAATACACCAAATAACTAACATAAGTAAAACCAGAAATAAACAGTTAATTAGTGCATGGTTTATGTCAATAAATGGGGAGTGTGAATGACAACAACCCGCTCAGCCCATTAAGCTACGCAGCAACCCTGGGAACAGGAAAACACACCAGGAGCCAAAGACACTGGGATGACCAGCTACCTCTGCTGGCCACCAGAGGAACTGACATAACAGACGCCGATCCTGTTAGTAGAGAACTGACATGTTAACGTAGCAGTGAATTAGAAACTAAGCATTACTTATGTACTGATATCATGTTTGCTCATCATTAATGAATCATAATGGCCCATGTATTCCATGCAGATACCATGTTTGATCATGTGATGGGGTTTAAGGAAGCAAAGTTTGCAAAAAACATACAAATCATAAGTTGGCAGCCAACTGTTCTTGGTATCTCCAAAAAAGTCAGGAAAACAACGCACCAGATACAATGAATAAACTTTGTCGCTAACTAGATAGCTAATACAAACCGTAGTATTTGCAGCTAACTTTGTACCTAACTAATGTTATTAGCTCATCAACACTTCTGCTGCTTGTCAACTTGACTGCTTGTTGTAACGCTTCCGGTAAAGTTTGCTTCTCAGTGAATATGTCACCCAAGTAAAAAATAGCAGACACTTCTTTGTGGCATTTCGCAATGCATCTTTATTTGATAAATGCAGTTCGGTGACCATACAGATCAGACAGCTCTCCTTCTCCAAATGCATAAAGAGAGATGAGCAGCAGAAGAAGACTATACACCACATGCTAAAGTCAGCCTTAAATGATTTTCTGTCAACTTTACTTGAGGGGGAACAAGTAACTTACAGTACTGACTCAGTTAATACTCAAGTCCTCGGGATCCCGACTGGTGACCCCCCAGGCAGATACATGGTCCATTTCCACCCTCCAGAAATGGCCATCCATCTGCCGCAGCCAGGTGTTACGTGGGCGTCCCTTTGGCCTGGTCCAGCCGCTTGGGTCCTCAGCAATGAGGATCCTGCCAGCCGGATCACCCTCAGGGAAACATTCCATATGGCCGTAGTGCTGTAACTGATGCTCCCTCACAATGCAGGTAATGTGCCTCATTCAGGACTCCTCTAGCAACCACTCATTCAACACCAAGTCAAACCAGTGGTACCCAAGGATTCTCCTAAGAGACACAGTACCAAAGGAGTCCAGTCTTCATCTCAGGTCACTGGATAGTATCCATGTCTCACATCCATACAGCAAGACAGGTAGCACCAGGACTCTAAAGACTTGGGCCTTCGTCCTCTTGCAATGATACCAGGAGCGCCACACACCCCTTTCCAGCGACCTCATGACCCCTCATGCTCTCCCCATCCGTCTGCTGACTACATAGGAAGAGTCAGCAGAGACATGAATATCACTGCCAAGGGAGGTAAATCTCTCTTCAAGGTCGACAGTCTCCCCTCAGACAGACACCGTACTGATGGCTGTGCCCAGGAAGTCATTAAATGCCTGGATCTTGGTCTTTATCCAGGACACCCGCAATCCCAGACACTCAGACTCCTCACTCGGCATTTCTTAGAAACATTTTCCTTCACTTTTTAGAAGAATACTCTTACCTCTTAATATGACCTATTCCCACGAGGTATAAACCTGCCACCTGTGTAGGTTGACGTTACACTGTCAACCGTTATGGGGGAAGGCAATCTGAAACTGTCTAGTGACAAGATTCCTTTCATGTAAAAGTACGTTTATTGAACCTCTTTCACTGAAATGGTTCCAAATGAAAAACGTTTTTGAACACAAAGGCACAAAGGTGTCAAACAACATCATAGGGTGCTATAAGGCTACTCAGAGTGCTATGAGGAACCCCTAAGTATTAAAATCAAACCATTAAATGTTTTCATTTCAGGTTAGGTTATTCAGTCAGTTGGCAAGATGCATGCATATGGACACCCATGCATAACATGGAGCTGATTTTCCTGCTGCCTGAGAAAAGCTCTTAATCCATGGTCCCACTTGTAGCAGTTTCAAATTAATATGCTTGAAATGGTATGCAGATAAAGTTCTATAGGGTAATCCAATGCTTAAACTTAAACAGTGACTATTTTGCAAAAGTAAAGCGAAATAGCTTTTCAGACGGTATATTTTTAGCATTTGACAGAACTTCCTGCACCCTGTGGTAGCTGACTGTTAGATTTTGTGGTTGACAAGCTACTATCGAGAAGATCTCATACGTAAAAGTAGGTCTCTATTTCCTCTATTTCTGAGCCTGCACTGATAAAAACTGCTAAATTCTTGTAAAACGCAAAAACATCCTGTGTATGAGTCTAACTGAAAAAGCTTTGCAGTCCTTCTCCACCTCATTCTTTGCATGTATTCTTATAAACAAAGGACATTTCATCTGTGAATTTAAAAAAAAAAAAAAACAGTGAGAAAAAAAATGTGCATGAGAAGGGAATCATGTTAACATGCACTGTGAAAAATGCTTCGATACCTGACATTACCTGCGTTTCACTGCCAGCTTCCCAGTGCTGCTCTCCAGAAGATGCAATCACTGTCACATAATATAAATAACAGCAACAATCTCAGAATTCCCTTCCTGAGAGCCTTCACCGGTTGGTGGCTGCTGGGATCACTGCAGGAGAACCAGAGACCATCAACCCTTGGGGTGATTGCTGCCTTTACCTGGGGGGGGGGGGAGTACAGTATATCATTTGAACAATGCTGGGATGGCTCATGCATGTGTATGACAGGAGGGGGGAGGAGCCATGCAGGTGTCAGAACAGAGTGCACAGGAGAGGGTGAGCAGGTGGGTGGGGCCATCAGGGCCTGACACCTTATTATTGGGCAAGGTGACCCCACCCACATAGTCACCCAGGGTTCCATACAGGTTACACAAGAAGGTCAAGTGCTGGTCAAAAATGGAAGTAGAAGTTGTCAATAGAAGTATCCTTTAGAGTTGATAGTGGCTACACTAATAGGACATGCAGATGGATCCAGTGGCACCTGCATGATTTTATCTCAGGGAACGGGGTCCCCTGATGAAATTTACTAACTGGAGAGGGAGTCCCTCTGTAATTTATTTAGACCCAGAGGAATCCTCTTCCGCTTAAAAGGACAGATTATCCAGTGCAGTAATTTCCAGTATTTCAGTTGTTGCGCTGCTGACTTTGAATAGTGATAAAGGTTAAATAATGGCCAGCAAAATCGGAATGCTAATCCATATATATCACGCATCTCTACAAATTGCTTGTTCCGTCTTCATAAAGATTATATGTAATGCAAAATAATAAAGAGAGAGATATGTTGCCCATCTGCTTTGTGCAGTGATAATTAATTTGTGATTATTGTTCTGAAATGAGGCAGTTAGAGGTTGGATAGAAGAAAAAAAAAGAGGCAGGAAGTTCCTCCCACTTGTCAACAACGATAAAACTTTTCCGCTGAAGAAAACTTCAGCCTGTCGAGGTGTGGAGCAAAATGGCAGAGTCTGGACTCATTCTGAACAAGACCCAGTTCAGCTGTCCGATCTGTCTGGATCTACTGAAGGATCCAGTGACCATTAATTGTGGACATAGTTACTGTATGAGCTGCATTAAGGTCTTCTGGGATTACAAGGATCGTGCTGGAGTTTATAGCTGCCCCCAGTGCAGAAAGGCCTTCACACCTAGACCAGTTCTAGGCAGAAACATTGTGCTGGCTGACATGGTGGAGAAACTGAAAAAGGCTGGATTTCAAGGCAGCTCTCCCACTCAAAGTTACGCTGGACCTGGAGATGTGGAGTGTGACGTCTGCATTGGGAGAAAACGCAAAGCTGTCAAGTCCTGCCTGGTGTGTCTGTTTTCTTACTGCAGAGGTCACCTGCAGCTTCACGACGAGCTCAACCCAGGAAAGAAGCACAAGCTGATCGATGCCACTGGACATCTGCAGGACAAGGTCTGTCCCCATCACGACAAACTCCTGGAGGTCTACTGCCGTACCGACCAGCAGTGTGTCTGCGTGCTCTGCGTGATGGACAAACACAGAGGCCATGATACAGTCTCAGCTGCTGCAGGAAGGACTGAGAAGCAGGTATGAATAAGCGATAAAATCTGATATGAGATCACAATAAAAATTACAACGTCTTTATCACAAGACGTGCACTTAAAGGCATGCTGTTTCATGCCTGTTTCTGTGGCAGTTTAGTTGCAACATTTTCTGTAGATCTGCTTTTCTGTGGAGTGGAAAAAGAAAAGAAAGAGGGGAACAAAATACATGGGAGTATATTTCAAGGTTCCTTTTTATGGTTTTAAATAATAGGACTGCCCAGTTTCTCTGTGTTGCTAGGCAATGTCTGGGATGTGAGCACTTCATGTTAGCAGCATTACCGAAGTCACTCTGGATAGCACAGTAAACAATGCCCACATTGCCCAACACATCCAGCAAAGCAAATCCGCACGGATTTCTTTACTATCTGAGGATGAGTCATAGATTAAAAACCACTCTTGGGCAGTGCATGGCTCAGTGGGCTAAGCCTCTGTGGCAGTGATCAGAAGGTTGTCCGTTGTCAGCCCAGCCTCAGCACATCTGCGGCTCCTTGAGGAGCCCTTAACCCCCAGCTCCCTGGGTGGCTGCCTTTCATGGCCAGTTTGCTCTCACCTACAGAGAGAAAGTTCGGGGAAGGTGCAAAGAGAATCCCCCCACAAGAAGTATTTAAAAAAAAAGAAGCAGACCTCTTTGATCTCATGCCTTTTACCCTTTTTTGTATCGATTGTATCAATCCATTTATTATGAAATATGTTGGTACCACTGTTCCAGTTTTCTGTCACAGGAAATGTTGTGAAGAGACCATTTGTGCGTGTTCAGTCAAAAGCGATTAGGCATGCCTACATTCTTATTTCCAAATTACTGCTGAACAGATGGTGCTTAAATACAGAACATGATGAAATACTGGCAAAATATACTTTGACAGCTTTGATGTCAAAGAAAAAAGCCTATAAATCTCCTGCTTAAGATTCATCATGGCTGGAATCGTGCAGCTGATGGACATAGCTATGACTGTTCAGGGTCTTACATGCGTGCGAAAATATCCCACATTCTGTATACGAAAACATTGATGAATGGCTATTATGTTGTTATCCATGATATATTTTTGAAAACACTTTCAACTCCAATTTTTTTTAGCATTGCTGGTCCGCCTCCATTTTAGCCCCAGCTGACTCTGAGGGCAACATCTTTTTCCTCAGTGTATAATACTCCACTCACATAATGGAGGCCTGATCCCATGTGCCAACCACATTAGCACTTGTTGATTTTTCGAAGGCCAAGTTAAGTTTACAGGGGCTGTAACTGCCAGCTTAGCCCTAACCAATACTTCCTGTTGAGTCAAAATTAGCTACCATCTCTGCACGCTAATGCGTGGGTGGGTCTTTCAGAAGGCAAACGCTAATATTGCTCTTGACTGCAAAACAGCAGCCGCTATAACCAGTTTTCCTTTACAGTTGCAGATTTTGCAACAATTTCATATTGGTGATTCTTTTGTGTGGCTCAGTGGGCTAGATCGCTATGCTTATGAACGGAAGGTCGCTGGTTCAAGTCCCAGGGTCGGCAGAATGATTTTGCCATTGGGCCCTTGAGCAAGGCCCTTAACCCCTGATTGCTCCAGGGACTCTCTGACCCCATTTTCTCAATAGTAGATGACTGTGATGAGACTCCTGTAGGTCAACAAGTAAAGCTCTGTGCTAAAAACACACTGGTTGTGGGTTTGAATCCCAAGAAGCACATATGAATTACAGTCCTTCCTTCGGTGGTATATCATCTGAGATAAAAGTGTTAGATTAATATGTAAATGTCTGCTGTATAGAACAGGTCATACTCCCCGAAAATTAAAGTCAGAAGAACAGATTAATCTGGCTTCTGTTAAGCTTTCACCCATCTGCTCTTGTACTCTATTAAACTGCTGTGAATTTGAGGGCTGCCAGCCCATCAGCACATTCGATCCAATAAATGAGTTTGACCTGAGACCTGAAAAGAGAAAGAAAAAACATCTCTGAGACTAAGGCAGACTGTCGTTAGTGAGCAGATCTGCCCTGTGATTCACGCACCCCCCGGTCGCGGGTCTATAACATGGTCATCCATCACTATCATTAGAGCTAAAAGAGGCCAGAAGAAACAATTTGCTCAAAGCATTTTAACAAGGTGGGTCACCAAAATATTTACATGGCACTTAGCCGGCTGATACAGCTGCTGCTGTGTGTGTGTGTGTGTGTGTGTGTGTGTGTGTGTGTGTGTGTGTGTGGACTCTTTCCACCTGCTGGGATTATGATGAACAAGAACCACAGTCCGATATAACATTGTACAGGGGTCATCTCCGTGGAATATTCTGACAGACAATATGACCAAACTGCAAATTTATCGCAGACATGGCATTTAAAAAAGTGACCTGCATAGTCTTTGCCACAAACATGTTTGTCCATGTACGGATAGGTCGACAATCTATCTTCTTCTATCTCCCATAGACTGAACTCCAGAACAAAATTCAGGAGAAAGAGAAAAGGATACAGACGCTGAGGCAGGTTGTGGATTCACTCAAGGTAAGTGTGGCAGCTGAGACAGGAACCCAAGTTAAGCTATTTCCTGCCCAGTGGAGCTCCAACATACACCACACTGGATCAGGTCACATGATCGGCTCGACACTGAGTGAATGGGCCAGTTCACATCTATATCCGTACATCTTTCACAGCGCTCTGCGCAAGCTGCAGTGGAGGACAGCGACAAGGCCTTTGCTACCATGATGCGCTTCATTAAATGGAAGCGCTCAGAGGTGAAAGAGCTGATCCAAGATCAGGAGAAGGCTGCAGTTAGTCAGGCTGAAGGAGTCCTCAAGCAGGTGGAGCAGGAGATTGTTGAGCTCAAGAGGAGACACTCTGAGCTGCAGAGGTTCTCACACACGGAGGATCACATCCATTTCCTCCAGGTAAGGGCAATATTTCTGAGACTCAACTTAATCTCCAACTATGGGGCACTTCAAGATGCATCCGGCTGAGTGTGTCTGATCTCACAATGTCAATACTGAAATATTTTATAGAGCTTTCAATCCCTCTGTGAGTCCGTTGCTGGTGAAAGTTCGCCCAGCCTCCCTGCCTACCCACACTGTTCATTCAGGGATGTGAGGAGCACCATCTCTGACCTAAAGGAGCAGATGATGGAGCTCCTGAAAGTGAAAGTAACCAAGATCTCGCAAACAGGTCTGTGGAGAAAAACCACTGAGACAGTTAACGAAAAAAAGAATAACTTAGCATAATATATATATAATTATGAAATTAGAGCTTTGGTGAACAAGCATGTAACCTCGACATAAATTGTATTAATGTTTCTACAGTGAGAGACGTTGGCATCGTACAGAGAAAGAGCGAAGAAAACTTTCCGCAAAGTGAGTATTCGCATATTTGCATAGATTAATTTACAGGGAATCCCCCAAAGATACTTTACTGTAATCAATGACAGCTAACTAAAAGCAACCAACCACAATGAGAATTTTTTTTTTGTTCCTAGAAATTTTCCATTAGATTTTGCATTACTGGTGTGGGTTTATCCCCTTGAAAGTAATCTGCATTTAACTGTTAAAAACTGTCTGAGGAAGGTTGCTGGTTCAAATCCCCAACCAGTAAGGTACCCCCCCCCCCCCAAAGCACTACTCCCCAGGGTGCTAAATAATAGCTGCCCATTGCTATGTCATATATGGGTTAAATGCCGATGACATATTCCGTTATGTGCTGTAGTGTGACAATGACAATTCATTACCTTCACTTCATGTGCCTTTATTCAGCGGCATGAGGTAACCGGCTGCCTTTCTCTGCCTGATTCTAGAGAAAAAGGAGGCGGTGCTGCCCACGCCGGAGCCCAGGACGAGGGAGGAGTTTCTGCAATGTGCGTACGCTCATGTGAAACGATGGCCGCATGAAACACCGCTTACGCACAAAAATAACAGCAGACAGAGTCCCCGATGATTAGATTTGCTGATCGGTTCTCACGATCGTAAAGGTGTGGATGCAGAAAATCAGGGGGTTATTGGGAGAAAAGGTAAATCGGGAGGAAGGGTGGGAAATCGGGTGAAACTGGAGTGTTGGCAGCTATAACAGTCTGGTTTAATATTTTAGCATTTTTGGACAATTGTTAAGGTGGGAATCCTAATAAATGGGCATGAAAGGGATTGGTCTAAAAGCTCTTGAAATCTTCTTTGTTTTTTCTCCTCCATCAGATTCCTGCCATCTCACCCTGGACCCCAACACCACGCACAATCACCTGCGCCTGTTAGACGGGAACCGCGTCGTGAAGTGGGTGGGGACGGATCAGTCGTACCCAGAGTGCGCGGACAGGTTTGACTTCTATCTGCAGGTGCTGTGTAGGGAGGGGCTGTCCGGACGTTGTTACTGGGAGGCAGAGTGGAGTGGGAACTGGGTCATTATTGCAGTGTCGTATAAAGAGATGAGCAGGACAGGCGAGGGAAACAGAGCCTGCCTGGGGCGGAATGAAAAGTCCTGGAGTTTATACTGCTCTCCTTCCAAGTACTTCTTCCGGCATAATAATGAGGAAATCGCAGTGTCCGGCCCCCCCTCCTCCAGGATAGGGGTGTACCTGAATCATGGCGCGGGAACTCTGTCCTTCTACAGCGTCTCTGGCACAATGACCCTCCTGCACAGGGTCCAGACCATGTTCACGCAGTGTCTGCATCCCGCATTTTTCATTTATGGGGGCAGCAAGGTGCATTTGTGTTAAAAGCCATGAGAAAAGTGGCGTGTGAGATTAAATTCCTGTAGAATTATGAATTTTATCACGTTTCTATATTAAGTAAAACCTACATTAGGTTAATATATTAATTTAGAGACACCAGTACATCCAGTCTGCATAGTTTGACTGGTTTCTTACTCTGACTTTTGCTGGATTGTTGATATAGTTACAGTGTTACCAACTTTGGTCAGCTGGCTGGCATGAGATTTTCAATTCATTTACATGTATGTAACAGCTCTAATAACATTGTCCATGTAGGGTTTGCAGACTGCCCCAATGCTTCTGATGTAGCCATTTGTAGCTTTACAATGGAAACATATAGATTTGCCATATGGTTTCTCGCTTGAGCGTTTGAGTCTAGAAGCGGGAGCGCCACGGCAGATGCGTGACAGCTGACAACCCTGTACTTATTTAATGTATTTTTTTTTTACTTTTCAGTAAAATTTTTTAGAGATTAGTCTTGAGACACAGAGTAGGTGGGATTACTGTATGCTGTCAGTCACTGTGCAGTTTGAATCAACAAGAAGCGAAGTGAACCCAGGCGTGGGTGAAAGCATGTGGTAGATATGGAAGGATTATATTCATTTTATAAATGTACGGTTAAATAGATTTTTTTTCCACTTTTTCTGTTTTGTTATAGAAAATTAATAAAAATTAATCAGAAAAGTGTCTAAGGGTTATCCATTCATCTTATAAGCCGGTATTGTTATGCTATTAATGTATTAATAAAAATAAAGAGAGATAGTGGATATATTCTTTGATACGAGTCAAACAATAGTGCTGAAAACTGCCTCTTCCTCTGATCAAAGGGAATTCAGAGGCCTACTGGAAATGATCTCTGATCAAAGGGAATTCAGAGGCCTACTGGAAATGATCTCTGATCAAAGGGAATTCAGAGGAAATGATGCCAAAAACCCACAGGATGTGATGAATTGGGAGGTAAATAAACACTTGTAGCTCTAACAAGCTGTCTGGTTGGCAGAGCGGCACAAACAGCACCAGTGTTCTACTGGGAGCCAAAAGCCTCGTGAATCTGAATATGAATCAGGGCTGTATTATAAATGTACACTAATCTCACTCACACTTTACAGCAGGGGTGGGGAGCCTGATCCATGGGGGGCCGCTGTGGGTGCAGGTTTTTGGGATGACCTCTCAATCAGCCAATCACAGTGGGTCCCCAGGACTGGAGTTGAGAAGCACTGTTTTATTATTGGCTGACTGAGAGGCGTCATCCCAAAAACCTGCACCCACAGCAGCCCTCCGTGGATCAGGCTCCCCAAGTACTGTCACCATGTACTTACTGTATTGTATTACAAGCTTTTTATGTAATTCTGATCGTGGGAAAAGTAGCTTTACTGTACATACAGTTACTGTGGCACACTGCCATTACCCATCTAATTCCCAAACAGTTTTTCAGAAAAATTCACACACATCGGTGCCCCCTGGTGGCACTTGACCAAATTGACTTCTCAACCTCACAATTTATTCAGGCTCTGTATTGTAATTATTATTATCTCTTGGATAGCTAACCCCTGAGTCTGTATCAATTTGCATTTTTAATTACATACAGCTAACTCTGACTGAGATGTTACAGGCTTATGAACCTCAGAAGGCTAATGTAAAAAACTGCTGGAATTAATTAATTATATGTCAGATTATTCAAAAATCCGTTCATCCATTTTCCAAACCGATTATCCTTCTGGGTCGCGGGGGGTCCGGAGCCTATCCTGGAAGCTTTGGGCTCGAGGCAGGGAACAACCCTGGATGGGGGGCCAGCCCATCGCAGAGCACACTCACACACCATTCACTCACACATGCACACCTATGGGCAATTTAGTAACTCCAATTAACCTCAGAATGTCTTTGGATTGTGGGGGGAAACCGGAGTTATTCAAACATTTATGTGATTTTTATTGCATATTTAATTTATAGATATTAGATATTATTCAGATTATTTTAACTTGGCACTGAAAAAAAAATGCATTTTTTTCATACATAAAAGACATTTATTGTAAAATGATTGCATCCATCAATCTTCTGCATGTCCTGGTCGGGTCACCAGGAGATTCTCCCGGACAGCACGGGACATAGGGCCTGAGCTGCACTCAGAATTCAGTGTAAGCCTTTCATTTACCCCACGCAAAAACATTCAGTTAAAAAACAAACAAACTGCGCAGTCACATAGGAAGCTGAGAAGAAATAAACGTTACATACACATGGTGGAGCAAAGTCCACCCCTTGAGACGTGTGCTGCTATCAGCTGAACCCAAAAGATCGCACCTCCCAAGAGGAATCAGGAAATCCCTCCCATTCTTACACACGAAACCTGTCCGACATTTCTTGTAATGCGGGTCTCTGAAACTTAACCATTGTTTGCAAGACACTGAGAAAACACTGAAACATTTTACTAGGTAATAAGTATCTAAGTCAAGGGCACGCTGGCAAAAGCGACTGTGTGCAAACTGGGTTATGATCTTGGGTCATATTTCAGCCTCTGCCGGTTCTCCTCGTCTCTCCTGGGCCTCACTGTAAAACCACACCCACTGCAGCTCCAAACCAGGAAGTCACTCCCACTCACACGCACACACAGCAACTTCGAGAAAAAAAAGTAGACTGAACTGTCGCCCTGTGCAGCAAGATGGCTGACACAGGAAATTTCTTAAATAAAGTCCAGTTCAGCTGCCCGATTTGTCTGGATTTACTGAAAGATCCCGTGACTATACCCTGTGGACACAGTTACTGTATGAGCTGCATTAAGAGCTGCTGGGATAAGGAGGATCTTCTTGGAGATTACAGCTGCCCCCAGTGCAGGCAGATCTTTAAACTAAGGCCTGATTTAAACAAAAGCACCGTTCTGGCTGAAGTGGTGGAGAAACTGAAGAAAACTCGATTGCATGCAACTACTCCTGCTGACCATTATGTTGGACCTGGAGATATGGAGTGTGACGTCTGCACTGGGAGAAAACACAAAGCTGTCAAGTCCTGCCTGGTGTGTCTGGCCTCTTACTGTGAAACTCACCTCCAGCCTCACTATGAGTCTCCAGCTTTTAAGAAGCACAAGCTGTCTGATGCCACTGGACATCTGCAGGAGAAGATCTGTTGCCGCCACGATAAACTTCTGGAGGTCTACTGCCGTACCGACCAGCAGTGCATCTGTCTGCTGTGTGTGATGGATGAACACAGAGGCCATGATACAGTCTCAGCTGCCGCAGGAAGGACCGAGAAGCAGGTAAAACATGGGAGATACGGGACGGTTCTGCGGTCTTGTAGAAGTTCACAGTCGTATGGATATTTTGAATGTCGCATGTATTTTTTTAATGATTCGTTTTTTTAATGTACATTCTCAGAAGATGCCGAACCCTGTTGGCCTGTATATTATTTTTTAGACATGTAGGACGTTTCTCCTGAGAACCTCATGACCTCCTCCTACATCTGTAGCTTTCTAAGTAAAGTGAAAGTGCTGTTAGATCCACACCGGTTCCAACAGGATCATTTGGTTGCACCATAGGCTATTTCTGGTGTGAACCTATAAACATAGGTGGCTTCCTTTTTTCCGGCAGAAGCAACAGGAGATCGCACAGAAGGAATTCCAGAAATTGATCCAGGAGAGAGAGAAGGAGCTACAGGAGATGAAGAAAGCTGTGCATGCACTGTCAGTGAGTATGAATCTGTGAAGAAGGCCACATCTGGAAGAGACATTTCAGGACTATATTCCAGTTATTGGCTTATGCCCCATTTCTAAAATCCTTGGGCCACATTCAGCTAATTCATCCATATGCTCAATCTCCCTGCTCCTGACAGCTCTCTGCCCAATCAGCAGTGGAAGAAAGTGAGAGGATCTTCACTGAGATGATCCGCTCCATAGAGAGAAGACGCTCTGAGGTGACAGAGCTGATCAGAGATCAGGAGAAGGCTGCAGTGAGTCAGGCTGAAGGACACATGGAGAGACTAAAGCAGGAGATTGATGAACTGAAGAGGAGATACTCTGAGCTGGAGCAGCTTTCACACACAGAGGATCACATCCATTTCCTCCAGGTCACACTTCTGGTTCTTTTCAGCACAATCTATACATAATTACACTATTTTGTCCTCAGTGAGTTGTCAGAAGCATTGATAACACTCTTGCTATTAATTTTCATAGGTGTTAATGGCGGCCAACACTGTTGTCTTTAAATGTTTGTTTATCTGTCTGTGCTTCTCTCTGCAGGGCTGCCGGGTCCCCAGCGCCCCCCTTGCATCCGCTCCCCTCCCCAGCATCCCTCTTGTCCCACCTGGCTCATTTGAGAATGTGAAGAAAGCTCTTTTTGACTTAAAAGCACAACTGGAGAGAAGCTGTAAGGACACATTAACTGGGATCTCTGAAGCAGGTTGGAAATATGTATATGTCATCTGTTTTTCATGACTCATGTAACTCATGCAAAAAGTAATTTATGCAATGGTGGAATTACAACGAAAGTAATAGCAACAGAGATTTAATGTTACAATTACTACCTGTCAAATAGTGTTACAAGTAAGATATAGGTAAGAATAGTCCATTGCCTAAATACGTCCACATGTTTCTTTTCTGTCTGTGCAGTGAAAGATGTCTGTGTCCTAAAGGCTAAAAAATGCACTTCATGTGAGTATGTCTGCTCTGAACGCCAGATCTTTAAAAAATAACATGGAAACACGTGTAGAGTAACACAAGATAACATCTATCCATCCATTCATCCATCCATCCATCCATCTGTTACAGTCTTATTTAGTAGAATGACATGATAAATGACTGTGATGGTGATGATGATGATAATACATGTCCTTGTGCAAATTAATTGAAACATGTCACACAGACAGGTGTGCAGTGTCCTTGGACCGGCTGGATTGCACAGCCAACAGGGCAAAAAGTATGCTGAGTGGATGGACAGAGGACTGCCACAGACTGGCAGGCCTGCTCGGGTGGGGTTAGAGCTGAGTGGTATGACTGAGTGGATGGACAGAGGAGGCACTGTGCCCACAGACTGGCAGGCCTGCTTCAGCCATCCATGTATGTTTCATGTGTATGCTCTGAGGTTCAGGTGCATCCCCATATTGTCATGGGGTTTCCTCCAAATTTTCTGGTTTCCCCCCACAGTCCAAAAACATGCTAAGGTTAATTGAAGTTGCCAGATTCCCCACAGGCATGAATGGTGTATCTGCCCTGCGATGGATTAGCGCCTCATCCTGGGTTATTCATATACAGTTTCTATCAATCCACCAGACCCAAGGTGATAAGTATGAAGTAATGTCACTGTGATATCCATCTCAACTGTGGTCAGTCCATCTGCATATAGACGCGACATCTTGTTTCAATTAATTTGCACAAGGGTCTTGTAATAATAAAAATATTACAAATAATAATAAAACTTTTAATTGCAGTGGAAAAGGAAAATCCTTTACAGAGACCCGAGCCCAGGAGCAGAGATGAATTCTTACGATGTGAGTGTTTGATTGTACTCACACACATTAAACCCTATAAGAATAAGAATAATAATAAAATTACATTTTGGTTGCTTTCATTATGTGCTAATAGCAAGCTAATATTGGAATATGACAATGAACAAAAAAATCATTATGAAATATAATAAAACCTGGTAATAATGAATGAAAATGATATATTGTACAACATTAGTAAGACTGATATATCCTGCATTGTTGTTCTGTATCAGATGGCTGCCATCTCACACTGGACCCCAACACGGTGAATAAATACCTCTGCCTGTCGGAGGGGAACCGGGTGGTGACTCGTGTGGAAGAGACGCAGTCGTACCCCGAGCACGCTGAGCGCTTCGAGCAGAAACCGCAGGTGCTTTGCTCGGAGAGCCTGTCTGGGCGCCATTACTGGGAGGTGGAGTGGAGCGGGAACAGGATCAGCGTGGCGGTGTCATACCGAGGAATCAGCCGGAAGGGCGGCAACGACCGGACCCTCTTCGGATACAATGACAAGTCCTGGAGCTTGTACTACTTCCCCTCTATGTACAATTTCTGGCATAATAACAAATGCTGGACGGTGTCTGGCCCCCGTTCCTCCAGGATAGGGGTGTACCTGGATCACGGGGCAGGAATTCTGTCCTTCTACAGCGTCTCTGACACAATGACCCTCCTGCACAGGGTCCAGACCACGTTCACCGAGCCCCTCTATGCAGGCTTTTACCTCTACGGCAAAGGAACTACTATTAAACTTTGCTTCCTGGACTCGTAGAGAAAGCAGATGTTCAAAGTGTGTTTCTTACATCGCTTTTCCCCCGTTTATGTTTGTATCTGGGGGGCATTACATCTCGGAGATCTGCTGAGTGGGATTTAAGAAGGGACCTGCTGGTTGATGTCTCCTCCTCAGTACCTCAGATCCTGGCAGCCTATGGCCAGTGAGTCTCTGCGTTGTTTTCCCTGTTGAGTCTGAGCGCAGAGTAGGATTCTGCTGATATAATCCCTGAGGACGACCAAAATTACTAACTCTGGAAATGGCTGAATTCTGTAGTGTATTAACTTTAAAGTATGACAGAAAAAAACAATGGAAATATGAAACAAAAGAAGATGTGCTGCACATGAATCTAGAGTGTGCCTCTGATTCAGTCTGCCAACTGAAGACAAGGTGTTCTAGCTTCTGACGCCAAGGAGACATTCCAGTGTTTCTCCAGAAGACTAGACCTAACGAACCTGATGGCGCCATATGAAAAACAACCAATCAGTGCACATCACAGGTCACAGGTGTGGAGAACAGAAAACTTAATTAAGGGACAGTAAGGCCAGATGCAGAACACGCAAAAGTTATGCAATTTCATCTCCAGTCACTGACTGCGGGCCTTGAACAAAGACATTATGAAACAAACCACAAAGAGAAACACCAGACTTTAGTCATCTAAAGGCCGTTTACATGGATGTGTTGTGATACTCTATCTAAGGATGTTTAATGTAATACAGGAGAGAGAGAGAGAGAGAGAGAGAGAGAGAGAGAGAGAGAGAGACTGACTGTAGGGGGTCCAGAGAGTATTGAACAATGTCTCCTGTGACCAGTCTGTCCATACATTTCATGACTGGCCGGATCTCATTCAGAGATGGCAGTTTGATGCTTCTGGTAGCGGCACAATTACTGTCCCCTTGCAGCACAGTGGGACAGTGAACAGGGCCAAAGGGTCTTCAAAGGTGTCAGTGATGACAGGGGTCAGTTGTGCTCCATGTCTATGGAGGACATGAAATCAGGTGTTCAGGAACTGCTTAACCACACAGCATCAGTGAATAATAATATTAATAACTATCATAAAATTTGTGCTGAACATCCTGAATGAATTACCTTTTACTAACTTTGCCAAGGAGGAGATTGAAATTTGAAATTCTCAGCCTTTAAAAAGTTATTTAAAGCACTGTAATTTTTCCCTTGCATTCCCTATGCATATTAAATATTAAGATTTTGAAAGCCAGATCTTTGATTAAGAAATAATGCTTAAAGTCAGGGCATTCCTGCCCCCTAGTGGAATGAAGCAGACACATCAGGCTGAGTCACCTGTCATCAATGATTAGATCATAAAGGTCCAGTAGTCTGTTCTGTAAACATGACGTGAATGTGATTTACATTCTGAAGAGCAAATATTTGTCCCACATCATAAAGTCTCATCCTATTCTACAGGGTGTTTTATGTAGATCTGGAAAAAACAGTGAAATACGCAATATGTACACATACT
>JAODJU010000081.1:19647569-19658014 GCA_026776725.1 Gnathonemus echidnorhynchus
CAACACGGTACGCCGCACTAGTTTGGACCCACAAGTGGCATGATGACGTAGCAACTAGCCATCCCAGACAATGCTGGTGTTTTTTTTTGAGGGGGGGGGGCTCGCGAACGTTTTGCCCAGGGGCCACACAACCCATAATCCGTCCCTGTGTGAAACGGATACAACATTTACAAGAATAGTGTACCAGCGATTGCAAAAACCCAGTTTCACTTTCTTTTTAAGTAATACCAGTCAGATTTGGTCATGGATCATGGATTAGGCGTTTCAGTTTACTGCAACTTTTAGGCAAATAAATTCAAATTTTAAAAAATACCAGTAAATGATTCTCTTACAGTTAGCAAGCAGATAAGAGTCTGACTCATTTATATTAGAATTTTCCACATCATCTCTATTTCCCCTAATTTTGTACACTGCAGAGCCCAAAGGGGAAACTTTCAAGCATCCTCAGATGCTGTTCCTTTCTGGTTTTTTTCTTTTTTTGTAGAAGAATGAGCCTTGAAAAAGAAAGCCATAGCACTGAGTAATCACAAGATTTAAGGAACCAAAACAAAATCTCCCAACGGTTTGTTATTCTGTCATATGAAGAAAATCCATTTTGCTACAATCTTTTGTAAGGCTTGTGCAGTTCCCTTTCATAATTATTGATTGTTATTCCTTTCCAGAAACATTCAGTCAAGGTGCAGTTTAAGCTCACACACACGGTTAAGCAGAGAGCAGCTCACCACACATATTGGGCTGTTGAAGGGGGGGGTCATATGGCAATTGGAATCCAGGCACATATACAGCTAGTAAAATTTCAGGTCTGAACCCCCTCCTCCACCGAAATTTGTCTGAAACCCCCCGGGTTGGCAAAAACTACTGAGCGGAACAGAAATAGATTTGGGTGGAGGATGCATCTCCCTCTTCTTCCTGAACTATTGAAAGTGCCCCCCTTCACCTAGAGCAGAGGTGGGCAATAGATTTGCCTGGACAGTCCAAGAACAGGCAAACTGGTTTGTATGTGCCCTGCAATCGACTGACCTGTCCCATCCTGGGTGTCCCCATGGCCTGCAGGTTCAGATTTAATTTGGTTAGTAAATAACATGCACATTTCATGAATTTGTAACAGGATGCACCCAATAAAACAATAAATAATCAGCAGGTTCTCATCTGTAATTAAATCAGGGTTTTGAATTGTCTGTATTCTTCCTAATATTCACTCCCAGAAAAAAAAAAATCTTACCAGGTAGAGTGAGGAGGAACAGGGAGGTGAGGAAGACCACAGGCACCATGTGTGGGCGTGTAGGGAGGTGAGGAAGACCATGTGTGGGCGTGTATGTCCTTGGCGATAGCTGTCCGCAGAATGACCGCTGCCCGCTCCATTTGGCACTTCCTCTCTATTTACAGTCCTTGACTTCTTAGCTAGTGTGTTGAGTAACACACAGGAATTAACCTCCCACTGACACGGGTCTTTAGGACAGAGACCGGGACATTCCAGACCTTTTGACCTGAAGAGACACGAGCTCAAGAAACTATGGATGTAGAAGTAAATCTTAGCAGGGGTAAGTAGTGAAGAAAAGCAAGCATATCCTTAGAGAAGATGGGGTATAACTGACACCTGTCTGGCTGAGATTCCATGGCTGTCCTCTCAGACCACATTTTACTAGTAATAGAATCTGATCATTCACTTTAGACTAGAATAGATTGAATTGAACAGCCACATTTATTGTCATTCAGAACATGCACCGGTTACTGCACATCAGAACGAAATTACATTGCATTGATTCACCATCGGCCTAGCAGAGTGTGTTAATAGTAGAACACTTAAACTTGTATATAAATATAAATAGAAAATAAATAGAAACTAGTATATAGGTGGAACTAACATAAAAATATATTAACCACAGTATAGCAGCAAAAACCAGCGTACATCACCGTTTTGGTTATAGTGCAAGACATTTTAGAAATTAAAAAGTTCTTGGAAAAGTGACATGTGAGTGTGGGGGGGGGGGGGTTGGGGAGGGGTTGCCATAAGTTATTATGAGTTCAGGAGTCTAATGGCTTGAGGAATAAAACTGTTTCAGAATCTGGCTGTCCTGGTCCTGATGCTGCAAAGCCTCTTCCCAGAGGGCAGCAGGGAGAATAGGGGTGGGCGGAGTCTCTGATGATGTCACAGGCTCTCCTCAGACAGCGTCTGTCCTGGATGGATGGAAGAGAAGTCCCGACGATCCTCTCTGCAGTCCTCACCACTCTCTGCAGCGATTTTCTGTCTGAGGCTTTCAAGCTGCCAAACCAGACGGAGATACAGCTGGTCGGCACACTCTCTATGGAGCCTCGGTAGAAAGTGGTGAGGATGGGAGAGGAAAGCTGGGCTCTCTTCATCCGGTGCAGGATTTAAGGTCACACAGGTAAATATGTGCATGTTTAATGAGTCGACCTACCAGCTGATATCTGTCTTACATCATGTAAATTTAAATTAAGTGATCTTGTATGACTAGGATTGGTCAGTACCCTGATTCTCCCCAAGGAACCACATTAGTCTTAAATCAGTAGCACTGGAAATAGGGGCACTAAGGGTGCTTCAGCACCCCCCTCTGGCTATTGGTGGTAATGCAGTATCAGAATATCGCAGGGCAGGGTTCCATTCCGACAGACAAGCTCCGAACAGGACAATCACACTGACTTTTATATGTGAGAATGAGACTGAGATGCATGTGAGGCTGGGGTGGTCACGTTGCCATAAGGAATAGTACCGTGGCAGCTTATGGTGTGCAGTGAACGCTAGGTGGCTCATCACCGATCAGCATACGGCCACCTAAAATTTATTTTTGCATACATTTTTTACGTACATTTAAGTAAATTTAAAAAGACAACATTTTGGTGTATGTGCGAGTCGTCGTAAGTCGCTTGGCCGCCACATTAACCACGGGGAGAGCCAATCAGTCCTCTAATTAGTAAGCTAATTATGGCGTTGCAGCGAAAACCTGCATACACACCGGCCCTTTGTGGATATGATTGGCCACCCCTGGTCTAGGTTTTCAGGCGTGTTATCCTGTTAGCTGTTGATAGCCATGAATGATGCAAAATAATAATAATAATAATAGAAAATCAGCAAAGTTCAATTGGTCGTTCCAACTTTTATCAGCTTGAGCTCAAAACATCTTCCAGTACCTCTATCTTAAGTAAAAAAAAATATAAGTAATCTTCAAATACTGTTAGTAAATGAACGACAAAGAACATTTCACTGTCACATTTTGATTTTATTTCAAACAAGTTAAATAACAGAGGAGGCTTTTCAGAATTTCATAGAGCGTGAATAGAGGAATGGGAAAGTTCTTTAAAACAACTGACTGCAATGTCATTCCTCCATCTCTACAAAAGCAAACACTGGGAGGTTATACAACATGTAATGTTCAGTGAAAAAAGTCTTCATGTCGCCCAAAGGAGAAACTGTCAAAGGGTCCCAATAATTCAATTAGACCATCTGGAGAGGGAAACACATGCAGAAAAATGGCGTTTAAAATATCATCAACTAATTGTTTAAGCTGGAGTTTCTCAACCCAATCCTCAGCTACGTCCAGACAGTCCACATTTTGGTCCCTGCCAGCTACCAACACAAATGTAGCAGGTATTTGGTGATCTTGATTGGTTGAGAAATGGGAGGGAGCGAAAATGTGGACTGCTGGGAATCTCTGGGGACTAGGTTGAGAAACATTGGTTTAAGCAATCTAACGGTGGCTGTATACTTCAGACAAAATCGAAGGAATCAACCTTGTTTTAACAACACAATGTCTTTTGAGCCATAATTACTGCGGCATTGATGGTTTTGCTGCACTGGCAAGGCAGGGTTCCCAAGGACAACATTTTCATCGCGTTCTGCTCCCCCCATGAACCATGATTGGTTGACATAGATATGACGCCACGAGGCTGGTCAGCAGGACTGATTATGCAGTTACCGGCATGCTTTGCTCTGCACCACGCACGTCTTTAAATAGCGTAAACTAATATGTATTTCCGTTTATTTACACTGATAGTAAATGTCATAACCGTGCAATGATTGCCATGGAATGCATGCATTGACAGCATGTAACCATGAGTGTTGTGTAAATTGTTGTCTGTGTCACTGCTAGTATTAAACCTATAGTGGTTGTGGGAGCTGTCATCCCCTTTATTGAAATGACTCACACTCACCATATATTAAGACTTAAGTGTATTTGCATTCTGTATGTGGATCTGCTGCACTGAAAGCATTCAGCGCCCTCTAGTGTTGTGGCGTGACACAGAATGAACAAGGCAACAGTGTTGTTTTAAATATGCGATGTTTAGCATTTTTTCTATCCTAGATTGTTCTCGCAGACATGTTCAATTTTGTTTTGGCCAAATATCGTTTGAAGTATACGGCCACCTTACCTGTACAGAGAGGCAGTAATCTTAGTATTAGTGATTTATTCTTTTTTTAAATCGACACACAAAAATAAAAGAAGCCTCATACCCATTAACAGGTTTGGACAGGTGTGTGCAATTATCAACAGCCACACCTGCCAGCCAGGTGACATGTTACAAGAGCACAGCACCTGGCATCTTATGATGCTCCATCGTCTGTAAGCTCATATGCAGAGGTGGAGATTTCAGGTCCAGAGAGTACAAATCCAGACCAATATTTTGTTTCAACCAACAAGCTGAGCATAAAGACTCACAGTCACAGAGTACTCAGCTGGTTGGTTGAAACAAAATCCCGGTTTGGATTTGGACCTGAAATCTCCACCTTTGCTCAAATGTTAGGGAATAAAACAAGGAGACAGAGAGATTAGTGCTTTGAGATGCTAAAGACATAATAAATCTAAGAAATCATAAGAAATCATCCCATATTGGAACATAAAATACTGTATTGAATCAATAAAGGATGCAATTTTGTCCCATATTTTCTTACATATTTCATATATACACTAGCTCAGGGTTATTCAAATCACGGTCCTCGTCCTTTATTTCGTGCTCGACTGAGCATTTGCTTATGGCAGGATCGACAGCACCTCCGGTATATAATATACTTGCACTCTGCATCCTTCGGGATAGACTCACCTTATGGAAAACTGTGGATCGGCGGGGTAAGACCGTGGCTGCTAGCCGATGAAGTTGATAACGACCAGATGGAGCACAGTGTGTGCGAAGAGGAAGTCGGCGAACGCCCTCTCCGGGGAGATGGACAGGAACTCCCCCTTATTCTGGGGGTTAATCTGAATGCGCAGGCAGACTGGGAGACATGGGATTAATTATTAATAATTATTATTATTATCTATTACCTGTCATCTACTATGCATTCATGACGTGCACCATGGAAATATTCTGACAGCTTATACTCAGACACTGATCCGGTGTTCTGTCGAGTTGAGCTACTTTGTCGAGTTAGGCTACCGTAGTGCTAATCGATAGCCCTAACCATAACCCCCCTAAAAACCCTTACCTTAACCCTAACCCTAATCCCAAAACGGCGGAACTGCACATGCGCAGAAAGGCTCGATAGCACGTCTCGATAGGTAGCTCAACTCGTCAGTACACCTGTACAATCTTCAACAAATATTCGTAAACGTGTATAATAAAACAGAACAGACATTAACTAACACTTTTTGGGATAAAAGCAGGGAGAGATACCCGTAGCGCTAATCATGCAGTATAGCAGTGTATCCATGCGGAGCATCCGAGATGCACAACAGAAATCCGGAAGAAACACAGTTTAATACATTTACAGAAAGAAATGGATGCGTGCCTTTACACCATGGCAGCGGTGATGTTAAATGATCCACGCCGAGGCCATATGACAGGGAAATTTTGTTCTCATTTCACGTTCGGGTTACATATTAGAATAACGGAGAGATCGTATAAAATAACATGCAAGGGTGAAATGGCGATTAAACTCGAACGCAATTACATATAACGTAATAACGCAATTTAGACTGATAAATAACTACTTATTAATAAATAACTAGGGTTTTACCTCCAAGAATAAAGGCGCCTACGCACGATATAAAGCCGGACAGGAAGCTGTTGAAGGGGAAGGTGCCCACAAGCAGGCAGTAGAGAAACTGCAGCGCCCCCGTTAGCAAAATGTAAAGCAAGTATGCATCCACGATCTTCAGCCTCTTCGGTGTGCTGCTGGCATATTCCTCCAAAAAACGGGATATCACGGAGAGCACGGAGCTGGACATGGCTCCGAGGTGCGGATTTCGGGGGTATGAAGCAGGTGCCGTGCTCCGCAAATAACCCGGAAATGTGCCCTAACGTGAACCTCCCCGTCACTGCTGATCCGGAAAAATATCAGTTTTTTATTAAAGTACAACGCCGTATCATTGAGACTGGCATAAAGCGAGTGCATGATTCATCATGGTGGTAAATGTGCACGACTGCAGAGAGATGTGATTTAATAATAACAATAACAAACATAATGTCAGTATTCAAAAGAGAACATTAGACGAATGCTGGAGCCCGAAAGGCGTATATGTAATTTTGCAGAATATTACTTAGTCTAAGGGCATCCCGATCTCCTCCCGTGGTGGTCGTTTATTAGCGGTTACGTAGTAATATACGCAACATTTCATATAGCTTTTTCATATGTGTCCCATTTTCAATCCGGGTTGCCCGTGAACTGCTCGCGTTACGAAGCCAGCAGTTTGGGTCATTAGGTTAATCCTGGTGTTCGGACGAGTTGAGCTACCTATCGAGACGTGTTATCGAGCCTTTCTGCGCATGTGCAGTTCCACCGTTTTGGGATTAGGGTTAGGTTTTAGGGGTTAAGGTAACGGTGTTAGGGTTTTTCTGGGGTTAGGGTTAGGGCTTTCGATAGAGTTCTGTCGACTACGTACGGTAGCCTAACTCGACAAAGTAGCTCAACTCGACAGAACACTGGCATGGACGCCCGTAGCTTTCATTTTACACCGCAACTGACTAAGCAACTGATCAGATGAAACAGATCCTGCATTTATGTCTTTTTAGGCCTGTCTCGCAGGAGTGACAGCTTTTGACGAGCTGTCTTTGGTGCATTGCGATGCATGACGGTGCTGATAAGGAGTAAGTGTCCGAGTCGAACATGGAAAGCTATGGACATGTATCGCAACTGTTTTAATCTCCAATAAAGAATTTTGTTTCATTTGAGACAATTTTAGGTACGTTTAATAAATTTGGCGAATTTTTCTCCTGTACTGCAAACACGTGTTTAGGAAATCGTTTGTGTTTTTATTTATCTTTATTTTATGAGCCCCAAGGCGGCGCTGTTTATCAGTTTACCCGTGTTAGTCCTGGAAAATTGTGATTGTTTTATTTCCGAAGTGCATATAACCATATTTGTACGTTTGTCCTGTTCCTGCAACCACAGTAATGACTATGCCTTGTTGAATGGCAAACGCACAGTAATTATATGAAACTCCGCGAATATCAGTGTCATACTGAACTATGTCCGCTGCCGTGTGGGCGCTAATTCTTCATTTGATGAACGTGCCCAGGTCAGAATCAGGGTGGGGTTGGTGGCCCTCCTGGAGACCGACCTCCATGTCACTGTTAAAGAGCACTGAGGCGAAAATCCTTGCCCGTGAGTCTCAGCTAAGTTTCTATGTGCTCTGTGAGACTGCATGCCATGTCATTGTCTTCATGTCCATTAGCCCTAAAAGGGTGGTTGTGCTTTTTATGTGTATGTAAGAGTAGTCTTTTATGTGACACACAATGCTGCTTGCCCATGACGGACTTTTTCCACTCTATCACTTACAAACACTGTAAATATGGAAAGATTTATGTAGCCAGTCAGGGCCGGTGATCCTCACCTAGAGTGCCACATGGGTTGGGGGAGGCCAGTGGTCTGTCCTGGCTGCTGTTAGCTTGTGACTACATAAGTCATGTCTTGTGTTTCTCCTTGCATGTGTCTTAAGCAGTCAAGCTAACGCTACATGCCCCTTTCTCATTGTCCAGGTATTCAGAATGATCTCTGGGCTCGTTTTGTCACTCTTCCTACTCAGGATAGGATCTGGACTCTTACAGTAACCAGTAGGAGCTCTCCGAAACCTGCAGGTAGGGTATCCTGTCTTTCTGTTCTTTGTCATGTAGAGACTCATGAGTTTGTTCTTTCTGGCATATATGACAAAGAATCAAAGTAAAAACCATCATAATTAAATGAGGTAGTGTGACTGTTTCTATGAAGATCCTGCTATGATCCAGACAGTAATAGACTTAAACCAGTTGAAGCTGAGCGCTGCCTCTCTTCCAGTGTCTAAGACACCCCTGGTGATGGTCCATGGCTTTGGGGGAGGGGTGGGGCTTTGGATTCGCAACCTAGACCCCCTGTGTCGCTCCCGGCCAGTCATGGCCTTCGACCTCCTGGGCTTCGGCCGCAGCTCCCGGCCTCCCTTCCCATTGGATGCAGCTCAGGCCGAAGAGAAGTCCGTTGGCTCCATCGAGCACTGGAGGCGGGCCCTGGGCCTAGAACGTATGATATTATTGGGTCACAGCCTTGGCGGTTACCTGGCAACCTCCTATGCTATTCAGTACCCTGAGAGGTGAGCCTGAGCTCCTTCTCTTGGTCTTCATTTCAGGCATTACTGAGCAGTAGAAAAGATATTTAAGGCAGTGTTATGATGCCTGCATTACTGCCTGTATTACATCTCTCCCTCTTTCCTGTAGCAAAAATGTGTTTTATGGCAGAAAAGTTGAGAAATGCTAAAGCAATATGTAGAATTGTAATAAATCAGTTAAACAACCCAAATAATGAACACAAGCAATGAGTAAAAAAAAAAAATCACCCTTTCTCGGATTCCTTTTTGCTTCTTGGTCCCCTCGCCTTCAGGGTCAGCCACTTGATCCTGGTTGACCCTTGGGGTTTCCCAGAGCGACCACAGCCCATGGTGGACGGTGCAGACGACAAGAAGCCGAAGTTCCCTCGCTGGGTGAAGGCCGTGTTGTCTGTTGTCACTCTGTTCAACCCTCTAGCCGTCATACGTGCAGCAGGACCGTGGGGTGAGCGTGGGCAAGGGTGGGTTAATAGCAAGTGCATTCAGAAGATTGTAGCTAATTAGCTGGCTGGCAGAACATGCTGCATCAGCATCTCCTGAATAAGGAATGCTTAGGAGCCTAAATATACTTGTGATGGTTTGGTAAGTCGCATATTGCTTTACATTTAATGTTATGTGACTTTAAGAGCATCAGCATTGCGAGAGAAGAGGTCATTAATAATGTAGTTAAGTAGTCAGTGGAGGATAGAGCCACGCAGTCTTATGATCGCTGCATTTCAAAAAACCTTTTGAGACATGGAAACGTTTGTGCATATATATATATATATATATATATATATATATATATATACACACACACAACCACAGAAAAAAATTAAGAGGGCACTCTATATTTTTAAACAAATCGGCATTTTTAAATCCTGGCTTAATCGTGGTTCTGCTGGCAGAAGACTACACTGCATGACAGGCTGCTTCCAGGTTCAACATTTCTAAGACAGCAGGACACAAGAATAAGGTGAAGCAGGAGACACTGGGAACGACCAGAAACCAGCCAGGTAGAGGGCGGATGCAACTTCCTAATGCCAGAGATGACTGTTAACTTATCTGACAGTTTCTCATGAATCGGAGGATGACATCAATAAAGTATTTTGATTGATTGATTGATCAAATGACCTTCAAAAGGAATGGGAAACATTAAGTGCAGGTGTGAAGTGCACTGCTAGGTAGGGCTGGGTGATATAATACCGGTATGATATCGCCCAGCCCTACTGCTAGGACAGATCATATCAGGATCCTAGAAGCAGGACTGAAGTCCCATAAAGCAAGGAAGAAGCTCTTCATCAAGGAGAAACAGAGAAGAACCAGGCTGCAGTTTGGAAAAAAGTATATATTATTCATAGCTACACACCCATACAGTATATTGAGAAATGAGCGAAAAAAAATATTGTGCTGTAGTCTCTTAATTTTTTGTATGGCTGTATATTGTGGTATTATTTCATTTAAGTAAATAGTTAAGCAAGTGGTCTTGTGGATTTTTCCATTTTTGTTTTTACGGGTCAGATGGGAGAGAGTAAAAGCATTTACCTAATGCTCTGTTTTAGCTCTGCTACTTTGTCTTAGGTCTGTTAATCTGCCACCACATCCACACTTGCATTCATACGGCCATTCTTTGTGCTTATTTGTTCTATTTTGGACAGTTATGATGTTTTGTGTGTACATCCTTTTTGGACTGTTTTTTATTTGCACTACTTCATCGCTGCGATTGTAAACACGAGATTTTCACTCGTCTGCAATTGCTAAGTGTCAAATGATTATCTGCCCTGCTGTAATTCGCTCAGGTCCTGGGCTGGTGCAGAAATTCCGGCCGGACTTCAAGAGAAAGTTCGAGGACCTGTTTGATGACGACACCATGACGCAGTACATCTACCACTGCAATGCGCAGAGGCCGAGGTGCTGTGTGCCCGTACATCTACCACT
>JAODJU010000081.1:19658114-19669786 GCA_026776725.1 Gnathonemus echidnorhynchus
GCAATGCGCAGAGGCCGAGGTGCTGTGTGCCAGTACATCTACCACTGCAATGCGCAGAGGCCGAGGTGCTGTGTGCCAGTACATCTACCACTGCAATGCGCAGAGGCCGAGGTGCTGTGTGCCCATTCTGAAGCCTTTCTCATGCACTCCATCAAGGCGCCCTCCGCGCTCACGGTTCTCCTGGGAAACTGTGGCTTGCATCCTGTCTAGCATCTTAAGTAATCTCATATTTGCCCAATTCCTGCAGACACACTAACAGTCCACCTGTAGGGGTCGCCACACCCAAGGATAATGTGTCCACCTTTGATCAAACGAAGATGATTTTTAGCATTGTTCTAAAGCTTGGTGTCATTGTCAAGCTAGTTTCAAAACTGTAGTAAAAACATCTTTTGAAAGTGGGATGTGACTTTTTCAGTCTGCCTTCCTGCTCGTGTTGGCTTTTCATCAGCGCTCGCTTGACATTGCATTTGAATGCAGCATACCATCTTTGGTCTTTTCTCCAGTGGGGAGGTGGGCTTCAGGGCCATGTCGGAATCCCTGGGCTGGGCCAGGAGGCCCATGCTGCAGAGGGTCCACCTTCTCCCCCCAGAGCTCCCAGTCACGCTGCTGTACGGGGCACGCTCCTGGATGAACAGCAGCACGGGGAGCAGGGTGGCTCAGCTGAGGCCCCGGAGCCACACTTACACCGTGGTAAGCGGGCGGGGGGTTTAAATGGTGGCATGGATGTCAGGAAGCTTCCACTTACAGGGGCGGGGCCTTAGGGGCACCAGCTCAATGCTGATTGGCTAAGCTGAATGCCCCATTCCTGTGTCACGCACTTATTCAAAGCACATCATTGGCTAATGATAAAGTTGGCCCCTCTGCATGAAGTATGGCTCCTCTTATGTCCAGCACCAAAAAAAGTGATCTTATCCATGATGGCCCCTGGTTGAAGGGTTTTGGGGCCATCAAGAGTGTCATTGTAGGGAGAGCTGACATTTGTGCGTAGTGCTGTGGTCTGTTTGGTTTAGCAGGGAGCTGTTATCTGAGATGGGGCTTGGTTGTTGACATGGTTGGGAAAGAACTCGTGCTGGGAGTTGGAGCGTGAGTGGGGAAGGTCAATGACGGAAGACTAGGGGAAGGGTGGACATTGACTGTGGTTGGGGGAAACTGTAAATACAGTGTCTCAGCAAATACAGATACAAATACAGTGTCTGCACATCCCTAGCACTGACGCATCCAGGTCTTGACTGGAAGTGCTGAGGGCTGTTTGTGTGAGGCACATGTGTGAGAGACCATGGTCCCATGCTGATTGATATCCCTCTCAGGTGATAGAAGGAGCATCTCACCACATCTACGCTGACCAGCCAGACGAGTTCAACAGAGTGGTGAGGAACATCTGCGACAGCGTGGACTGAAGGGAAGCCTTGAAGAGATGGGATGGGGGGAGTTTCCATGTCTATGGGGGGGCAGAAGAGGCCTGCTGGCAGTGGTGCAGGACACAGTTGTACTTCACTAAAGTGCCTTAGTCTAAGTGGGAACCTGGACCCCT
This sequence comes from Gnathonemus echidnorhynchus, assembly GCA_026776725.1. Classification (NCBI taxonomy): domain Eukaryota; kingdom Metazoa; phylum Chordata; class Actinopteri; order Osteoglossiformes; family Mormyridae; genus Gnathonemus; species Gnathonemus echidnorhynchus. The sequence goes on from JAODJU010000081.1 coordinate 19,659,646, forward strand.
GCCTGCCAGCTGGATTTTTCAATCTTCTGCTGGAAGCCTGTCATGTTTTTTTTGACTGTAATCTCTGTATTACTATTATGGCCTCCATTTCGTATCCTCATTTAAAATGAAATGAATTTTGCGTTGGGTGCCTTTAATCTTTGTTTGGTTGATTGATTTTCTTGTTTTCATTTTGTGTATTTTGGTTCTTTGATTCTTGCTTGTTTAATAAAGTCAGCATTAATGTATAAATAATTGGCAGATTTAAAAAATTGCAGCCTGTAGCACTTTCATCCAGTAGAGGGCAGTATGGATTAATGGATTAGTCCACATTTTATAAGCCCTACCATACTTTATAATGTGTGTGTTTTTTATTTAATTAACATGTGCTCATTGATTATGATTGCCTCCATTTTTACTCATCTTACCGAACACATTTCCTTACCCCTTGATAAAGACCAGTAGGGGCCTGTTTAGAAATTTAACAGGATTTTTCCCCATTTGTTTTTGTGATGTCATTGATGCGATACACCCCTTTTGTCGCCCCGTTCTTTTCAGGAAACTGGTCAGGCCTGTCAGTTATTCTCTTGTTATGACAGCAAAAAGAAAATAGGTATATATTTCTTGTATACATATATATTATGTTTTTATAGCATCTGCAAGGGTCAGAGCAATCTCTACTGAATTAACTGAATGAATACTTCATGACTTTCCATTGTACTCTATGTAGATGCAGAATCTTGTACAACACACAGTGTGTCTGTAGTGTAATGCCGCAGATATATCCCTGGGGAGGGAAGAAGGTTTTTGTCTGAGGAAATGGCGCCCCCTTGTGAGCATATGAGATTGGGTAATGACCCCGTGTGCTGAGTGAACGTAAAACAAAAACCGCACATTTGGCAAGCGCTGAATGGAACAGCCAGATGAATGGGAAGTGCTTAGACTTGCTGTGGAATGTGGGATGGGCTCACGTGGCTGAAATGAAATGGTACATACCACTTTATTCGCTACATTGGGAATGAGGGACAGCAACGGGTGTGCCAAGCTTGGTCGCCTGACTCCCCGTTACAAGTCTGTCTTCACTGTGTACAATAGCCCTGGAAGTAGGAGTGCTGATGGTGCTTCAGCCCCCCCTCTGGATGTTGGTGATAATGCAGTGTGAATATACTGTAGGGCAGCATGTCCATGCCTATAGTTTTCATGCTAGTCATCTTATTAGCTGTTGATAGCTACCGATGCTGCAAAAGAACTTCAGTAAAGTTTATCAATTGTTCCAACTTTTAGCACCTCAATATGTCTTCCCAGACCTACGACCGTGTATGGTTGCTGGAGTACACATTAATTATCATATTGTGGCACCGGGCATTGTGAGAGCAGTGAATGTCGAGGAGATTTTTTCCAGGAAGAACATTTATTATTATTATTATTATTATTATTATTATTATTGTCGTTAACAGGGCTACAACAGGCACCCAGCGAGCACCGAACCCAAATACAACACCGGAAACACAAGATGGTCAGACGGCAAACTGTAAAGTACAAACGCGGTGGGAGATTTACACAAGCTAAATACACATGAGGATCGGACAGGGTACAGAGGAGACAGGGGTAAACATACACGCCACAATTGGGAAACAAGTCTTAACCATAACTATTACATTGTAGTAACTACAACAATACAATGGCAATTCATAATGACATACACAGGGTTATATATATGCACTCACGAGGCATGGTGGGCATAACCTGGCACTACACTATTACTTACTTAAATAAAACTACACGTGTTAATCAAACAGAATTCCACCATTGTTATTACTGATCAGAAGCTCCCTTCTATTACATAAACACCGTTGGCTGCTTTCAGGAATCATGGTCGGGAAAGTCTGCTGTGCATTAAGGGTTCCTCTTACTATCTGGCATGTCTCACGCTAGAAGATAGTGGAGCCTGTAGACAGGGCTCACGTGGTATTATTGAGGCAAAGCTATTGACCTGAAATAGCACATGTAAATTCATAAAACAAATTGTGAAACGTGTATGTTGGTTTGGATATATGAAATATCTAACTGGATAGACCTGGTGTGGCATGTACACCTTGACTGAACGGCACACACAGCTCATAAATGCATCACATATCAACAGGCGGGTCTGTGATCATGGCCTTAAGTCTTGTTTCATTCTATGCATCATCAGTCAAGTTTTGCCAGCAAGTTGTTGACATGTCCCTACCAACCCTACCCAGATCTACACCCTTAATAGGCATGACCAGACATGGGGAAACTCTTTGGGTATTTTTCATATCTATCAATGGACACCAGGATCTCCAGGTTCGGCAGGATCCTGTCCAAATAACTGACTCAGTCAAATAGCTAAAAAGTGAGGTTGCATTTGAGTTTTGACTGAAGTTACCTAAAAAAATGCAATATAGATATTTAAAGACAACATTTATGCAGTGCACTGTCCTAGACAGACTGGATTTAAAAGCAAATACATACATAACAAGAAACAATAATGCATCATTACAGTCTCTGTCGATGACTAAGCATAAAAACAATCAACCCAAACTAGATATCCAAAACTCATACCCAACTTGATTTGCATACTAACATTGTCTTGCATACCAATAAAGAAATACAGTTAGTTATACAAATGGTCAATTAACTGCCAAATAAATACAGCAATAGTTATTTGATAGAACTATTTTCGCTGCCAGTTGTCTGCCAAAGAATTTCCTGTGACTCAGCTATCCGGTAGCTGCCCGGTATCTCATGGTTGTATAAACACTGCTGGTGTGCAGTAGCTAATATTACAATCTGAACCACTGAGATCACTGTCTCTGAACCTGGCTGCCTCAATAATGCTATGTCACAAGGAGTGTTACTGTATCCTATAAACAGAAGTAACGTTATAATGACGGGAACAGTCAGTGCAGTTTTACTTCACGTCGATATCTGCCTCCCCGTGGACCTGAGTGAGCTGTTTGCAGTGAAGAGAAGCCAGCAGTTTCTTGGGTCCATGCTCTCTGGGCACGAAGCGCTCCGTCAGGGTGAGTGTGGCATGGCCGCCTATGTCACTGCAGAGAGAGCAAGCACACTTTTTACAGGGCTGGGACAACAAATTTTGCCGCCAAGCTGATCTGAGGTGTGACATTCTCAAGCGGAGCCTATGTCCTCCTCCATCTGGACTTTTCGGTGAAATACAGATTTTCAACGCTGTAATTACTCCATTATAAATTTACTGTACCCTTTAAGATGATCCAATGGAGTGCCTTGCTGAGGTAATGGTGAGATAGATAGAATTAATGATTATTTACACCATAGACGGGGGCAGTATTGCTGCTGGGCATTATTGCAGCACTCAGGACAGGAGAGGCTGCCTCACCCTATAGTTCTTTGCTGCATACTCATGAGTCCCAGGCCCTCCATGTGTACCGTCACATTCTTCAGTGCCTGTTGTAGCGGGTTGGTGAAGACGATCTTAGCGGCCATCTCTTTGCCCACCACAGCATCACCTACAGGCTGGGAGGCCAAAATGTGGGCGTTTAGTGAACATGATTACATTTAACACGACTACAATAGATACTGGCCAAAAAACAAAGCTTCAGAGATGCGGGACGAGCTGTAGCTCACTATTATGCTGAGGTCCGGTGTCTGGAGCCTGAAGTTGTACTGTGTTGCCAAAATTTGTTTGGTCTCAACAACTCGGCCTGAGAGCATCAGCATCAATGCAGCATGGTCCACCAGCTGGCCCTGGTAGTCCTGGTACTTCAGTACCCAATTCAGGGTTTTCTCTGAGAGGCCAAACAGAGGAGCATGGGACATTTCAATAAGATGTGGACATAATTTTATGGCTGTTTCATGATCAAGATATTGAGAAGTTGAAATCCTGCCACCGAGCATCTGGGCAGTTTAGGGACTCATGTTGCAGATGAAGCTCCTCACCTTCATTGGCCTTCAGCTGTACAGGAATTCTGTCCTCCTTCACTGTGCCCTTAATCACCCCGGTGTAGTACATGACCATTGCCTGGATGTCGAGGGTGGTACTTCTCGGTTCGGCACTCTTGTTGCCCAGCACGATGGTCAGCTGGGCATCGGAGCCCATATGTGGACCTTCTCCATTCACCTTGACCTCCAGGGTCACATCTTTGGCGAGGGGGGCGGAGTACACCTGTGGCTTGGTACCGTAGTGGCAGGCAGTCTCGACGGCGATGCGCTGTTCGTCCGAGCCTGAGGAGTGAGAGCAGGGGGACAGGCGTGGAGGAAATGGGCATTAAGGGGTACGTTTGTACAAAACCAGGATTATTGCATCATTCTGCAATCTCTGTTCTCCCTTGAGCTCTCATCTACCTTGTGGGAATTTGTAGAGGAGCGTGATATCGTTGGACTTATTAGAGCCCACAGCCTTCGTGAGGATGCAGGTTCCAATCACATTCTCCTCAATGCGGACCACCTTGAAGGTGCCGTCGGCGCTCCTCTGCCAGTAGACCTTGTCACTGTTGACCTGCAGCCAAGAAGAGTGGTCTTAGCAGCTGATCCACAGATAGATTGGAGTTGAGGCTAGTGCACCTGGGATGAAGGGCGGTCAGACGTACCTCGGCAAAGACAAAGGGTGCGTCGTACTTGATGTAGACCTCACCCAAGCGGACGGCAGTGATGGCAGCAGGACCACAACAGTAGGTACCCTGGCTGGTCTCCTGAGGGGTGGCATCCACAGCTTGCCAGCCCCCCATCCCCTGAGGCAAGTCGGGCCGTGCCATCCAGCAATCATTCCACACGTGAAAGTTCCTGAAGATGAATGAAAAGAGAGATACGGGAGATAGGGAGCATATATGTATAGCATCTATGGCGTGATAGTTTGCCAATTTAAATCAGACCTGGATGTGGCAGTTTCATAATTGTTTTTTAAAATATACATAATGTATTTCTTTACTTTGATCATCTGGTATAGCTTTACTAAATTGTTTGAAAAGAGGAAAACAATCCTGATGACCTGTTAAACTATAGGCTAGAAATACTACTGCTTGCCCTTGTTGTAGCATTTCCATGCAGTATGGAAACACTGGATGAAAATTATTATCATTATTAACATTATCACTCTGAAAGCTTCTAAAACCAGAACTATGTGATGTCACAGGGCTGAGCGCTCTCACCACACTGAGTCGGTGTTGAGGTCCTCGATGGGCTTCAGGTTTTCATCTAAATAGACGTCTATCGTCAAAGAGACATCTGTGTCGTGGGCTGAATTGAAGTTGGTCACGCTGCGGGCGGGGATGCCCAGACACCTTAGCACTGAGACAAGATGGTGGAAGGTTATGCTCTTGTACACATATAAATGGAATGTTGGTTTTATGTGGAGATATAGATTCATAGACAAGCCTTATGGCCAAAAGTATGTGGACACCAGTTTGTTCAATATTCCAAGTTGGACACCCCGCATTGTTCCAGTCTATTAGACTCTATTAATACCCTTCTGGGAAAGCTTTATGTTAGATTTTGGAACATTGCTGGCTGGGAGTTACTGCCATTCAAGTTAGGTATTGATGTTGGGAGATCGATCGGGTCCCTTTCTGTGAGCTTGTGTGGCGGACCACTTCACAATAACTTGTTCCAGGCATTTTGACCTTTACACTTTACTTGTGGTTGACCAGGGCAGCTGTAGGAGGGCAGAAATGTGGTGAACTGACTGGCTGGAAAGATGGTGTCCTATGATGGTGCCAAGTAGAGTGTCACTAACCTGTTCTGTACAACCACCCATTCTGCTGCTAAAGAGTGTTGCAGGAAATTTTGTGACTGTCTTCTTAATTATACACGTGTCAAGAATGAGTTTGGCTGAACTCGGCAATTCCTCTAATTAATTGGGGTGTGCACAGACATTTGGTCCTATAGTGGCCCTATTGGGGCTGGTGAGTGGTTCAATGGGCTAAGTCTCAGTGCCTGTGATCAGATTGCTGGTTTGAGCCCCAGCCTCGGCAGAACAGTCCCATGTCCGTGGGCCTTAAAGCAAGGCCCTTAACCCTCAGCTCCAGGGACACTGCACATTAGCTGACCCTGCACTGCACATTAGCTGACCCTGCACTGCACGTTAGCTGACCCTGTACTGTACATTAGCTGACCCTGTGCTGTGACCCCCAAGCTATAGGCAGCAAGATGAGGAAGGTGAAAAGAAGCATTCCAATATACCTGTACTTGTACAAATGGCAAATAAAGCATGTTTGTTTGTTTTAGTGCACATAGTGGATGGGGTCAGACAATATACAGATGCACTAGCACAGCTCAAACTCGTGAACAGAAACTGCATCCTTGCCTGTTGTGGTGACTCCAGAGAAGACCCAGCACTGGCCGTATTGGACCGGCTTCCCGTTCTCGGCGTAATACTTCTTCAGGATTTCCACACTCCCAGTCCAGGCTGTAGGGGCAGTCCCGTCCTCATAGCTGCCAGACCAGTTCCCTTCTATGACACCGTCATGATCAGCCGAGTTGACCTGGAATGGAGGACGTGGTTATGATTGACAGCAACCAGCCTCACTCATTTCACTTCACTTTATCAAGTAACTTATTACTGAAGACAGGCGATAAGTAATGAAAGCAAGAATACAGATACCTGCTGAAAAATCATTATTAAGGACAGCAATAATGCATGGAACTGCAGACTCACCACGGTAGATACAACTCGTACCACATTGACAGCATCTCCACGACCAGAAATGGGCATCTGACTCTTGTCCAGCAGAAACAGACAGGCTTGCAGAATTCCCTCATCGAACTAAATGAATTGATTGGTTAAAGCTCCATTAGTGTTTGTTTTCAGATATTTTGCCCTGTAATCCAGAGATAAACATTTTCAAAGTGGCATCCTGTACCTGGCCAAAGTTCCATGTTCGAGAGGATATCTGGGACTCGGTGCCAAAGTATAGTCTACCGACATCGTTCAGGACATATTCCTTCTTCTCATTTTCATCTTCCATGTAAACTGTGTCACCTGAGACAGGAAGAGCACACATAGGACTCAGGGTTAAAGAAAAAAGGAGCCATTTTAAAGAAGATGAAAGCATGTAGTGGCAAATTTATAGCATTCTCCAAGTGGGCTTAATATGGTTATCAGTGAAGGGTCAAGTCCAACCTTTGTGAAACCTGCTGCATCTCATTAAAAGCAAATGGGTCACTTCACAGCGTTGTCCATTTAAGCGATCATCATTCTATTAAACATTGCACAAAGATACTAAAGACATGAAGGAATCTTATTGGCTAGATTTTTGCAATTATGTTATTTCCACTGATGAATATCAGTTCACCTCTTTTGATTTTCCACTTATTGACAAATCGACATTTTGATTAGTGCTTATAACTTGCTATCAACTAAGATTGCTTTAATCGATTCATGAAATCCAGGCTACATAAAGGAAGCCTATAAACCTCTGAGAACTGATTTTAGCCACCATCTGCTGGTCTCTGAAAGCTGAGCCAACCCCTAAATGCATTGAGGAACGCTGTCATAAACATTCTACTAACGTTCTTCTGACAGATAAGATGTCAGGTGATTTATAGGACCCTGGACATTCAAGCTAGCAAATTATATGTTTAATTTGTGTCTTTTACCTTCACACCAGGGATTGAAAAGCATGTAGATGTCATTGCTGGGGTCGTATGTTGAAAGGGCCATGCCCTCCGGACTCTGTGTCACCACAGTGAGTTGGTATTGGCCAATCAGAGCAGTAGGCGATGAGTTGACAGACAACCTGATCTTCTGGCCTTTCTGTTCCATGATTTTGGCCTCCCACTGGTTGTCCTGTAGCTCCTCCACCAGGGGAATGATGACGTGCGTACTTTTGGACACCTGCGGCAGGGATCCTACAACACAAGGTATCCAAGAACATACCTGTAAGTCAGCGTCAATACTACTTATACTGATTGGTCATACGAAGGGACTGGATGGAAGAAGAAAATGGAGTGGTGAAGAATGAAGGGAGAGTGAGATTGGGTGAGTTCTGGTTCCAGATCCTGTAATATGTATATGATGAGGAAGCCTGACTATACATCACTTGCCATCTCATCTCAAAAACACCAAAAAATGGACTGAGTGAGTTACGGACATTTTGCTCCTCAATTGTCCAGCTGTTCAAAACTTAATCACACACATCCATGCACTTACCCTGTTTAAAACTGCATATATGCACACATTCACAACAGAAAGAACAAATCCTCTAATAAAATGCAAAATGCTGGATAAGCAGAATGTAAGGTTATTGAACATGTCCATTCATCTATCCATCCATTTTATATATCAATTACTAAAATCAACTACTGCTCATTCTTATGACACAGACACACGTCTTATCATCATACATTCATGTGACAATTAAATCTGTCACTTGACCTATTGATTTGGTGCCATGGGTTTCGATGACTGGAAGAATGATGACTTTTGATGACTTACTGACCTAATTTTAGCTCCAGATGAAGCTGGTCTGTACTGGCGTTGAAAGGACGCGAGAGCTTGATCCACATTTGGAAGATCTGCCCACGCCGGATGATGAGATTGTTGCCATGGTAACAGTTGGTGTAGTGCTCCTTCCGGTTCTGGCCGGTCTTGCTTTTCATCAGGTCCACTGACTTCACAGTCAAAGTTTGTTCTGTGAGAAGAACAGTGAAAGGTCTCAAGAAGTTAGTTCAATGACATTTCTAAGGACGACCACAGCAGATCCCTAGTAATCAGTTGATTAGTGTTCAACCCTTTCATTGTTATATAATGGTGTTAATCTCAAAATGACCATATCTGCTTTGTGGATCAATGAGTCCCTGTCCATTTCATTCAAAATTTGAATGAATTTTGCTGGAAAATGTTGGATAATGGAATACCGGCCCGTATCCATAAATAAATTTCTGTCCGACAATCCTTCCAATAGGTCCCCCTTGGTAAATTTTGTCACCCTGGGCAGGGGTTCATCCTCAGTACATTTTCCTGTCTGGGAAGCATCAAGCAAATTTTACTATCTATGTGTCTGAACGAATACAATATTGTTTATTCATGTATTAATCAGTGTGCAATGAATGGAGGGGTATTTAGCTGTCTGTCCACTGATGGATGGAACACATCTACATTCAATAAGAATACATGTGCTATTCTTTTAAAATCTGAGCATTTGGATTGGGGGATGGGCTGGCATGATTTCTCATTCAAGATTCGAGAGTTTATCTGTCACATGCACGGTAAATAGTCAGCTCAACAGCTGAATGAAAGTCTTCCTCTACATGTCTGTGCGCTAGACACAAACCAACACAGATCAAAAGTACGGATTAACTTCTTGTTGGATCCTCACGTGATTCCAAGTGATTACCATGCATCGTGCCTGCGCCCCCTGCCGCAGGCTGCCCCAGCTTGTCCCTGATGTCAGTGTTGCTGGTCCCCGTGCCGCCAGTCCCTTCGCTGTCGGTCCCTGTGGTGCCGGTCCCCGTGCTGCTGGTCCCTGTGCCGGCAGTCAACTTGCGGAGCCAGGCTCGACAGCTCCACTCATCCTCCAGCTTCCCGATCAGCTCCTCCTCACCTGGCTCCACATCTTCAACCGGGCCCAGGGTGACGGTGGGGAACCGGCCCACAGCTGATCGACTCCGGATCGATATCTCTCGTGGCATCTTGGAGGAAGAGGAGCGCAGATAAGACAATGGCAGACAGAAAGTCCCCTATTCGTTGGATGCTGTAGGTTTGGTGTCAAGCTTGGAACAAATTTGAATTGTGTCAAAGGTCTTGGGGGGTATTCCTTGCTGGATGGTTGAGGGAATAGTAAAAGTTGTCAAACAGGGGGGTAAAGTTTTTTTTTTTGTGTATGTGGTGGGGTGGCCTGTCCTTGAACCCTCATGTATGGAGGGAGAATCCCTGACCTGTTATGGGTGGTCCTGGGACCATGGAGGCCATAAAGGGGGAGAAAAGATGATTACAAGGGCCCCTGAGTAACAGGGACCTTATTATTTTTTTTTAATTGGATTGGTCTGATTTGGCGGCCCAATATGATAAAGCGACAGGTATTTTAGGAACTGTAGCGACCTGGATTGATAACTGGTTAACAGATAGGAAGCAGCGAGTAGCTATAAGAGGCACAATGTCACAGTGGGCCTGCATTCATAGTGGGGTACCGCAGGGTTCGATTTTAGGACCACTATTGTTCCT
>JAODJU010000081.1:19730034-19742022 GCA_026776725.1 Gnathonemus echidnorhynchus
TCCCCCCACACACACACACATTTGTATTCATATCTTTATGAGGACCGTCCATTTATTTCTATCCTTAATCCTAATCCTAGCACTCCTTCCCAGCCCTAACCATAACCAAGTAACCAAACAAAATAAAAGAATTTTGGCAATTTTTAATTTTTTTATTGCATTCACATATTTTTATAAAATTAAGTTTTCCCTTGTCCCCACAAGGTCAAATAACAGTGTTTTCTCACATTTGGTCCTCACAATGTAATATATACATGCCCACACACACACACACAAACACACACACACCACCCCCAAGTTGAATCTCTTTTGAAGAACTATGTGAGAATTCATGTCACAAAGATTGTGGAACCATGTCTCCCTGACAACTGTCGCCCAGCAACAATCTCTTGGCATTGCCGTGTAATCTCCCCCTCCAACTTCTGCGCTGGTCTCTCTCTATCTCAGAGTTTGGGCTCTGGTGGAGGAGTGCACTGTGTCACAGGGGACCACTGCGTCTCTCTAGCAGGGATGACACTTCCAGAGTGTTCACTGCTGAAGAAGCATTTCATAAGGATGACTACCTAAGTCACATGGCACAACAGTCACTGTATAAGGGACTGTCACAAAGCTCTCAGAGTGAAGTTTTAAATTATTATTATCACATAACAATACTTATGCAATTTTGTAAATGAGGAAAGGAACTGAGAATATATGTGCACGTGTGTGTGTGTGTGAGGGGGATGGGGGGGGGGTTAGGTTTATATTACTTTGTGGGGACGAAATGTTATCCACTATATAATAAAACCTGTTATTATTTTGATGTTGTGGGGACCATTTTTCAGGTCCCCACAAAGATCTGTGAATGCAATCAAAAAAGTGAAAATACCATTTTCAATCTTTCCTCTGCCTATGCAGTACAGACTGCCTGGAGTCTGTCCCAGGAATCACAGGACACAATGCAGGGGACACTACGGATTGGGATGTCAGTGCCACACATATACTTTATTATATATTAAATATATATATTATGCAATTTTACAAGTTCGGGAATAAAATACAATCTGTAGACGATAACATGGACACATCCATATTCACATCCTATCTACAACCTGGCTTAGGTGTGGTCAACTATAGCAACCACTCACAACGTGCGGTGTATTCATCCATCAATTAGTGAATTCAGGCTTGTTTTCTTGCTCGTGTTCATCTCCTTCGGCTTGGGGTTGAGTGCATGGGCTCTGGCATGTTGTATTAGCTTAGTCTGCCGCTCGCCTGATCCGGCTTTTATTTAAATCTTCAGCTATTTTAGTTATGTTAGATTCACAAACGTTTAGATATCGTTTTAGAAATGCTCCACGTCTTGTTCAAACAGCAACGGCGGGACATGCATTAGAAACAAAAATCAACCATCATGAGACGCCTCTCACGTACCCTCAGACTGTTGTTGGTATTTCTTTGTGTTTTTTATTTTTTGCTTGGCTTATATGTTGTATTAGAATGGAGGCACATCTAGGTCTACAAGATGAAACGGCTGTACGAAGACGCAACAAAAGCACAACTTTCTCACCTGACGTATGACGATTACAGTTAGGGAGGCATGCCGCGATTTATCTACAATAACAGACCTAGTGGTCTGTGCGTGTAAATAAGCAAATGTGATAGCATGGGCGTGGAAACATGGCAGCCTGTCACCAATTAACACCATAAAGTAACTGTGTCCACAGGTTTAAAAACCCAAACATTCTTAATGCTGCCCCATCATCTGCGATCATAACACCGATTACGTAATCGGTAATTGTAATTTTTAATTGCATTTATCCCACGACCCACCTGCATTCGAAAGTGCCTGACCACCCACCTGACAGCCCCCACCCCCCGCTGATGCGTTGCCATGACGCCGCCGAGAGTCATTACAGAGGATCTCCCGTAGCATCCCCCCCCCCCCACCGCTGACGGTGCGAGCGAGAAGGAAAGTAGGACAAGCCTTTGTGAGGCGGAGGGGCTTTCGTCCATCTCGCTGTTTGCAGTGACAGTCCTCTGTTGCTTTAATGCCGAACGCAGAGATCATGCAGAGGACTGTGGCAATGTACGGTACAGCAGGATCAGGAGATTCTGTCCTGCAATAAACAAGACTCTCCCAGGAGCAATTTAGCAGGAATCGATCCAAATCTGTCACCCGGAGGGAAGTAAGGCGATATGCTAAATCAGTGATCGCCAACCGGTCGATCGCCAAAACATTCCAAGGGGATCGCGACACCATATACGTCCCCCACCCCCGTCCAGCAAAATCTTAGCTACAGAGGGGGATTCCCCCCAACTCCCTTCGGCAAAGATACAGTGACGACTCAGTATCTCCCCAGATTATTATTTTTCCCTAAAAGTAGCAGGCACTGTCAAAAAAATTGGAGAGCATTGTGTTAACGAATTTAGAGTTGCACAGGAATGTGAACCAGGAGTAACATATTTTAACTGTAAGATTCTGCTTTATATGTAATATAATTGTATACCATCTTTTCCCTGCTGAGCTGGCAGAACAGCTGTCCCGCTGATATTCCCCCAGACCGACACGGGTGGCAGATCTAGTTACGTCATTTATATCTAACTCGTTAATTAAGGGACTGTCGAAGTTTGCGCGTTTTTTTTTTTTCCACCCGTTGCTGTTTTTTTCACCCCATTTTATGCCCCTCACATCCCCCCACCCGCCCCCTATACCAGGCTCTGCATAAGTTTTCTCTCTGGTCGTCCGGTCGATTTGATTATATTTTAACATTTATATATTTATTTTTTATTTTGATAGCGGCGTATGGTGCCATCTTCTTCCACACGAAGAAAGGCAAAAAGGACGTGCTGAATGCGGCGGCGGATGAAAGGCTCTTCTTGGCAAACGTTTTCCTTGTACTGGGGTCGAGCAAAAGCTTCACATGTCAGCAGGAAAATTTCTGGAGGCAGAAGGATCTTCTCGCTACTGCTCATCTCCTACGCCTCTTCTTCCCCTCTCAATCCCTCCTCATTAGCTTGTACGACACACTCTTTCCCCTCTCTTTCTTCTCTTCTATTATTAATCTCTCGCTTTTCTTGATTCACCCCCCCCCCCAAAAAAAATCTCCATTTCTCTGCTTTTATAAAATCTCTTCCAACTCCAGTCCTGATTTTCCTGAAGATTGCTTTTCCTTCCTCTGACCTCCTGTCATTCCCTTGCTTTTCCCATCCATCGCTCCCCTCTTGCCCCCCCTCTCCCCATCCCCCCAACCTCACAGGGCCACCAGGTCATGGCAGGAGCGTGACTTCTGCCTGAAGAACCTGCCCCCATCCTTCTCCCTCTCCCCCCGGTCACGTGGGTTGCGGGGCACCAGGCTGGACAGGAAGCGCTTAGCCCTGCTGGTCAGGCTTTCTCGCCGGGCCTCCTTGCCAGCTTCCTCCCACCACATGGACTGCCCCCGGGCGGCTCGCACAGCGCCCTCTAGCAGCTCGGAGGTGCGGTGCTCCAGGGAGGCCGAGAGCTCCACGTACCAGCACTGGAACAGGTCTGCACTGGACTGGGCCTCTGACATAGACAGACAAAGGAATGTTGTTATGCGTCAGCTGACAGAAATAGCCATTTTGTCACACACTGGATGTTGCAAGTGTCATGCAACGAAAAAAAAAAATCATTATTGATCTGAAATCTTAACTGTGATATCCGGTGAAATGATTTATTGGTAAAACGATTTGTTCTTATAGCAGATAGTCTCAGTTACAGACCAATGATGGTGGAAATGGTCCGTGAAACGTGTGAATGTCACTGTCTCAGCACTGGTATGAAGTAGACGTGCAAGGGCACACGTGATTAACATATGGCCAGTGCGTGTGCAGATCTAAGGGGGAGCGTGAGGGGAGAGCTGGGGTGGCAGGGACATGGGGGTGGGGGAGGGGACGCTGATGAGGATTAATGAAGAGCTGCTCTGATTGATGGATGACGAGGCAGAAACAGACGGGGGGGGGCAAGGACAGATGGGCCTGGATCTCTGTGGGAAGGAGGGGCAAAGCTTGATTCTACTTTGGACACTCTACTTTCTAGTTTTATCCACATGTGAACCACTCTAGCGGAGGCCAGTGTCTCCTCCCACAACCTGCCACCACGTGGCGCTGAGGTTATTGGCAAATTTGTTCTTTTATGGGGCCCCACTGAAAGTTTAAAATTAATTAAATATCTAGCGAGTTAAGTCAGAAGATCACAGCTAGTTAGCTGGTTAGCAGTACATGCTGCTTCAGCATCTCCTAGATACGAAACTGGTTTAATTAATATTTATTGTAGTGTCGGTTTGTGGCCAAGAGGGGGCTTCCAAACTCTGGGGCCTCACGCAAATGCATGCTGCATGCTTTGAGGTGGTAACACCGCCACTGGCTGAGGGCCCCAAGGTGGACTGTTGAGCACCAGCGCAAAACCACAATTCATTCCGTGCAGTTAATCAGCAAAGTAAAAAAAAAAAAAAAAACAAGGAATCATTCTGAGCTCGTGTGGAGGGCCCAGCCAAAACAGGAGAGCTCCACAACGCTGCTGTCGGGGCTGCCGCACGTGGGGGCAGCTTTGGAGACGTGGAGTGGGAGGAGGGGGAGGTGGGAGGTGGGAGGAAAAAGGCACTGGGAAAAAAAGGAGATGGGAAAAAAAGAAAAAGCAGGAGCAGACTACAGAGCGGAGGAAAAAATCGAATGAAACAAAATCAGGCGAATAGAAAGACTGAACAGTCCCAGGATTCACAGAAATGAGGAAAATGCCAAATAGACACAGTGACCCTGAGCGATGAAGAAAATGTAGCATTAAATCCTGCATTTAAAATTAAGCTTGCAAAGTCCGGCGTTGTGTAAACACTTTGGCTGCATCGCACATATCGTGCTGAGAGTGCATGCAGCAATCAGTATATCTGCGATTCAAATTGCATATTAAACATTATTATTATATTATATATTAGTAGCTCCACAAGTAGTGTGTCATACTAGCAATGCAAAGGTTGTGGGTTTAAATCCCAGGAATCAAATGGCAACACTCTGCTGTAAGTCACTTCGGATGAAAGTGTGAGATACGTGAGCCCGATTTATTTTGTTTTTTCTGAGACGATATACACTTAGTACGCAGATAAATAGCTTTAAACATTTCCTTTGACTGCCAGAGACTTGTGCGCAGTGCTGGACAGACTATTTCTAATATCGATCTGCACGGCAAAGGCGCAGAGGGCGCAAACTGACCTGCGGTGCTGACCTCCCGTGAGCGCACCAGGTCGCTCTTGTTGCCCACGAGGATGATGGGCGTCTGGGGCTGCGTCTCCCTCAGGAGGAGGCGCAGCTGCGCTATGCGGTGGAAGCTGCGGCGGTCGGTGACGGAGAAGACGAGCAGACAGACGTCACAGCGCAGGGCCAGCAGGTCCTGGAAGGGGAAGGTCGCACCTTTCACTTACAAAGATATATATTCCAGTCAGGCTTCGTCGTTAATTCTGATCAGGCAACTCCACCGAGCCACGGAGCTTGACAGTTTTCTGCACAATCTTCGGGAACAGTTTTATTTTTGTAGCAATTCATTATGAGATTTTGTCAGCTGGGGTTTCAGCAAAGTGACACCAGCTGACTATCTGGGCGCGCTATGGATGGAGTCCCACCAGTCATAAGCAGACATATTCCTCACCACGCCAAGAGACAGTGTTTTGGTGGAATAGTCCAGTTTTTCTCAACCCTGTCCTTGGGGTCCCCCAGACAGTCTGCATTTTGCTCCCTCCCAGCTCCCAGCCAATCACAAACATGGTGGATGTGTCCAAAATCACAAGGGGAAATATAATTTGCAACATCAGACGTATGTCTGAATCCTCAGTGTGGATAAAACAGTAGATGAACGGTACCCAGATGATATACTGCATTCTGTGAAATTCTGAAGTCTGCAATCGATGGACACTACTCTATCCCACAAGGCCACTGGAGCGGTGACCAGAGGCAAAGAAGGCCACTTGCTCAGAAATTTGTGTACAAATTTAATTTAACAGTTTATGACTTTTGCGGGGGTCAAGCTACATCATTGGTCAGGTCAAGATGGTGACCATCCAGGTCAAGATGGTGACCACAGTGTGTCCGAATGCATGCATACTGCTCTCATGCAGACATGCAGTACATACTGCATGCATACTGCTCTCATGCAGACATACAGTACCTACTGCATGCATGCTGCTCTCATGCAGACATACAGTACATACTGCATGCATACTGCTCTCATGCAGACATACAGTACATACTGCATGCATGCTGCTCTCATGCAGACATACAGTATATACTGCATGCATACTGCTCTCATGCAGACATGCAGTACATACTGCATTAATGGTCGAGTAGTAGGCTTCTGATGAAATTCAGTACCTACTGTGTAAGTATGTGATTTTGGACACAAAAGGAATAGACTGTTTTTGGATGATAAAAGGACAGGAGTGCCAGTGCAGTGACTTCACACGCAAGCATAGTCAGGGTCTGCTCCCTGGCCACTGCTAAACCAACACGACTCCATCAGAATCTTCCCCATTCAGCTGCGCTTCGCTCTCATTGGCACTGAAGTTCCACAAACACCCCACACTCTGTCACTCATTCACAGATGCCGTCTCTTTGCATGCGCGATTACTCAGACTCTACACTGATCCGCCATTGGGTAGCCAACGAGTCACACTCATCCCCAACTGGCCAAAACATCTCTTGGACAGCATGCAATCCTGTCACCAGACCAGTCTCCTATTGGCCAGCCTCCAAATGGACAAGGCTTTGATGCAGATTTATTAGTAAGCATTGTTTATTTGCTTATCAGATGCTAATATCCATGCCTTACTGTTTCGCACTAAAGCTCATTTTAACACGCAGCCATTTGCTGATATAATATATGACGATTTCCCTGGAACTGGAGCAGGTAGGGTGTCCAGATCCTTAAATATCACACCCCCTGCTGGTTTAATACCAGCCTGTCAGCATGTTTGTTCTGCTTGCCTATTATTGCATTATTGGGTCTGTCAGGCTGTCAGCCGTGTTGAATTAAGCTAATTAAAATCAAGCGTTCAGCCAGTGAACTCAGTCATTTAGGAGTGTCCCATTTTTCTCGCATTTCACTAGAATTTCCGCTTTTTGCTTTTTATCGCAACTGTCCAATTTTTTGGTGTGTTTCTGTGGTCAGCTGTTAGGGGAAAGAACAAAGTATTTTCACTGTTCCTTTGTCAGTCCTCGCAGGTTAAATGCTTTAGGCATGTGTTTTTGGACTTGAGCGGAAGGAATCCATGCAAATTCGGCAAACCTTTCTTCTTGTATTCCTTAGAAATAAGTCCAGTTGGGAATTAACTGGAATAGAAGCATTAATGTGCCATTTAAGTGGGAGCTTTTCGATCATGGGGAAAATCTCACATGCTTGAACATACACACACACAGGTTTGTAATTATACCTTTGTGGGGACTCTCCATTCATTTCTATGGGGAAAACTCTAATCCCAACATGACGCCCTTAACCCCTACCCAGCCCTAACCTTAACCATAAGTAACGAAATAAAATGCAAAACTTTTGGCGTTTTTACTTTTTTGATTGCAGTCACAGATTTTTATAAAATTGTGTTTTCCCTTGCATCAACCAGAAAATGCTCCCCACAACGTTAAAAAAAAGGTTTTTAATCACATTGTGGGGACATTTGGTCCCCAAAATGTAAAACATACATGACGCATACACACTCATACTGAAATGCACTCTAAAGTCCTATATGTGGAGAATCCAGACAAGGGAATCTAATGAAAAAAGTAATTGATCCAAATTGAAGGGAATTGAGCTGAATTGAAGGGAATTGAGCTGAATTGAAGGGAATTGAAATGAATTGAAGGTAGTAAATTCGAACAAACAGCACAGAATGGCAGATAAGAGGGGATTAAAAAGCCGGCCAGGTGCAGCTCTAGACAGGCATCGCTGGATGCGAATCGCGGCCTCTCTCTCGAGCCTAACATAAAAAGATATGATCTGAGCAAAACAACAGTGAGCCTGGAGATGGGAGATGGGAGGGCTGGGTCGCCATAGAGACCAGTGGCCAAAGTCGACTTCCAGGGAGATGCAGTGGGTATCAAACTATTAATAAATTGTACATGTGACCATGAGGTTCAGTTCTTAGGAGCTTCTGATCCGTTCTTTGGTATCATATTTAACACAGAAGATACTCTTCATATTTTTATTATTATTATTATTCCTGCAGCTTTCACTATTATAATTTGAATAGATTTGTTTATATTTGTCAAAAGAGTAAATCGATAAAGGTTATTCATCATGTAAGGTGGACCCACCTGTCTCCAGTTGTCATAGACGATGATGGCGCTCTCCTGGTCATCCACAGTGACTGTGCGGACATAGCCCTCTCCTAATGGGCAGACAAACCAGTCAATCACTCACGCTCACCAGGTGCAAGCCCCGCCTCTTCAGGAGTCACTGTGATTGAACTCAACAGTCACTGATATAGATGGTCACCTTTGTCAACCATTTCTGGAAGGACAAATGCAAGGGAGCGAGCATGCGAACACGTGCATGTTTACCTTCAGAATCCACCGACGCGCTTTTGTCGAACTCGCCGGCGAGGGCGACGGCGAGCGACGACTTGCCCACGCCGTTTTGCCCCAACAGTGCTATTCGCAAAGGCCTTTCCTCCCTCACGTCTGCTGCCGACGTAAGGGCGTCGTCTTCAGCGGGGCTGACACTGATTGGAGGAGGCGAAGCCCTGCCCAGTTCTGCTGCCCAATCACACTCCTCATTGACAGCCTCCTCTCTCCTGAGCTGGTGCTTGATTGGTAGAGGGGTACTTCCTCGGCGCAGAGTGGGAGCGCTGGAGAGAGTCATACTGTCACAGCAAATGTGACAAAAACGTGTCATTAAATGGACCTTAGTCTCATACCATGGGGCACCACAAGGATGAGTCAGAGGGTGACTTGAAGTAATGCGGTGCTAAGATGAGGTCATAATACGCATGATACAGTCACACCTCCATTATCTGCAAAGCCTTAGTTACATCAATATAAAGGTCAAGAAACATAAAATATGACCAAAATATTCAATGACCGAATCCAAACCCAAGTTGTCTATTCCACTGTTTCTGAACCAAGTCTTCAGGGACCCCAGACAGTCTACATTTTTGCTCCCTCCCAGCTCTCAGCGCACCTCTACTGGGTCTTCCGTGTTCTTCGTTGTTTCATTTGATCTTGATTGTTTAGATCTTTCTTGGTTGTTCAGTTGGTGCCTGATTGTTCGGTTCATTTTCAATTGCTTTCAGCTGTGCTGGGAGATGGGAGGGAGCGAAAAAATGTAGACTGTCTGGGGGGTCTTTGAGGACCCGGTTCAGAAACACTGGTCTGCTGCAATAAAGGACATGGGTTTATAAAAGTCTACTACTGCTGCATGCATCAGGTGGAGGCTCCAGAATGATGAAGAAGGGTAAAACAACTAAGTTCACTAATAAAAGCCAAAAGGCCCCATATATTTCCCTGAGCCCTAGACTGCTTCCACCAGGCTTTCCTGCTAGGCTAATGGGGCATGAACCGCGTTTCCTCACATCCAGCCAAGTAAAACAACCATAACTGCTTCATAGAGAGAAACCTTGCAGTTATGAACACTTTCCAATTTTCCTAATAACTTAATAACAACAGTACATAATACCAATCTTTTGACGGTTACTACAATTTTTAGAAAGATACACAAAATTGTAAATTTGTAAAATGTTAATGGTAATATCCATCCATCCATCCATCCATCCATTCATCTTCCCTAACCACTCACCCAGTTACTCATATTTTTCTACACCCAAAGTGTTAAATTACAAACCCACCCCACCTACTCCCCATCACTGCCCCACGCTCAGTCTGCCTCTGAAGCCGACAACTGTCTACGGAGACTTTGTAGCATCCTGCAAAACCAGTCAGGCATCATCCCCACCATCACGCCGCGTTCATTCAGCATCGCATCGCCGTCCCTAGAAACTTCAGCATCTGTGTTCACGTCTTCGGTCATGAAGAGGCCGTTCTGTTTCCGAACATGATCGTTCACACTCATTCACACTCACTATCAGAGTAATGCAGCGTGCACTCACCTGTCTCTCCCGCATTCACACGCACTATCAGAGTAACGCGGTGTGCACTCACCTGTCTCTCTCACATTCACACTCACTATCGGAGTACAATGGCATGCACTCACCTGTCTCATGACCAGCAATACCAACCGACTGAGCACCCGCACACTTTCTGCTAGCCTCTCACCTCTATCCCTCTCTCTCCCTCTCTCTCCCTCCCTTCCTCACACGCAGACTCTCTCTCCTCTATCCCTCTGTCTCCTCTATCCCTCTCTCTCCCTCTCTCACTCTATCTCTAGATACTCCCTTCTCTGATCTATCTCTCACTCACGCTCGCTCTTGCTCTCTCCCTCTCTCTCCCCTCCCCATTTTCCTCTCTCATTCTTCACTCAGGCTTTCTCTCCTCTTCTTTCCTCTCACTTTCTTACACATACTCTTCTCTTAACTCCTTTTGCTGCCTACCCATTTCTGCATATCAATTGTTAAAGTGCAGAACTCCATACCAGATAGATAGATAGATAGATAGAGCCAATTTTCCCTTTATTATCTGGAGTAAATGAAGTTGTGATCTTACAGACAGACACGCATCACTGAGAGTGGTACCCGACTCTGCAGGTTACTAAAATGACCACCAGAGTGCGCCATAGAGCTTTTTAAAGATAGTGGTGGTGATTTTCTCAGGGCTCACCTCTGAGGTGCTTGGGGTAATTATATCTGTAATATAGCATTCAACTATTATAATTATCATCATTCTTCTTATTATTATCATTACTATTATTGTTCTACTGATGCTCTTCTGATGGATTCTGCTAACAAGGAAATAGCCGAGGACTGGCTCGATTGATTTTGACAAGATATTACGGCTGACGTTTGTATCGCCTGGCGCACGCATCATGAAATCATGTGATGTGAAATGAAACAGGGGGCCCAGGTTCACTCGCTTAAAGTGGCTACAAGCTAAACAATGATGGATTTCCCACGTCAACATCTATGCTCCTGTGCATGAGTATTTATGGCCATGTGAATTCATTACATAAGGCAGCGCCAACAAGAGGATGTTATATGAGCGGTTGTGTAATGGGGAGTGACTGAGTCGGCCCCTGGTGGTGGATGAGGGTACTACACTGGAGTGAGAATATCATGCTGGGTCCATGAGTGTGACTAGGGGTGTGTGGAAGGGTGCAGATAGCAAGTAAAGGCACGGGAAGGACAGTAGCGCCGTATGAAAAACAGAAAGTACCGGAACATTTTACTGACGATGGGCTGTGAGTAGCAGTGAGCGTGCAACCAATGAACGTACATAGTGTAGAGGGACGAAGATTGACTGAGCATGAAGATACTGTGTCGTAGGTGGTGATTGGTCCTCTGAGCATGGATATCGTTGTGGGGAGGGCGGTAACTGACTTCTAAGCATGGGCATTGTTGCCTGGTGGGTGTTGATGGGTTTTAATGGCATTATGTAGTGGCTGGTGATTGTTACGTTGAGTGTGGGTTTTCTTTTATGGTGGGGGGTGATTGGTTCTTTGAGCCAGGATATTATTTTTTTTCTGGTTGCTAATTGGTTCTTTGAACTTGAATATTGTTGTGTGGTGAGTAGGGATTGGTTCTCTCTGAAAGGACACCGCAGTGTAGTGGGTGTTCCTGAGTGTGGATAACTAGTGATGTGATGCGTGGCGACTGTGTGAATAATGTTGTGTGTTTTGTTGCAAAGTGAATGTTGATGGTAGTGTGGCTTTTCTCTCTGACGTTGTTCCTCCCTGGTTCTACAGCATCACAGAAGAGACTCTGGCTTGGGGTATCATCACTCTGTTCCCTCATTAGAGCAGCCAGGGAAAGACCTGATCTAAGGGGAACATAAGAACATAAGAAATTTACAAACGAGAGGAGGCCATTCGGCCCATCAAGCTCGTTTGGGGAGAACTTAACT
>JAODJU010000081.1:19788043-19798250 GCA_026776725.1 Gnathonemus echidnorhynchus
GGGGGCAGGGGCGGGCAAGATGAGGTCACATTTCTTTATGCGTGTAGATTTTCATAAGTAATTTCCATGCATACATTTTGATGAAAGATGATTATATAACACGCAAAAATAAACTATTATTCTGTTGTCCATATATTTCCTTACATAATATCAGCCTCGCATGTATTTCTCCTTAAGCCGATATATCTCTGTGTTATTATAAAGCTGCAATGTAAGAGTCTTTGCCTGAATCATCCCGCACGTGACCCATAGACTACAGGATGCCTCTGAACACGGGGGGAGGAGCTTAACGCCACGCCCATTTCTCTGTTTCCTCTGAACACAGGGGGAGGAGCTTAACGTCACGCCCATTTCTCTGTTTCCTTTCCTCTGAACACAGGGGGAGGAGCTTAACGTCACGCCCATTTCTCTATTTCCTTTCCTATGAACACGGGGGGAGGAGCTTAACATCACACCCATTTCTCTGTTTCCTTTCCTCTGTTTTCCTTCTTCCTTTCCTAAATTATCAATGCCCACTCACATCTTACACTTTTTTTTGCCTCGCTAAGCATCCTGAGATTTAGCTAATGCTGCTGATGTCATAACATTAAATATACAGTCTAAAACTAAAAAAAAAAACGCAGATGTATTTTGGGCTTTTATTAATAGAATTTTATTTTTTGCATGAAATTTTTTGCAGATATATATTTTTTTTGTTTTGCTTATTGTCATCACTGCGTTCTTGATGATGCTCCAAGCAGTGCTCGCCCACTGGCCCAGGTGCCCCCCCGCTTTCACTGTCCACCATGCGAACCAGTGGCGGCCATCTTGGCGAGTGGCGGCTGACTCACCTCAGGGCCTCAGGCGGGAGCTTCATGGAGGCCAGGCTGATATGTGTGAGGCTGAAGGCTGAGCTGAAGAACTGCCGGAAGATGGGAAGGGCATCCTTCCCCTTCCTGACAGGAAGCCGATACCATAGCACTATGACTACCGTCATGGGCAGTTCAGCCCAATCGTGTTTCTTCAAATAGAGCTTCATTTGAATTTGACAGTGAAAACAACAGTGATTGGCTGAGGAGGAAGAGGGCGGGGCCTGGAAATCCTCCTGAGACCCAGCCATTCATTTTAGTCCTTTATAGAAGTTATCTCTCATACTATACATCCCACAAGCCCTGCTGTCACTTAAAGAAGACATATATGGCTTTAAGATCAGTGGTGTGGGGGTGTGACTTTGCCAACTTCCCTTTCCTGTCAAATCAACATTATCATCTATATTTGAAAAGTTTATTTTCTCTGGGTTTCAGGAAGACACTTTGTGGTCCCGCCAGAATCCTCAGGACAAACTGCTTCATGGTAATTGTTAAATATGAGGCTGGCACTGACCTGTGAGAGAAGAAGTTTTTGGAGAGGTTCAGGTAAGAGAGATCGGCACAGCATCCCTGGAGCAGAGGCACAAACAGCTGGATGGGAGGGAGGGTGTGTGTGTGTGAGAGAGAGAGAGAGAGAGAGAGAGAAGTGAAGTGAAAGTGAGATTACTTAATGGTTTCTAAAGGTTGCATAAATGTCAATGGCAATGTCAGTTGATGACGACATTTTTTTTATTACGGTGTTTATTAAAATTTGTCAAGAAATTAGCTGTGTAATTTGGACACGATTAAGGGCTTTGGATACGCATGTAAACTATTAGTCATTTAGCCAACCTTTAAACATTTATTAGACATTTAGGGTGGAAAATGTTGCATTTAATTTTTTTTAGGATTAGTTAGAGAGGAGCTGGTGGGTGTGATTGGTTCCACACTGCACCCCACATGAACGAAGAGCGTTCGCTAACTCACGAACCGAGTCCACGGCGCAGTCTGTAGCGGACAGATCCAAATGGACCAGGCAGTTGGGCTGGGACAGGAAGAGGTACAGGTTCTGTAGAGAAAGACCAAAGCACTCAGAAACACTATATTTTATCTCCAGGGAAACCACAAGATAGAGCTGAAATATGCTACTTATTGAAAGATGCTCCCCTTACAGGGACCTTAACACTTTGCACAGTGGGACCTTAACACTTTGCACAGTGGGACCTTAACACTAAACACAGTAAAACTATACAGAGTGGCCCTGAACAATCTCAGGCTACAAATGTCTAAGGTAGCGGAATGGTTGCATATTTAATCAACTGTCCAGACTGAAGGAATGAAGATGAGAATGAGGTAATGGAGACGACACGAAGTTTCAGGATGATGAGAATCGTTAATATAAATCAAGATTAGTGAGATGTTACGGGGGGTTATACTTGCATGAAGGTTAGACACCGGGAAAACGACCAGGATGAAGATGAGGTCTGGGAATGAGGAGGAGGAGCTGGTTACTAAGGAGACAAGGAGAAAGGGATGCTGAGGGTGACTAGTGGAGTAGATGGCGAGGCGGCGAGGGGAAGGTGAGGTACAGGGCTGCGAGATGTTGAAGATGTAGGATGACGAGGAGGGTGAGATGTTCCTGGGGATGAAGGTGGGGGGGGGGGGGGAGACAGAGATGATAGCATTATGAGGAGACATTATGAGGAGCATGAGTGTGTGGAGAGGAAGAACGGAGGTGGGGTCGCATCTCCCACCGAGGCATCCTCTCCGGACAGCACCCCTGGGTTCCTGCTGAGGTCCAGGTGCAGGAGCGAGTTGGAGTACTCATCCGTGGAGCAGAGAGCCTGAGAGAGGGACACGACTCCTGGGGCGGGGGAGAGAGACAGAGATTGGGAGAGATTGTTAACAGCTGATAAAACCACTTACAGTACATTAGCGTTTTACCGTGACTGCTTTCAGAGTGCATGGTCGCAAGCAAACTTGCACAACGTCAATTAAAAAAAAAAAAAAATCAGCATCCTCGGGGACCCATAGTTAGTCCATATTTTTGCTCCCTCCGATCTCCCTGCCAGGCAGTCCACAATTTTGCTCCCTCAAAAACGTGGGCTGTCTGTGGGTCCTTGAGGACCGGATTGGGAAACACTGCCCTAGAAAACTTTTATCAATAAGACCAAATTCTTAGTTTGTCAGTTTGCTAGCAAAGTGCCGCTTTTGATTACCCTGGCAGTCTTCTCTCTTCCATACTGCTCTCTGTGTTTATTTGTCAGTTTATTCTATTTTTCTTTGTAACTTTTAATGCCCTACAGCAATCTTTTACCACGAGGCAGCTGAATCAAGTCAATGTAGGCTGACTCTCTCACCCTTAGAGGAGAGCGAGGTCTTGGACAGGTTTAGCAAACGGAGGCCTTTGCTGAGGCGGCAGACCTGCTGAATGAGGTTGGAGACTCCTGTGGACACATGGAGTACAGTGCTGACACTGTGACATGTGACAAAAACCTAAATATATATAATACACACATACTGTACATAGAAAGCCAGGCACTACAAATAAGGTACATACTAGGTAGATCTTACTACTATTACTGTTATTTGCATTGTCACTATACTATACTATACTATACTATACTGTACTATTAATGATGTTACATTTAGCTTAATGATACATACAGGCAGCTCTCAGCTTACAGGTATTAGTAGTATATCATTGGATTATTTGTTTTCTGTTCTGTCCTAAATGGTTTGGGAAATAAATCTGAGAGAAAAATCTGACTTGCCTAAGGGTTGTGGAATAGATTACTTACATTATTAAATAATTGCCTGTACCATACTGTGCTGTACTGTACTATACTACTATATTGAACTATGCTCTACCAAACTATACTATCAAATATTTAAGCTAAAAAAATTAGCATAATGATACTAGAATACGGTACACGGACAATGCCACTCTGATGAGAGAGACAGGCAGATATAGAGAGCAGGGCAGCTGCGAGTGTGATGTTGGCATGACAGACCAACAAGGAGGTCAGACAGACATCAGAGAACGTCAAAACCCCGGTCGCAGGCAACATGACAGAAGACGACGGAAGGGCGGCACAGGCCACGCCGGGGCTGATGGGAAATGCCAGCGGCGGGAGACGGTACCCTGGTTGTCCAGTGTGTTAAACGCCAGGTTGAGGGAGTGGATGCTGGAGGAGGGGTTCTCCGAGAGCGCAAGAGACAGCTTCTGGGGAAAGTCCCTGCAAAGCATCACGCATACAGGCCGCATCTCAGCCATCGCACACTGAGAGACGGCAGGCAGACGTCAGCAGGCAATGCAAGAAGGCAGCAAGCAGAAGATATATATCGCATGATATTATCGCAGAATATTACGCTATATATCTTGTAAGACCTTCCACATGACGACTCCTCATTAGGAGTTATTTTATATTTAAATAAATTATCCTTGTGAAAAAGACAGACCCATTCAGAATGAATTCATTAACACCTCCTGCCCAGAGGTAAAGCAGACAGTAAGATTAACAGGTTCAAGTCTCCAACAGATAAATCCATTCTCAGGTGCAAAGAGATGTTCAGATTGAGTGAGAGGGTCACCGGTGAGGGGACAGAGAGAAGGAAACAGGAGACAGAGAGATGGTGAGTCCAAAGAAAGAAAGAGAGAGAGAGAGAGCAGAGCCCAGGGTTTGAACCAATCGCAGGTAACAAAGGGATAAAACCAGTGGAGGAGCGAGAACTTGTGAGCGGACTCACGATTTGAGGCCCACATTCTCCAGCGTGAGCTCCTCCAGGCTGCTGGATTTGCTGAGGGTATGGAGGACCTGTTCCACAACCTCGGAGCCCTGCGGATGGAGAAGAGGGCAGGTTGTCACGGCAACACGGACCAGCACCAGGAAACGGAGATATTCATGGGCCATGGGGTAATGGGATAGTTACGATGCGCATGTCCTTGCAGTAGAGTTTGGTGAACCACGTGTTGTATGCCATGGAGGCTACAATCACCGCAAGGTCCCTGGGGAGAAAAGCAGGACACGGCATACAAAATTAAATCAAATCTATATTCAGTTTTCAGGTGCATTTATATAAAGGTTCATTTATATTCCGGTGCATTTATATACAGGTACATCTATATACAGTTTCACAGGTGCATTTATATACGGGTGCATTTGTATACAGGAGCACAGGTGCATTTATATACAAGCACACAGGTAAACTTATGTACAGGTGCCTTTATATAAAGGTTCATTTATATATAGGTGCACAGATGTATTTATATACAAGTGCATTTATATACAGACGCACAGGTAATCTTATGTACAGGAGCACAGGTGCATTTATATACAGACACACAGGTGAATTTACATATAGGTGCACTTCTACACTTAATTACAGGTACATTTATATGTACCTGATCCACTTTGCTAGGACTCACCTGGTCTCTAGATGACTGAAGTCCAGCAGATTGAACTCCCTGTTATCTTGTGAGTGGTAGATGGTATCTACATCCTGGGAGACATCAAGGTGGCTTCTCAGCACTTTACGTTCGCGTTCACATATTTAACAGATGCTTACGTCCAAAGCGACGTTCAGCTGAGGCACATAGCACATTTCAAACATTCGTGCTGTAAAGGAGTCGACTAGCTGAGCTTCTATTGACTGAGCAGGTAAACAGGACTGGAGCAGGAGCCACACAACAGCTTCTAACAAACCACTGCCCTGATAAGACTACTCAAGGGCAAGAAGCGCGACATTAGGAATATGCCTGGAATGTAAAGAGGTATCAGGCTCGTAGAGGGACTTTAACGGAGAGTGTTGGTAAATGAGGACTGACCACTTAACACCAGACTGACTGACGACATTGCAGAGTGCTTAACGCCGCGCTGGCTGAAACCAAACCTGAGAAATGACTAAAGTAACAGTGATATTATAAAAAAAAAAACACGACAAGTCAGTCTACGCACAGCCATCGTCACCCACACACACACGCACACACACACACACACACACACGCACACACTGTTCTACTCACCCACTGGACCTCCTCCTTGCAGATGATTCCATTGTAGTCACACAGAGCCGCATACGTCTCCGAAAACCCCCCTTGGAGGGAAAAAAAATGTACAAAACTAAGCCCACTTTGGTAATAATACCCTTTAAACAAAGAGTTTAACACAAATAATCAGTCTGGTTAAGAAGCAAGGGAGCACTGTACTAAGATACAGAATATAGCTAACTGTCACGCACACATGTGTGTCTGTGTATGTGTGTGTGTGTGTCAGTGTGTGTCAATGTGTGTCAGTGTGTGTCAGTGTCTCACCACAGGCTCTCTGCGTCTCCACAGAAGTTTCTGAGCTGGGGGAGAATTTTTGGCTCCCGCTGGACAGGTCATCTTCTGACCGACAGACTGAGGGACTACAGAAGACAGAAACGGTGTGAGAGATTGGGAGAGAAGACAGGAGCTACAAAACATTCATGAAAAGAATGTATGAACAATTCCGGAAAATCACGCACTTACTCACTGATGCACTTCTGAATTGATCTCAAGTGAAATTAACAAAAATGAACTGAGATTAAATGAAATTAAATCAAATTGCAAGAACGAGAGGGGATCTGATTTGATCTTCATGTCAGTAACTCTTGTAGAAGGAAAGCGACAATTTATTTAATTTAGGCCCTACAAAAAGAAGTTAATTAAGAAACCGCCGTGCCAAGACACACTCATAGTGAAAATGTCACTGTACGTCTGTCAGACGCACTTGCTGAAAGTGGGCCTTCTGTTCACATTTCCGCCTCATTTCTCATAAGCAATGATTCAGTTTGAGGTAACAATTTAAACAGATATGTTGTATCTTAAAGATAAATTAAAATGATATGAGATAATAAATAAGATAAGCGTATAGTGTGTAAGTTAGAAAACGCTGGAGCTGATGAAGTCTGTCGTTTTCCTTTTACAAAATCCTCAAACACTTAAATGTAAGCTGGAACAGAGTGATTCCATCTCAGATTTATGCAATCTGACTGCATTTTGTCCCTGTGCTCAGATCCCAAATTCTGCGCTGCGTCGGAACGGCAGAGACGAGACACTTGCGCGAAAATAGAGTTGTTGAAGATGCGGGAGAGAGCGAAGCTGATGTAGTTCATGACGTGGTCCAGGTGATCGCGCGTCTGAAGGTGCAGGGAGTAGGAGGCTCTGTCCGTGTCTATGACGATCTGAGGGGGACAGACATGCCACACTGTCATAAAAACACCAGAGGCATGCTTTCTGCTATATCCTCTACTAAAAAATAGATAATTGAGTCAGAGGTTCATATACCTTGTCGATAACATTTCCTGTCATCTCGCACACACTTCTGTTGGACTCAGTTTCCCAAAATGCACTGTGTACTACAACTACTGTAGATCACAAAGCTCACAACACATAAGACTTTGACTTATGAGATGTCCATTATGTTAGAATACCCCAGCAATAGGAGACAAAAAAAAGTCTTCAAGCATTAAAGCAGTTGGGAAGAAACTGCCCTATCTCATAACGATGGCTTCTATAAGACAGAGTACGATGAAATTTGCCAGGGGGGTTGGGAGGGGTGGGGTATAAAATAATATTTCTTGAAAACGGGCTACAGCTTTTTGGTTTCCAATATGGGATGGTCCCATAATGTGCAGCACCATAATAAAATAATAATAATAATAATAATAATAATGTTTCAGATCTATGATCAATTTTACGTGGAATTTGTTGATACATCCATAGTTAAAGTCAATTAACATTCATTAATTAGCCATTTAGCTGAACTATACACAGTGCTTTATCTATCTACCTGAGAGGCATGTCACGGGCCAGATTGCATGCACCTTTTGCACTAAAGCGTCGGATCGTTTAACAGTCTGCTCTGCACAGTGTGCCAGGTCACCGGGAAATATCCGGGGGCTGCCAATGGCCGGCCCAGACCTGCACTCTCTCACCTGCTGCTCAGGGTAGGCGTTCATGGCTCGAATCTCCAAAAAGTTGAAGGTCAGCTCCACCTGGAGCCAGAGGGAGATGGCGGCGTTAGAGGGGAAAGTCGTCTTCCTCTCCTGCCAACGAGGCGGGTCTGAAAAGATGCTGCCGGGTGCCTCACCTTGGTTGGGACCTTGGCGGCCAGAAGGTAGAATCTCCACGTCGTAAGAACCTGAGATGGCGAGAGAGGGAGGACAACGACACAAGCCCCAAAAGATGCAATGAATCTAGCTGTCTGACAAATGGGAGAAAAATTGAAAATACACCCAGGGAGATCAGCCGGTGTCACTGCATTATAGCCGGGGTCACTGCATTATAGCCAGGGTCACTGCATTACAGTACCACAATTCATCATAATCAGGTCAATTCTTAAAATCTCTCTTTTGCTCTTTTATTCATTCTTATTATTTCTATAACAATGATTATTATTAATGTAAATAGACGGAAAACGTGAAAGGAAAGCAAACCAAAGCGTGTGATAGGGGTAGAGGAAAAGCACAAAAGTACTTTCACACGTCCAAAAAGAACCATGTAGGAGAAGCATCTGGAAAAGCACAGTGTTCAGCTCCCCCGCCGTCGCCTGGTAACCGGCGTGCATTTCTGCGCGGAGATTCTACGGTACGTGAACTTTCAGCACAACATCTGGGCAGCATGAGGCAGACGTGCTCGTTAACGCGGGGAAATGACTCTTCTGCATTACAAAGTAGGTCGCTGACTAACCGAGCAGCTTTGAAGGATTGCGTAAGTATGGCTGACCAGAGGCACTGGGAGCAAACGTGTGGCTGTGTGTGTGCGTGTGTGTGTGCGCGTGTGTGTGCGCGTCAGGAGGGGGAGGTTGGACGAGCCTCTACAGCAGATGGACGAAGACATGGTCCCCAGAAATCTCACAAAAGCCAGCTGATTGACGGGGAAAGATCTTCCACCTACATATGGCAGGATCACATTCTTCAACAAGACTCCAAAACTCCATTCAACACCTTCCACATCTACTGGTTCATGGCCAGCCTGCAGTCTATCCCTGGATGGACAGAGCAGATGGCTGAGGACACCCTGGATAAGACCAATACTAACACAGGGACTGATTTACCTGACCGCATGCATTTGGGCTGGGAACCAGAACACCTGTAGGAAATCTTAAAAACTCTACACGCAGGCCGGGGGGAAGATCTGACGCCACAGTCCTGGAGGCGGGGGGGCCCATTTCACAGCTACTGCTGAAATACGAAATATCCCAGTTGAATAATGCTGTGTGTTACTGTAAAGTACAAACACTCAGAAATCAACAGGATACTTGAGACTGAGCGTTGCGGCTCTGGGAGAAACGCACGATAGAATAACAACAAGAATAACAATAACCTCAATATGTACATCGTGTGCTTAGTCTTAACAGCAGCTTATATAATGAATTTGCTTATTTTTGTGCGTCTTTTAAGAAAAGCACAGGGAGGATGAACTCCAGCAGAACGAAGCTCCGCATAAACTGAGTCAAATTTTCAATTCTAGTTTTTTAATCTCTGTCTTTTCCCCATGCTCCTCTATGTAATTCTCTGCCTACAATTTCTATACTTCTCCCCTATCATTCTGCATCAGCCTGTTTCACCATTAAAACATGAAGCACTAACATAAATGCAGATATTATATCGTTCCTTCTCTCTGTCACATTTCAAAGCTTGTGCAAGAAGAAATAAGCATTTCAAGACTCTGTTTTTTCTCTCCGGTGAGTGGGTGAGGATATATTAATAATTTTAATTATAGGTTCACATACTTTTTGACATTGCATACATGAATAAATGTCTAATTATTTCAGAGGACGTCACATATCCCTGGAAGCACTGCGTGGCTCAGCGGGTCTCCATGCTGGGCCTGTGATCAAACCCCAGGGTCAGCAGAGTGATTCTGCCATCGGGCCCCCAAGCGAGGCCCCTAATCGCCCAGCTCCCGGCTCTAGAGACTGGCCTACCCTGCTTTCTCAACGGCACATTGCTTTGGACAACGTTGACTGCTACATAAATAAATTGTAAAGCCAATTTCATTTGCACAGCTAAAATGTACATATTATCCTCTTGCTTTCATGCTCGGGCTTACTCAGCTGGATGCGCAGGGGCTAAGTCAAAAAGGGCCTCAACTAACCTTGTTTAATAAAAGTTACTCCTCATCCCCTCACAACAACAACTTACACCATCATATAAAACAGTAGGGGGCCACTGACCACTCAGTGCCTCTATTCTTCCTGGCTACCTGCAACCCCCCCATCCTCCCTGCTTCCTCCCCACACTCCCGCATGCTTAATCCCACCCACATACGCCTATTTTCCTCCCCTAATCCAGCCCGCTGCTCGCCTCTGTTCTCTTCTTCTGTTCCTTGTCATCTCTGATCTCCAGATCTT
>JAODJU010000081.1:19802671-19817934 GCA_026776725.1 Gnathonemus echidnorhynchus
CCTTTCCACCCCCCGCCCTGCCCGATCTTTCCAGACTGCAGAATAAAACACAAACGCTGGAACAAGCAGAAGAACGTCCTCACCAGAATCTTGTCCTCCGACTTGCCGCTTTTGGCGTCCAGCTTGATGCCGCGCGCGAACTTGACCGTCGATCTGTCGATGATCCTCCAGAGGCTGTCTGTTCACAGAAGCGGAGGCATCGCTGAACTCACACGTGCATGCAGAGTCCATATACTCGCACCATGTCACACTATACATATATGTGAATATATGTTTGTACAAAAGACAAAACGAAAGCAAGAATACTTCCCCCCGGAAAATTCAACTCACTATATCCATGGCTATTTCATCATAATCCCCCTATAGATAAAATACATACTCACTCTTCACAGACATCATTGCATGCAGACAGTGACAGAGCATACACTAAACATTCCAATACATTAAACATTCCGGAAATGAATAACAAATGCTGAGATTTTTTTGTACATTCTGATATCACAAAACATTTCCCTTATACCGCTTTCAAGTTCTGTTAATCAGCTAAAAATACATTGTAAAAATCAGCTGATTTTATTTGGAAATTTTAATATCTAGGTATATATCCCTATTACTGTTGTATTATTGTATGAAAAACACTCCTATCATTGAACAATATGATTTCATTAGCTGAATTGATTGGACTGGCAAATATCTTCTCAAAGTATTGTTGGCTCTTCAGACAAAACTTATGGATTTTTTTTTGCTCTCAGAGCTGCGTATATTTTTATTTTTCAGAAGTAATACCTGTATTATTTATTTATAAGTCAATAGCATTTCTTTGTGGTCTGATTTATTTCTGGACACAGATATTAAATGAGGCTTCGGTGAATCACAATAGAAATGACTAAAAGTCTATACTGAATTGTATGATGGACAGAGGTCTGGAGAACAAGCTAATACATTGTCATATGTGAGCATTCTTAGACACATGGAGACGAAGCCAGAAATCTCCAAGATCCTTTGAGGTATGTTTTTGGAGCCAGGCGAGCCGTCTGTGAGATTTTCAAAGATAATTTCTCTAAGTGACTGGCACAATCAGGAACATGTGACTCAAAGCTGTATGTGTCATACTTGGAGGAATGACAGCTCACTGTGTTTCCTTTGGCTTTGACTGGCCACCCAGTAGGCAAGAGGTCACAATGGAAATTTATCTGATGACATCTCCATTATTTGCTATTAGCAAACAATAACAATCACACTATGCGACTCTAGGCTGTTCTGCAATATCCCCACATGTCTGGGATCTAGAATTTCCAAGTATCACTTTCAGTCTTGTGGGAAAAAGTCAGTTTGTTCCTCAAGGAGCCTGTAAGCTTTCCATCCACATGCCCACAAGCCAACACGATGCAACACAGGTTCAGACGCTAATGCTCTGCAAGATCATCATAAATACTCGCCAACGCACTACATCATCACTGTGACCCCCTCCAAAGGTAGCAACCTTCAAAGCACTTCTCAGACCTACACTCAAACATTAACTTATTCATTGTATCTTATTTACCCAAGATGTTACCACAGATTAAACAAGTCCTCACATTGGCAGAAACAAATACACAAGAATCCCTGCTGCCAAGTACAAGGACTCTCAGCAAGTGAGATGGGGGCGGGGGGGGTGGTCTTACTGAAAGAAAAACAGCAAAATGCAAGCAGCTGTAGTGAACTTTAATCTCAAGAAACCCCAATCAAAAAGCCTTGCAGCCGTTTCTTAGTGTGGCAGAGAAAAGGGATAGGGGTGAACGCTTCTTACACATTAAGGAAGGGTAGTGAGTATGCAGAGAGAGTGAGAGAGTGTGTGTGTGTGTGTGTGTGTTTGTGTGTGTGAGCACGCGTGCTGCGTCTGAAAGGGCGTCCTGGGCTAGCAAATAAATTGTAAAGGACTCGAATCCACGTTATTAATTATGTGGGTGCTGCTAATGGGTTCTGTTGGAATAATTAAGCGCGGAAAGACCGCTCCCTGACGCGCGCGCCGCCGCCGTTGCGATAGCGTGTCTCGTACGTATCAGCGGGCATAAAGTGTCTGTTCACGTGAATGAGCGCCTAAGCGGCAGCTACCGCCGTATGGGAGTGAGACGCGTCCGCAGACCCGCACTTGCGGGCGTAAGATGTTCCGGGGCTCCCTGCGCTGCCATCAGCATCTGGCGTACAGCACAGCTGAGGAAAATGCCGTGCTTTTAGTTTGCATAACACGCACAGATGTATCGCCCATGAGTGTACGCGATGCCACACGAACCGACAACACTGCATGGCAATGAAATAAACCATGTGCAATTACACGCGATTCCGAGATAGGCGCGCCAATATAGAGGACAGCGCTGCATTAATGTGCAGCGATGGGGCTAATGAATTGATCTGCTGATGTGTAAAGCAACAGAAATCAAAGTGTGAGTAACGGATAACGATTCAAAAGGCCTGAGCATGGATTATTACACTTTGCAGCTGTATATGATTGCATAGAGAAAAAAAAAGGAAAAAACAAATACGGCAACGGAAAAAAAAAATCGCAGCCAGAAATCACTGTTGCATATATAGCAAGTTATCTAATGTAAAATGCACGCATGCACACACCTCTGGAATACTGGACGTGTAAAAACGCCAGATTAATATCGCGCTGCGCTGCATGTTAAGGGAAAATGATTGCGGCGGAGAATGGGGGGGAAAAATCCGTTTTCTATATGCGTCTTGTCCTACCTGTCATTTCCCTGCTCACACTGACAAAGCAGGGGACGGCTGTCTCTTTAGAGGCCATGTCTCCCGTGCGATCCTCCTTTCTCCTCTGCTCAGCAGTCAGCGGGCTGCCCGCCTCCCAGGCATTTCACGAGCGGCCCCCGCGATGCCACCATAACCCGGAGAGAGAGCACACATGCACATCACAGGAGACGGGATGGCGCTGGGGCTCGTGCTGCTGCGAGGTCTGCCTTAAATGGCATGTTTACCCGTCATGTGAAAACCAACACGCCGTGATGATGAGTGCTGGGTGGGGAATGATGAACATGACGGGATCTTTTAATCTTGCGGCTTTTCCCCTCTTTTTAAAATTCAGGCGATCGGATAATTAAAAGCTCTTGCCTTAATAATTTTATGACTAACAAAATACGTCTCACTCCATCTTATTATTTAATATTATTGTTGTTTGATATTATTGTTGTTCTTGCAGTTGCTGTTGTGAGTCGTGTACAGGTGCTATTTCAACCTCGGTTTAGTGTAACGATTACGGTTCATTGCAATTTAACTATAGGTGGCGTATAAGGGATATAGGCCTATATACCTATACCCGTGAAAAGCACGTTAGACTGGTTAGACTGGTGTTTCCTAAACCGCAGCGCTCTCCGTTACAGAGGATAACACGGCGATTCAGATCCCTCATGCAATATGCCAGATATATGACCCGCCCCGCCACCCACCTTCGGCGGCAAGCTTATCTTGTTTTCCTTGCCAGAAGCGATCGACCTTTTGTGAGCACTATGTCACCAAAGCGATCGATGTCAAAATCACCTAACACGTGAAAAGATTTTTTAAAAGTATTGTGGAGGAGACAGAAACCCTTAAATTAAAGGGATTAGCAGAGGAGTCAGATAGAAGTCAGCCAGCCCGTCCAGTAATCAGGATTATATGACAGGCCTGTAGTCAGAAACACATTTCTGTGGAGGTCAAACCCGTACTTTTACAACGTTTCAACATGCCCGTTATATTTGTTATTAGGATGCTATATGTGTTATATAGCAGCTGACAGAATACACTATATAACCTCCATTATGATCACAAGAAATAAAGTAAATCCCGTGTTTGCAGGAATACTATTCATTCAAATGGGATGCTGGAAACAGGGATAGTACTCACACGTGTAGTGCAGGAGGTGCGGGGCAACAACGCCACCCGTGGTGCAAACGTGTTACCACAAGCAAGGGTTCCCTTGGTAACAGCGGTACACATTGCACTGCAAATATTCCTGCCGAGGTAACAATACAAAGCGGACGACCTTACTGTAGCTACTTGTCTATATAACAAGTTATTACAGCGCTCGTGTTGACCAACATACAGCTGCGTGTAAGACTTATTACGGGAGGGACAAGCAAAGGAGGGAAATGAGTGAAGATTTGACTTCAGCAAAAAAAAAAAAAAAAAGTTAAAAGGAGAACACCAGACGTCAAGGTCAGTGTGCAAATAAGATGATAATTCGATAATAAGACAGAGATGTTACCTCACCTGAATGACTTCATTAACATGTTGATTTAAACCAAAGCAGTTTTACAAGAACAATTGACTATCAAAGCAAGCATCATTTTCAGGAGATTCGTTCCCTCCAACCGGACATCATACACAGGATGAAGCTATTGATGGCCTCAAGGAGCCAAGCAGAATTCTTCGCAGCATTTTTAATACCTGCTTGTGACCAGGTCCCATGAATCGCAGTATAAAGGGGTCCCATGAATCTCAGTGTCTCTGCATCTATTCGGCTTGTTACTCCATGTGCATATATTGAGAAGGAAACTATTTTAAATACACCCATCATATAACGCTGAATGGTAGATAAAAACATATAGTACATGGAGATCTACTGGATCTACTCTTCAGTAAATGCATTTACCAAATACATGCACTCAGTGGCCATCACGTTAGATACCCCTACATAACACCAGGTGGAACCCACTTTGCCTTCAGAAACCCCCCAAAGGTAGATAATTTGAAAAAGAAAAGGTTTTCTGCACACCTCTGTTGCTGGTTTTTCACTGCAGTGGCCTTTCTGTTAGCTTTAGAACTGGCTATTCTCCACTGACCTCACTCACTAACAAGGTGTTTTCAGCCACAAAAAAAAAAACACTACATGTTCTTCATTCTCCATGAACTGTAGACTATCAAGACTGGTCCCTTTCTTGCCTGTTCAGTCTGTCATCTCCACGTTTGGCTGGCCGGTGATGCTGGCCGTCCCATTTTCCTGATATTTCCCTAGGTTTGCATTGTTCTATTCCCTATTGTCTTTCCCTTCTCCTTGGGCTGCCACATGGATGAATAGACTAAGCATGCAGCTGAGAACTGTACTGTCCTACTGTCATGTCTTGGACATTTTGTGTTTCCCTTACCCTTGATAATTGTGTATTTTTGTCAGCATGGATCCTTGCTTTGTTCCTTTGTTAGTTCTCTTTGTGTGTATCTAGTTTCTTGTAATGTTCTATAACCATTTGCTGTAATGTTCTACAACCCTATGTTGTAATCTTCTACAACCCTATGTTGTAATCTTCTACAGCCCTATGTTGTAATCTTCTGCAACCCTATGTTGTAATGTTCTATAACCCTGTGTTGTGATGCTCTATAACCCTATGTTGTGATGTTCTATAACCCTATGCTGTGATGTTCTATAACCCTATGTTGTGATGTTCTATAACCCATGTTTCTAGTCTCCCCTTCTGTTTGCATCTATAGTGATTGTTTATCACCCTCACTTCTTATCCTCCTAGTCCTGTTTGGTTGATTACCAATAGCCCACACCTGTCCCTTGTTAAAACCCTTGTTATCTATGTATTAAT
Organism: Gnathonemus echidnorhynchus; assembly: GCA_026776725.1. Lineage (NCBI taxonomy): Eukaryota > Metazoa > Chordata > Actinopteri > Osteoglossiformes > Mormyridae > Gnathonemus > Gnathonemus echidnorhynchus. The sequence continues at coordinate 19,808,236 of JAODJU010000081.1, forward strand.
GTGTCTGCCCTTCCCTTGTTCCTCAGTCCATCACTGTGTTTTGTTCCTCTGTGTTTTTCCCTCATGTTTAGCATAGCTTTGATTTAGATCTCATTTTGTCTGTCTGACTGTGTTTGGACCCCTTGGCGTCCCTTTCTGTTTCTTGTCTTTCTGTGTTCTGTTTGCAATAAATCCCCTTTTGTGTTGGTGCTGCACTGTGGATTGTCCGTTCCATCATACTGCTCCTTAACAGACAGTGTAGTATATAAAAATCCTAAGAATATTGCTGTTTCTGAGATGCTGTTACAGTTATGCTGCATTTTAAATCACATAGATCACAATTCCTGGCCTTTCTAATGCTCAGCCAAACAGTAAATAAACTTTCTGACCCTGTCTGTGTGCTGTTAAGCATTCAGCTGCAGCAAAATCATCCTGTTTGTAGGAGCTGACTGTTTGCAATAATTTGCAGCTGTACAGAATAAAGTGTATAATGTATAATGTACAGTATAATGTGAATGCACATTATAAATTATTATGTCTTATTATAGCAATTATGTGTTATATTCTTACATTAGATTTATTTAAAATTACTCTCTACAAAACTACAAAAGCAGTGTAGGCAAGGTTGTGCGTTGCTTGTAATGTCGTTGTAACTGTACATAGGTTTTGCTCTGGAGAGTATAAACGGAAGCATGTGATGGGGAATGGAAGGTGAACTTTATTTGGGGACGGGAATGGAGACAGGTTTGGCAAATGAGGAAGGAGGGATGAAAAGAGAAGACAGATGCGTCAGCATCGTGACCAGCAGATGCCGCTGAACAGCAGCATTTGAAGCCGTGGAGCATTTTCCCCTCGCGGTCAGTTCAATTCTGCTCGCAAGTCATTTCGGAAATGTCGAGTTCCCAGTTCATTCATATAGATGTTTTATTTAATCATGCATTATTAGAAGAGCGTACGCTATGACGTTATGAGATCGTTGAGGAAACACCTAATCTACATGGGCAAGACTGCATACTTGATAGCACGTTCTGATTACAGGTTTGGAAAAAGACGTCGCACGTAGGCTACATGGTGTTCGCTTCAATTAGACTTAAAAGTAACAACGTAACCCTCGAACACTACAGCACTGAGCTTAACTTTAGGATGCATGAAACCTCTGCAAAAAGGTAGTCTAACAAGGCATTTTAATTAATTTCCTCTTAACTACAAGCACAGGTTAGAGAATTACATCCAATAAGGCATGCAATTTAAACCTTGATAGTAAGAGCTGCTTTGAGACCCGTATGTACGTTTCGCAGTAAATCGCAATGACTTCTCAGAGTAACTTGTATTAGGTAGTTATTAGGGATAGTGCAGTACTCCCCTGTGCAGAATCACAATTACAGCCTCGCGAAATTAGCACTTAAGTACCCGTGTTAACGTTCACTAGAGAGCTAGTGATACGGAGCAATTCAGGAAAATTGGGAAAGGGATAATTCTGCTTACCTGCCCCGAGATGTGAAATTTGGGGTTGTAAATCAGACCTAAATAGATGGGTGTATTATTCATGTATATGATTAAACTTAGTAAGAAAGACTTGATGCAAGGACATAAGACATAGCTAAGCTTTCAACAGCCGGTCGCTCCTAGTTTCCATAGCTGTATAGAATAAATCGGCTGCTGTGCTTAATGATTTCAACGACTGACCAAAAGAAGGTTAAGAAAAAATAAATAGTCAAAAATAGACATTAACTGATTTTAAAACAGGGCTTTTGCTGCTCTCTCGCCATATAGTCAGTGTTCACCCGTGTATCCGCAGCTGCCCCCAACACCAGAATTTCATGAAACCTAAATAAACCCCCCAGTTACACATGCTGCATTGAGGTGTTACGTACTTCAATTTCAGCGGGTCAGCGTTAAATTCTAAAGATCAACACATAAACGCCTAGATTTCGTTTGCATCGCTTTATAATATCAGACAGGTATGCGAGGCATTTTCTGCAAAAAATAAAATGAAAATAACAAAATGAAAATACACTCTCCACTTTGCCATTTAGTTTTCAAAGTCTATGCAAAAATCCTATTAAAATGAAAATTTAAATGAAATAGCACCATTTGCATTTTAATTTTCACGTCATGTATGAGTCACATCTGGAAAATTTAAAAGTAAAATTAAAAACCTTATTTGTATTTTCATTTCCCAGTTTGACTTTTCATTTCCTACTTCGCCTTTTAATTTTCAAGTTCAGAACATGTAAATATATATTAACCGGAGAGGGCCGGTGGGCGGAGCTACGGGTCACTGCTGCGCTTCCTCAGTGAGGATGACGTTGTCGCTGTATTCCTCGCGCATGGTCTCCCATGTCGCCCGAACTAAGTCACACATGGCCTAAGTTAGCTACTAATTTGCATCTTCCGATTCATTTATAGGTTCCAATTCGTAGCGTCTTATTTCACGGTTTAAATTATTCCCACCTTCCTTAAAGGGGAGTGTGCACAGCGGCACGTGCCTCACAGTTTATAAATAGTTAAGATATTTTGAAAATATGCAACAAAATATCAATCGAATTTTTAAACCGCAGCACACATATTTACGCAGGTATGCCAACTTGTTAGGCAACACTGAAATGAGCTTTTACATGACATTTTGTAAATACAAAATAACGTATGAATAAAATGTTTAAGCTCCAGTACGTAGGCTATATGCATGTCAAATAAGAATTCCACGAGTCTCCCTGTAAAGAAAATGGTGAAATTACTCAGAAAAAAAAAAAAAAAAAATTCTTTCGTAACAGTAAACTGGTCGCACTGCATGTAAGCCTGGATAAGTTCAATTTATTTATAAAATTTAAGGAAACCGGTTGCCTTAAAAACGTTTACTGTAAACCCGACGAGTTTCAGTCAATTCAAAACGTTTAAAGAAAGTGACTGTCAGTTTCTGACTCAGTGGACTGAGCCTCTGTACCTGTAAGCTGCAGGTTGCTGGCTCCAGCCTGGCCTTGGCAAGCCTGTGGGTCTGCGGGCCCTTAATCCCCAGCTCCCTGGGTGCTGCAGCGGGTAACTACGCTTCACAGTCAGCTTGCTCTTATCTACAGAGAGAAAACAACTCCCGCAGGTATCAATAATGCATCAGTTATTGCAGTTTAGTTACTGTTTATTATTATTGAATAGTACTTAATTTTTTAAAGTTAATTTTGAGTATTGTGAAATAAAACTGCAAAATTCAACAATGTTTACTATATTTGAAAGAAAAAAATGAACTAGCTTACGTGAATTTTTTTATGTACTTAGTCTATTTATTTAAACTATTTGTTGATTATCTTGAAAGTTTTGAAGTAATCAGTTTCTTCAAAACTTTTGAGATGACTGAAACTACTGTAATCGGGTTTACGTGAACTTTTTTAAGGTAACCGGTTTCCTTGCATTTTTTAAGTAAATTGAATTTATCCAGGCTTAGAGTGCGCATGACACTTTGAGCAATTGTACACATTGATTTGAATAAGAAGCCACATTTCCAAATGGAAAGGGGAGATTTTATTAATCTTGGGTAAGGCAAATGTGAAATGCATCGTACACAGCAGGCACGTAACTGTAAGGACACTGAAATTAGCCTGGGCCAGATAGGTGTTATAGGGTACCCAGCAGGAAACATGGCAGTCTGGGCCAGGTTAATTTCAGTGTTTCATTACGATTGCATACAACTACATCTTAAAAATTCTATTCATATTTTATTTCGTATTTTCAAAATGCCTTAACTATAAACTGTGCGGCGCGTGCAGCTGCGAACACTCCCCTTTAAGGAGGCTGGGAATAACTTAAGACGTAAAATAAGACGCTACGAATAAGAAGCTACATGGATCGGAATGTGCAAATGAGTACCTAACTTAGGTACATTTCCGAAATGACTTTGCCATTAGTTCGGGCGACATGGGCGACCGTGCGCGAGGAATACAGCGACAACGTCATCCTCACTGAGGGAGCGAGGCAGTGACCCGTAGCTCCGCCCACCGGTCCGCTCCGGATAATATATATTTACATGTTCTGAACTTGAACATGAAAAGGCGAAGTAGGAAATGAAAAGTCAACCTGGGAAATGAAAAGACAAAAAGGATTTTTTATTTTATTTTTAAATTTTCCAGATCTGACTCTGAAAATTAAAATGCAAATGGTGCTATTTCATCTTTAATTTTTGCAGGATTTTTGCATAGACTTTGAAAACTAAATGGCAAAGTAGCGATTGTATTTTCATTTTATAATTTTAATTTTTTTTTTCGCAGAAATCACCTCTCACAGAGCGCAGACTGTTCCATGTCCTGCTTTTATAGGCCTACGCATCTATATGTATGTTTTGCTCCTAATTAATTTTACAAGTTGGAATTTACGGAAACGAAATTTTAAACATGGAAACATTTTGCAAACCTTAAGTCTGGAATTTACGGAGTCGATAAAGTCTCATAGTGTGATTATTTATCAGATAAGTAACACGTGCGTACAAGACAACAAAATTTCACCTTAGGGACTTGGAGGGGCTCAGTAGGAAAGAGACCCGTATGGAATTAATATATTTCTGTTAGCTGTTAAAGACAATTCCTAAATTTCATTTATTATGTAATAATAATAATAATAATAATATTTATTTATTTTACTTCCAATGTAATATTTAATGAAAACTGACTCTAGCATCAGCAAATATCTACTATTTTAACTGTAGCTCTTCTGATACTATTTAATTCTCCTGAAGCAAATTGGCTGAAAAATAATTTAGTATGCAACGAAAACCCAGGATAGAGGGGCTCGGTGAACGTTGTTCGAACCCTGTGCAGGAGGGTCATGGTGTTTGAGATGCTGTAGAAGGAGAGAATCCCTGCCTTATAGTTCAGATACACCCCGATCCTGGGAGCATATGGACCCAAAATAGCAGTATTTTCGTTATTATGGTAAAACTGGTAGCCGGACTGAGTGCAGTGCAGACTCCAGGACTTGCTCCCCTGCCGGAAGTTTTCACCGACTCCGCTCCTGGAGATGCTTTTGTATGCGACCGCGATGTCCACCCCGTCCTTGCCATCCCACTCCACCTCCCAGTAGCAGCAGCCAGACAGAGCCTCTCTGCACAGCACTTGGGGGCAGGAGGTGAATCTCTCCGGGTGCCGAAGGTATGACCTCTGGTTCCCTGTGCTGACACTCTGGTTCCCGCAGGATAAGGCCAGGCCTGAATTTGCAGTGTTGGAGTCCAGTGTGATCCGGCAGGCATCTGCAGAAGAACTAACAGTTACAGGGCTATCCGCGGCCAGTGTCACCATGCAGTTAAACATTGCAGTGACATAACAGGAAGCCCCAGCCTCGAGCAGATTCCTACCATGTCTGTCCACTTAAGGCTGCAGGTTACAAAGAACGCTCAGCTTTTTCCCCTCTCCTTTCACTTCTTCTTTCTTTTTCAGTTTCATCTTCCATTCCTTATTTATTACATATACTTTTATTTTTCATTGCCGTCACATATTTTCTATTGACCACATTTCATCCGACCCAACCTGCAGTGGACTGAAAGGTAGTCAGCTCCCCCATGAGGATTACCCCCCTGCATGTGACAAATAAAAATCCCTGAACCCTTAAAAGCTGCACTGAGCATGAATGTGAGGTGGAGATGCAATAAAACAAGCCAATGAAATGCAGCAGAAAAAACAGAGGGGGAAAAATGTAAATGATATATATATATATATATATATATATATATATTACTGTATGTCTTCATCCAGGTTTATGCACATACATGTATCTTACATTTATACATGCATATTGGCCAATTGTTTGGTGCATTTTATTGATTATTATTTGGTTGGTTTACTTTTCATCAACTTATTATCATGAAATACACATCATTGAATCATTTATTTATCAGGATGTCAGCAGTGATATATGTGGGTATTGTTCTGGTTTGCATTCTCTTAATTTGCAGTTACCTGGAGGAGCATAACAGCTTGGGGGTTGGTGCGTGCGTCATTCCAGTCCGACGGGAAAACGGTCTGGGTCATAGTGGTTCCCTTTAAATTCCCATCGGCAGTGGGGTGGGTTGTTGCTTTCAGGCATAATTGTTTATTTTCTTCTAGTTACTATTTTTTATTTAGTTTTTCTTTATAAAATTGTATATTTGATGGCCGAAATATGTTATTAGGTTTATTGATTTTGTTTTGCATGGAGGTGTAAATGTTGTGCTGTTTCCCGCCGGTGTGTGTTGTTGGAATGATAAATGCTTCCCCAGTGTGTTATTGGTTAGGTCAGTTATGTTCAGTGTAGGTTGGGTTATGTTATGCCTTAATTTTGGCTTCATTCTGTTTTGTTGACCTGATATTATTGGGCCCAGGATTTTCCTTTCTTGGATATACTTCTGGATTTTGATGATTTTTAGTGTTTGAGTAAATTTTGTGTTTATAAGAAACTCTGCACCCCTGTTTCTGTTTGCTGGTCCCACACAAACATATTCATATTTTAATATGCATTTTAATAAGCCATGCACTAAGAATCTGGGAATACATGAAGAAACTGAAGAGAGTAAAAGGATCCTGCTGATGTCATGATGATTCATGACCCAGCCACAGGGTCAGATGACATCACGACTAGTGACGTAACAACACTGGTTAATTTTTAGATGCAAGACAATCCAATGTAAGAAATAGCAAGGAAAAATAAATTAATAAAAATAATAATAATATAAATATATATATATTTTACATATTTTTTCCTTTGGGAGGGGTATTTGTTTTGACTTTGTTCTTCATGAGGAAGAGACTGTGTGCATGTGTGTTTGTCACAGAGAGAGAGAGAGAGAGAGAGAGAGAGAAATGTGGTTTAGTACAGAAACTGTACAGAAACAGAAAATGGCAGCAGTCACCCAGGCCCATGAATACCTGCGGATTTTGTCTAACGGGGTCGACGCGTCGCCCGTGTGATCAGCCCGAAGCTGCTGACGAGCATGTCGGTGCAGGATAAAGATAAAGATTTGGGTGACGGCGATGACCTCGGGGTTTCCTGACCGAGTGGCACCGTTCGCCGGGGCTCCTGCTGGTCCGGGACCGGTACAGCAAAGTGCCTGGGGGCCCGGAGCCACAAAACGCTGTAGATAAAGAATTCAGGAACCCCACAGCAGGAACCTCACAGCAGGAACCTCACAGCAGGAACCTCACAGCAAGAACCTCACAGCAGGAACCCCACAGCAGGAACCTCACAGCAGGAACCTCACAGCAGGAGCCCTGGTGAATGGTGCCACTTGGTCAGGAAACCCCGAGGTCAGCGCCATCACCCACGTACACCCCCCTCTTGATGCGGTGTGCTGGGGCCTCCACACGTGCTCGGGACAGTCGGGGAGACTCTCTGGCAGCCACACCGAGGCCGGCTGGATAACCCCCTCCCCCCACCCCGCCTCATACTCTCCGGTCAGAGATTTTTCTTTGTCATGGATCATGTCAACAACCACCGACACACAATCTTTATCCTGCACTGACATGCTCGTCAGCAGCTTCGGGCTGATCACACGGGCGACGCGTCGACCCCGTCAGACAAAATCCGAAGGTATTCATGGGCCTGGGTGACTGCTGCCATTTTCTGTTTCTGTACAGTTCCTGTACTAAACCACATTTCTCTCTCTCTCTCTCTGTGACACACACACACACACACACAGACGCACACACACACACAGACTCTACCTCTCAAAGTACAAAGCTAATAGAAATATATTTAAAAAAAAAAAAAAGTCATGACGTCATCTGCCCCCTGTGACCTTTAGGTCATTAAGAATTTTGAGTTACTCTCTAACTTACATTTCAGAAACTCCTCTCTGGTTGTGGGTCCTGGAGACAGTACAATGGAACACTTTGTTACTGTGAGGCCTGGATTTTATTATTATTATTATTATTATTATTATTATTATTATTATTATTATAATAAATTAACTTGACATAACAGTTCCGGCTTTCGTACCGACCTTCTTCCGTAATCATTTCCAGAATCTCCTTGCACTCCTCTTCCAGCTTCTCCCTCAGTTTGTCCTTCAGCTTATTCACGGCGACGCTCACAGCCCTGAAGCAGCACTGCTTTTGACTGACGGGCGTTGTGGGTAAGACCCCCGTCCCAGGGAGAGCGCAGAGAGTCGGGTGATGCTGCAGGGAGACGTGGGCAAGTCAGCTACCAGGGACTGGCTGAAAAACAACTTGTGGGAAATTACAGTGGAAAATGTTCAGTGGAATGCGGCTTAATGAGCAAGGCCTCTGTGCCTGTCATTGTGACAGTTGCAGGTTCGAATCCTGTCCTCACCAGACTAGCACAGCTCCACTGGGCCCTTGAACCAGGCCCTTAACCCCCCCCACACACAAAATGCTCCAGGGGTGTCGGATCGATGACCTCACCCTGTGCTCAAACCCTAAGCTTCACTGCACACTGTATATACTGCATGTGTTTGTATGTAGGGCCACGATTCACTGGCATATTCGGGGGGGGGGGGCGCAGTGTCTTACAGGGGCCCTTGAATATTTATAATTGGGGAGTGACATTTTGCCAGGAGCCCCAGAATTTCTATCTACACCCCTGTGTGTAGGTTTCAAAGGAGAGCAAGATGTGTGAAAAGTAACATTCCAATGCACCTCTATAAATGGCAAATAAAGAATCATTTTGTTAGGTATTGCGTATTCTCTGGAATCACCTGAAGGAAATAGATGTCATCCTCAGTTTGCGAGAGCTTCTCCAGCTCCGACTCTCTCTTCTTCAGCTGCAGAATATCCCGCTCCAGTTTCTCCACCAACCCTTTGGTCCGAATCACCGCCGTCTTCTCTTGGTCTCCCACCAGCTCTTTCACCTCCGAGCATTTCCTCCTGACAGAGTCTATCAGCTCACTGAACATCCTCTCGCTGTCCTTCGCCGCCGTCTGTGCTGAGCACTGCGAGACGGGAAGGGGAGGTTCCGCGATCAGGCTACGTAGCCGGTTTCACAGGAGGCCTCTGTGTTCCTCACCGGCTGACTGAACAGCTCACAAACGTTCCCTGCCGGTTCCTACTCACTGTGAGCGACTCCAAAGCCTTTCTCAGCTCCAGCAACTCCTTGCCTCTCAACTGGATCCTCTGTTGAATTGTCTTCTGTGTTGTCCTGAGCTGTCTCTTTCGAGAGGTTGCACACATCATTTATAACACATAAGATTTCAGCTCATCCGATAGTTTTGTTTTTGCACAATAGACTAAGAATTTTCGTATCACTTGATTTTCATTTTCTTGATATCTCTGCCAATAGATAATTATTAAAGGCAACATTTCTTAAATACTTCCATAATACAAACATTTATTTCTGGAGCTGTGGAGGATTTAATAGAGAGATGAAAACTGACTATTATTTTTGTAGAAAAGCACTCTATCTCGCAGCTAATATGGGGAAAAATTTAAAGTTGTTGATTTATGCAAAAAGATTTTTGACAAACACATTCAGGTAGCTAACACATGTATTTCACTGTTCTGATTTCACCTTTATTGGCTAGAAAATAAAACCAATACTTAGTCAAAGATTTGTTGATAACTAAAAGTTTAATATCTGAAACAATAATGAGGATTTCCAAGTCTTACCTCATTCTCAGTTCTTGCTGTGCTGATTGAGACATTATCATGGCCTCTGTGTTTGTCCATGGTACAGAGATAACAGATACACTGCTGGTCGGTACGGCAGTAGACCTCCAGGGGTTTGTCATGCTGGGAACAGACCTTGTCCTGC
>JAODJU010000081.1:19856473-19868102 GCA_026776725.1 Gnathonemus echidnorhynchus
ATAGAATTGGGTTATTTGGGTTTTCGGGCGAGAAGCTGTAATTTCGCAGCTCCTCTAATGTCCACGCTGGTCTCCGCTGTCCAAAATCCTTTGCAAAGCCGTGAGCTTCTCCGTGATGTTATCAAATCTGCCGTCCATATTCACAGTGATGTAATCAAATCTGCGGTCATTAGACACAGTGATGTTATCCAGTTTGTGATCTACAGTATAGCCATAGTCTGAGCGCCAACAGCTCTGCCAAGTCCATCAATCATCCTGGCCAGCCTAGTGGGGCTTTGAGCAGCTGTCACCGTTTTCTTCAATTTTCGATAAACCAGGGTGATGCCTAATCCAATCAGCATCAGCCCTGTAATCATGGTTCCGAATAGGTAAATGTCTTCGATGTCCTCCACAGAAAGAGCTGCCAGACACACGACCCTCCACTTCTCCCATCCGTCCATCGTGTAGCCAGCTGCGTACGTTCCTGCAGGACAATCAGGTTCCCCCGAACCTGGGCTTCTCATCGAGAAGATGGTGTCAATTGCGTTGAGAGACCAGTTGATCAAATCCATAATTTTCCTAGTTTGAAGAGCAGGGCTGAGAGTCTCTCAAGTATGGACAGTAAGACAGTAGACTGGACGAGATGAGAGCAAAGCAGGGAAGATAAGGGGAGGAGAGGGAGAGAAGTGCGTCCGCCTCCGCTCAGAGCCAAGCGTGTTCCTCAGTCTCCACATCCATTCCCGAGTCTGTTTGTTCCTGGTCCCCAAGTTCTACCCCCTACTGTGATCCCTCATCTAGTGTTCTTGTCCCAGCTCCTGGTGTCTGTCCTGTCTGTTTTTGTTCCCCTCTTGTCTGAGTTCTTGATTTTGTCTGTCCAATTCCTTGGTTTTCGTTAGTGGTTTCCCTGTCCTGTTCTGCATCTTGTCCTGCCCACCTGTTCTCTGTGGCCCTGGCAGTGCCCTTGCGCGCGTCCGGTGTTCGCGCGTTAGGTGGGGGATACTGTCAGGGTTGAGCCCCTGTTGTCTCACTCTGTCCCTTCCCCATTTGGCCAGCAGGTGTTGCTGGTCATCCAGTCCCTCATGTTGTCAGTCTTTGTGTTTTCCCCTGTTCCCTGTTCAGTCACATGGCTCAACGCATTGCGCATGCGGCTGCCTGTGATCATCTGTCTTATGTTTGAATCCCGCCTTCTCTGCTTTAGAAGTTTTGTAGATTTTGTTCCGTTGTGTTTCAATTGTATCAGTTTTCTAGTTCCTGTGTTTCATTTGTATTCAGTTTTGGTTTTTGCTCTTGATTGTTTTTACCTGTCAGTTTTCCCCAGTGTTAGTTTCTGTTTCCTTGCTTAGCTCTTAGTTTCCCTGTTTTAGTTCCTTGAGTTAATTTGTTTCATCTGTGCCCTGTTTTCCCAGTCTTTGTTAATTAGCCTCACCTGTCCAGTGTTAGTCTCGTTACCCCTAAGTACTTTAGTCCCTGCTTCTGTCCAGTTCCCCAGTGGTTCATTGTTAGATGTTTGAGATTCTCAGTGTTGGATGTGTATTCTGCTAACCTGCCCTGTTTATTCCCAGCCTTGTTTATTCCCATGTACTTTTGACCCCTCGTGGTCCTTTGTTTTGTTAGTGTTTTCTCATGTCTTATTTCATTTAATAAACCCCGTTTTGGTCCTTGGAGCTGCAAGTGAGTCATCCATCATTTGTGCCCGCCCCAAACCCGCCCAGATTCATGACACTGTTCTGCTACAATGAACTTGTTTTTGGAATCACAACAGCACCAGCAATGTTTCAACAAGCCACAGACCAGGTTCTCCAAGGTCTTCCAAATGTCCACCGTTATGTGGATGACATTTTGGTCATAGGACAAAATCTTCTCCAGCACCTTAAGATCTTGGATGCAGTCCTTAAACGTCTTGAAGATTCGCTTGAGTACTTAGGCCATGTCATTGATGTGCATGGTCTTCACAAGTCTACAAAGAAAGTACAAGCAAACACCTTTCTAAGGCCACATGTTCATGGTGGTTGTGAGGGTTATTCAGTCACTTTGGCCTCCCTGATGTCTTAGTAACAATGGCCCACAGTTCATATCACGTGAGTTAGAGACAACAATGAAGAGCAACAGAATTAAGCACATATGATCTGCACCATTCCATTCTGCCACAAATGGCCTTGCAGAATGTTGTGTGGAAATGTTTAAGCATTCCCTGAGGTGCTCCAAGAGAACTGCTTTGACCCAGTACGAACTTGATGTATTCTTGAGATGTATCGTAACACTCTGCACTCCACAACAAAATCACAACCAAATAACCCCACCCAGCCCTAATCTTAAGCATAAGGAACCAAACAAAATACAAGACTTTTGGCGTTTTGTTTTTTTTTTGATAAAATTTACCGAAAAAATGGTCCACACTACATCAAAGTACAGTAACAGGTTTTTAATCACACAGTCCACAAATATATTCATATCTTTATCGGAACTCTCCATGCATTTCTGTGGACATAGCCCAAATCCCAACTATGACAATAACCTTAAACCAAGCCCTAAGCTTAACCATAAGTAACCAAACAAAAAAAGAACAGACTTTCGGCTTTTAAACGTTTTTGATTTCATTTACAGATTTTTATAAAATTGAGGCAATCCTCGTTGGGGCCGAAAAAACACACAAGGTAAAATCGCTACAGGTTTTTTGTGGTCCCCACAATGTAATAATTACAAAAATACACACACCCACATATATAATAAATTAAAAACTATTTACATGAAAAGTTAATGAATGAATATACATTTTTTTCTCTGCTCTCTTCCGGCACGTCCTCCCTTCACTGCTCATACAGTGTGCTAGCATTTTGAGGACAGTTAATATAGCCATAATACTGCTATGGCTATTGTGTAGGTGCCTTGGTTCAGTCGGGGAGGAGGGGTACAGAAGCAATAGTGTTAGCAGCAGGGATTTGAGGTTTTCCCCATCATGAAGATGGAGCCTTGGGCAGATTTGCCTTGGTACTGATAATCTTGAGTGTGCTAAAGGAGTGTCTGTGTGTGGAGCTACAGTCCTCCTTTTAGCCAGTGCCAAGTGTTACTGATGCTGGGGGCCGGAATAAGGTAGAGGGGCAGTGGCACACAAGAAGAAATCAATCTTTACCATTCCCATAGTTAAGCTGGGGCTGGGCAGACTCTGTGGTCGAGGAGCAGAGGGTGATGCTGATGCTGGCGCAGTGGGCTGTGCACATTACTGGGACAGGTGACTCAAATTGCTGCTGCAGAGGGGCCTGAACTTGCTGGCCTCAGGAACACTGAACTGGTTCGTGGTCCTGCACTACCTGTTGTGGCGGACATCACAAGGACAGAAGTAGGTGTCTACAGAAGTGCAGAAATGGGAAAAAACACTGTACTAATAAACAAAGCAAGATTTATCATATCACTCATTTGTTAATGCTCATGAGAGTTTCTAGCTATTGAAAAGATCATGGGCTAAGTCAAGTTTACCTGCAGCTTGACTTAGATTAGCATCAGGGCTAAAATACTCAAGACTAGGCTTAATATAGGCTTAATAGTGATCAGATCTAACGACAGCTGGGCTAAGACTTATACACTGATTGAGCGACCTGTAGCATGTTATTGTTGGCTACTGTAAATAAACACAAATCACCTAAGCACGAGGACAAATCATCTTAGTATGAAATCCACAGCAGCATGCATGACGAGCTCCAAACAAGGTTGTCTGTCCCCTTTCTTGTATTGTTCTGCTTCATTTAATGTGGGGAAGGCACACATAAAAAAGAGAAATCAATAAACTGTCTATTAGGCAAGGAGGCAGATTTACTGATAACACTTTACGTGATGGAGCACAAATACTTAGTACAAATCATGATAAAAATCATGAACAAAAAAATATAGTTCCTACTGGAGATAAAAGGTGTATCACGTCATGAACAAGCATGAGATCAGAATTCCACTTGTGTTATTCATGAATTGTTCCTTCAGTAGTTCACAAAGTATTACAGCATTATCAGATATAGTAAATATAGTATCTGCTCGAGATAAAACATGCGCCACGATTCATTAATGATGAATTAACATGAGATTGGAATGTAACTAAGATTTAGTTTGTGGTTAATACAGTACATAAATAATAGTATAATACTATATTATTTGTGCCCCGTGAAGTAAAGTGTTACCAGTTTATTTGTATTACATATTTTCATACACAAGGTCATTCAGTGTGCTTTACAGGAATAGCCAAGAGTATAAATTAAAAGAAAATCCATAATTAACAAAATCATAAACTGAACCTTAAATTGAATGAAAATAAAATGAGTGAAAATATAAGTAAAAGATAAGTATTGCTCAGTCAAAGTAGAATTATCATTCCCCCCCTTCTGATTCTGTTGATTGAAGAATTCATTTGTTATGTACAGTTATGCAAATCCAGCATGCAGTGACATATAAGCCTGAGCCAGACTTGAAACTGTCTAATAAAGAGAACAAGAGATCAGTTAGAAAACAATTAAAGATTAAAAAGGTTAAAGATTAAATTAGACTATTAAAAGCCTAAAGATGAAAACTGTAGACTAAATGCAAAACTAAATAAGATAAAATGAAATGGATAAAAAGGTATCCGTCAACTTACTGGTACGTCCTATCAAGTAACGTCCAGTTGTATTTATGCCTGACGTCCATAGTAAACAATACTCACTGATCAAGAGACACCCATAGCATGTTACTATAGGCTACTGTAAATAAAGAATGCATTACATGATTGCAAATCATCAATATTATAAACAAGTGCATGAGAATACTTAAAACTTGGATACCTTGCAACCTTAAGATGGGGATTCTCAGCATTAATTGGCTGAGATGGGAAATTTTGGAAAACGCCAGAGCTCATTGGTTGTGAATTTTTCTTGGCAGAAAGATGGAGAATATCAGCAGTTATTGGCAGGTAAAACATAGGTAATGTTAGACAATGACAGAGCTCATTGGCTGTGAATGTTGGAAATGTTGGAGAACAGCACAGCTCACTGGCGTCAGAAAGAGGGAGATTTTCAGTGCCGATTGGCAGGTGAAATATATTTCTCTCTACATCATTGTTTTTTCTTTTGCCCTTTGAGAAACACTGGAACACAATTTTATTGATTTTTATTAAAGTGAAGTACGCAATTTTTACCACGAGGTGGCAGTATGCTAAAAGAAAACTAGTGCCACAGAAAACATTATTGGTCTTTACTGTGGTATAGACGTAACAGTGTTATTAGTCGCATGAACGTTTACTAAGTAAATTTAAATAATTCCAAAACAAAACACTTTACATGTTTTTTGTGCTGCATTATTATTGTGTGTGTGTGTGTGTGTGCGCGCGAGCGCGGGTGTGAATAAACTCACATTGTAACAATTTCTCTCTGGTCCTGGGCACTAATACCAGTAGATCAGTGTCTTTGGTAACTATAAGAAGACAGAAAAACAGGGTTGTGAGTGAATGGGATTTACTTAGGGGAGATGGACTACACTCACTGTGGAGACAATGCTGGGCTATTATTATGAGGACAGTAACAGGCATTTTAACAAAGGTTTTACTATAAATCAAAGATAATGAGATTTGTGAAACATCAAGATTTATTCTTAGAAGGAAAAAATGGGCTGCACCCATCAATAGAAGTGAAAGCTGAAGTTATATACTGTTTATTAGCACTTATGTCTGATTAGTGTCTCATATCAGTTGTACACACACGCAAAATACCATGTAATGTGTTATGATCAAACGGTATTTCGAACATCAGCTAATAATGAACCTGACTAGAGCTGCAACTGCTAAATGGCTTTCAGACTTCTTGTACTGGAAGGTTCTTAACTTGACTGTGACGTCATTCCCAGCTCTGGCTTTCAACCTCCGAGGTTGAAAAACACTGTATGGGCAGCATCCCACTCGCCAGTGAAACTGCACACAAACCTACTTGCTTAATGAATTCAAACAGTGGTCTCAAACTGTCATGCCCCGCTTGTCCGATCTTTCCATGTGCCACGCCCCCCCCTCGCTGCCTCGTGTGGAATTCCCATGTCACCAGCTGTGTCTAGATTCGTTCAGCGCAGTCTGGTGTATTTAAGTACCTCCCCATTCATCTTCCCCCAGTCCTGTCACAGACGTTGCTACCTGTTTTGCCCCGTGTGCCTGTTTCCCCAGTAAAACCCTTGTTCCCCCAATAAATCCCTCACTTCCTGGATTCCCACTCTTCTGTCTCCGCTCCATGCCCATTCCCCACATAACACAAACGTTTAATATCTAAATTTTGCCCTAATGACAAGCCAATAAATTTAAGTTGTATTAAATGATGTTCACTAAACAATGTCCACATATGTCATTTTATTGCCGGCTCATTATTGAAAGCGTGTTGAACATGCGCAGTGTTTTCAACTGCTCAGCTCACCTTGTTAAAAGAGCACTGCTGAACTGGCCCCATGGTCACCAAAAGACGACTGTTAGTAGAAGTACTAACCTTTATGCAACAGGTACAGGAAGATTGGCCTGGCTATTGGTATGAGGGCACCATCGATCACGCCAGTGACTCGGGGAATGCCGGCAATGTTGTGGAAGCCTTGGTTTGCTCAGGTGATCTTCTCCACTGTGGCTGAAGAGGTCATCCATCCCCTGAGGGACCTTTAACAGCACCTGGGTGGCAGCTGTCACAGCTACGCTGAGACCAAGGCCATCTCTCAGTCTCTCAGCACCTCTAAGCTACCGGAGGCATAAGAACATAGTGCAGCCAAATGCTGGACACCTAGTGGGCCTGATGAGATGAGGCTGAACAAAATCCAACAACTCCTGTATCTTGGTCCAAGTGAGGCAATGCTTTCAGATAATCGTGTCGTCTGAAAGGACCTCAAGGGAGTCAAAAGTGGTGCGTATAAATGCATGCATATACACCTGCAATCACCACTACAACAGCTGCAATGGTGATTCAATACAATATGCAATGCTGCCATTGGCCTACGGCTCTCACATGTACCCACATCATTTATAATGACCAGGAAATTACACACTTGGAGTTGATTGAAAGACATTTGTCATTGGTGGCCATATCTATATAGATGGAACTGTTATTAGCAGCAGTCATTTTTGAGTTAAGGAGTAAAGTGGTGTAGACTACTTAACGTAGATATTTATTTGGCACATTTCTAACACCTGTTGAAACAGTACATCTGGTTTAAATACTTGATCATGTTGTTGAACTGTGACTGATCATTTTGAAAGAAAAGCAGCAGCATTCTCACCTTCTCCCAAGATTATTGCTTCTTCTGCTTGAGTCTATCTGAAAGTGCTTCCTACCTAGGCCTACATGTTTTGCCCATAATTGTAATCCAGTACCATGGTGGAAGGGTGGAGTCAAATACTTAATGTCAAGTTGCTCAAATAATACTGACATTGCTATATGAATGTCACACTATGCAACATTCAAAGTAACCATCAGGAAGGGACAAAACATTATTACAAACTTCAACAGCACAGGTGGCACTGATGAAAGGCTTGGTAGTATGCTAGCTGTCATGCTAACTGCAGTGTTTTGTTGAGAGTTGGTGATGACATTTGCAGGGTGGTCTGACCCAGACCACAGACCAGCAAGGTGCATAGCCTGGGTGGCTAGTTGAAACACAGATGTGTTTCTATCCATCATATGACCATATACCATCACAATTAATTTGAGAATGATAGTAATACTTCTTGACAACAACAAAAATAGTTCTATCAGTGATAAATTATTGTATGCTGTCACTTTAATGGATACAGGTGCAGAAATGCATTCATTACTTACACTATGCAACACTGCTTCTCCAGAGCCCCGTTGGCCAGACTGTCTGTTTCTACCCATGACAAGGACGAGGGGTTGGACTTTGGGAGGCATGTAGGCCTGATATCCTGGTCTGTTGATCACAATAAAAAAAGAAAAAAAAAAGTGGTGGGGTCATGGTAGGAATGATCACTCAGAGTCTGTTAAAGGAAAATAGAAGTACGCCTCAGGTAATCAGCACACTGGGTAATGCTAATAAATAGTAATATGACCTTACTGTGAGGTTCATGGCTTCATGGTGTCTATCTAGGATTCAGGGGACTCAGGGGAAACTGCAGCCCTCATGGAAAGATGGCCATGCACAAGGGGGCCTGATGAGGAGGGGCCCCCGGAGGAGGCACGGCCGGTGTGGAGGGGCCCCCGGAGGAGGCACGGCCGGTGTGGAGGGGTCCCCGGAGGAGGCACGGCCGGTGTGGAGGGGCCCCCGGAGGAGGCACGGCCGGTGTGGAGGGGCCCCCGGAGGAGGCACGGCCGGTGTGGAGGGGCCCCCGGAAGAGTAGGCCTGAGGATTTCACTGCAGGGACTGAGATGTTGCTGGGCCCAGATGTGGTGACCGAGGGGTGGAAAGCACAGACCTTTGGGAAGTGTGTAGACCAAAGACATCTGTGTTCCCCAGGGCTCTGTCAAGTGCCTCTGCTCCTGGGATGGCCAACCCTCGCTCCTCCCCAGGAGTGAGAGGAGGCAGACTGGTGCTCCCACCACCAATCCTCTCCTGTTCCCTCCTGAGTGCTGCAGCCTTCCTTTTGGTGACACTGGTGTAGTCCCTTCACTTCCCCCTCACATCCTCCGCCATACGTCTCCACCCATGACCCACAGAATTAATTTTTTTCCATTATCTCCTCCCAAGCCTTTTCCTTGTCAGCATTTCTGGTGGCACTTTTCAGCCTTGAGAAAATAGCTGTCCTGTTCCTTTTCACTTCATCCACCAACACAGCAAGCTCTATGGCTGTAAAAAGAGGCTTATGTTCCTGTGCCGTTTTTACTTTGCCGTATAGGACCTCTTTGCTCTTAACACAAGGCTTTAAATAGTGTAGAGCATGTAGGAGCAGCACATGATTTCCCACCTGTGCCAGATTTCCTAATTTATTTAAGTATTCATCTGGAGGTAAAGGAAAAAAAAAAAAAACAGAGCATGATGAGGGACAACTTTTACTATCCCCTCAATATGTACGTGTGTGTATTTCTAGCTTTTGGTGCTGTGCCATGTCTTCATTACACAAATACCTTCAAAGAGACAACGGATGCCTTAGGAAACATTACAGCACTTTAATCAATCCTTAATCACTGACAGGTGTCGTTGCCGTAATGAAAGAGAAGAAAGAAACGTATCAGCGGTCGGATACAAACCCATTGCTGTGTACTCGAGAAATTACGTCTGCTCACGCGTCTATTCCACTAACATACCGTAAGCTGTAATAACTGGAGGTAAGGGACCCAAAATGCGCTCCTGAACAACCCTTTTATTGCCCCACCTTTAACCAGGACAGACAACCGGGCAAAGAATTCCCAGCAACTACGATAGCGCAGGAAAAACTCCAGCAGCTTACAACACTTAATATATACATTTGCGCCCCCTGCTGATGTGGTGCTCTGCCACTTCACTAAAATAAAACAGATTACAATTATTACACGGGCAACATCGGACCAGGAATTTTCAAGTGTTTGTAATGTGACTGAAACACAAAGAAATAATAATAATCAGCGTAATTACAGATAGAGCGTATTTCACAAAATGCACCGTCATAGCTAAAAGTTCTATTTTTTCCCCACTGCAAGAAGCGCATGTATCATATTTTGACGCCAATGCTATTTTTGAGTTTAATATTATTATTACTGACACAATAAATAATGTAGTTTCGGCACAACCATCGTATTTATAAATAATATTACGAGGCTCGTGAGTTTTTGCACGCGACCCGCTGTGAAAGACCAAATACACCTGGAACCATTGTAGTTCGAATTGGCGTAGGTCAAACCACGGTGGTACTAACAAGTATGTTAGTTTGGGGAAATGGTTAATTTTAACTAACATAATAGGATGCATCATTAATGCTAACCTCAGTCGTTGTACGGGAAACGCACCCCCATGCGGGATGGCACGAGATTTCATCACGCTACTCAGAATGGCGTGCAATTTAAAACTTAGGAATTATTTCTGGAATTATCCATTTAATACCTTTGGACCATGGGCGACTGAAAAGACTTTTCTAATGCCCTGTGGACACCCTGCAAACTGGTGAATGTAATGGTAGCCTAGCTAATGCTTGTGGAGCTGCGGTGCAGCAGAAAAGGGAAAGAGGCAGGCAAGTGGAGCAGAGCGCCAAAAACAGTGTGTTTATTTTCAGCGTGCCTGAACACCCCAGGAAACACCCGCGTCCCCGCTTGGGCATGCGTAAAACCAGAAACCCTGCACGCATGAGTCAAGGTATGAGAAAATGAATTCTGCTTAAAAGGTAGGAGCCCCTACACGCTGTACTTAATCGTTAAGTGCTAGTCCCCCCTCCCCTGGTCCCAGCGCGTTGTTTTTAAACTTACCTAATGCTGTCAGTGCAGACATAATTTCCACTGAATAAGCATAGTTTATGGTGAACGAAACGCGCCTCACACTATGGTTCCCAGGTTAACGTCATTCCGTAATCAATCCCTTGTGGTTGACGTTGGAATTAGCGTTTATTACCGTCTTTTAAAATTACGCAAAATACTGTAAAATGTTATGAGGAAACCTTTTTACAAAATCTTTTTTAACACTACATTTCTCAACCAGCCGTCCATGACCACATATCCAAGCAGTGTTGCAGGTTAATGAAAGCAGTTAAGAAATTCCAGTTCGCATAACCCCACCTTTTTGGCTTGGGGGAGGAAATCATCTAAAATACTGCATGAGAAAGCCTGGGGTGGGAATTGATGTATGGGGCCAAAGTACAACAACTGGTGTTGTTTTATGAAAGATATTGTCATGCCCCGCTCGTCCTACACTCTCGTCGGCCACGCCCCCTCATATACAGCGAGTGGATTCCCCGTGTTCGACAGCTGTTTCTCATTGTTGTGATTAATCATGTGTATTTCAGTTCGCGTTCGAGTATGTTTCCCCAGTTCTATCATTAACGTTGCGTGTGTTCTGGTGTGTTACCCCGCAAATATATCCCTTTTTTGTATCCACGGCTTCCTTCGCCTGTTCCCTGTGCCGATCTTGACTGATATACACAGTGTCTGGTGATTTTAATTTAAATCAGAGGGAAATACAAACATAAATGAACAATATCTGTAGCAATGACCTCCAGTCCACAGAAATACTGACTCAGGAGAGTCCAGAGTTCATGACGTCCAGGGACTGACATGAAGATTAATCTCTAACAGACAGCTGCACACACTATCTCTTGGTGTTGTTGGCTCTGTGTGATGTTTTTTTAATCATTCTGTGGCACTATTTATTGCTGCTGTGTGAGTGTGTAGGTGCCCTGGTGTGTGTGTGTGTGTGAGAGAGAGAGAGAATCCATGGTTCATTGATACTTTTAAAATGCCAATACCATGTAGTTGCTAAGTCTCATTTCTTCCTGTGATTTCCTGCTCCGTTACTGAGGACAAACGGGCAACTCCAGTAATCATAACTTGTCACACTTCTTATTGGTCCTGTGTCTGCAGCGCCCCCCTCTGATTGGCTAATCAAGGAAATCCTGTTTTCTTTCTTCCATCTGCCCAGGCTCTATTCCTCTCCTATTCCCCAGCCAATCCCATTCTCCTACGCCTAATTTCTCTCTCCACCGCACTAAAGATTCTCTGTCAAGTTTCCCTGAGAAAATCGAAGACTAATTAAGATTGTT